>JARZZO010000002.1:40329394-41017949 GCA_030544215.1 Zantedeschia hybrid cultivar | reverse complement strand
GAATAAACTTAGCTAATAAGATATTGAATGTCTTATAGAGTTTTCTATCAAATAACTAGGGGTCCTAAAGATTGGTACTCACCAAGGTGTGGACTAGCTTATAAATTTAAATTTTAAAAAGTGGACTAGATCCATCATGGATTCAATTAGGCTCTTGATACTTGGCTCGAGCTTGATTCAATATCTAAACAAGCCAAGCTTGAACAATTGTCAGAGACACTCGTCTCCAACTTGAACATGACTAAACTTAGTCGAACCTCCCCCCCCCCCCCTCCAAACCCACCCACCCACCCACAAAAAAAGAACTTTCCTCATAAGCCACCTCAAAACAATGTGTTGATCAGCCTTTATTCATTAATATGTTTAGATGGACTGTATTACAAACAAGATTTGGCTTTTTACGTTATTTAGGAAACAAAGATAAAAAGGAGCCGTAGCTTATTTTGCTTCTCTAACGGCTTCCCTATTAGTTTATTGGATAGGCATCATGAAAGTAACTATAATTAAGCAAATCCTACTGAGTCAACATAAAGTATCCTTTTTGGAGAGCCTGTTTGAAAAAGTTATAGTGCAAAGAGATTATATGATGGAAAACATCTTGACAATAGCCACATATACCACCCTACCAAGTGGTGAGTCCCGACAATTACATTACAACACCCCCCCCCCCCCCCCCCCCCCCCCCGAACTTTTAAAAAAGATAAATTGCATGTCAAACCTAGCTGAATTTCACATTGAATATATCAATCTTAAACCCAAGTTTAACAAAAGACCAATACACCTGAAAATTTTTAATATGCAGAACGGAATTAAAACAAGAGTATAATAGAAAAAAAGAGAGCAGACTGATCACGATCATTTGATTTTCCAAAAAAACAATAAATGTATTAATGCAGTGACATCTACAACACAAGCAGCCTAAGGCAATAATCAAAGATGTGAAGCAGAAAACACAGAATAAGAAATAGAAGACAATAAGGAGCACAGAAATGGTAAAACCTTTCAAAAATAAAATTATAGTGAAATTATTTTTTTTCAAAAAAAAACAGAATGCACTGCTATTTTTATTGGAAAATAAATATAAGTAGTACAATCAAACAGATAGAAGAGGTTCCTATCTTAAGAAAGGAAAATAAAAATTGAAAAACAGCCTCACAGACTTTTATGAAACTTCTCTAGCCCAGTCTTCAGCAGACACCCCCATGATATGCCGGCTCCAGTTATAAAGAAAAGAGATAATCAGCATAAGAATATACTCAATATAAATTCTGCTACCCCTGAAGATATTGGCATTCCTCTCCTTCCAAATTCCCAGGCAAATAGCATGCGGTATAATTTGGAGAATCTTCCTTCTTGCGCCCTTGGGAATGTTATGCTTCATCGTTCTAAAGAACTCCCACATGACCTGCATATTATTGAATGAGAAAGATATTCTAAACATTCTGCCAACGATATCCCATGCTTCCCTGCTGGTATGACATGTGATGAATAGATGGTCAATATCCTCTGCTGCAGCTTTGCACAACACACAAATTGTGTCACTGTTTCTGCTCCACCTGGACCGATAAATTTTGGTAACAATGCGTCTCTGAAATACCAACCACATGAAACTCTGAACTTTGAAAGGTGAACTATATTGATGCGTTACTGCTATCATCTTCTGAAGAAGATGGTAGGCAGACGTTCTCAAAGGTGAATTTCAAAAGTGGATACAACCCTTGCGAGTGGGAGAGAGAAGATGGCGTTCAGTACATAGGAGGGCATGTATGAGTGGCTAGTGACGCCGTTCGGTCTCATTAATGCATGCACCGAGTACCTTTATGCGATTGATGAATGGGTACTGCGTGGGGTAAATTCCGACATGATTATCTTTTGATTTCTGGAGTGAGGAAGACCCAAACTGTAACTTGCGGGAATTGTTGGATGAAGTTGTATGTCAACTTGGAAAAGAGTGAGGCAACATTATAGGTAGGGGAACTCGTGTACGGCTGGTTGATCCCGAGAAGGATTGAAGATAGACTAGTCCAAGCAAGTTAGAGAAGGAATCGATTTAGCTAGCTAGTAGTACGAGAAGGCGGGCATTGGTAGTGCAAATGGGTGATAGATAACTTGCGCAGACAACCCATGACCGTAATTCACTCGTAATTAAACTAACCACCTGAGACAAACTTTAGAAAAGAAAAGCATGTTTTTTTCAGAACTATGGATGGCCGCTAAGCCGTTTCAGCAGGGTAGGCAAACCCTCTGGTGAGAAAGGTATTTCATTTACGGAGGACCATCAGGAAAGCCCTTAGAGATTGCCCCAGCAGGGGCTTCGTTAGCTAATTACGCCTCATATCTGGGGCAACAAATAAGCTGCCCTAATGACATCTCATATGCGGGGGAATCCCTGTCCAACAGGGACGCTTTAGCTTCTACTTCCTCTTCCTACACGTCCTCGAAAGAGGGTTTGCACGCCTTGGTCGACTCATTCAGAAATGGGGAGGGAGAAACCGCGGAAGAAGTTCACTCCCTCTTTTCTCCTGCGCCCATACCTGAAACTCCACCTCAGGGCACGTCGGTGAATCCGCTGATCCCAAAGGTGGCAGGCGAAGAAGCAGGACCTTTGCACCAAACTGCCATTTTTAGCAATGCATACTTTGAATTATCACTAATAAATAGAATAATACTACTATCAAATCAAAAGACAAATTTTCTTCTTGATAAAGACAGGGGTCAGTACTGGGCTAAAATCAAGAAAGACCTAGATCAAGCTCCGTCTCAACAGGAATATAATCGATTATTTAAGTTCGAGAATCAGGATCTCCAGATCCGGGTGCCGAAACACTCATTTTATGCTCTTTATCGAAAAACGCTCGCAGAGCATCTGTATTTGTTGGGAAATGCCCCAAAACCCAATCCTAATGACGCCATTCTTTCATTCTTTGATGAGACGTGTGAAGAACTGGATAACGAACCCATCGTGTGCTACAGACAGGTAAATTGAGATTTTAACAAAAGTGGATCAGGATATCTAGAAGTATGGGCCAAACTCATAATATATAAATCCAATTTTGGGGCACTTTGATGAAGATGATTTCTGATGAATTTTCTTATAAGGTGAAAGGACAGACAATGGTGTGAAAGAATAGTGTTGAATCTTGAAAATGAGAATATGATACTACCATCCCCTAGGTCACAGGTGAAAATCTTCTTTTGTTATCCTATCTCTTCTTCCATCCCCTTCCCCTCCACCTGCTGAGGGACCGTGAGTAACTCAGTGCTCCAGATAGGGTAAATCAAAGCAGAATTCGTTATCTCTCCACCCTCCTACATGTTCAATCTTTTTTTAGCGGTTTCCACGGAGATCTTTATCATTAATGCAACCTTCATTTTGCTCGTTCATGGAGTTGTATTTAGTACCTCTAAGAAAGATGATTATCCACCATTAGTCAGTAATGTGGGTTGGCTTGGATTACTTACTGTTGCGTGCCTGGAGGCAGCACGCTTTGGGATGCAGAGGAGCTATTATCTCCCAGCTCCCTAACCTAATGCGGCCGGACTGTGGGGAACCGTAGCATGGGGGGACGTCCTAAGCCTTTTGTCGCAGCAAGAGTGACTAATTGTACGCAACAGGAGCAAGGGAACTCCCCCAGTTTTGGAAGGCACATGAGTCTGAACGTTATGTTGAATGTATGACCTACACTACACTACGTAGGTTATCGATGCAGGTAAGGCAACGGTCGATCCTAGAAACGGTGGCAGTGGCGCGAGGAGTTAATTTCTGGACGTGCTGTAACCCAGGGATCACCAAGCAGCGCTTTCGCTCTATAGGGATATCAGGGGGACATAGCACAAATCTTCTTGGAGGAGGGTTGGATTGCCTGGGTGACTGATCCTACCATAATGTACTCCTATCTATTGCACCGGCAACCGAAGTCGAGCATAGATACGACGATCTTCATACGTAAAGGGGCAAGACGTAAGGACTGAGGTTTTGGATCTAGTTATCGGGTCGGGTTCGGTATTGGATCCCTTAGTTTAGGCCCTTGTGGGACTGAGGTGGGCTCTCTTTCGCGTCGAGCTTGTGAGACGCGATTTTGAACTGCGTCAACCTAGGGGAATGCCATTTAGGAGCATGCGGGGGTGCAACATGGGCGAGCATTGGGGCGCGAGTGTACGGCCCTAGTCTAATCGTCTGAAAGACGTCTTGTATGGCCGACGCCATTTAGAGATCTGCCAGTCTACGACCCCTCCTGTCGTCTGAACGGCGTCGTCTGGGAACGATGCGATTTAAGCTTGTTTTGGTTTGACACCCAAGCCTCCCCTCCTTTCTCTCCTTCTCACTCTCTCTCTTCCCTCTCTTCGATCCATCCGTCCCTTTCCCCTTCTCCTTCCTTTCCTCTCCCCATTGCTCCTCTTCCGCCACTCCATTAGCCTCCTACCTCTCACCATTACCGCCACCATCTCCTCTGCGGCACATTACTCTCCGGACGGCGGCCGACGTCCCGGTGGAGTGACGGCGTCTACGGTGGTACCGACGATGGCTTGCGGTATAGCGGCGGCGGCTTGGAGCTAAGAGGAGTTTAAGTAATTCGTAGGGTGACGATTATCGTTGTGTTTTGTTTAAAACCACGATTTTCTCACTTTGAAACACGCGATGTATATGGAGAATTTTGGATAGAAAGTATGTTTTAAGGGACTTTTTAATGAAAATAGGCATTTTTATGAAATGGGGTTTTGAGTATTAAATTGGTTATTGGATTTTCTCCCCTTGTCTCTTTTAAGTTTTGTGTGTTTTAGGGGAGAAGAGGGACCCCAGTTTTGACTCGGTAGAGGCCGGAGGATCTTTTAGTTTCGGACGTTAAATAGCGTCGAGACCAAGTGACGCCATTTAGAATGGTGTCGACCATGGCCGACACGATTTACGGCCCATTTCCCTGGATGCCGAGGCCAGTACGGGGATAAAGAGCTGAATAGGGTCAGCCATGGGCGACGCCGTTCTGGCCAATATCCCCTGGGCCCCAGTGCTGCAGAAAACTGAACCAGTTTAGGAGTTTTGAATGACGTCGGCCATGGGCAATGCAATTTAAGACAGAACCCTATTAATTTATGCAATTGATATGTGTTTACATTATTAGATAATTCGGTTAAATGCATGTTCAAAACTGTACTTTGAGGACAAAGGTTTCCACGTGACCGGATCGCGCTGTGTTGTGTTTTGTGCGATAGTGGACTTAGAGTGACAATTGTTAGCGCTTGACACCCTGTGCTGGTGTGGGAATTTACACAACGCCAGTATGGGAGTGGTGGGGTGACGCCTAGTGAGAGAGGGTCACCTAGTGTACCCCGGGGTATAGCTAGTACCAGTGTAGGAGTGGTACACTGCGAAGTGTCACTCGTGGCTGGGAGGAGGCAGAACCACCTAGAACTAGATAAGCCGAAGTAGCCAGTGTGCTATCCGAAGGGTTGCTGCTCTGTCCTAGCGGGTCGGTGTTTTTCCGCGTTCGGCTGCGTGGTTTGTGTTTTTCGCAGGAATGCTAGTTATGGACTCCGGTGTTGAGTCGAAAGGTTTTTAAAGTTATGCCTATTGCATCGTCGAATGCATGTGTTTCATATCGGAATTTGAGAACTGTGTTTACTGCTTTACTTATTTAATTGCCTAGTCTTGTTGTTGCACTTGTGGGTGCGTGAGTGGGTGGTAGGGATCGGAGGATCCGTATTGAGTCCACTTCAATGAGAGTCACCCCTGCGGTTTTCAAGTGAGGGTTCCAGGCAAGCGTAGTGTAGAGGGTTTCCTCTCGATTTACGCATCAGCAGCCATTGTGCCGGGATATGCCCTGATGTAGTTGTTATTTTCTTTTCAGACCTGTACGTTTAATTATTTCTTTTCAGTTGGAATATGTAATTATTTGCTGAGTCGAGTCGAATTGTAATAATTTTTAATTCCTGCACTTCCTTTACAATTTGATGTGATGTTGAATGTTTAACTTAGTTATCATTTATTTTCCAGACTTATCGAGGTCCTGGTTTGGCTTCAAATTTTAAAGATTCAGTACCCATTTAGTAATCCCCGATTATAAGGTGGCGGGTCGTTACACAGGAGGAAAGAGAGGGCGGTAGATGATAATGAGAAAGGGCACCACGTCTGGACGGGCGGGCGGAATAGATGAGCGAAAGGTGCCATGGAGTGGGGAATATCCCTAGTCTAACCTAAACCAACTAAATGCACCTCGAGGCAGAGGAACTGGGGGACCTTCTCGAGTACATGATAGGCAATTGAGAGATAGAGCTAGCGTACTTGTTATGGGGAATCCATGCTCTGGACCGAATGAAGCTTACCTCCGGCACCTGGCTTTCTTCGGCGCATATTAGCTTAGCTGCACTCAATAGGCCCTGGGTTGGTTTGGCTTCCTCTTTTAGGCCACTTTCTTTACCCCCTGCTTAAACATGGATTGCGGAATCGGCCGATTCCGATCCGAATCGGCCGATTCGGATCGGGATCGGCGGGTTCCGATCCGATTCGGGGGGGATTTCACTGTTCCCCCCCACCGATTTGAAAAAAAAAAAAAAAAACCGGCCAAAATCGGCCCGAACCGGACCAGATCGGGGCCGGACCGGCCAGATCGGCCGGTCCGGACCCGATCTGGTCCGGTTCGGGCCGATTTCGGTCCCCCCCTTGAGGTTTAAGGGTTTAGGGTTTTAGGGTTTAGGGTTTAGGGTTTAGGGTTTAGGTTTTAGGGTTTTAGGGTTAAGGGTTTAGGGTTTAGGGTTTAGGTTTTAGGGTTTTAGGGTTAAGGGTTAAGGGTTTAGGGTTTAGGGTTTTAGGATTTTAGGGTTTTAGGGTTTAGGGTTTAAGGGTTTAAGGGTTTAAGGGTTAAGGGTTAAGGGTTAACGGTTAAGGGTTTAAGGGTTAAGGGTTAAGGGTTAAGGGTTAAGGGTTTAGGGTTTAGGGTTAAGGGTTAAGGTTTTAGGGTTTAGGGTTTAGGGTTAAGGGTTAAGGGTTTAGGGTTAAGGGTTAAGGGTTAAGGGTTAAGGGTTTAGGGGTTTAGGGTTTAGGGTTTAGGGTTTAGGGTTTTAGGGTTTAGGGTTTAGGGTTTTAGGGTTTTAGGGTTTAGGGTTTTTTATGGATGTACATGAATTGCATTCATTCTTATTGTACATCAATTGAATAATATGTATGTAATTTTTTCTGATTTTATTTTTATTTTTTTCTGATTTTTTCTGATTTTTTTTTAATTTTTTTTTATTTTTTAATCTGGCCGAGTCGGACTGGCCAGACTTCATCTGGATCGGCCGACTCGGCCGATCCGATCCGAGTCGGATCGGGATCGGCGGGTCCCGATTCGGGGACCCGATCCGATCCGATCCGGAATTCCTTGCCTGCTACACTACCACTCCAAGCTACGCCTGCTGAGCAAGATGCATTGCAATTTCCCCTTCTGTGGAGGCACCTCTGCCTTACGCTGACTCGGAATGGGAAGAGAGACTTTCTTTGATTTTTCCGGTGGGCTTGATCTCGTAAAGCCAAAGACGCCTCAAGACAAGGCCGCAGGTTATTGGGAAGGGGGCATGATAAATAAAACCTGGCTAGATCCGAGTTGGGGTAGTCACGCCCATTCCTAACCAGTTCCGAAAAGGTTCGTTCATGCTGAAGGGAGCATCCTCACTTAGTGATCAGTCCGCTAGTTCACGCAAATCCGAAGAAGTTACTACGGACGAGCCACATACAGGGAAACTTGTACGTGTGGTTCTGGCTAGGCTTTCCTTCGGTATCTAATAACTTTGCTTCTGCTCACAGTTGGTGCACCTCTCCTAACTATTGACCGTTTATTCTGGAATAATCTTTTTAGGAGGGACAATTCTACATTTTTTTGCCAAATCCTTCCATTATTAAGTACAGCTGGTACCATTTCGATGTGTTTCGATTCTTTCAAACAAGAGAGGTTTGATGCTTTTGAATCCATTGTATTAATTCCACATCCTACTCACAGTATGCTCTTTATGATCCCAACTCATGGTTTAATTGCCATGTATTTACCTATTGAGCCTCAAAGTTTATGTTTTTTATGTGATCGGAACATCAAAAAGAAAATCTGAATTTTCTACGGAAGTTGGCTTAAAATATTTGATCTTAGGTGCATTTCCCTCTAATATTATTGTTCGGGTACGACCTGACAACTACCGATAAATAATGAGAATTCTTTTTGAAACTTTTAGAGACCCTTTATGTAGTTGTTTATTTAAGGCAATTGATGTACTTACCCAAACTGGGGTTGTGTCTCGATCTCCTATATGCAAAAGATGAGGGGGGTCCTCTAGAGATTCCCTTTGGTCTATTTCTATGACGGAGAGTCGGCGTGGCGTAAAGTGAAGCTTGGGGGGAGAACAGCTGTATGGGGTGTTTTGAAGGTGTAACCTAGGCAACGAAAGAGGGGCCCGATACTTCAACTAGAGGAGCGACCAGTTGGTTCAGCAAACCCCGACCTAACGTCACATGTTCTCCAAGTCTAAAGGGATCTAGTGCCCAACTACCGACTCCTCCGGAATTGTATTATCGAAGCCGAGCCAGGAATGGTCATTAGTGGACACCTACCACTTTACACCAGTTAGAGAGGCCCTCTTTAATACATTAATCAAAGATGTTCACAGGGGCCAAAAAGACTCGGTCATAGGAACTTAGACCACCTACATGCTGGTAAACGAAAACCATCTTGACCGGATCTACCAAACAAATCAAGCCGCCCTGTCGAAAGAATTAACACGCCAAAAGGGCCACCAGCTTTCCCCTAAAAAGGGGGAGATCCGCTGCTTACTGCTCACGGAAACATCCAACCTATACTTTACTCAAGTCGTCCTCTGATCTCCATCTATTCATCTAATGTTTTTGAATTGACCCAATTCCTTTCTCCCCCTTTTTTAGCCAAGACCATCAACCAAGGAATCGCAAGCAAATTCCCTCTTCCCTGGCGCTTCGAGAATCATAACTATGGGGATTTTCCAAAAGGGCTTAACATATTTGTCCTTGGTTATCAGTGGATTTGAGAGAAGACACAGGAGTACGAACAAGATTTTGGTTAAAGGCCAGAAAGAAAAGCCATGAAGACTTGGGTTCCAAGGCTCATTCAGGAACAAAGTAGCTCGGAAGAGCTCCCGCAGCCTCTCGTAACAAGTGCAGAACAAGCAAGTGATCCCTCCAAGCGAGAGTGGGCGCGATAAGTGCAGGTATTGGTTGTGTGATTGGCCAAGGTCTGAAGGACATCACTCAGGCATATAAAATCCACAAGGTAATCACGCACTAGGACATCTTAAACCAACTAAGTGGGAAATACCTATGCAAAAATCAGCAGAGGCAGAGTCCAACGAAGAATATTCTAGAACAGTGATTTCTGAGCAACCAACTAAGGAGCCAACATTCGAACAAAAAGTCTCTAGGCGCACAATGCCCCACCCCAAGTGCCAATAATCAATATTCCAGCAGAGCACCAAGAATAAAAAGAATAAATATCCCTGAATTTGATATATGTCTCTCCTCCTTTGCTGTATTATGGAATGGTGAGCAAACGGACAAATTTGATTCCTCTTATGGGTTGCACCAAGGTGATCCTATATCACCCTATCTTTTAGCTAATCAACCTTCAACCTAGATCTTACCTACAAGAAGTGGAATCCTGTGAAGATGGCAAGGGACGGGCCTTGTGTCTCTCATATTTTCTTTATAGATGATGTCCTACCTTTTCTTTTTGGCTAGGCAGCAATAACTCAGATGAAGGCCCTTATGCTTATGGAGCTCTTAAATTCTTATTTTTCTTTGAAGCTTAAGGGCAATTGAAAAATCCCTCTAAATCAAAGATTTATGTCTCCCGAAATCTTCCAAAGCGTCAAACAAGGGAAAGGCGGGATGTGTGTGGCTTCGGTTTGGTTAACAACTTAGGGAAAGACCTTGGCACTCCCCTACTGTATGGTCGCATTGATCAAACTACATTCTAGGGATTAGATTAAATAAGGTGAATGCAAGATTATCTGCATGGAAGTCGAATTTCGTTTGTACTTGATCATGTGCATTTCACGCTTCTACAATTGAGTACAAAACTTATTCACCTGATCGTCTTTCGAATTACACCCTTCAAGGTACGCATCACTCTTCGAGCACGGTCGTATTGAAAACCGATATATAAAAGAAGATCCCCTCATCCACTTCCTTACCTGCCCATGTGGAAAACCGATATATTTTCATCCCCACCTCGGCTTACGCGATCGATGATTATTAGAACTCTATTCACCCTGCTCAAGGCTAGCTGCTCTACTTACATACCACCGACACAATCGCCAACTTTCTTTCATCACTCAGTTCAAGAGTACACTAACAAGACAACATGCTCGATGAATTCAAGAAGTAGAAATGGAAGTGAAAAAGTCACACTATGTTTCTAGGGATGGAGTCGAAGATCAATACTCAGTAGGTGAGTGAACCTATAGCTTCTTAGTCTCGTTTGGTCTTGCTATGGCTAACTAAAGCTTTGTACCTAGCGCGCTATTCTCTTTTTAGAGCACAATTGGGCTCTTCGCACTAGACTAACTTGTTTTGGAGCGCGATATTGTGCTTGTAACGACCCGCCATCCTATAATCGGAGATCCGATTACTAAATGGGTACCAAATCATTAAAAATTGGAGCAAAACCAGGATCTCGATAAGCCTGGGAAATAAATGATAAACTAACCTAAATATTCCACGTCACATTGAATTGTAAAGGAAGTACATGAATTAAAAATTATTACAATTCGACTCGGCTCAATAAATACTTACATATTCCAACTGAAAAGAAATAATTAAGCGTACAAGCCTGAAAGGAAAATAACAACTACGGAGTATAACCCAGAACAGTGGCTGCTGGCGCGCAACTCGAGACAAAACCCTCTACGCTTCGCCTGCTTGGAATCCTCACCTAAAAACCGCATGGGTGAGTCTCATCGAAATAGACTCAGTAGGGATCCTCTGATCCCCACCACCCACTCACGCAGCCATAAGTGCAAGAATACAAATATAGGCAATTAAATAAGTAAATGAGTAAACACAACTTCTAAAGATTCCCAAATTCTGATATAAAACACATGCATTTGTAAATGCAACATACACAACTCTGAAACCACTCCACCATAGAGTCCACAACCAGCATCTTACCTAAAGACACAAACTACGCAGCCGAATGCGAAAAATACCGACCTGCTGGGACCAAACAACAACTCTTCGGATAGCGCGCTGGCTACTCCGACCTGTTTAGTTCTAAGTAGTTCTGCTTCTCCTAGCCACGAGTGACACTCTGAATGTACCACTCCCACACCAGTACTAGCTATACTCCGGGGTACACCAGATGACCGTCTCTCTAGGCGTCACCCCACCACTCCCACACCAGCGCTGTGTCACTCTCACACCGACACAGGGTGCCTAAGCGCTAACAACTGTTACTCTAGGTCCACGATCACACAAAATACAATACAGTGCAATCTGATCACGTAGAAATCCTGTCCTCGAAGTACGTTTTCAAGAATGCATTTAACCAAACTATCTAACAATGTAAACACATGTTAATTGCATGAATTAATGGAGTTATATCTTGAATCGCGTCGCACGTGGCCGACGTCATTCAATACCCCTAAACTGGTTCACACGGGAACTGGCCTCAAGAGATGGGCCTAAATCGTGTCGCCAATGGTAGACACCATTTAAATGGTGTCACCTGGTCGCGACGTCATTTTCCATCTGAAAACCGAACTGCCCTCTGGCATCTGGGCTTAAATCGCGTCACCTATGGTCGACACTATTTACAAATGGTGTCACCCTGACCCGACGCCATTTAGCGCCTAAAGTAGGATTTTCCTGCGGTGTCCCCCGAGCCACAAACGAGATTTCCTCCTCCTAAAAAAAAACACCCAAAAAATAGAGAAGAGGGAGGAGAATCCAAATAACCATTTTAAAACCCACCGTTCCCTATTCTATAAAACGAGCATTTTCACCCTAGAAACCCCCTAAACATACTCCAAAGTGGGAAAAATATAGTTTTAAGTAAAACACAGCGAGGATTGTCACCCTACCGGTTACTTGAACTCCGCCTAGCTCCTAACCGCCGAACCGCCACGCTATGATCCGCCGCCGGTACCGCCGTGGACGTCGTTACTCCACCGGGACGTCGACCGCTGTCCGGAGAGTAATGCGCCACGGAGGAGATGGTGGTAATCGTGGTGAATGTTAGGAGGTTGATGGAGTGGAGGAAAAGACCTTCGGTGGGGGGGGGAGGAGAAGAGAGAGAAGAATGAGAGAAAAAGATGAGAGCTTCGGAATGTCAACCGAAACTCGCTAAAACGCATCGTTCCAGAACAACGCCAATCAAGCGACAAAACGGGGTCGTACACTGGTAGATGTTTGAATCGCGTCGTCCATCCAAGACGTCATTCAGACGACACAACCGAGGCCGTATACACGCGCCCCTACCCCCGCCCACGCGGCACCCCTACAAAGCTCCTAAATGGCGTCTCCTAAGACCGATGCCGGTTAAAATCGCATCTCGCAAGTTCGACACGAAAAAAAGCTCATATCCCAGCCCTACAAGGGCCCAAACTAAAGGGTCTGACACCGAAACCGGCTCGATAACCGGATCCTAAACCTCAGTCCTTATAGTGCTATTGGTCTCTCTAGCCCTTTGCTTTAGTACAGGGCCTCTTTTAGTTATCCATATTCGGTTGGAAAAACAACTTCTTCTTTCTTTTCAGCGTCATATTTTGGACAAAATCTAAACCTATGTTGGATATCCCTTCCGTAAAACTGGGTAAGCCACCTTAAACCCACCTTATCCTGAGATAATGGTATTTGCTAGCCTCTTCTCTTCCAGTTTTATAGTTGGCTTTCTATCTACCGCATCTTGCCTTACTCTCTTTGACCGGTCTCCTATTTGTCTTTCATTCTTAGCTTACCTCTTTTACTTTCGAGTTCTCTTAAACAAAAAAAGGGTTTTGCTTCCTTTTCCACCTACCTTCTATAGAATCTCAACTATTCATTTACCATGAATCCACTTATTTGGTCAAACCTGCAACACTCCACTGGCTGTTAAGAAAGCTCTTTAGAAGGCTTTTCTAGTTGATTGGCCTTTTAAAGTCCTGTTGCTTGAACCACATCGTCTTGGGACGACGCAATTCAAGCTGGTCAGGCTTATCGCCCCGAGCCTTCCTTCCTTTCTCTCATTCTCTGTTCTCCTCTCTCTCTCTCTCTCTCTCTCTCTCTTCGAACCCCTCCGACTCTCTCCTTCCCTTCCTCTTCCCCTTCTTCCTCTTCCACCACTCCAATACCCTCCCACCTCTCACCATTACCACCACCATCTCCTCCGTAGCACCTTGCTCTCGGACGGCGGCTGACATCCCAATAGAGTGACAGCGTCTACGGTGGTACCGGTAGGGTGACGATCCTTGAACGTGATTCGTTTGATTTAAATCATGATTTTCCACTTTAGAGCATTTTTAGAGATGTGAAGATTTTTGGTAGAATGAGTATGTTTAGGAGCGTTTTTAATGGAAATGCTCGTTTTTATGAAATGGAGATGGTGTGTTTTCTTTGTGGTTATTTGGATTCTCCCTTACTTTTTCTATTTTGCGTTTTGGGGCGATTTAAGGGGGGGGGAGGAGGAATCCTATGTTGTGGCTCGGGGGAGGCCGGAGGGGAATCCTGTTTTCGAGTGCTAAATGGCGTCAGGCTAGGGTGACGCCATTTGAATGGTGTCGACTATGGGCGACGCGATTTAGGCCCAGGTTTCTCACCTCCCGAGACCAGTTTCCTTGAAAATTAGTTTCGAGGTCTTAAATGACGTTGGCTACGGGCAACGCGATTCAAGATAGAACCCATTAATCCCTGCATTTAACATGTATGTATATTGTTAAACAATCCTGTTGAATGCATGCTTAAAATCATATATGGGGGGCAGGGATTTTCATACGATCGGAATCATATTCTTTTGTGTTTATGCGATCGTGGACCTAAAGTGACAGTTGTTAGCTCTTTACACCCTGTGTCGGTGTGGGATTGACATAGTGTCGGTGTGGGAGTGACAAGGTGATGCTTAGTAGGCGAGGGTCGCCTGGTGTACCCCGGGATAATAGCTAGTACCGGTGTAGGAGTGGTACACTTCGAAGTGTCACTTGTGGCTGGAAGGAGGCAAAACCACCTAGAGCTAGACAGGACGGAGTAGTCAGTGCACTATCCGAGGGGTTATTGTCCCGTCCCAGCGGGTCGACATTTTCCATGTTTGGCTGTGCAGTTTATGTGTTTAGCCGGAACGTTGGTTGTGAACCGCGGAGTTGAGTTGTTTTAGAATTGTGCCTGTTGCATTAACAAATGCATTTATTTCATATCTCGCCGTTGTGGTTGTAGCTTCTCTGCGTTATTTATGTTTATCTGCCTATATCCTTGTTGTTGCAATTGTGGGTGTGTGTATGGGAGGTGGAGATCGAAGGATCCCTACTGAGTCCATTCTGGTGTGACTCACCCCTACGGTTTTTAGGTGAGGATTCTCGGCAGGCGTAGCTTTGTGGGGTTTGTCTCGGGTTGTGTACCATGAGCCACTATTCCGGGGTATGCCCAGTCATAATTGTACCTTCCCTTTTCAGGCATGTATGCATAATAATTTTCTTTCAGTTGGAGTATGTAATTATTTGCTAAGTCAGTCAAATTGTAATAATTTTTAATTCATGTACCTTCTTTACAATTTAATACTATGTGGATTATTTAGCTTAGTTTATCATTTATTTCCCAGACTTATTTGAGAGCCTGGTTTGGTTCCTAATTCTAATGATTCGGTACCCATTTAGTAATCGGATTCCAGATTATAGGGTGATAGGTCATTACAAGTAAGCTCCTTTTCAAGCCTTGTTTCTGTCCTTTTCTATTAGGCAATAAGTGAAGATATTTCAAGCTTTGGATAGGCCGAGAAAGCGTTCAAACTCTAACCAAGAAAAAGAAACCTGCCTCCCGAGCTTTCAGAGGTTACCATTCAAAACAAGGTAGCTCTATACGAGCCAATTGCAATTTGATCTTTTCCCTCATTCTTCTGTAGTTCGCTTCGCAAGCTAGTTAGAAAGCATGTTACAGATCTAGAATTTCATTTCAAGCAGAAGTCTCTCTCAATCAATTCGTTTTCAAGCGAGCAAGTTGGAAGATCTTTCTATTTCAAATTCTATAGCTTTTTTTAATCTCTTTTAAAATTGGCGAAGTAAATTCCTTTTTCAAGTAGGGATAGCTGAAAGTAAGGTATTCCGAAGCTCAGGAAAACGATCCAGCTGATTCAATTTGAGTATTTAGGTAATCCTTTCCAGCCAAGGTGATTTAAGTTGGAGTCGCTCTCGATGTTGGTTCAGGTCAAGCAAGCTTGCCTTATAGCCATTGCCCATTTTGCCCTCTTTGTAAGAATGCTTACCAGGCTAGTGCCTGTTCCACCAGTCTAAGTACTCGCATATATACCAATACCTCTAGTCCCATTCAAAGATAAGACTTTCTATAGGATAGGCCCAGTCCCTCACCAACTGAACTATATCTTCTCTAGTACTCATTCCTTTGGGACAACATAGTTAGGGGGTCCAGCCAATCAAAAGAAGTTTCCGGCCAAGTTTCTATCGAAGGTGGAGAAGAGAGTTTGAAAGCTCTTCGAATGGGCAAATCTCTATAGCTATCAATATGGGAAAAAAGCACAAAAGAAGCTAATCTTTATCTTTCTTAGGAAGTTATTGGTTATTGTCGGATGCCTCTGAATCAAGTATAGCCCTTGGAACACCTTTCGATAAGAAACAGTGCTTCTCTTATCCCTCCTTGGGAGGTATAGTATAATGAGATGACCTTTCCTACTTTAAGCTACTTTCTTTTCAACTCAGTAGGAGTTGCGTTCCACCCGACCTGTCTTTCCACCTCACTATAGCCCATACCATAGGGAGTCCTCTCTTCTATGCATTTCAAGTTCAAGTCCTATGGTGAAGCTATTTTCAGTGAAGATATTACTTGTTTCCTTTCCAGTGAATCTTACCTATCACCCTTCCAATCAAAATAGAAATACAATAGCTGCAGCGCCTTCACATCCCGAAGGGCAATTCTCTCAGTGAAGAGAGTTTGAAAGTTAGCTTTACGCAAGCCAGGCCAAGTATGAAATGATGGTTCGATAGGGACCTTTTTGTTTACTGGTGCTTATTGTATCACTTGAAGTTCTGTTACAGCCATTGCAAGTTCATTCTGTTATTTTACCTCCAGCGTCATTTGTAAGGTAGGCCCGTCCGATTGGAGTAGTAGTTGCCGACGGATAAGCCATGTAAGCCTTCCGTCGATAGGACCTAGTTAACAAGATGCTTACAAGATAGAGACAGGAAATGATCACAGGTCGAAGTGAAATCACCGGTGAAATTTAGATTTTGTTTTAGGGAGTTGGTGAAGGGGGAGAGGGGACCCTAGAGAGACTTGAAAGATGTCGAAGTACTTTTTCCAGTCAAGAAAGTTAGGGATACCCTTCCCATATAAGGAAGCTGGGATTCAAGACCTCCCTCCCTGAATATCACTATCTTTTAACTGGTACCTCGCACTTGAATAGAGGTGGAAAGAGGCAAAGTCAAGTATTGAGTGTCTTTGCCCAAAAGACACTCTTGGTTGAGTTGAAAGAAACCTAAGTGTAGACTCCCTATGTCAGAAAAGATGCATGAAGAAAACTTTAAATAGGCCTTAGAAGCTTGATAGAAGGTATTACTGGGTGGGTCACACTTTTTAAAAGGTATGGTATGAACTCGAAGAAGTGAAACGAGGTTTTTATGATCAAGAAGAAGGAGACAAGGTAAAAAGACCTGCCTGCCCTACCTAATGGCGTGAACTCTTATATGCACTTAACTAAACCCCTGAACCGCACTATTTTTCTTAATGACCTCCAATCAGATATAGAAGAAAAAATCACGCTTCATAAAAGGAAAATAAACCTATTTTCAAATATTCAATCATTAAAATGAACATTCACAACAGTAAGAATGAGAAGCTCAAAAGGAAAGAGGATATTACCCCAAGAAGCTAACCCTCGGTTGGGAGGTTACTCAAGCAAGTTCGGATCTTGCCTATTGCCAGGTTTCTTAACAAAACAAGCAAGCCATAAACCTTCTATTTCCCAGTTTTAGATGTAAGTACGTTTGCCAATTAGTTTTCAGGTTGAGGTAATCCTGTTAGAAAAATCTCATTAGCGTAACGTACGTACCCGTAAAAGGGAAAGTAGCTTATTCAAAAAGTAGGGCCATATTAGATTGGTGGGTATGATCCTCAACTCAAGCAGAACAGTACCCCAGAAGCAGCGATAGAGAATTGAGTTTCTTCGCAAGCTTTCTCTTAATTTATATTTGATTTTATACTAAAAAAATAATTTAATAATAAGAAAATCAAAATGGAACTTGATGGGCCAGTGATTTTGTTTAGTAGTGAAGAGTCAACGTGAATTGAGCTGCGACATTGGCGTACTACCCTAGATACGATTAAGTAAAAAAAACATCCAATTGCCATATTTAGAAATAAAAAAAGGTCTTTTAACAAGAAACTTCTTTTGAAAATGGAAAGTCGAGCGAAAAAGTTCACTATAAGGGAGGGGAAGTCTGCAAGCCAAGGTTTCAAAGCAAGTAAGCCTCAAAACCCTAAGACCCTGACTTGATGATCAGACCTTCCTTATTGGTTTTTCCTTCTACAGTGATTGGACCCTTCGAGCTCCATTGCTTTCTCTCTCCCGCTGGTATGGTAATGAGAAGATTTTCTAAAGGACTAGTGAATCAACCTGCCCTCCTGAAATCAAACTATACTATCGCACTTCAACCGGTGCCTGACTTATCACGGATACAACTACTAGCTTGGCTTAAAAATGCTTTATCTTTTAACTAAAAAACAGGCTTTGGCGATAACTTATTACGCTGTCCGGACTTATCACAATCTCGTTTCGAGACATAAGAGATAGAGGGCATAGACAAAGGGAACTTCCAAGTGTTTTAACTTCTCTGGCTAAAGGGCTGAATTTCATTTCCTCACTCTCACAGAGTTGAGGAAACAGAAGAGGAGCGAGCACAGGGTCTCATGGCCATACTATCACTCAGGCGTATACTAGCTTGAGGGACTACCGCTTTCAAGTTGGACACTAGCGGGGCGGGGCTTGAAGGATGTAGGCACAGGCAAGTGTGCTACTGGTTTGATGGATAAAGAAACTCAAGCTTTTCCGATTTAGTAGCAGCAGGTGGGTCGCATGCAGCCAATTCGTAGCTTTCAGGTTGCAGATAAGCAAGACTCAGTCCCATCAAGGAAGCTGCTAGCGTGGGCATAAAGTTCACAAGACATTTCATATATAAAAGCGAATTGGGAATATTGAGTCATCTCCCTAAGTACCTTAACTAATTTAGAGGGGCAAGTGCCAGACCAACAGGAGTCAGTCGGATCCGAGTGTTAACAATAAGGCAGCAATTAGAGCGTTCATAATCCCCTATTTTTCGGAACCCGTGCTATTGAATTTGAATTTGTCTTTCGCCTCAAACCTCAGCGCTAGCTCGCACCTCCCTCAACTTTTGAATAAAAAAACCATATCAGGAATTGGCAAAAACCTCTTGAAATAGGAAGCACGTCCGTCTGTTAACATACACGCGATGGGTAAGCCAAGGGGCCACTGACTTCATAAAAGGAGTACCAATTCTAGTGTAGAAAGGCAAAAGACAGATGAGGTGGGGGATTGAGATGATAAAAGTCACAAAGCTATCCAAGTACTTTTTACAAGAAGATATAAAGGGTTAGTCTAGCTATTCGTTGAATAGAGGGAGTAGGTCCGATGAACCCACCCAATTAGACCACTGCAGGGAGCCAGGGAGCAAGCACTTACGTATCAAAATGGGTTCACTCAGTTGAACAAAATGAGAAAGATTCCAAACAAGCTCTTCAAAGAGGAGGGTAAGTAAAAGGCCCCTGTCAAGTTTATTAGTTGAGGTGCAATAGGCTGAGATCGCTAGAGTCTACCAGATAGTCCTACCTTTGCTTGTTCAAGTTAGGAAGACGAGGAGAGATCAGACCAAGCCATAGGGCAAGTAGCAAGCTTTGACGATGAAGGGAACACGCCTTTGTGCTTATTTCATTGTATGTATGAAGAAACATCGTAGACCAGTTGGTCGAGAAGGGGATTTCATATTTCCGAGTGGGGTGGTTGAAACTACCTTGCATGTATGAAGAAAGCAACGAAAGCAGCCTTGGACGAACTAGCGGAATAGATAGATCTAAATCAATCAGGGGTCCTTGTCCCACAAGGGATCCGGACACCAGTGTCATTCCTCATCTCTTGTACTCTTTTTCGAGCTAAGAATCCACTTACAAAAGGAGCTACCAATACCTCCTCTAGGAAATCCTAGGAGCTATATCGCAGAAAGCACAGTCTATCTTTATAGAGAATAGAAATGAGTGTGCCTATAGGTGCATGCAAGAATAGAGGAAGGGGTCGGGGCTTCTTGGAACGTATGGCACCCATCTTTATTTGCTACATCTAGGGAGCTCAGTTGGTAGCTAGTTCATGACGTGTTGCTGCTGCTTCTTCCCCGTCGAGAGACGTCCCTTCATTATGCACATCCATATACATAGCCAGACACACAAGAACCACTCAAAATCTTCGGTTCTTGAAGTTCATTCACTATAGATTCTCTTAGTTGCTCTAGTGGCTGGCAAAGGACAATCGAGAGGTTGACGGGAGAACGAACGCTCACGAATTGACTGGTTCCGAGTAGACTCATGGAGCTGCTGCTTGGATTATCATAGAATAAGAGGAGCCATCTTAGAAAATGACTTAACTTAAAAGATAGATGCTACCCTACGGGGCGAGGGAGCAACTTGTTTGGTCTTGTGGTGCAATCACTCCTATTACGAGAATGAAATGGCACCCCAACTCGACTCAAGACCTTCACTCCTCACAACTCGCACCAATAGCGATACTGAGCGGCCAAAGATTGATTGAAAGGGCAGCCGCACAACACTTCAAAGCCTTAGTGCGTTAGCGCCCAAGTACTTGACTTCCCCCCAGGCTAACACACGACCTTCCTGAAGCTGCAGTTGGCTTTAAAGCCGGGCCTGCCCGCCCCTTTTGTGAACGTGAGAAAGAGTACACAAAAACTTCCCTGACCTACTAATCATCATCTCATCTGATAGAAACAAAGAGAAGGTTCCCCCTTCCTTCCCATCCCTACCTTCCCCCTAACAACTGCCTACCTACTCATGCTAGTCGCTCGATCGGAGTTCGGTGGTCCAGCGGAAAAACAGAAGTCATTTCTATCAAGTGATATGTAAATTGCTTAGTAGTGCTTCGCACTTGGCGCTTGACGTTACCCCTTCGTGGAAGTAGCTTAATGGTAGAGCATAGCCTTGCCAAGGGTGAGGTTGAGGGTTTAAGTCCCTCCTTCCGCTCCTGGCTTCGTCGTTCAGTGGTAACGAGTAGAGTAGGCAGTGTGTCGAGTGAATAAGCACTCCATGAGCAATAAGCAAAGAGCATACTACGGCTTCGACAATATGCGCACATTAGGGTGGAGCACCTATGACATTTTGCAGCTTCAAAAAAGGGTGCGCGCTTTGAAGCGCACACTACGGCTTTTCAACCTACGTGTGCTGGATGGGAGCTACTGCTATAAGAGTAGAGCGTTAAACTATATTGATGTGTTATTGCTATCATCTTCGGAAGAAGATGGTAGGCGCACGTTCTCAAAGGTGGATTTCAAAAGTGGATACAACCATAGCGGGTGGAAGAGAGAAGACGGCGTTCAACACATAGGAGACGACCCTCCCCGTTTGTGAACATGAGAAAGAGTACACAAAAACTCCCCTGACCTACTAATCATTATCTCATCCGATACGAAACAAAAAGAAGGTTCCCCCTTCCTTCCCATCCCTACCGTCCCCCTAACAACTGCCGACCTACTCATGCTAGTCGCTCGATCGGAGTTCGGTGGTCCAACGGAAAAATAGAAGTCATCTGTATCAAGTGATATGTGAATTGCTTAGTAGTGCTTCGCACTTGGCGCTTGACGTTACCCCTTGGTGGAAGTAGCTTAATGGTAGAGCATAGCCTTGCCAAGGCTGAGGTTGAGGGTTCAAGTCCCTCCTTCCGCTCTTGGCTTCGTCGTTCAGTGGCAACGAGTAGAGTAGGCAGCGTGTCGAGTGTATAAGCACTCCATGAGCAGTAAGCAAAGAACAGACTACCGCCTCGACAATACGTGTATGTTAAGGTAGAGCACCTATGACATTTTGCAGCTTCAAAAAAGGGCGCGCGCTTTTAAGTGCACACTACGGCTTTTCAACTTACGTGTGTTGGATGGGAGCTACTACTATAAAAGTAGAGCGTTAAACTATATTGATGTGTTATTGCTATCATCTTCTAAAGAAGATGGTAGGCACACGTTCTCAAAGGTGGATTTCAAAAGTGGATACAACCTTGACGGGTGGAAGAGAGAAGATGACGTGCAACACATAGGAGACGGCCCACCCCTTTTGTGAACGTAAGAAAGAGTACACAAAAACTCTCCTGACCTACTAATCATCATCTCATCTGATACGAAGCAAAGAGAAGGTTCCCCCTTCCTTCCCATCCCTACCGTCCCCCTAACAACCGCCTACCTACTCATTCTAGTCGCTCGATCGGAGTTCGTTGGTCCAGCAGAAAAACAGAAGTCATCTGTATCAAGTGAATGTGAATTGCTTAGTAGTGCTTCGCATTTGGCACTTGACGTTGCTCCTTGGTGGAAGTAGCTTAATGGTAGAGCATAGCCTTGCCAAGCTTGAGGTTGAGGGTTCAAGTCCCTCCTTCCGCTCCTGGCTTCGTCGTTCAGTGGTAACAAGTAGAGTAGGTAGCGTGTCGAGTGCATAAGCACTCCACAAGCAGTAAGCAAAGAGCAGACTACCGCTTCGACAATACGCGCAAATTAGGGTGGGGCACCTATGACATTTTGCAGCTTTAAAAAAGGGTGCGCTCTTTGAAGCGCACATTACGGCTTTTCAACCTACGTGTGCTGGATGGGAGCTACCACTATAAGAGTAGAGCGTTAAATTGCTATCATCTTCAGAAGAAGATGGTAGGCGCACGTTCTCAAAGGTGGATTTCAAGAGTGGATACAACCCTGGCGGGTAGAAGAGAGAAGACGGTGTTCAACACATGGGAGACGGCCCGTCCCTTTTGTGAACGTAAGAAAGACTACACAAAAACTCTCCTGACCTAGTAATCATCATCTCATCTGTACAAAACAAAGAGAAGGTTCCCCCTTCCTTCCCATCCATACCGTCCCCCTAACAACCGCCTACCTACTTATGCTAGTCGCTCGATCGGAGTTCGGTGGTCCAACGGAAAAACAGAAGTCATCTGTATCAAGTGATATGCGAATTGCTTAGTAGTGCTTCGCACTTGGCGCTTGACGTTACCCCTTCGTGGAAGTAGTTTAATGGTAGAGCATAGCCTTGCCAAGGCTGAGGTTGAGGGTTCAAGTCCCTCCTTCCGCTCCTGGCTTCGTCGTTCAGTGGTAACGAGTAGAGTAGGTAGCGTGTCGAGTGCATAAGCACTCCACAAGCAGTAAGCAAAGAGCATACTACCGCTTCGACAATACGCGCAAATTAGGGTGGAGCACCTATGACATTTTGCAGCTTTAAAAAAGGGTGCGCTCTTTGAAGCGCACATTACGACTTTTCAACCTACGTGTGCTGGATGGGAGCTACCACTATAAGAGTAGAGCATTAAATTGCTATCATCTTCTGAAGAAGATGGTAAGCGCACGTTCTCAAAGGTGGATTTCAAAAGTGGATACAACCCTAACGGGTGGAAGAGAGAAGACGGCGTTTAGCGCATAGGAGACAACCCGCCCCTTTTGTGAACGTGAGAAAGACTACACAAAAACTCCCCTAACCTACTAATCATTATCTCATCTAATACGAAACAAAGAGAAGGTTCCCCCTTCCTTCCCATCCCTACCGTCCCCCTAACAACCGCCTACCTACTCATTCTAGTCGCTCGATCGGAGTTCGTTGGTCCAGCAAAAAAACAGAAGTCATCTGTATCAAGTGAATGTGAATTGCTTAGTAGTGCTTCGCATTTGGCACTTGACGTTGCTCCTTGGTGGAAGTAGCTTAATGGTAGAGCATAGCCTTGCCAAACTTGAGGTTGAGGGTTCAAGTCCCTCCTTCCGCTCTAGGCTTTGTCGTTCAGTGGTAACGAGTAGAGTAGGCAGCGTGTCGAGTGCATAAGCACTCCATGAGCAGTAAGCAAAGAGCATACTACCGCTTCGACAATACGCGCACGTTAGGGTGGAGCACCGATGACATTTTGCAGCTTCAAAAAAGGGCACGCTCTTTGAAGCGCACACTACGGCTTTTCAACCTACGTGTGCTGGATGGGAGCTACCACTATAAGAGTAGAGCGTTAAATTGCTATCATCTTCCGAAGAAGATGGTAGGCGCACGTTCTAAAACGTGGATTTCAAAAGTGGATACAACCCTGGCGGGTGGAAGAGAGAAGACGACGTTCAGCACATAGGAGACGGCCCGCCCCTTTTGTGAACGTGAGAAAGACTACAGAAAAACTCTCCTGACCTAGTAATCATCATCTCATATGTACAAAACAAAGAGAAGGTTCCCCCTTCCTTCCCATCCATACCGTCCCCCTAACAACCGCCTACCTACTGATGCTAGTCGCTCGATCGGAGTTCGGTGGTCCAACGGAAAAACAGAAGTCATCTGTATCAAGTGATATGCGAACTGCTTAGTAGTGCTTCGCACTTGGCGCTTGACGTTACCCCTTCGTGGAAGTAGTTTAATGGTAGAGCATAGCCTTGCCAAGGCTGAGGTTGAGGGTTCAAGTCCCTCCTTCCGCTCCTGGCTTCGTCGTTCAATGGTAACGAGTAGAGTAGGTAGCGTGTCGAGTGCATAAGCACTCCACAAGCAGTAAGCAAAGAGCATACTACCGCTTCGACAATACGCGCAAATTAGGGTGGAGCACCTATGACATTTTGCAGCTTTAAAAAAGGGTGCGCTCTTTGAAGCGCACATTACGACTTTTCAACCTACGTGTGCTGGATGGGAGCTACCACTATAAGAGTAGAGCATTAAATTGCTATCATCTTCTGAAGAAGATGGTAAGCGCACGTTCTCAAAGGTGGATTTCAAAAGTGGATACAACCCTAACGGGTGGAAGAGAGAAGACGGCGTTTAGCGCATAGGAGACAACCCGCCCCTTTTGTGAACGTGAGAAAGACTACACAAAAACTCCCCTAACCTACTAATCATTATCTCATCTAATACGAAACAAAGAGAAGGTTCCCCCTTCCTTCCCATCCCTACCGTCCCCCTAACAACCGCCTACCTACTCATTCTAGTCGCTCGATCGGAGTTCGTTGGTCCAGCAGAAAAACAGAAGTCATCTGTATCAAGTGAATGTGAATTGCTTAGTAGTGCTTCGCATTTGGCACTTGACGTTGCTCCTTGGTGGAAGTAGCTTAATGGTAGAGCATAGCCTTGCCAAGCTTGAGGTTGAGGGTTCAAGTCCCTCCTTCCGCTCCAGGCTTTGTCGTTCAGTGGTAACGAGTAGAGTAGGCAGCGTGTCGAGCACATAAGCACTCCATGAGCAGTAAGCAAAGAGCATACTACCGCTTCGACAATACGCGCACGTTAGGGTGGAGCACCGATGACATTTTGCAGCTTCAAAAAAGGGCACGCTCTTTGAAGCGCACACTACGGCTTTTCAACCTATGTGTGCTGAATGGGAGCTACTGCTATAAGAGTAGAGCGTTAAACTATATTGATGTGTTATTGCTATCATCTTCTAAAGAAGATGGTAGGCACACGTTCTCAAAGGTGGATTTCAAAAGTGGATACAACCTTGACGGGTGGAAGAGAGAAGATGACGTGCAACACATAGGAGACGGCCCACCCCTTTTGTGAACGTAAGAAAGAGTACACAAAAACTCTCCTGACCTACTAATCATCATCTCATCTGATACGAAGCAAAGAGAAGGTTCCCCCTTCCTTCCCATCCCTACCGTCCCCCTAACAACCGCCTACCTACTCATTCTAGTCGCTCGATCGGAGTTCGTTGGTCCAGCAGAAAAACAGAAGTCATCTGTATCAAGTGAATGTGAATTGCTTAGTAGTGCTTCGCATTTGGCACTTGACGTTGCTCCTTGGTGGAAGTAGCTTAATGATAGAGCATAGCCTTGCCAAGCTTGAGGTTGAGGGTTCAAGTCCCTCCTTCCGCTCCTGGCTTCGTCGTTCAATGGTAACAAGTAGAGTAGGTAGCGTGTCGAGTGCATAAGCACTCCACAAGCAGTAAGCAAAGAGCAGACTACCGCTTCGACAATACGCGCAAATTAGGGTGGGGCACCTATGACATTTTGCAGCTTTAAAAAAGGGTGCGCTCTTTGGAGCGCACATTACGGCTTTTCAACCTACGTGTGCTGGATGGGAGCTACCACTATAAGAGTAGAGCGTTAAATTGCTATCATCTTCAGAAGAAGATGGTAGGCGCACGTTCTCAAAGGTGGATTTCAAAAGTGGATACAACCCTGGCGGGTGGAAGAGAGAAGACGATGTTCAACACATAGGAGACGGCCCGTCCCTTTTGTGAACGTGAGAAAGACTACACAAAAACTCTCCTGACCTAGTAATCATCATCTCATCTGTACAAAACAAAGAGAAGGTTCCCCCTTCCTTCCCATCCATACCGTCCCCCTAACAACCGCCTACCTACTTATGCTAGTCGCTCGATCGGAGTTCGGTGGTCCAACGGAAAAACAGAAGTCATCTGTATCAAGTGATAAGCGAATTGCTTAGTAGTACTTCGCACTTGGCGCTTGACGTTACCCCTTCGTGGAAGTAGTTTAATGGTAGAGCATAGCCTTGCCAAGGCTGAGGTTGAGGGTTCAAGTCCCTCCTTCCGCTCCTGGCTTCGTCGTTCAGTGGTAACGAGTAGAGTAGGTAGCGTGTCGAGTGCATAAGCACTCCACAAGCAGTAAGCAAAGAGCATACTACCGCTTCGACAATACGCACAAATTAGGGTGGAGCACCTATGACATTTTGCAGCTTTAAAAAAGGGTGTGCTCTTTGAAGCGTACATTACGACTTTTCAACCTACGTGTGCTGGATGGGAGCTACCACTATAAGAGTAGAGCATTAAATTGCTATCATCTTCTGAAGAAGATGGTAAGCGCACGTTCTCAAAGGTGGATTTCAAAAGTGGATACAACCCTAACGGGTGGAAGAGAGAAGACGGTGTTTAGCGCATAGGAGACAACCCGCCCCTTTTGTGAACGTGAGAAAGACTACACAAAAACTCCCCTAACCTACTAATCATTATCTCATCTAATACGAAACAAAGAGAAGGTTCCCCCTTCCTTCCCATCCCTATCGTCCCCCTAACAACCGCCTACCTACTCATTCTAGTCGCTCGATCGGAGTTCGTTGGTCCAGCAGAAAAACAGAAGTCATATGTATCAAGTGAATGTGAATTGCTTAGTAGTGCTTCGCATTTGGCACTTGACGTTGCTCCTTGGTGGAAGTAGCTTAATGGTAGAGCATAGCCTTGCCAAGCTTGAGGTTGAGGGTTCAAGTCCCTCCTTCCGCTCCAGGCTTTGTCGTTCAGTGGTAACAAGTAGAGTAGGCAGCGTGTCGAGTACATAAGCACTCCATGAGCAGTAAGCAAAGAGCATACTACCGCTTCGACAATACGCGCACGTTAGGGTGGAGCACCGATGACATTTTGCAGCTTCAAAAAAGGGCACGCTCTTTGAAGTGCACACTACGGCTTTTCAACCTATGTGTGCTGAATGGGAGCTACTGCTATAAGAGTAGAGCGTTAAACTATATTGATGTGTTATTGCTATCATCTTCTGAAGAAGATGGTAGGCGCATGTTCTCAAAGGTGGATTTCAAAACTGGATACAACCCTGGCAGGTGGAAGAGAGAAGACGGCATTCAGCACATAAGAGGACATGTATGAGTGGCTAGTGATGTCGTTCAGTCTCACTAATGCATGCACCGAGTACCTTTATGCGACTGATGAATGAGGTACTGAGTGGGGTAAATTCCGAACTGATTATCTTTTGATTTCTTGAGTGAGGAAGACCCAAACCGTAACTTGCGGGAATTGTTGGATGAAGTTGTATGGCAACTTGGAAAAGAGTGAGGCAACATTAGGAAAATGATGATGGTGGTAACTACTACTTTTATAAAGAATTCAATATTTAAGTTTAGGAAGAAAATTGAAGATGAGGAAGGAGAAGATGCAAAGCAAGGTCTTGAGTATTGAATGAATATCAATGTAACGCATCGGTATAAGGTATTAGTGGAGCGTTCACTGGCATAGGTGAACTGTTAGGAAGCCTCATAAGGGTTAATTCCAATGACTTTGACCCTTTTTTGACGTAACGAGTGTGCTAGCACTATCAGTCATAAAGACGAATAAGTCAGGCTAATGCCTCTTTACCTTATTTTCTTAGCATCTCAAAGAGACGATCACGATCCTCTGGCAAATAGTTATGCATCTTCAAGTCTCTTGAAATTAAAATTCATGCTATCTTGCTAAACCCCTCCCTTCTGCAGCAACTCTAAATAACTAAAAGAAACTCTCATTGCTTCCTTTGTTAAACTCTTTCATACTACTCTTCTATCTCTTTCATCGGCGCAATCTTCTCTTCTTTGAATTCAATAATTCAATAAATAATTGCAATTGACTTTTATGAAGAATATCTCCTACTTTTAATCTAATAAGTCTATTACTTCTGAGTAAGACACTTTCCGAATGGAAGGTGAACAAGAGTTAACAGCAAGCACAATAGAAAGGCAATTGAAGGCAGGCGATAGGGAGGTGTGATAGGCTTAGATTGTATGCAAGCAAGCTCAGTCTCAATATGCGCATTAGAGAAGGGGGGAGATTAGAAAGAATGGTTACCCATCCAGCTCGAAAGAAAACGATGAGCGTCCGCCATGCGAACAATAGCTATAAAAACAAGATCTTTCTATTCCTGCGGCTCGTTCAGCTCCTGTTGCTGTAGCGGCTATCAACTTAGATGCCCAAGGTTCGGTTCCTTCATGTAGTTCTTCCACGTAAGCATATTTCAACTAATCCTGCAAGCGTTAAAAGAAAAGCAAAAGCTGATGTCTTTGGACCAACTAGGACCAAACTCCACTAAAAGCTCGTTTAATTTTATAAAGGGGACTTGTGCTTCAGTTTATCTTTCTTACCTTACCGCTCCCTTCTTGTGCTTCTATCCTGTATGAAATTCTCTTCCTCACTATGCTCACACTGTTAAACGAAGCAGCATACACTAAAAGCTTAATCCGAGAGCGCTAAAACTAGTACTAGCTTCGGTCAGGTACTTTCTATTTGAAAAGCAAGCACTAAACCGATAATCATACCTGATTTAACGAGGCTAGATGTCAGTTGACTTATTCGAGGATCTCCTTTGCCTTGCCGCTCTGAAAGCAAGCGCTTTGATGAAGCTGGAGAGTGCCTCTGCTTTTATCGTAGAAGAGTGATATCTCTTTCAGCTCCTCTTCTTTTATTGGTTTCGCTTTTTTCTCCCACCCTTGCATGGCATTATCATGACCCACCTGCCTCAATATCGATTGAAAGCAAGGGCTAGTTATGAGATAGGAGTAGATTGAAATCGGGAGGAGAAACGCTTCTTCCCGACATCAGCATGATGAACTAGCTTCTTCCCGGATAAGGCCATTTCTCTCTCGAATTCAACGCATCAGCTATAGATGCTTCCCCGGCTACAAGAACTTCTCTAGAGATTAAAGAAGAATGGAACAACCTCACTTAATAACATATATCCCTGTTTGTCTTCCCCCACTTCCTCAGTGCCATGACAAGATTATTCTTTTATATGTGGGTGAGTAATAAGAGATTGCAGAGGTCCCCTTGTGGGGGGGTACTCTAACACCGGGAGAGGGATTGAACTCCAGGGGTAGGAGCCATGCCAACCAAAGACTAGTTCCTACATGCAGTCTGGACTTCCCCTCCCCGTCAGAGGAGTCTTGTCCATTTCCCCCCGAAGATATGGATCGGTCAACTACAGCAGGGGAAAGAGAAATTCCTTTTTCATGTCCATCTTCGATGATACGCAGAGAGATGGCACATTTCACTGAGCAGGAGGGATAATACCAGTATAAGAAGGGCACAAGGAATGTCCTTTGCCACACAAATCAGACTAGGTTTATCTCAGATGCAGGATTATCAACGTCACGATTGGAATTAGGAAAGGAAGTTGTAGCTCTTCTATCTTTATATGAGGAGGAGGTGAAATCAGTAGCAATAGTAGACACACTACGATCTTTGTGGCTCTTTGCTAGATAGGAGTAGTATAGGAAGCATCAAATGCCAAGGTTCTTGTTACAGGCTAGGCTACAAGTGAGAATAATAGAATTAGCTCAATTGTGAATGCTACTGGAGCAGCTAAAGGAAGCAATAACAGTACAACCGTCCAATTGCAATTTCATTGCACATTCGTTTTGAATCGGATGCGAACTCTTTCATTCAGTTTTATGGTGGAGAATCTTTTTAAAGTAGTGAACTTTTGTGCCGTAGCATTAGGGCAGGTAAATGGATGGAATTTATATTTAGAATCATAAGACCGGTAAAAGTTGCATTCTTCCGAAAGATATAGGGAATTCTGATTTTCAACCTTCCACCAGGAGTGGATTCAATGCCATCTAATCATTTTTTTTTCTTCTGTTATAGATCTTATTCTGATTTTCAGGTTATAATAGAGTCCTCCCTTTCGATGAGAAGGAATCCAGGACAGTCATCAGTCCCAAAGCTCCTTCTTTCAAAATGTGCATACGTAGTCTCAGTCACGAAGAATGAGGCAGTCATGGGTAGTGTTTTTTATTTGAAAATTCTTCATGCAAAGAGTTCGTTCCTTCTATTCCAAAAAACCCACTGTGCATGAATGTGCAGCCTCACTTGCCTTTATACTATGAAATGTCCCCGCAAGGATACCATGGACCCTCTTCTAATTTTAGTCTCTTGTCTAAAAAAAGAAATAGGCCTAATTTCGGAGTTCACAATGTGGATACCAGAAATAGTAAAACGGGAGGATTGAAACAATTTTTGCCCAGCTAGCAGTACCTCACTTCATTGATTTTTGACTGGGGTGACATCGCACTACTCTTCGTTGACAACTCAGCGAATGAGACTATGTACGTTGTACGCTCGCGACGCAAAATAGATGGGTCAAGAGAAGGGTAACGAAATCGTGTAACGACATTCCCGTCCAATCCAATTCCTATCCCAATCACAGGGCTTCTTGTGCAATTACTTCTTCTTCTATATCCCTTGGAGGATTTTCTGACTTGGCATTCTACTCTTATAAAGTTCTGCTTTCTAGCGTTAAAGAAGTGAAAAAAGACGAGATGTGCATTGCTAACAATATTCTCTGCCCGTCACTGGATAAGGAGCTAAAAAACTCAAACTAGAAGCATCGATCCGAGAATCAAACCCAAGCTAGAGAAGGAAGACTTCCTTTGCTTTTGTGCTTTCCTTTATCAATAGGCCGTCAATCCCTGACCTAAAAAGAAAGAGATTAATAGGCCCTGTTGATTGGACCTCCATCTCCCTGTGGTAAGCAAAGAAAAAGAAGAGCCCCTGGTAAGTTGGTACAGCCTTGTCAAAATGGCAGCCACATCATTTGTTTCGGGATGAGGCTTTCGCTACAAGTATCAGTTTGCCTTCGAGGGTTGCGCCTGTCTAGCCCTTTAAGACGTCAAGAGTAATATTCCTTTTCCCTAAGAGCTCCAGTTTATCTAGCAAGCGGTTGTGGGTCGGCCTCAATCATTATAACCCTATCACCTTTCCACAGCATTCTGCACTGATGAAGGCTAGAGGGAACACAAAGATTGGCATGGATCCAATCCCGACCGAGCAATGCGTTGTATTGGACAGGTGCATCAATAACAAAGAAGGTTACCAGGCTTTTCGAATTTCCCAGTCGTACCTCAAGTGGAGCGGAGCGGATGGCCTTGGACATCCCTTCATCTAAAGATGATCACATCGGCTGGCTCGAGATCTTCCTTCCTTTTGCCCAACTTCTTTACAGTTCGGATCGGCATATTGTTCACCATATGGCAATGGTCTACTTGTCTAAAATTCCTCCTTGGTCTGACAACATCTTAATCCTCCCAGAAAGGTCCTTCTTCTTAATCTACTTCTTCAATCTCAGCCATCTTCCCCGCTGGCAACTTCAGTTTGGTTGTGCCACCTCTTCAGTTACGAGAGTGCGGTCCCTCGATTTCAATCGTTAGACTCAATGGACACACAAGCTTTACACATACGCTTCACCCGAAAAAGATGGCTTCTATATAAACGCAACAACTTAAAGGAGGAGGACGTTTAACGAAGTCCCTATTTTAGGAAAACCCTAAAATAGAAGTCCTACTCCTATAGTAAAAATTCCTCGAGGGAATGAAGATAGATCAAATCAATTCAGCTCGGGCCCCGTTGCTCGTAACTAGGTAATGGAATTGACAGAGCAAGAAAGCAGGAGAAAAGGTGTTTGGGTGAACCAAAAGAATCGATGGTGAACTCCTGTCTTGACCCACACCCTGGGATGAATTCTTTTGTTTTAGCCTTCTAGACGAAACATTAGGCAAAACCATTCCATCGGTAATGCCTATACTGACGTTATAAGAATGGCTAGACGATCTATTATCCATATTCAGGATGGTGATCTTCCTATTGCTCCCGATCCTACTCAACTGACTTCTTTTTTTTAGGAACTTAGTTTGGTTGACTTCTTAAAGTAAAGTATAGGGTGAGACCAAAAAACATTTCCCATTCATTAGAGGGTTTCCACTTATTCAATAGCCATGAGACCGGATGATTAATCCCCGACAAGGTAGATCTCGCTCCCTCCTATATGGTGTAGGTGACAAATCTTACGGTGAAGTATGTACGTCATTGGGTATAGACCTAGGTACCACTTCTCGATGCACTGATAAGCGTCACTTCCCGGGCTTTTCCTTAATGAGGGCCAGTGGCCAAGCCGAATTGCTCAAAGAGGAATCGCCCGACAGAGCCATCTACTTTTGATTTTAATAGAACGAACTCAGAACCGTTGATTGGCATATGGGTTGACTTTCTTTAAACGAGTTAACAAGCGATAGCGAAATGGCTATTCCTAGTTCTGCCTCAGCCAAGTCTTTCTATTTTAAGATTTAATTTCCTTTAAGAGAAGAAAATCCTTCTCTTACTACTTTGGGACAAGATTTCACTCCAATAAGCTAATAACTATTAAACCTTACCCGATTTCGGATTGTCTTTCTTGCATGACTACTTTGAAACTCTACTAGGATTTGAAGAACTCTTGGTGACTCTGATCTCAAATACTCGATGCCTCACAAAGAGGTCTTAGCATTCTGCTCATCTCTAGCTTAAATTCACTGATGTGTCTGACCCCAGTCTTCACCCTATACTGACCCTTGTGCTTGCAAGCAAGTCACCCTCATGGTTGTAATGCCCACATAAGCCATGTACTAGTGCCTCGATCGAACAACCCTCGAGTTGTAGTGCTACCCTGTTTACACTGATCAGAACTAGCATCTTGACTCATTTGCCTCAATCTTGGTGCCTGGTGGTCTCCCCCACTCAAGCTTGGAACCCACTATGATAATCTCGGATAGTGCTTCCCATAGTGCCTCAACCCATTAGTCTTCACCTTCGGTTAGCACGACTCAAAACCCATTGTAAATTCATGTGAGTGTTGCCTCTCTAGCGCCTCAGTCCTCTGACCTTCACCCTGAGTAAGCTTAGTACCCATCTCGATCTCGTGGCATCTTCCCTGTTTGTATGCGCCCCTGCGCGTCTCATCTAATAGGAAGTAGTCTTGGCATTGATCCAACGACATGGCTATCGCCCCTCTACACTAGCGTGGTTACCAAGGTTCAAAAACTCGGCTCGGATCGGCACAGATCGGCCGAGTCGGACCGGTTTTGGGCCGTCCGTGCCGATCCCGAGTAACCTGGCCGAGTCCAGGACTCGGATCGGACGATCCGAGCCGGATCGCGCAATCCGAGACCGGATCGGGCGGGGTCGGCTCGGATCGGCCCGAGACTAGCCGTTCCTGGCCGTTCCCAAATGGCCAGCAACGGCTAGTTTGGGCCTTGGGGGTCTATTTAAACCCCCCCAAGGCCCTCCTAAGGCTCCACAAATTTCCTTTGAGCCTCCTAACATTCTTGCTCTCTCTCCCACTCTCTCGATCATAGAATTCTCTCTCCATCTCTCCCACGAGGTCACTTCTAGTCTACTACAAGCTCCGGGATCTCTCATCTTCTTGTGCTGTGAAGGAATGGCATCTCAAGGTGCTGCTGAGCGATCATCTGGGAATCCTCCTAGCGCTGATCCTGCTTGGGGTCATTGTACACCGGTGGACATGGGCCAAAGAAAGGTACAATGCAAATATTGCAACCGGGTCGTCTCTGGCAGGATTTACCGATTCAAACAACATCTTGTTGGAATAAAAGGTGAAGTTGCAGCATGTGCTCGAGTTCCTTCAGAGGTTAGGATCCAATTTCGAACTTATATGTAGGAGAAGGAATCAAGCAAAGCAAGTACTGTCAGAAGAAGACAGGAAATTCGAGAGGAATTGTCTAAACCAGCGCGAAGGTCTGATGCTGGAGTCCGACTTGGTGGAAGTAATCAACCTATAAATGTTGATGATTGGGATACAAGTAAGTTTCTTATTTAACTTATTTTCATGTTCTTCATTTAACGTTTTCAGACAAATAGTTATAGTAGATTAAAATTTTTTCTTTTACATTTAAATATGAATTGCGACGTGCAATGGACGCAAGCCGGCGATCCTTTGCAGATAAGGACTTATTTCGGCAAACTGGAAGATATGGAAGATAAGAAAGTGGCTCCACACCTTCTGCACAAGAGAGCACTAGCGCCGGCATGAGCACTAATGTATGCGAGAAGCTGCCTCAGGAGTTCACTAGAGTTGGAGATCCTAGAGTAGGTCCAATAGATCCCTTCCTCACCAAGAAGAGGGATAAACAACCTTCTATTAGTGCTGCATTCAAGAACTTAAAACTTTGTAAGGAGAAGATAGGGAGAGCTACATCTAGGTGGTTTTTCTATAACAGTACCCCTGCTAATGCTACCAAGGGGCCATATTATGAATCTATGATCGAGACCATACAAGAAGTTAACAAAAGGGTTAAGGGACCTTCCTCATATGAGATATACAACAAGTACTTGGATATGGAAGTTGATGACATCCGAACATACATTAAATCATTTGAAAGGATCTGGGATGAGTATGGATGCACTTTAATATGCGATGGATGGACAGGTACATAAATCTTATCTTCAGTTTCTTATTTTATCTTCATATTTTCTTAATCAGAATGGGTCTCTTTCTGATTTCTTATCATGTTTGGAACTTTACAGGGATAACAAGAAGTATGATCAACTTCTTAATTTACTGCAAAGCCGGAATCGTATTTTGGAAGTCTATTGATGCATCTGGAAAAATAAAGAATGCCCAGTAACTATATGAATTAATGGATAAAATGGTGGAAGAAGTGGGCGAAAAAAGGATTGTCCAAATGGTTACGAACAATGCAGCGGCGTTCAAGTTAGCTGGACAAATGTTGATGCAGAAGAGAGAACATCTATACTGGGTTCCCTGTTCTGCTCATTGTATTCACTTGATGTTGGAAGACATTTGCTCTGATCCGATGGTAGATGGAGTGGTCAAAAGTGGTCGATTTATCACCACATTCATCTACAACCACAACAACATTCTGAATATCATGCGCACACATACTCATGGAAGAGAGTTGCTTCGTCCGGGAGCCACCAGGTTTGCATCTCAATATATCTCTCTAGATAGTTTAAGTCAACAAAAGAACAACTTGATTAGGATGGTGACGTCGAAAGATTGGGAGAATCACATATTGCGGCATGTACCAAATAAGGTCAGAGAGAAAGGTAAGAAAGTGGCTGATCTAATTCAGTCTAGACCCTTCTAGAGGGGGGTGCAAGCGGTGTTAAATATTATAGAACCGCTTGTCTGTGTCTTGCGATCTTGTGATGGAGAAAGAAGATCGGATATGGGATATTTATATGAAGCTATGGACAAAGCTAAGGAACTCATTCAACTTAACAATCCAACAACCTATGTGAAATGGTGGGACATAATAGACAGATGTTGGGAACACACTTTACATCGCGATCTTCATGCAGCTGGTAAGCTACTAACTTTCTATATGTATTATTTGTATACACATTTCTCTTAAGTAATAACTAACTTTGACTTATTTATTTAGGTTATTTTTTCAACCCTCAGTACATGTTTAGAACTGATGGGAAGAAGGATAATTATGATAGTTGCTCGGAAGTGTTGATGGGGGCTAAGTCTGTTATTAAGCGCATGCTTGCAGATGAGGACAGAGCAATAATGGCATGCAAGCAAATGCATGATTACAGAATGATGTTATACCACTTTGGGACAAGTACAACTCAAAGAGCTGCCAAAATTTTGAGTCCATGTTTGAAAATTATTAACTAGATGTTCTACTTAATTTTTAATTATAGCTTGCACATTGTTGACATGGCCAATTTTCTATTTACAGCTGACTGGTGGCTAGATCATGGAAAAGCATATGGGTATGAAGATCTAGCCTATGTCGCAATTCGGGTCTTAAGTCAAACAACCTCTTCATCAGGTTATGAAAGAAACTGGAGCACCTTTGGCTTGATTCACACCAAGCAAAGGAATAGATTGAAGTCGAGCCGTCTAGAGAAGCTAGTATTCTGTCATTATAACATGAGGTTGAAGCGAAAAAATCTGGAGCTCATAAGGAACCTTCAAAGGCAGGAGAAAGAGAGAATTTTCAGACAAGCCACGGAGACAACACATGCAGAAGAACCCATAGACTTGGATGAGCTGTTCGAGGAGCAACATCCACTAAATGCATGGGTTGATGCAAGCACCTCAAATGAGCCTGAATTCAACCCAAATGATCGGGAATGGGTGGAAGGTGAGTTAGATAATGTTCCATTACTTACTGATTTTCAACCTCCTCCTCCAAAACGTCAGAAAAAGAGCAAAAAACAAGCACCAAGCAAAAGGAAGAGTGGTACTAGAATTCAGATTGCTGATCTAGAGACTATCGAGGAAGAGGATAAAACGTCAGAACCAAGTGATGAGGTCCAATATCAAACCTCAAATGACTCGACATCAAAGAGAGCTCCAACAGTTCTGAGGATGGCGGAGATGCTACTAGTGCCCCAGCCCCACCTCCACCAATTCAATTCACTGGAGAAGAAGAATACACACATGCTACCCAAGATGAACATCATGGTAGCAGAGCATGACGTAAAGAATCTTCCATTCAAACATTCAGCAGATCAAGGAGGAAGGACAAAGGTAAAGCTCCTCAGTGTGCAGAGGCCAAAGAAGAACTTAGGAGGGAGAGAGAATATCAGGAGCAACTATCAGATGCATCATCATATTCTCCATACGAAGGGTATAGTCAGCCTACTGGATATGTAGTTTACCCTCCTCAGCATTCTGATACATCCGACTATTCAGGCGGTTGTCTAGAATATCCACAATTGTCAGTCATTTATACCAATACGAATGACTATAGACGGTATGTGATGCAATATGAACAATACTACCAGAGCTATATGTTATGGACTGAGTATGTAAGCCATATGTTCATTCAGTATAATGTACGTTTGGAATAAATGTAAGTTCATAATCATATATGTAAGTTTATTCAAGGTTTTTTTGTCCAACAACATCTTATGTACTTCAAATCAATGTATTTCAACACAATTATGCATTAGACTTGTGTTTTATATTTTTTTTCACATTTTTTCATATTTTTTCTATTTTTTTCTGCTATCCGAACCAGCCGAGCCTGACTCAGCCAAGATCGGCCAGGATCGGGCCGACTCGGATCGAAATCGGCCGATCCGGGACCCGATCCCGGGTTTCTTAACCTTGGTGGTTACCCTTTACCACTTGGTGTTTTCTTTGCCAACATGTCCTGTAGGTTCACATAGGTAACCAAGAAGGATATATTAGAAGTTTCCTAGCATCTAACTTGAAATAAGCATGCCCTTGCTCATTAAACCATGCACCAAGCTTAAACCAAGCTATCAACTAATCCGAACTCAAAAGATTGCTCTATAACTGTTGAACGTAGCCAACAACATAGATTTGGCACGGCTAAGCATCTTGCCATCCGAAACAAAGATTAAGCCAAAATGGTCTCTGAGTGCGGTCCGCTACACTGTAGGGCTCATTCCCTCATATCTCATGTAGCTCGCATAGCCGAAGTAGTCACTTAACAAAGGCCTTGATGTAGTTAGCACTCAAGGAACGAATGTTAATCAACAACTCTCCCTTTCTTTGAGATTGGTTCTAGTGTGGTTGATACCTCCTTTGTCTAGTTAGTAACGGCTGATTCCTAGTGTGACATAGGTCTTCCTTGTATCTCAGTGGTTGCGTATATAGAAGATGGAGGCTAAACCCAGGGTTTGGTGCGTATGATGAAGTAATCTCTTCGTCTAATCACGAGGCCACATGGACCCAAGATTGATTGATTCTCGTTATATGGATTGGTTGCTGCGCAGCTAACTTACGGCCCCAAAATTTCATATAAAAAGTGTAGAAATAAATAGACGCTAAGTGTAGGGGCTGTTTTGTCTTTTTAATTAGTCTGCTACATGTTTGTATGTTTTGTTCTAGTTCTGCCCTTGTGTGTTATGTAAACAGGGGTAGAATAGTCATTGATACTTTGTAATACTTTTACCCTAATATATAAAGTCTTGTGAAGGCTGGCCGGCCTCTCTAGTTGAGAGAGAGAGCCAGCCGCACCTCCTGTTTTGCTTCTTCAACCCTTTTTCTCCTCATTCTTCATGGTATCAGAGCTTGTGAAAGAAGAGGAGTAAATCTTAGGCCGGCTGGCCTCCTTTTTTCTTTGTCCGGTGGAGCATCAAGCCTTCATCTTGGTGGAAGAGCTCTACACAAAAAAAGGGAAGGAAAAACTCACAAGCCCGGTCCGGTGCCCCTGTTCTGTTTTTTTTTGGGGACCGTGCCCCTGTTCTGGTTTTTTTTTTTTGGGACCGGTTCCCCTGTTCTGCAGCACCTCCACAGGGCTACTATGTGCCCCCTGTTCTAGTCTTTTTTGGGGACCGGTTCCCCTGTTCTGAAGCACCTCCGGCCTGCGGTTACCTCCAACCGCTGTCCCACAACTTCCGCTACCTTGGGGATCAGAGGTGGTGACCGCCGCCCTGTTTTGGAGGTTCCTTGGTGTCCACCCCCCTTGTTCTGTGTTTTTTTGGGGGCTTGGTCCACGCTCTCTGCACCGAAACCCTGGTTAGTGTTTTCGTTGTGGACTGCAGGTTTGTGTGAGTAGTGTCCAAGCTTCCCACTCAGTTTTTGAGCAGGCCGGCCCTGGGTTGCTGCAACATATACCTTGGTTAGGGTTTTTTTGAAGTTGTCCCTATTACAACAGCCCTGTTTGAGGGTTGCTAGAGGCTGGCTGCCCTTCTACCTGCTTCCATCCTTCTTCCAATCTGCTCAAGCATCTCTTGGAGCAAGGAAATGTCCGAGGTGACAACAAACGAGGCGTCCTCCAAGTGTAACAACAAAGGGGAAATTTTCCATCTTTAGCTTCCCCCTGTAAAGTTGAATGACTCCAACTACTTGGACTGGGCAGCAGCCATTGAGACTTTTATCAGTGCAAGATCTAAGGTTGGATACATAAATGGAAGGATAAAATTACCTCCTATTGATGATGAGAAGTATGAGGAATGGGAACATCAAGACAGCATTGTGAAAATATGGATTCTTAACTCTGTGACTGATGGACAATTGAAGTACATTGTGAGGAAGTCAACCGCAAGAGAGATGTGGCTTATCTTTGAAGAGATGTACTGTGAGAAGGCTAATCTTGTGGATTTGTATGATCTTGAAGTTGCTATCCATGACACTAAACAAGGCATACACTCTGTATGCGAATACTATCGTGCCTTGCGGGCGTTATGGGAGGAACATGATTCCTTCGCCATAAACGACTAGGATACTATTGCTGATCACAAGAAGTACTTGAAGCATGTCCAAGACCAAAGGGTTCTTAAGTTCCTTCATGAGCTCAACATTGAGTATGAGGGACTGCGATCTCAGATTCGAAATTTTGAGGTCATCCCATCTCTTGAACAATCCTACAAGAAGGTGGCCACTGAAGAAAGGCGGAGGAAGACTATGCAGGTTGATGCTGGAGGGACCAATGTTGGTGATCACTCTGCCCTTAGCAGCACCAATATAGGAAATGAAAAAAGGGGAGATGCCACACATAAGGATTCACATAAAGGTGGGAGAAAGTGTTCGCATTGTCGGCGACTAAATCACTCTGTGGCTTTCTGTTGGGAACTGTATCCCGATAAGAAGTCGCTCAAGTTTAGGAAAGGTCAACAAAACAAAGGGGTTGCTGCTGCTACAAAGGTCACACAGCAGCCTCCGATGTAGCCAACCTTCAGCGGTTTCTCTCACATTTGACACAATCATCATCCACCAACTTGTCAGGTACTTCTGGGGCAGCACTCAGTGTTGCCTCACATTACAATGGACACTCTTGGATCATCGATTCATGGGTTACAGTCCACATGACGGGTATCCCTAACCTCTTTATCTCTTATACTTTATGCTCAGGACAAGATAAGGTGACTATTGCAGACGATACCCTAGCAACCATAGCTGGGAAAGGCACTATACCTCTAGATGAGCACCTTACCTTATCCTCTGCATTACATGTTCAAAAGTTGTCCATAAATTTGCTTTCTGTGAGCAGTCTCATAAAATCCTTGAATTGTTGCATGACTTTTTTTCCCACTCATTGTGTATTTCAGGACCTGAGGACATGCCAACTGATTGGGAGTGGACGTGAAGCAGGAGGTCTCTATCAGCTCCAGTCCCAGCATGGTGCTACTCTTCAGTCCTCAAGTACTAGTGTCTTGTCTAAGAAAATAGGGAGATACAACCGTGGCATCTCCGCCTAGGACATCTTTCATTTCCAGCATTGAAATATTTGTTTACATCATTATTCCATAAAATAGACATTCAATCTATTCAGTGTCAAACATGTCATCTTGCAAAACATTGTAGAACTCAATTTCCTCCTTTTATGAATAAAAGTTCCACTTCTTTTGAGTTAGTTAATTCTGATGTGTGAGGTCCTACTGCTGTTCCCTCTATTGATGGTCATCGATATTTTATCACCTTCATTGATGATTTCTATCACTGCACATAGGTGAATCATATGAAGTCCAGGGAGGATGTCCCCCGGGTCATACATGTATTTGAGAACATGGTAGAAAATCAGTTTGAAAAGAAAGTAAAAGTTTTTCGTTCAGACAATGCAAAAGAATACTTTGAAAAAAAATTAAATATCTTTTTTGAGGATAAAGGGATCATCCATGAGTCATCATGTCCCTATGGTCCTCAACAAAATGAAATAGCTGAACGAAAAAATCGCCATCTTCTTGAAACAGCTCAGACACTTCTTCTCCATCATAGCCTCCCTAAAAGGTTCTAAACAAAGGCTGTACTCATTGCTGCATATGTCATCAGTCGAATGCCATCCAGAATCCTTCAGTTTCGAACACCATACTCTATTCTTCAACCTCAGCACTCTCTTTTTCCTTTGCCATTAAAAGTATTTGGGTCTGTGTTTTATCCATGATCTAGTCCCTGGCAAATCCAAACTTGATGCCAAGGCTATTCGTGGGATATTTCTTAGGTACTCTGCCACTCAAAAGGGTTACAAATGCTATGATCCTCTAACCAAGAAAAAATATGTTGTGAAAGATGTCACTTTCTTTGAATCCCACTCTTATTACCACTCCCAGGACGTGTTTGATGGGGAGAGATCTCAAATTTCAGCCACATCCTTGACTATCCCTGATGTTGTTGTCCCCTCCAGGGATGTCACAACTGATGAACCTGCACTCTCTAAGATAAGCCATGATACTAGCATGCAGGTGACTGAATTGAAGTACTATGTCAGAAGATCAAAAGTTCAAAAGCAAGTTGAAAACTTGGGACTGGATACTATGATAGACTGTTCTTCACATCCACTACCCCAAGAAGTTGGTAAGGTGCTAGACATTGAACCCAATTTTCCTATTGATTATGTTAAACCCATTGATGTTGATGTTGTTCTATCTGAAATTGTGCAAAATGAGCAGGCTCTTGAGAAATCTATTGTTGTCTGAAAAGGTGTACGAGAGTGCACCAAACATCCTATCTCAAAGTACCTCTATTACTCACAACTATCTCCTTCTTACAGAACCTTTATTACTGCCTTCTTCCTGTTCAAATCCTCTAACGTTCACAGAGGCCACTAGAGACTAGTGGTAGATGAAGGCTATGGAGGAGGAAATGGATTCCCTCAAACGGAACAGTACTTGGGTTCTTTTTGATCTTCCCCAAAGGAACAAGCTGGTTGGATCAAAATGGGTGTACACCACCAAGTTTATAGCTAATATAGTGTGGAAAGATTCAAAGCAAGACTGGTTGCAAAGGGGTTTACTCAAACGTATGGAATTGATTATGAGAAAACCTTTGCACCAGTGACTAAGTTAAATACAGTTAGAGTGGTTCCTGCTATGGCTGTCCATTATGCTTGGGAATTGTATCAACTGGATGCAAAAAAAAGCTTTTTGAATGGTGAGCTTACAGAAGAAGTGTATATGTAGCCGCCCCTAGGTATGATCGCTGGTGGCAAAGTGTGCAGATTGAATAAGGCTCTGCATGGCCTAAAACAGTCCCCTCGAGCCTGGTTTGAGAGGTTCAGATAACTATGATCGGATATGGCTTCATCCAAGGAAATGCAGATCACACTTGATTTACAAAATGGATTAATGGTAAAGTTGTGAATTTACTGGTGTATGTTGATGACATGATTATCACAAGAGACAATAATGTTGAAATTGCACTCTTAAAGAAAAATCTAGCAAAATAGTTTGAAATAAAGGATTTGGGCCAGTTGAGATATTTTTTGGGTATTAAAGTGATCAGATCATCCAGAGGAATTTATGTATGCCAGCGAAAGTATGCACTGGACCTACTGAAAGAAATGGGGAAGCTTGGATGCAGAACTGCAGATACGCCTATTGAATCAAATCATAGGCTGAGTATCTCAAATGGTGAAATTTTGTCTGAGGGGGAGAAAGGAAAATATCAGAGACTAGTTGGAAAATTGTTGTATCTATCCCTAACTGGGCTTGACATTGCCTATGCTATTAGTATAGTTAGTCAGTTTATGCATGCGCCCCGTACATCCCATCTTGGAGCTGTTGACAGAATTCTAAGATACATAAACTGCCCAGGAAAAAGTCGTTTATTCTCTAAGAGCAATCATCTTGCTCTGGAAGGGTACACTGATGCAGATTTGGCTAGATCACAAGATGATAGGAGATCCACAACAGGTTATTGTATGTTTTTGGGTGGTAATCTTGTTACCTGGAGAAGTAAGAAGCAATCTGTATGTGCTAGATCCAGTACAGAAGCTGAATACCGGGCCATGGCTCAGTCTGTAGCTGAGCTTGTTTGGTTAAAAATTTGCTTCAGGATCTTGGAGTACAAGTACAACTGCTAATGAAGCTCTATCGTGATAACAAGGCTGCTATCAACATTGCCAATAATCCTATCCAACATGACAGGACCAAGCATATTAAGATTGATAGGCACTTCATCAGAAAAAGATTAGACAGTGGAGATTTATACCTACCCAATATAAACACTGGACATCAGCTTGCGGATGTCTTCACCAAAGGCCTTCTAAGAGACCAATTTTCAAATGTGATTAGTAAGCTAGGCATGCTAAATATCCATGCTCTTGAGGGGGAGTGTAGAAATAAATAGACGTTAAGTGTAGGGGTTGTTTTGTCTTTTTTATTAGTCTGCTACATGTCTGTATGTTTTGTTCTAATTCTACCCCTGTATGTTATGTAAACAGGGGTAGAATAGTCATTGATACTTTGTAATGCTTTTGCCCTAATATATAAAGTCTTGTGAGGGCTAGACGGCCTCTCTAGTTGAGAGAGAGAGCCAACTGCACCTCATGTTTTGATCTCCAACTCCTTTTCTCCTCATTCTTCAGAAAGAACAATCGATTCGGCTTGCTTATTATTATTGAATTGAGTACATGGTAAGACTGAACCTCCCATTGCTCTATCTCTGGTAACATGCAGTCGATAATTATATGTATGAGCAATCTGCGCAAAGGCAGAATAACGGATTGGCTTGTCTTGCCTCTAAGCGCTACGAAGTTATTGACCAATATGCTTAACACATGCAAGTCGAATGAAGTGTTCTCAGACACGATTTGTGATCCCGTAAGTATCTTAGTGTCCTTTGCTTGGAAGAAGAAAATGACAGATGCACAACCACACTGGTTGTTGGAAGTTACAAAGAAGGTACATCGGTCGAAAAATGAGTTGCACAAGATTCCGTGTGTATTTCTATTCCTTTCTGATCCGATTTACTTGACTTTTTTTGTCTGTTTGTTGTTTGTTTATTATAATCGACGTCATCCATATCGAGGTCCTACGGGTCAAACTAGAATTAATGCTTCTGGGTAGATCTATCCGCTGCCTATTTAGTTGGCTCGGGTGCGGTGCCGGTTTTGGAATTATTTTTAGTTTCTTTAGTTTTTTTTATTCGGTTCGATGACTATATCTTTTTATATTATAGATGGGGGCTCCTCCTAAGTACAAAATCCGGAATCGGACTCGGGTAGTTGGCGACACTACCTCAAATTTACATCAAGTGATAAAGGAATCGAAGATTTTTCGGTAGGGGCATAATATAAATATACAAGAAATTAGGAAGTTGATCAGTAGGGCTACGTCATTGTTGGCTGATCGGCCACCCACCCCTGCTTTTCGACGACTTTCCGTTTTCCTTCCTATCTGAATGATTGGACGCCCTCTCCTTCCTGATATCAAAAGATTCAAGCCAGGTTCTATCAACAACATGGGAAAAAGCATGGGCATAACTAGTTCCATAGATTAGAAAAGGGAGAAAAGAAGGGGCTGGACTATCCCATTCGATTGAATCACCAAACCTAGTTGCGAGTACTTTGTTCCTGACAGCAGTTTGAGCCGAGCCCATCACCCTCTTTGAAAGCTGCAAATTCTTTCTTGATTGCCTGAGCGACAGTTCGAAAGTGAAGTAGCAAAAGCAAGTACTAATAGGCGGCACCGTAAGCGCTTAGAGTAGTTATCCTTCCTTCTAACCTCGAAAAGGTGACCCATATGTCATATTGGGTTCTTGGTACCTATTTTGTGGATCCTATTTAACTTCATCGTTCTATATATCCAAGTTTTAACGAATCAAAACTCTAGTAGATTTCCACTGCCTCTTTTATGGAAACTAAATACAAGTTGACTCATGTCTATTGGTTGGGACACCCTGCATTTAGTTAGTAGTAAAAAAAGCTTCCGCTATGCCCTTCCGCCGAAGATTCTGTTGGTGGAACAAGAAGTGCTTCAAAAGCTTAGTAATTCATATACGGTTCAATGACGATATCTGTAAAACACTAACTTACCTGAAATCGCTTCACTGTGACTTGATCTTTCTCCCCTGTGATACTAATCGACCAATAGTTGCTGAACCACTGGTTCCATTTGGGTGAAAAAGAGGTTTAGTGAAGGGAAAACCACAGAGTGCAGTCAAACAAATTGCCTACAGACTTGACTGGCATTGATGCCAGATCTAAGGATCAGCACATGCACATTTAGTAAGACACCCATACCAAAGATTTAGGAAAAAACTATACCTTCCACCGATAGGAACCACTACATGCCTCAAAGCCGCCAATCGTTTCATTAACCAACGGTTCCAATCCTAGCCTAACGCCTATTCAACCAACCGCTCTCTTTCGAGGCAGCTAACACCTTCGTCCCCTTATTCCCCTATATTCTATGCCTCCCTTGAATTTTAGGAAGTCCTGAATAATAGATTAAGCTAGCAAGCAAGAAGAAGATTAAAGGTATTGTGCCTGACGAGCTGTATGCTTAGATATAAATTCCCTCTCTTGTGGTCTTGTTTTTTCCTATTCCAGACTAAGGCTGACCTAAACCGCTGACTTCAAGCTAAACAGAGAGAATGTTCTCAATCTTACGTCCTATCAAAAGCTTCAGCACTGAACTAGCCAAAGGGCTTTCTTTGTCTTTCTTAGCTTCGTTTCTAGCATTCAAGCCTATGCTTCTAGCCCTTCGGCCTTTTCTTTTAGCTTCCCTTCCACCTCGAGGCCTCTTCAACTTATGGGACTCTTGTGCCCTCCACATCAGGTAGCCCAGCTTCACCACCTGTACTGAGTAGTCTGGTAACATCTCCTTCGCCTCTCTCCTCAGGTAACACCATTCCACTGCCATGTTCGCCTCTTCACCACCGACTGACACATTCATTCACCACTGTTGTTGACTACTGGGATGTAACCGTGTCCTACCAGCTTCGCTACCTTAGATGAAAAAAGTCGAACCTTACGCTATTCCTGTCACCACCGAAATGGAATAGAATCTTTGTAGTTTAGGAGAATCCTACGGTTCGCCAAGTCAAGATGCAGAGGAACCATCGGCCAAACTACCTTACGTGGGTGGGTTACCGTTGGTTAATGCTTTGACTTGAAGAAAGCAAAATGTATCTTGAATCCCATTTTTTTGATGTTCAGTATGTCTGAAAGTCATTTTCTGCTTGAGTCAATTCTTCACTTTTCTCAATTGCGAACATAAAGCTCATTTTCTTTGCGCTCGCGAGGGAAGGCCGAAGGGTTTGTTCTTTCTTTGTCGTCGCCTTACCTACTTGCCCATCTTCCTTTTCTCTAGCTTACCTGGTCGTCCGTTGCTGCAAGCGCCTCCAATCTTGCCTTTCGGAGTCTTAGAGTTTACCCTTTTGTTGTTCCTGCTCCAACGCATCACTAACACTTAGGGCTAACTTCGACTACTAACCCTAGTATCTCAATACTCAAGATCACATGTTCACCTTGTTATGCTCCTCTAGGGGTACTTACCATAGCTGTCAGTCTCAAACCTTGAGCGACTTGAAATGACTAAAATTCAAGGAGAAGAAGAAAAAAGAGAATTCACAAGCACAAGAAAGTCAAGTAGGAAAGCCATTGAGATGCTTCCGGTACTGAACCACAGGTAAGCCTAAGAAGCCAACAAGCGCTAACACGCCTTCTGTTTTGAGTGAGCTTGCTTGGAAGGCATTTTCATGCTCTCCTTCGTCACTCCTCCTTTCCTTGCTGCCTTGATCCGACGCAAGCGCCTCAAGTACTTGCTGCATATTCTGAGAAAAAAGTCTTATGCGTATTGGATCTGCTCTTCTGTTAGCAAGAACACATCAATGAGGTTCTATTCCTCTTGCTTATTCTTAAAAAAGAGAACCCTCCACTTGAACCCCAGGCTGGTTTCCGAAGATTCCCGTAGCGGGAGGCACTAGAATTGCCAATTGAAGAGCCCCCTTCTCCCTGTCCCAAGGAGCACGTGAGGAGGGAGCTGATATGTCTCTTCAATATTGGGCACGAACGTACTCGCCGAGAGCCCTTCGTCGAAAAGGCTATCAAGCCCCTTAATCTTGACGAGGCCACAGTGGGCTTTTGCAAAGCTCTGCTCTAGCGGGTGGATGAGCTGCAACGGTTCCATTATAATAATGGGAACCACATCCCGAGTTCAAAAAGAAAAGAGACCAGGATTGATTGTATTCGATCATTTTTTAATATGGGAAAAAATCAAAAAGAGGATTGGGCATGGTTTATGCCATGATCAGTATAGGTGTTCTTGGATTTCTGATTTGATAACTGACTTCTCCCTTTTCGTTTCCTCCACGTTTCCGAATCCACCTATAATTTATCCTTTTAATTACTTATAGAATTTCATTATGCACCGGAAACTATTCTAGGAGAAGTTAGAATCTATTGCATTCGGATATTGATTGGTCTTGGTTTGACATGGTTTACACGTTATTGGTTCCTAGAAGAGTCAATTTCTCCACTAGCTAAACCCTTTTTGACCTTGCCTTTTGACTCATATTGTGTTTGTACACAATCAACGGAGGCCTCCCCGACATATGTAGCAATGTCTCCTATAGCATGCTCTTACCCCCATTTTCCCTTAATAAGTCATCAAATTTGGTGCTTTTCAATCCCCAACTGCTATGGGGAACAAAGGACGAAATACAATCGATTCCTCCATTTAAGTGGTTCTCGCTTCTCCTCGTTCATGTTCCTAACTCCTCACCGGGGTAGTTCCCAATGTTTGGCACTTTTCATACTTCATGGGTGCAACATCAACAAATTCGCTCGTGATCAAATTACAACCTAAGATCTTTTACCATATTATGTTAACTGTTCATATTTCGTTCATTCTATCGATATGCTCCCATGTACTTATAATTGTGATTCGTTTGCCAGAACTAAGGGATCTTTCTGTGGAAACCTTCACGAACAATCGTCATTTTCTTATGGTTTTTCCGCTTCTCACAGCTGCTCTTTCCACACCCCCGGATATCTGGTGCCAAATTGTCGCCCGTTTCCCTATTTCTTCAATTATAGAGTTGGCTATCTCTATGGCATCGATTGTACAAGTTCGTGAAGAAGGTTGGACGAGCAGAACAAGGGAGACCGGCTCGATCGACAAAAAATAGCAGTTACCCCTCCAAAACCTGGCAAAGTCACTATCAATGAATTCCCAAACAATTCTCAACCAAGATATGCGATTCATTCCCGTAATGATTATAACACACAAAAGACTCCTAACTTTAGGAGCGGGATGAGTGATACATCTGGCGAGCACCGATGAAGAACGCAAGCAAAGCTGAAGCTCGGGCATAGAACTATTCTAACAAGCAAGAGAAAGGAGGCAAACTGGGTTGAAGGCCTGGGGAGCGGACAGAAAAGCTCCATAAAGTAGAGCGGACCAATCTTCCGTACCACGCGGACTGCGTTGACAAAGCCAACCTCTTCTGTAAGGACTGAGATTTCGGGTTCTGTATTCGGGTCGGGTTCGGACTGGATCCCTTGGCTTGGACCCTGTGGAGGGTCTTGAGATTTCTGGCTGAATGGCGTCAGCACTGCTCGACGCCTTTCAAAAGGCGTCAGGTTGTGTGGACGCCATTTAGGTCTGCAGGTTGTTGTGCCAAGTGTGCGCCACGTGGGCGGGTTTCGGGCCGCGAGGGTACGGCCCCGGTCACATCGTCTGAACGGCGTCCATATTGGTCGACGTGATTCAGACTGTGACCTCTGAGATGTCAGGGTGCGGCGCCAGAGCGTTGTCAGTACGGCCTGTCCTGTCGTCTGAACGGCGTCCACGGTGAGCGACGCGTTTCAGACCGCTGTCAGTACGGCCGTCCTGTCAGACTGATAGGCGTCTGCCTCGATCGACGCGTTTTAGCGAGATTCAGATTGACTTCGCGAGCCTCTCCTTCTTTCCCTCATTTTCGCCTTCACTCTCTCTCTCTTCGCCCTCTCCGCCCTCTTCGGCTCTCTTCTTCCCCTTCCCTTCCTCTTCTTCCTCTTCCAATCACTCCATAGCCTTCTTACCACTCACCTCTACCTCCACCACCTCCTTCGCGGCGTTCCCTTCTCCGGACGGCGGCCGACGTCCCGGCGGAGTGGCGGCGTCCTCGAGGGTACCGGCGGCGGTCTGCGGTGCGGCGGGACGGCGGCGAGGAGCTTGGAGGAGTTCAAGAACCGGTAGGGGGACGAACCTTTCATGTGTTACTCGTGTGTTCCTTGGCGTGACATGATGTGTTTGGGCTAGATTGAGCATGTTTAGGGGGGGGTTTCCTTGTGGGAATGGCTGTGCTTGTGATCGTGGTTTCGTAGTATGTCTGTGATAGATGAATTCTTCTTCCTCCCCTTCTTGTTTTGGGGCTTTTCGGGGTGTTTGGGGGTTAAAGGAGAAACCCTTGGGTTAAACCAGGAAACCTGGTTTCTGGCGCTAAACGGCGTCGTGCCTGGTTGACGCCTTTCAGAAGGGCGTCAGGGCAGTACGACGCCTTTTAGGGCAGAAACCTCCCTGTTTGAAGTTTCCTGCGTTAGGGGTTCTGGCGCTAAATGACGTCATGGATGGACGACGCCTTTTAGAAGGGCGTCGGGACATCATGACGCCATTTAGACAGGAAATCACCCCGAGTGAGGGTCTGTAAATCTGGAATTTATGTGTGAATGGCGTCTGTGGACCTGGACGTGTGTTAGATAGGCGACTCCCTATGACGACGCGTTTCAGGGAATATTCTGTCTGTTAAATGAACCTGTCTGAGGGACTTGAATGGCGTCGACCTCGGTCGACGCGATTCAAGACAAAGATGTGTAATCCTGATTTTCACCATGTGTTTCACCATGGGATGATTTCAATTGCATGCTTCACGTTGTACGCTGAGACTGAGGACTCCTGTGTGAATGGAATCATGTTGTGTGTGTGTGTGATTATGCGAATATGGAATCGGAATGACTGTGGTTTACGTTTGTCACCACGGACCGATGGGGACAGGGTCATGGTGTCTGTGAGCTGTACCGGTGAGAAGGGGTACATGTGTGTTTTACCTTTGGCTGAGGGAAGCAGGATCGCCTTGAGCCCGACGGGCCGGAGTAGCCGGTGTGCTATCCGAGGGGTCGTTGTTTGTCCTCAGCGGGTCGGGGTTTCCCTGTTTGTCGTGACAGCTTCCGGCGCGTTTCTTGCTGTGGAGCTGGTTGTGGTACTGTTGGAGTTGGCTTACCCTTTAGCCACTGGGCCTGATGTGACCTTTGATCAAGGTTACGAGTGGTACCCTTAACCCTTTGGCCTGACGCAGCCCGGGAGATTTGGGTTTGTGGGTAGTTCCTGTAGCTTCGGCTTGACGGGGGTTCGCCGGTCCCCAGGGCCCTCCTGAAGCGCTGAGGCCTAGCGTAGAGGCAATCCGGACGGTAGGACAGTAGTCTAGACTGCTTGTGTGTACACGTAGCTGGCAGTGGCGGTACACTGGTTCCAGCTAGTCCTAGTTAGACTCACTGCCTCACCCTACAGTGCCCCGGAACACTGTAGGGGTGGACAGGCGTGAGCTGTGGTGGTAGTGTTGGGAGGCGACGTTTGACTTCGGTCGACAGTGTGGTTCAGTCGCTTCGTGGACTTTGGCTGTGAGACGTTACTCTGTGTTGGGTTCTTCGGGTTGCTTAGAATGGTTCTTGCTACACTGCTTATCGTGCGTTTCATATCAGAGTTGGGTGCTATGTTTACTGTTTTACTTAATTGCCATATATTCCTGTTGTTACACTTGTGGGTGTGTGAGTGGGAGGCAGGGGATCGGATGATCCCTACTGAGCCCATTTCTGGTGTGGCTCACTCCCTGCGGTTTCAGGTGTGGACCTCGAGGTGAGCGGAAGCGTGGTGTCTTCTTGGTGTGCGGACCAGCAGCTGTCTTAGTCCCGGGGTATGCCCCGATGTTGTTGTACTTCCTTCTGCCTGTACTTATTTAATTGTTGGACATATAATTATTGTTGGACTGTATACGGACATTGTTATTTCCTTCCTGCGCACTTGCTTACCTTGTAGTCCGTATGATTGTTATATTTAGCCTTGTTTAGCACTTACTCCTCCAGACGTGTTGTGTAAGATCCGGGTGTGAACCCGCAGTTAATGGGCCGACATCCATTTAGTGACCGGGTCTCCGGTCATAGGATGGCGGGTCGTTACATCTTCCCCCTTGTTAGTATTTGGGTGTCCTACAGGCCAATTCTGAGCCGTAGAGGCCCAATGTGTTGTACAATCTTATTCAATATAATTAAGTGGTACTTTGCGTTGTCCCTACGATATGTGGTTGTAAAGTCGATTTCGAGATGGGATCTCGAATGTGAGTTTGACTATACATGGACACATACCTTAAATTGTTCTTAATTGGAGAGTAATAACTCTGGGACATTGATTACTCGTAAATCGGCACGCATGATGTGTGGATGACCAATTTCACGGTCACAGGTGCAGGGCACCAGCACATATGTATGGGTGTTCATCTTGGGAAGATGTTCACTGAACTGATCCACTGATGGATCTTCAGATGGTTAATTATACCTAATGTCAACTGAAGATCCATCTGTCTCAGTAGTATCGTTGATCTATTGACCTAAGACATTAATGGGGTCTTGCGTGAGGACTGGTGTGGTTTAATGTTTGGTTAAATGACTTTAACCATAAGTCATGAAACAACGAATTATTAGCCACATTGGAATACATGCGAAGACCATTAATGGTCAAGAGGGGATCGCTTACTGTCAGATATATCATAGATAGTTAATGGGTCATGACATGGATGCTCCACTAAATCCCTGGCCAGGGTGGTATCGGTACATTTGGAACGAACGCTAAATAATTATGTCATAGTCAGACGACACGATCACTAGTGGTTTGACATAACCATACCACACGATCAGATCGGACTCATAGAATGAGTGAGGGATTATAGTGATACGGTAACTGAAGACTTACAGGTGCCAGACAAGGTGAAGATGAACCCGGCATCCTCTAGGATCACGTAGATTTGCTTGACCTAACGTGATCAAAAGGTCCGGATCAAATTAAACAGTTATTAGGAATAACCGATTTAATTTATTTCTAATTAGATTAGAAGTTAATAGATCTTTAAATCAGAGTGATAATGGGCCTAGAGGATCACACACAAATAACCCTTGCAGAACGTAATATTATTGTATAGATAAATATACTAAAGCATTAGATTCTTTTGGGAAAAGAATCTATAAATACCTTAAAAGTTTATATATAATAATATAAAGGGCATATGTATAATATATGTATTATTAGGCTTATTTGATAAATAAACTAATAATAATATATTGATATATAAAATGTCATGGCATTTAATTTAATTGTGGTTACTTTTTAAGCTGAGGCGGTTGAAAGGGGATTGGTGGAAATGGCAGTTCAAGTTGCCGCCTTTAAACCCCTTTTATATAAACATATCTTCTCTTCAACCCGCACCTAATCCAAGCCATTTGCATACCTAACCGTCAAGTTTTCTTTTGGTTGAAAGAATTGGATTCTTCCTAGGAGCTTTGAGGCGGGGGGTTTTGAGTTGTGCGGATTGAAGGAGAAGGATCCGATTGTTGCGAGGGTTCGTGTGGATCAGCTCTTGAGGCCGTACACTTGTGCGGCTCACAACTTCGAGGAGTTCGGCATCCATATTCACAGGACAACATGTTCTGTGCAAGGTGAAAAATCTCGTACGATTTTTAGATCATTTTTATTGCATCAATCAAAGCCCGTAACTGGTTTGAGAAATCGGTTTAATTTTATGTTCTTCCTCTATTACGATTTCCCGGGGGTTTCAACCGAACCCAACACCCCTAACCTCCTAGGGAAGGTTCAGGCCTTTATCATAGAGAAGAACACAGCTCACGACTTCTCTGTTAGCGATATCGAAAATATTTGATTAGCTTATGACAGGATGATGAGCTCTTTGAGCCATTATTCCAAGAATGGATGAAAGACAACTTAAAGTATCTAAAATGGTACGCTAGTGTAATCTTAGATCCGAATGTCCCGTTGGAAGTTCTTCTGAAGCCACCTTAGGTTTGTTTAAATCTACGTAGGTCAGCATATGAGAGAAATCTCTATGTACGGTACAGGCATTTATTTCAAGCCTGGGAGAGGTAGAGATAACCTCCCCCTCTTGCTAAGCAAGGTGGAAGCACCTAACATTTATAGTAATATGTTAGGTGCGCCTATCGAAGTGGTCGAGTCACTACGACCAGCTAAGATGGTGAGGACATTTAAAGTGATATGTTAGGTGTGTTATCGAAGTGGTCGAGTCACTGCGATCAGCTAAGATGGCGAGGGAGGAGTCTCAAGAGATGAAGGCTCCCCCTTCTTCCCCTAAAAAGAAGAAGGGAGGGCGCTTGTACGAGGATTCTCTCCTGAAAGTGCGAACGTGAAAGAGCAAGTGTGCCCCTAAGTTAACATCAATTAGCCATGAAGAACGCAGGTAACCATATCGAGGGTTTATTTGTAAAAGTTAGCTCTGGCTTTCGGCTCCTATCTCTTATGCCGTTGTTTTATTAGTTATTCACTATCTCCTTCTCACTTTAATGCTATTGATAGGGGATCCTCGAACTTATCCATAGCTGGACCTTAGTAGAGAGCAGTCAAGAAGCATCCAACTAATAAGTCTACTAAGTACTCGTGTGCTTATGCGTTGCCTCTCCTTTCCTTTATCTTAGCTTGCTTTTTATGGCTTGCAAGATTAGCTATCGCTTGCTTGAACAACCGATAAGAGGTTAGTTTTTTGTTGTCTATTTACTACCTACTTGACTGTCCTGGCATTCCTACCAAGGGAACCCCTTATAAGGAAGAATAAGAAGCCAGAGCAGCACAACAACAAAGTCTAGTTGTAATGAAAAAGGAACACTTGAGATGAAATTGCTTACTGGAGCGCATAAACCAATAGATGGAGTTCTTTTGAGACGCCCTATTTCATACCAAAAAGATAAACTACAAGTATAGTGACTCCTCTATTAATAGAAGAACTCCTGAGCTCCGCTGTCACCTCTTCATTCCTTCTATGTGATGTACTCTAGCAGCATTCATTCAAGGAATGCCTTTATTGGAATTGGAGTTCACATATTCTTTCTTTTCATTCCTCCACATCCAAGTGTTTTTTATGCTCCCGCCAAAGAACGTCAACTTATGCATCTGGCCTTCCCCTCAAATATGTTAGCTAACCCAATCCCACCAGGTGCTCTTCTCGCCTTGTTCTTCTGTTGGCTAGCTTCCACCCTGAAGCCAGTGTCCTTTGATTAAACCAACAAGGCATCTCCAACCTTTATAGGGAAGAAAAACCTGGCAATCTAGTGACATCGACTGAGAGTGGGGAAGTACTTGCTTATTGGGACCCTCATCTTTGAAACTTTTGATTTCGTACATAGGCAGCACCAACCAGAACTCCATATGCTGGATCCATTCGAGAGGCGATGGGGGCCCACTAAAAGAAGCTTCACTTCTCCCCTAACCCCAACAAGTAGAGCTCTCATTCCGCCGCACTTAAACAGTATCCTGCTAATGCATCGCCTTCTATCCGCATTTCTAAGACCAGTCTCTTACTCCACTAACTAATTAGGTTGGTTCATCAGGTGCCAAGGCATCTCTTTCCCCCATGTCCATCTCGAACATTCCCAGAGGGAGAGGCGACCACCTCCACCATATCCAAGCTCTTTATTATTCTCCCAACCTTGCGATCAACATTTCTTTTCATCCCACGTGCGGCCTAATGAATGCAAGCTTGTAAGCTAAGAAGCCCCTGACGAACTAAACTAAATCCAACCAAATCACCTCGTAAGCCAACCTAGGGTACGGGAAATTGATCCCATCGTTTCTCATACCTATGAACGATGAGAGTGGGAGAGGCGAAGCGAAGGTTGAGGAAGTCACTTCTGCAATGCGCAATAAGTACACAAAGATTTTATTTTGTTTGGCCAATCCCATTATATATGTATTCATGATTGATGAGCATGTAAGGCGCTTGCAAGGTTCTACTCTTGGAATACCGCGATGTGTTCGCATGGACGTACTAGGAAATGTCGGGATTGGATCCTGAAGTCATTGTGCCCCGTTTATCTGACAACCTGAGTACTCCACCTGTTAAGCAGAAAGGCGTCCCCAATAGTTAAACCGGTCACAAATGGAGTTTGCTAAATCATCAAGGCCAATTTCGTGGAAGAAGTCAAGTATCCCACCTAGCTCGCCAATATAGTGCGGTCATCAAGAAAAAGGGGCGAGTTTGAGTCTGCATAGATTTTCGGAACGTCGAATGAAGCATGCCCTCAATCTTATTTCCCTCTGCCAATCAAAGAGATGATGATTGACACAAAGGTCAGCGTTCAAGTTTTTTCGTTCATGGACAGGTCATCTGGTTATAATATAAATCCAAATGGCACTCGAGTATGTTGAAAAAATAGCATTTTTCACTCCTATCGGCTTCCTATAAGGTCATGCCGTTTGGCCTAAAAAGGGAGCTGCCATGACCAACATCTTCAAATAAATATTGCACCATGTTATGGAATGTTATGTTGATGACCTTGTAGTTAAGACCATCAAGTATGTTCCTCGCAGATCTCTGCCAAGTGTTCGATTAAATTCGGAAATGAAAGTTGCGCATGAATCCATTGAAATGCTTGGGTCACATCTCGTAAGTTCTTGTTTGATCCGGCACAGGGGACTGGAAATCGACCCAGCAAAAATCAAGGCCATACAGGATGCCACCGAGAAACATTAAGGAACTTCGGTCATTGCAGGTCATGTTGGCCTATATCCAGAGATTCATTTCTAACCTATTTGGGATAATTCAGCCTTCGCGATTAATGAAGAAAAATGCGTCATAGGATATGGCATGCCAGAACGTGCTAGAAAGTCTACAGACATATACGCAAAACCCCCCCAATCTTTGTGGCACTGGTCGACGGTCGGTTGCTGATACATTATGTTGTCGTCCTTATCTCTGGTAGCGTTCTTGGTACAGCACAACGATGAGGGACAAGAGGTCTTTGAAAGAAGGAGTTCTGCTAAGCCAGTCATAAGCATCCCTCGCTCTGTCGATACCATTCCTTTCATTCTCTATCTCCTTGCCTCAAGGATCTTCTCTTCGGTTAATCCAATCCCTTCTTTCTTTATTTTGTTTCGAGAGAGAGAGTCGCGTAAAGGCTCATTCTAGGGAAGAGTTGAGTAGGCTCGACCCTGCCCCTTCCACTGCATACTCCCACATGTCTTTTCTCTTACTAGTGATATTGTATTGCCAAATCTCCCAAACCCTCCTACTCTTCAACTCCGCTTCTCAGTCCTAAACCCCTCCTACTCTTAGATTCCTTGCTTTTTCCTAAACAACTACCTTCCCTCCATTCCTTGCTAGCTAGCAGTAGCATCCCTTTAGTCAACCATTCACGGAAAGAGCTGAAAGAAAGGCATTCGACTTTCATGAAGGAGCTCGTAACCGTGGAATCAGCTCTTCCCTTCACTGAGTTACGCGATACATGTGATTAAATCCGATATTGTAACACCCTGTATAAAAATATGTTAAATAGACTACTAAATCAGTAGACTACCAACAACACCGGTTAACCATTTTTCGGACCTCGACTTGGAACGAACTCCGAAGTTAAGCGTGCTCGGTTGGGAGAAATCTCAAAATGGGTGACCTTCTTGGGAAATCTACCAATTAGCACAGTTGTAAGGCTAGTCAGCGGATTTGGTTGTTACAAAATGATATCATAGCCTGACACCATCCGAAAATGTAGGAGCTAAGTGCCATATAGGGCAAAGTGCAACACTATGGAAGCCACCACTTGAACCCATATGGGACAAAGTACTACATCGTAGGAGCCATCTCTTGAACCTGTGGGGGCCACCTCTAGAATCCTACATGCCTAGTGATCTGGTAAGTTGTGATATAGCGACAAGGACATCGCCTCTGTAACGGGGGTAGATTGTAACACCCCGTATAAAAATATGTTAAATAGACTAAATCAGTAGGCTACTAACGACACCAGTTAACTATTTTTTGGAACTCGAGTTGGAAAGAACTCTGAAGTTTAGCGTGCTCAGTTGGGAAAAATCACAAGATGGGTGACCTTCCTAAGAAGCCTACCAATTAATACAGTTCTTGGGCCGGTTAGCTGATTTGGTCGTTACAGATATCGATTAGTAGCCTTTGAAAATCAATGCAAAGATGGCTTCTGCTTCCGCACCCAATGAGGCATATGAACTAGTAAGAGCAACCGAGCCCCAAACTAAAGAGGTTTAGTATGAAGGCACTAAAATAGAAGAGAAAGAGGGCGAATTGCATAATAGTAGTGAAATATAGAACAAAACCCAAAACCGATCTGAATTGGGCCGGATTACAGGGAATTGCACCTAACTCGTCCAATACGAAGTGAGTTACATCAACTTGTGATCGAGTCAAATGTGACTCAACGAGTCGATGCATATCTGCAGCTCAAGCTCGCCCAGATATGTGCCGACTCAAACCAGGCTCACATGAATGAATGCGTCATGTGCGTGTGTTAGGGAGTCGGGGAGGAATGAACATTGAACAACTAGGAAAATTTATTAAGCCAAATAATCTGCAAATTTTAGAAAATAGTAACCTTAGATTCAAAGCAAGAACACTAGCCTCTTTGCATGTACAATTAAATGACTTACAGTGCCATGCCAATCTGCACGGTAGACCTCCCCGTATGAACCTAGACAAAAAAATGCATTAGTACATAAAACTACATATTTGCTACTACTAGAGTACCCAATTAAAAACAAAATACAGTTCAATTTTGTGCCATAAAGAATACGAGTTCAAATTATTCCCACGTAATAGTTAGGCATGCAGATCACGGCCTAAGCAGTACGCACTACCATAGAATCACCCATTCACCTCCCCAATGCACTCAACAGTTGTAATGTACGCTAAAGGTTAAGCTCCTTTGCAGGGCATTCTCTTGACATAAAACATCAAATAGTCCCTAAGTCAGAAATTTTCAGACTTTTAAATTAGTTGGTTATCAACAGGTTGAAGAGAATTGCATAGCGCAACGCCCCCATAAAGCTTATGGTATCATTATCAAGAAAAGGAGGAAACAAACTTAGACATCACTGGCATAATCTTCAAAAAATCTTGCAGAAAAAAAGCAGATCAACAAATCTTGATTTGTATAATAAGAACATTAGAGAAACCGCTCAAAACACAGTGGCATGTTATATGATGATACTCCATGGTTGAATAGCATAATACTTATAAACAAAGTTCCTAAAATGGGACCTCGACAACAATTGCAAAGGGTTCTTGCACATCCACCATGCTCTACATCAGGGTGTCACAACAATAGGAAGGGGCATTTGGCATCCTTTCTACTTACAAGGTGCAGAGATCGCAAGCTCCTCGATCTTTTTTAATCAGGTCTACTTACAGGGTCCTTGCATGCGGGGGACCTGGCATCTGTTCTACAAGCATGTTTAGTCTCCTAAAAGTCCTCTTAGGGTCAAGGTTCTTCAATGGAGAATTTCTCTTCAAAGGTTGCCCATAGGACTGGCAATGAATTGAACCAAGCCGAGCTGTGTCGCGCTCGAGCTCGGATCATTAAAAAAATCTCGATCTCGAGCCGAGCCCAAGCCTCACTTCAAGCTCCAAGCTAAGCTTGAGCTCGGGCTCGAATGAAACGCCATCGAACTCAAGCCTGAGCCTGAGCCCAGCTCATTTGAGATGGGGCCTCCTCAGCCAGCTTGACATGTTTAATTTGAGTTATTATAGAGCCAATGATTTGGTCAGCCTAAATAACACTTTAACTATAAGAGCCCACCCACTTTGGCCGGCCCAAACCCATTAACTTTGGCTAGGCCAAGAGCATGACATTAGGTAGTAGAGCGTGGCAGTCAGGTAGGTTTAATTTATGGGAAACTTAGAGGGATTCATAAAAGCTACTAGCCGATATCCGACTAAACTCATGAGAGTTGCACCCCACTCGCCTACCTTCACGAGTGTAACAGCTGGCAGCTTTGTCTTGAAGAGCTTTAGTCTAGTATCGAGTATGTAAAAAAAGTTTAGGGCATTATATTCCTCCCAGTTGTCAAATGTGTGTGTCACTAGCAAGTCAACATAGTGATCGGACGTCTTAGGTAGTTTCAAAATATGTAATAACTTATTTTGGCACGAATCAGCTCGCAAGTTGACCGAGCCGAGCTCAGTCGAACTCGGGCTCGACTCGTTTACATGAACGAGCTGTCTCTTGGACTCCGGCTTGGCTCGTTTGGATGAACAAGTCGAGCCAAGCTCGAGTAGCTCGCGAGAGGCTCGGCTCATTGCCAATACTAGTTGCCCACCTGTGATAGGATAGTCCAGTTTGTGGATGGACTACACACAATGTGGCCTTTAGGTGGGGAGGAGGATGAATCCCTCCATCATTTCCTTCAGTTGTGTCCATTCTCTCAAGAGATGTGGCAAATGTTATTAGATAAGCTTAGTATTCAAAGGTGTTCTTATCTTTGATTAATAAAAGGGACAGCCTTCTCCTCTTCTGAAGTATGCATTATATGGCCAAGGAGGATATAAAGATGTGGTAGCTGATTCTACATGTGACTCTGTGGGCAAGATGGGGTGAAAGGAACATGAAGACTTTTCAAGCATGAAGCATTGATTCTAGGGTGTCTTGCCTTTTTTGTTTGTCGGAAGGTTAGGGAGTGGGCATCTGACTTTGTAATGTGAATTCTTCTTCCTTTTTTGTTTTTTTTGGGAGTAGATTGACCGCTGCACCACTTTAGTACTTTATGTATTAAGGAAATTCTAAAGGTTTTTGTCCAACTTACTACAGAAGTATTATCGAGCTGCCCTCCAATTTGATGGCTTAAACTACTTATTAAAAACAGCAAATATTATCAAAGTTAGAAAGCAAAGGAGTAGTAGCAAATTACCTGAAAGGAGATTCATTTAAAGTCTTAGCATTGGCGAATTGGCACCAATTTGATGCGTTCTACTTACTAGGACAAATTTTATGTTAAAGTTAGAAACCAAAGGAGGAGAAGGAATGTATCACTTTACTTGAAAGGAGATTCAATGAAGTCTAAGTTGTTAGTCAATTACTATCAACTTGTCCTCAATTTGATGCCTCTTGCTTACCAAGATATAAATCTCATATTAAAGTTAGATAAGGAATAACATGAATGCATCACCTTACCTTAAAGAAGAGTCATCAAAATCTGAGTTGTTGCTGAGCTAAAACATGATAGATCCGCTCGAAGATTTTACGTGCATCTAGACAATGACACCAGGTAGGCACTAATGTGGAAAATATATTTTAAACATCAAGTATCTTTGAGAAATTCAATTAAATCAAGGTAGATTTTTCAATTGGCCTATTATAAATTTATCCACATTAAAGATGCATATTCGACACATAATGGTACTTTTCAGTGGCAAATTCAACTAAGGAGGGATCTTAAAAAGGCGCGCGAGAGCACCACGCGGAGCGCATGCTAGCTTGTATGCAGACAGACAAAATGTCCAATTTATTGGATGTTTTACTATAAAACGTCCAATCAACTAGACATTTAACTCAAATAAAAGTGTGGCCTTGGAATGACACCTTAACATGACGAAACCAATCCACGGCCTGATAAATGGGATCCGGACCTAATAACCTGCTCCAAAATGCCAAGATATTACACTCTGTTTGCCTATTTTATCTAAGTATTGTAATGAATCAACTTCTCGATCGCCAATCATAAACTCATATATTATGCTTTTAGGTCACTATATGAATTTTAGTTGCCTCAATGTATATTTATTTAGTTAAATTATGATATTGCTTAGTAAAACATAAAGATATGAACACACTGGCTCCCTATTATGTCAACTAAGACTATCAACGACTTGGGGGACGGAAATGGAAATGGCACCTTTCACTTTTGTTTCCTATAAGTGTTATTGGAGATGGAAGCGGAGACGAAGCGAGTCTTTCCACTTTCGCATCTATTTCCGCTTTTAAATCGGAAATGAACACTGAAGTTTTAGATATCGTTATTAAATAAATATTTAAAATATTTATTACTATTCACTTTTCGATAAACTTTCTTCTAGTAATTTAAAATTTTAAACCTACAAAGTTCTGATATATGTAAAAATTAACAATTACGAATTTTGAATTTTGAGATCTAGTACGTCGATCTAAATTTACATATGAATATACCCAAATGTATACCATAGAATCATATAATTTTGAAAAGTTTCGAACCTCTTACTGTGGTCTTACTTTTATCAAACTATCAAGATATATTCTCACTATATATATATATATATATAGGGCAATGATAGTATCCACTGCCTCTTTTAGAACCGCTAGCAGCATTCTTCTCGTCGCTACCGTTGGATGCGGATCGTACGATGCCGCAGTGGTGTTCGCCGTGGAAGACGAAAGCAGCGACGTTCACAGGAGGAAAGTTCAGCGATGAAGAGACTAAAATAACCCTGACTCACCACCACCTCATGCGACCGCTCTCTCTCGCGCTCCCTCACCTTCCTTCTTTTCCTCTTTCTCTCTCTAGCATCCCAACGAAAACCAGGAAACCTGCACGTCCAGGGCACTCGCGGCGGTGTGGACGAAGCGGGCATGGAGGGTGGAAGTCCAGCACAGCAGCAAGTGAGCGTCCCCCCCGCCCCCCCCCCCCTCTCTCTCTCTCTCTCTCTCTCTCTCTCTCTCTCTCTCTCTCTCTCTCTCTCTCTCTCTCGTGTTGCTGCACTGCAGATAGATGCCTTTCTCTGCCGCCATGGACAGGGAGGGAGGGTAAGAAGACTCCAAATTCGGCAAGGAGCAGCCGGTGTTGTCCTGTTCCCTCTCCGGGCCATATCTCATTGTCTCCCCCTTCCTCTTGTGAAACAACCTGCAGAGGACCCAGTCCTCCTATCAACAACAAGACAAAGCCCAGCCATACAAATTGAAGGCAGCGACCCCGTACAGGAGAACATACGAGAAACCAAGGAGCTATAGGTGGGGATGGTGGTGGTGCTTCAAGGAGGAGCAAGCGGAGTGGTGGTGGCACCCCAGGATACGCCCATTGTCGGCCTCAGCAGTAGCATCTCCATGCCTACTCCCACCACCACAACAGTTCTGCCGACACAAGCCAGCCACCATGTATTCGCAAATTTTAGAAACCGCAAATTAATTTTCATAACAACTCTCACCATGATCAATTAAAAATTGGATCTATGATCTCTCTAAAAACAGGCCCAAGAATCTCTGAGTTAAAAGGCACCACAAGCCTCTTACTGAAAGGCTACGACTAATAAACGTAAATTATCCTCTGGTACCAGCATAATCGTGCATGGCATCCTATATACTACAGCAACACAATGGATGTTTAAGTCTGATGTATCGTATTAAGAACGTAAAAGAAAGACAATTTATTTATTTACTAATAGTCACTCTTTTTTTCTTTTTTCTGACACATGATGGACTCCAATTTATTCACGGCAATAAGGAAAGGGAAACACCACAATGACACAGGCAAGGATGGCAGTATACCGGTACCGGTACCGGTACTGTAACGACCCCCTGTCGGCCGGTTCAGTCATACCGGCTTACTACGAACCGAAGGGACCCGTTAACAGCGGGAACAACCCGAACATGACTTACAGTTAAGGTTGAGCACTTTGCATGTAAATAGACAAAACATTTCATATAGATGTCATACACAGTGCATTACAGTACATCAAGTCCAGGGATACAACATGTAAGATACATAGGGACTGGACTTACAAAAACAACCTCTATTCAACTAAACTAAGCTCAGATAGACTTCTCGGTTGCCCCAAGAAGGTCCTCTCCTGAAAGGGGTTAAATAGTGTGGATGAGTTTACCGACTCAGCAAGTACATGATACCACTACATGGCTTATCATATATATAAACGTAAAAAGATATCATGATATTACTACATAATCATAGCATGATAGAATATAATATAACAAACTTCAGCTAACATAGGGATTATGGCAAATCATGGCATGGTCAAGAGAGCATGGCGTAACATGGTATGACATGGGTATAAACATAAAGATTCATGGCATGGCATCATGGCGTGACTTGACTTAAACATGGCATGGCATGGCATGAGTATAAGCATAATAGAGGCATGTCATAGCATCATGGCATGGTGAAAATATCATGGAATAGCATGAAGTCATAAACATATATAACATACGGATAGTATGAATCTTTTCACTTATTTAACGGACATGCATCCAAACCACAACATGAGGAGGTTAGCATGACATGCAGCCAGTGGTAAGGCAAATGCCCACTGGCGCTTCCACTGCGCAGCAGGGGGACCCACCCGTCCCACCTGGACCGGGAGAACCGTACCCAGGATTTACCCGTTTGCCTCGGGTTACGTCTTTTAATTATGTCCGCCTCACACGGTTGCTTGTATGATTCGGACGCATGGACTCCTAAGGTGGCATTGTCCGTAGCATGTTCGATTTTAACATGAGAGACTTATAGAAATGGGGATTTAGGCATGAGTTGGGTGTTCATTTCAGCAGTATAACGGCTTAGTAGCATCTTGGTTAGGGGTTCATTTCGGCAGCATAACGGCTTAGTAGCATTTTCTTAAATTTGTAGAAAAATACATGTTTGAAAAACGAGCCATTCGCAATAGAAAAATAACCATGCAAAAAGAATCATGTACTTGCCTTTAAACCATGAGCTCTCTTGGACAGTAGTAACCCCTTCCTACACGTGTGAAGAATCCTGCGAACAGCACCCACTCCCGCTCTAAAATCTCTCTCTCTCTTTCTTTCTCTCTCTTACTCTCTTGGATGTGGGCAAGGAGGAAGGAGGGGAAGGTGGGAAGGAAGGGAATGGGATGGGGAGAAATGGGAGGACCACCCTCCTATTTATAGAAGGAGAGGGGAGGGTTAAAGGGGGGGTTACTTGGGGGTTAGGTTAACTAGGGTTGGGTTACTTAAGGGTTAGGTTACTTGGTGGTCAAGAAACTTGGTTAGATTAACTAGGGTTAAGTCACTTGATGGTCAAGAAACCTTACCAATATCATTTATCCTTTAGTGGTATCCTTTAGTACTTTTTCACTTTAGTCCTTGTATTTTTTATAATTGTATTTATACCCCTACTCAGTAGTTTGTCACTGATTTTAACCTCTTTCTAGTGTTTTGAGGACACTTCCAGAGACCTTAAAAATTATACTTAAGACCTTCTAAAAATCATCAATCACATTATTCACCTCAAACTTTTCATAATTGCGTTTATACTTTTTTGATATTTACGAATATATCCTTTTTATAATGTATATGTTGGCATGTAACCGTAATCTTGTAGGTCCTTACAAGTACGTACCGGTCCAGTACCGGTCGGTACCAGCCCAATACCGGTCCGGTATCGGCCGGTACCCAGGGTACCGATGCCGGCCGATACCGGTACTGCCAACTATGGACACAGGCACGTCTCGAGTACGCACTCAACATAACACAGGGGCAAACACTAGTTGCCACTTCCATGTGCGAGTAGCTCGCCCACACTTATTTGTTCAGCTCCGATCACTAGAGCATTTTAGTTTTTACTGAACGGTTGGCATCTTGAGCAATTGGACGGTGAGGATGGAGCTCCTAAAGTTGATATCGTTCGAGCGGCTGACCTCGTAATTGTAGGAGTCTTGGGAGTTGACGTTGCAGCCAGGATCCTTGTAGAGGTAGGCATTATGACCCGGAAAATAGCGGAACTCGAAGCTGACAGTGCCGAAGGGGACGCAGCAGCATTGGAATAAGTTCCCGCAGGCACCTAGAAAGGCACCGGTGCATCTCTGCCCACTGAAGAAGTTCAGCTGGCTGGCACTCGCAGGGGTGGCGACGAGTGCCAGAAGCACTGCCAAGGCGACGAGGGTGACCATGGGCCAGCTAGTGCCGGTGGCGGCCATGTGGATCAAGTAGGACGTAGGAATTGATCGAGATGGTGTTTGAGCGGTGAAGGAGAGGCAATGAGGGAGACAGTGAGATATGGCCAGGACAGGGAACAGGACAACGTCGGCTCCTCCTCGCCGAATTTGGAGTCTTCCTCCCCTCCCTCCCTATCCATGGCGGCAGAGAAAGGCATCTATATGTAGTGCAGCAACACGAGAGAGAGAGAAAGGGAGAGAGAGAGAGGACGCCCACTTGCTGCTGTGCTGGACTTCCACCCTCTATGCCCACTTTGTCCACGCCGCCGCGAGTGCCCTGGACGTGCAAGTTTCCTGGTTTTCGTTGGGGTGATAGAGAGAGAAAGAGGAAAAGAAGGAAGGTGAGGGAGTGCGAGAGAGAGAGGAAAGGGAGCGGGCACATGAGGTGGCGGTGAGTCAGGGTTATTTTAGTCTCTTCATCGCTGCACTTTCCTTTCCTCCCGCAAACATCGCTTTCGCCTTCCACAGCGAACACCACTGCGGCATCATGTGATCAACATCCAACGGTAGCCACGATAAAAACGCTGCCAGCGGTTCTAAAAGAAGCAGCGGATATTATCATTACCCTATATATATATATATATATATATGTGTGTGTGTGTGTGGATGAATGTAGAAGGTACATGATCATTCGGAAACGGAAACAGGTTAGAGGATGTGACAATGAGTGTTTCTATTTTTGATTCCTATAATTATCAGAAATCCACTTCCTTTTCCTAAAAATTAATGGATGGTTTTTAACGGAGTTCCCTATCCATTTGATAAAAACGAAAATAGAGCGGATAATCAGAACTCATGTATCGACTAACAGCCCTAATGTGAACTAGTGTGCTAAAACTTCTATCCTAAATCAACTAATTAACATGAGCAGGAGTGCAAACTTAATGCGTAGTTCCAACCGACAATCACTTACCAAGAACCAAAAATCTCATCTCCGCCTAAAACAAGAAACACTTATACTACCCTCAAAGAAATCATAAACAGCCAATCCACACAGTACAGCCAGTATTGTGAACAAAACTAATTATGGCTTCAAAGGGGTTCTATAATAAGAAAATTCGAACAATATAAGATACAGTGTTGGTCATATCAAGGCAATCATACTTTTATAAGGGTAACACATATCAAGAAGTTGTTTATGTGACTCAATTTTTCAAGACCTTCTCTTCATCTTGTTGACTCTTATCTCGCATATATGTGATGTCATTTATCATTATCATAGTCTTAAAACGTAAAGTTATAAGCATTACAATTTTAATCTCGCAAAATTATTTATATCCTTCACAAAATATAATCAATCTCATCGCGTATTCTAGGCCCACAATATTAATTCCCTATCGGTCTACTTTAAGGTTTAAACTTGAATTAAGTAATCTAGTCATTCTAGTTTATTATAACAATTAATGTCTAAATTGATAGGAAGATAATTCATTGATCTTTTAACTAATCAGAAACTCAAAATCAAAGGACTAGGAATGAATCACTTTAACATAAAGGAGATTCATCAAAGTTTGAGTTACTGCGGAGATTTGATGATGCCTTTTAATCTTACGATAAAATGGAACCAAAGGAGGAGAAAGAATGTATCACCTTACTTGAACGAAGATTCATCAAAGTCCGAGTTGCCGCTGAGATATTATCGAGCAGCCTCTAATTTGATACCTTCTACTTACTAAGAACTAATTTTATGTTAAAAAAATCAAAGGAGGAGCAAGAATGTATCACCTTATTTGAAAGGAGATTCATCGCAATCTAAGATGATGCTAAGATATTGTCGAACAGCCCCCAAATTTGATATGTTAAAAAAACTGCAAATCTTTTTTTATGTAAATGTTAGAAACCAAAGGAGGAGTACAAATGTTTCACCTTACCTAAAAGAAGATTCTTAGAAGTTTGAGTCCAACTTGATGCCTCCTACTTACTAGGAGCTACAAATCTCATCTTAAAGTTAGAAATCAAAGAAGGAGCAAGAATGTATGAACTTTTACCTGAATTGAGATTCATCGAAGTCCGAGTTGCTATTGAGATTTTGTCGAGTTGCCCCTTAATTTGATGACTGCAACTACTTACTTAAAACTGTAAATCTTATCTACATTAAAGTTAGAAACCAAAGGAGGAGCAGAATGTATCACCTTACTTAAAAGGAGATTCTTCGAAGTCTAAGTTGCCGCTGAGATAATGTGGAGTTGCCCTCAATCTACATACTGCTAGGAACTATGAATCTTATGTTAAAGTTAGAATAAGGAGCAAGAGGAACGTATCACCTTACGTAAAAGGTGGGTCAGATTCATAAAAATTAACTAGACTTGCAAGGATAATTAACTTTATCATGACATCATACATTGGCCGATTACACATCATTTATATGTCATTGCAGTGTTTCATTGAGCACCTCTTCAATATATGGACGATGTTTATCTTTTATGCATTGGCATACCCATGCACATGTCGTATGCATACGCATGAATGAGTTATACTTGATCAGTAGACAATTCATTTTGTCATTAGGACATAACTTTTGTCGCAGAAAGCATCGTAGTGGTTACAACTATAAGTAATATAACCTTGAATAATATTTGAAAAGGCTAAAATCAGAACTGAAACTAAAACTCGTTCATAGAAAGGAGATGGAACATATCGCCTTAATTGAAAGGAGATTCATAGAAATACGTGTTATTACTAAGATATTGTCAAACTATCCTCGTTAAATATTATAAACTTATGTATATCCTTTGCAAAACCCAATCAACTTTATAGCATCCTACATTCTAGGCCCAAAATATTAATAACCTATCAATCCACATTGGCATTTAAACCTTAATCAAACAATCTTATTATTTTAGTTTATTATATAAAAATTAATATCTAAATAGATAAGAAGATAAAAAATTAACTAATCAGAAACTCAAAATCAAAGGAGCATGAATGTATCACCTTACGTGAAAAGAGATTTATCAAAGTCTGACTTGCTATTGAGATTCAATGAAGCCTTCCACTTACTAAGAACTACAAATCTTATCTTTCGAAACTAGAGGAGAAGGAATATGTCATATTTAACCTGAAAGGATATTCATTAAAAGTCTGACTTGCTGCTGAGATATCGTTGAGCAACCCTTAATTTTATAGCGCCTACATACTAAGAACTATAAATATTTACGTTTAAGTTAGAAATAAAAGGAGGAGCAAGACTGTATCACCTTGCTTGAAAGGAGATTCATCTAAATCCGAGTTGGTACTGAGATATCATCGAGCTACCCCGATTTGATGCCTCAAAGTACTTACTAAAACTGCAAATCTTATTATCTATGTAAAGGTTAGAAACCAAAGAAAAGCAGGAATGTATCACTTTACCTGAAAGGAGATTCTTCGAAATTTGAGTTGCTACTTAGATTTTGTCAAACTATCCCCAATTTGATGCCTCCTACATGCTAGCAGTTACAAATCTTATGCTAAAGTTAGAAACCAAAGGAGGAGCAAGAATGTATCACCTTACCTGAAAGGAGATTCATCGAAGTTCAAGTTGCTACTAATACTTTGTTGAGTTGCACCCAATCTGATGACTACAATTACTTTCTAAAAGTTGCATATCATATATATATTAAAGTTAGAAGAAACCAAAGGAGCAGAATGTATGACCTAACTAGAAAGGGGATTATTGAAGTCTGAGTTTCTACTGAGATTTTATCGAGTTGCACCCAATTTAACGATTGCAACTACTTATTAAAAGGTGTAAGTCTTATATATGTTAAAGTTAAATAAAAAAGGAGGAGCAAATTTTACCTGAAAGGTGATTCACCGAAGTCTCTAATTTTTTTTGAGATATTGTCAAGCTGCTCCTAATTCAATGCCTTCTACTTACTAGAAACTACAAATCTTATTCGAATGTATCACCTTACTTGAAAGGAAAGTCATCGAAGTCCGAGTTGCTACTTGGATTTTGTCCAGCTACCCCCGATTTGATGCCTTCTACTTACCAGAAATCAAAGGAGGAGCAAGAATGTATTAGCTTACTTGAAAGGAGATTCATCAAAATTTGACTTGCTGTAGAGATACTGTCAATCTGCCTACGATCTGATATCTCCAACTACGTATTAAAAACTATAAATCTTATCAATGCTAAAGTTAGAACCTAAAGGAGGAGAATGAATGCATCATCTTACCGGAAAGGAGATTCATCAAAGTCAAAGTTGCTATTGAGCTTTCGTTGAGCTGCCCCCAATTTGATGCCACCTACTTACAAGGAACTAAATCTTATGTTAAAGTTAGAAATCAAAAGTGGAGCAAGAATGTATTACCGTACTTTAAAGGAGAATCATCAAAATCTCAGCTGCTGCTTAGACATTGTCAAGTGTCCCCCGATTTGATGTTACCAACTATTTACTAAAAAATACATATCATTTATGTTAAAGTTAGAAACCAAAGGAACAGTAGGAATGTATCACCTTACTTGAAAGTAGATTCATCGAACACCAATTTACTGCTAAGATATTCTTGAGTTGTCCCCTAATTTGATGGATCCAACTAATTGTTGAAGACTACAAATATTATCTATTTGAGTTAGAAAGTAAAGGAGAAGTAGGAATCTAAGACCTTGCTTGAAAGGAGATTCATCAGACTTCGAGTTGTTCTTGAGATATTATTGAGTTGCCCCAAATATGATCTCTTCCACTTGCTAGGAACTATAAATCTTACGGTAAAATTAAAGAAATCAAAGGAGGAGCTATATCACCTTTCTAAGAGGAGATTCATCGAAGTCCGAGTTGCTGTTGAGATATTGCCGAGTTGCCTCCACTTTGATGTCTCCTACGAACTAGGAACTACAAATCTTATTATATTAAAGTTAGCCGCTGAATAAGGAGTAGGAATATATCGCCTTACCTGAAAGGAGCTTTACCAAAATCAGAGTTGCTATCTCAGTTCCGGGGTATGCCCCGATGTTGTTGTACTTTGCTTCTGCATGTACTTATTTAATTCTTTGGACTATGTAATTATTGTTGGACTGTGTACGGACATTATTAATTTCCTTCCTGCGCACTTGTAATTTTCTTGAAGTCCGTGTGATTGTTATATTTAGCCTTGTTTAACGCTTACTCCTCCAGACATGTGTATGAGATCCGGGTGTGAGACCGTGGTTAATGATTCGACACCCATTTAGTGATCGGGTTTCCGATCATAGGGTGGCGGGTCATTACAATTGGTATCAGAATTCAGTCTGGTCGAGTATGTGGTAAACTAGGTTAGATATCATAGTCCAACAATAAGTACAAGTCTGTACAGGCGATGGTTACTGGTGTAGATTGATAGGTTTTGACGCGTTTGTTTCGATTTTTGTGTTCGTGGGGTAGTGATGACGCCGAGGAGGAGAGTTCCGTTGGCTCGTGGTACGGGAGCAGACAATGGTAATTCGGGGGCAGAGGAGCGTAATGTGGATCGTTTCATGAAAGCCATGATTGGGGCTATGTCTAGATACCAACAGGGAGATGGTGGTGAGGGATCCAATTCCCGATGTGGCCAGTCCACGGTGATGGAGTTCTTGAAGTTGAAGACCCCTTCTTTCACGGGTTGACCAGTTCCAGACGAGGCAGCTCATTGGATTAAGGAAGTGGAGAAGGCATTTGATGTTCTTGAATGTGCTGAGAATGACAAGACCTTGTTGGCAACCTACTTGTTGAAGGACGATGCTTATGATTGGTGGGTTACTATCAAGAGAATGATGTTTGCAGATAGGTCCTTGAGAGAGATCCCTTGGGAGGTATTTGTGAGAGAGTTTAGTGGACAGTACTTTCCGAGGTACGTTCGGTAGGCCAAGGAAAGGGAGTTTATGGAATTAGTGTAGAATGATATGTCAGTTCTAGAATATCAGACGAAGTTTGTGGCTCTTGGAAGATTCGTTCCGCACATATCTGAGCATGAGGAAAATAGAACAGAGAGATTTGTGGATGGACTTCGGTATGATCTGAGGACAATGGTGGCATCTCATTGTTGTAAAGCTCTGGCGTCAGCGGTTCGATGCGCGACAATGGTGGAAACTCAGTTCCAACAAATGGCGAAAGAGTTGGAGCGATCAGCACGAGGGAAGCAGCAAGGCAAAAACAAATCAGCGGTCTTTTCGTTAGGTGGTTCGAGTTCCTTTGAGTTCGGGTCCCAAGAGATGCTTCACGATGAGGATGAAGACGGTTCGGTTCAGCAGATGCAGACTGTGACTAGCAGGCAGCAGGAAACGAGACAAGATGCGGAAGATCATTGTCCCCGTTGTGGTAGGCATCATGGCAATCGGATGTGTCCATTGGTCGCTGGTAGCTGTTTTGGCTGTGGTAGGAAGGGACATTTTATGAAAAACTGTCTCCAGAAGAATAAGACAGGCTAGGAGGAGAGTGGTCAGTAGGAGCCCGGGACCTAGAATGGTGTTGTGTGTTCTTTTAGTAGAGGTCCGAGATGTTGGGCTAGCAAGCACTTTTGTCTTATCTTATTAGGTAGTAGTTATGAATTTTTATGGTACTCTTTATGTATTTTGGACATGGAGGAGAATCAGTTTTGTAATTTGTACCTTGTAAGGTTAATGAATGGTTATTTCGGTCTACCAGTTTTCGGCAGAATTGTGGATCATAGTTAACTAAGTATTGATTTGATTGACCGATTGCGTGGAGCCCCGTATAAGAGTGTGATCGATGAGGGCACTGCAGTGGATCCAACCAAGATTGAGGCAGTGATGGATTGGAGCAGACTAACAACAGTAACTGAGATCAGGAGCTTCTTGGGATGAACAGGATATTACAAAAGGTTTGTCCAGGATTTTCTTCGATAGCGACCCCCTTGTCGAGGTTGACTCGTAAGGGAGTTCGTTTCGTGTGAACCGCGGAGTGTAAGCGGAGTTTCATTAAGTTGAAGACTCGCCTCACTTTGGCTCCAGTGTTGGTGCTTCCATCAGGTTCAGGTGGATTTGTAGTTTATTCAGATGCATCACGTCGAGGTTTGGGTGCAGTTCTGATGCAGCATGGTAAGGTTGTAGCCTATGCTTCTAGACATCTGAAGAAGCATGAGGAGAACTATCCCACTCATGACTTAGAGTTGGCAGTTGTGGTATTTGCACTGAAGATTTGAACGCATTATTTGTATGGAGAGAAATTTCAGGTTTTTACTGATCACAAGAGCCTGAAGTATGTATTCACGCAGAGGAATCTGAATTTGAGGCAGCGCAGGTGGATGGAATTTATCAAGGATTATGACCTCGACCTTTCTTATCATCCGGGCAAGGCGAATGTGGTGGCAGACGCCTTGAGTCGGAAGACGGTCGTGTCATATCTCATGGTTCGAGAATGGAAGTTATTTGAGCAGGTCGTAGAATCTTCCTTTCTGGTTCCACGTGAGGCTGATAGAGTCGTGTTGGCTAGCTTAATTGTGAGGCCAGCAGTGTACCATGCCGTGATTGAGGCTCAAAAGGCAGATGCAGAGTTACCGCAAATTCTCTAGAGACCAGGAGGGTTGTTGCAGCCCTTGCCGATCCCGGAATGGATACGGGAGCATGTGACTATGGACTTTGTGATGGGATTACCTATATCTCCCTAACAGAAAGGACGCGATCTGGGTCATTATTGATCGATTGACCAAGTCAGCACACTTCCTGACTATTAGAAAGGACTAGTCAGTCGGTAAGTTGGCTAAGCGGTTTGTGAATCATATCATCTCTCTGTTTGATGTGCCCTTATCCATCGTGTCAGATCGGGATTCGAGATTTACTTCTAGGTTCCGGAAGAGTTTTCGGAAGGCCTTGGGCACGCAGTTAGCCTTCAGCTCGGCCTACCATCCCGAGACTGATGGGTAGTCAGAGAGGACCATTCAGAGTCTGGAGGTTATGCTCAGGGCATGTTGCCTAGACTGGGGAGGTTCTTGGGAGCAGCACTTGTCTACAGTGGAGTTTGCTTACAACAACAGTTACTATTCTAGTATCGACATGGCGCCTTATGAGGCATTGTACGGACAGCCGTGTCAATCCCCTGTGAAATGGGTCAAAGATTGGCAAGAGGCAGATAGCAGGACCAGAGTTGGTACAGCTGTGGGCTGAGGTTGCCAGAGTGGTACAGCAGAGATTAATTACAGCCCAGAGCAGACAGAAGAGTTATGCAGACATCTGTGGGAGACCGCTTGAGTTTGAGGTTGGGGACCACGTGTCTCTCCGAGTCTCACCCTCTAAGGGTGTGATGAGATTCGGGAAGCAAGGGAAGCTGAATCCGCGATATGTTGGGCCTTTTCCCATTCTTGCTCGAATTGGGTAAACGGCATACCAGCTAGCCTTGCCGCCCAGTCTTGCAGGGGTGCACGATATGTTCCATGTTTCGTTGCTGTGGAGGTGTTCAGGATCCATCCCATATTTTAGATTTTTCAGAATGGAAAGTAGTTGAGGACTTGTCCTTTCCAGAGTTTCCAGTACGTATTGAGGATCACAAGGAACAGATCCTCCGAACAAGGTTGTACCTTTGGTTATGGTGATTTAGCAGTATCGCTCCGGGGGCGAGGCGACCTGGGAGCGCGAGGTTGAGATGCGGGAATAGTTTCCCTACCCTTTTTGGTAAGTTCCCTTGTGAGCTTGAAGTCTTTATGTTTCGCCCTCGTTAATTGTAGCAGGCAATTTCGGGGACGAAATTCTTTTTAAGGGGGGGAGTATGTAAGGATTGAGATTTCGGGTTCAATTTTCGGGTCGGTTTCAGGCCGGATCCCCTGGTTTGGACCCTGATGGGTCTGGGGAGTGTGTTCTAAATGACGTCTAAGCTGCACGACGCCTTTCGAACGGCGTCTTGCTGTTGTGCCACGTGGGCGGTCTTCGGGCCGCGAGAGTACGGCCCCTCTCATGTCATCTGAACGGCGTCCTTGTTGGACGACGCCATTCAGAGCAAGACCCTGGATTGTCAGTGTACGGTGCCGGTCTCGTCGTCTGAACGGCGTCGGCCTTGGGCGACGCGTTTCAGACTCTGTCAGAGTACAGCCCTTCCTGTCATCTAATAGGCGTCTGTCTCGCACGACGCGTTTTACCCTGTTTCATATTGACCCCGCAAGTCTTCCCTCCTTTCTCTCATTTTCTCCCTCTCACTCTCTCTCTTCCCTCTCTCCGCCCCCTCCGATCCCTCCTTTTCCCTTCCCTCCCTTTTCTTCCTCTTCCACCACTCTAACACCTCTCTACCTCTCACCACTACCACCACCACTTCCTTCTCGGCACTTCATTCTCCGGGCGGAGTGACGACGTCCTCAGAGATACCGGCAGCGGTCTGCAGTGCGGCGGTTCGGCGGCACGGAGCTAGGAGGAGTTCAAGTAACCGATAGGGGGACGAACCTTACATGTATTGTGGTTATTTCACCCGTGTTTCCCGTTGTAGAGCTTGATGTGTGTGTGGAGTTTTGGGGTAGAATGAGCATGTTAAGGGGTTTTCTTAATGGAAATGGTGGTTTTTAAGCATGAGGATTTATGGTGGTTTGGTTTCCCTCTTCGTTTTCCCCCTCTTGGGCGTTTTGGGGTAAATTTAAGGTTAAAAGGGGACCCTCGGGTCGAGTTGCAGAAAACCGGATTCTGGCCCTAAACGACGTCGCGCTAGGACGACGCTATTTCAAATGGCGGCTTCCTAAGACGACGCCATTTAGGCAGAAATGTCCCAGAAGCGGTTTCTGTTAGAATAAATTTCTGTGTTGAATGGCGTCCAGGGACAGTCGGCCTTTCAAAAGGCGGCTCCCCAAGACGACACGTTTTACATGAATCAACCGTATCATGTCCCTGCTTCTGTCGCTATCAGGCGACGAGGGATAGCGACGTCTTTCAAAAGGCGGCTACCTGAGACGACGCCTTTTAGGCCATGTTATGAGGCCGAGATTTCACATAAACCAGTTTAGGAGGCTTGAATGGCGTCGGCCTTGGGCGACGCGATTCAAGACAGAATCACATTAATTCATGCTATTAATATGTATTTACACTGTTAGATAGTTCGGTTAAATGCATACTTTAAATTGTACTCGAGGATGAGGATTCTTACGTGACCGAATAGCATGCTTAGAAATGTACTCGATAACGTTGGGTTCTATGTGATCGGATTGCACCGTGTTGTGTTTCGTGCGACTGTGGACCTAGAGTGACAGTTGTAGTGCTTTGTCACCCTGTGTCGATGTGGGTGGGACACAGCGCCGATGGGAGCAGTGGCGGGGTGATGCCTAGTGAGAGAGGGTCACCTGGTGAACCCCGGGGTTAACTAGTACCGGTGTCAGAGTGGTACCTGTGGAGTGTCACTCGTGCTGAGGGAAGGAGTAACCACCTGAGCCAGTTGGGCTAGAGTAGCTAGCGTGCTATCCGAGGGGTTACTGTTTGGTCTCAGCGGGTCGGTGTTTCCCACTTTTGGTTGAGCGGTTGGCGTGTTCCTACTTTCGGTTGTGTGCTTGGCGTGTTTTGCCGAGACGCTGGTTGTAGGCTCCTTGGTAGAATGATTCTAGAGCTATGCATGTTACATTTCGAATGCATGTGATTTACATCGAGATTTAGGAGCAGTGTATTACAACTTTACTTGCTTAATTTACCTGTATCTGTGTTATTGCACTTGTGGGTGTGTGAGTGGGAGGCAGGGGATCGGATGATCCCTACTGAGCCAAATTCTGGTGTGGCTCACTCCCTGCGGTTTCAGGGGTGGACCTCTTGGCGAGTGGCGGCATGTGGTGTTCTCCTTAGTGTGCGGACCAACAACTATCTTAGTTCCGGGGTATGCCCCGATGTTGTTGTACTTTGCTTCTGCCTATACTTATTTAATTCCTTGGACTATGTAATTATTGTTGGACTGTGTACGGACATTATTAATTTCCTTCCTGCGCACTTGAAATTTCCTTGAAGTCCATGTGATTGTTATATTTAGCCTTGTTTAACGCTTACTCCTCCAGACATGCGTATGAGATCCGAGTGTGAGACCGTGGTTAATGATTCGACACCCATTTAGTGATCGGGTTTCCAATCATAGGGTGGCGGGTCGTTACATTACCTGAAAGGAGATTCACCGAAGAATGATTTGCTACTAAGATACTGTCGAGCTCCCCCCAATTTGTTGGCTCCAACTAGGGGTGGCCACGAGTAGAGCTAAGCCGAGCTACAACTCGCTCGAGCTAAACTTGCCCAAGATTATTCGAGCTCGAGCTCGAGCCTAACCCGCGTTCATTTTGTAGGCTCGAGCTTGGCTCGTCGAGAAAGGAACTCAGCTCGAATTCAACCGAGCACAGCTCGTTAGAGCACTATAAAGTTAAGGTGCACGGAAAGGAGGCTCGCCAGTGTACTCCGTCAAGATAGACCCGCACACCATCAACCCACTCCAAGTTGGTTTGGAACCTTAGACGTCTCTTGCCGCGAACTTTATCTTCTCTTTCAAGCTAGAGAAGCACACCGTGTAGCAACTCCCACTTCCTCAGGTGGGCACAGCTACCACCGAACTAGACACAGTCGAATCGCTAAGCTCGAGAAGGTGCAATAGAGAGAGGCTTGAGATTTAAAGAGAAAGTTGAGTGAAGTTTTTGTAAAGTAACAGATGTCAGACTAAGGCCCAAATATGAATCCTACCTTAGGGGGGTGTACGAAAAGGAGGCTCGCCTGTGTACTCCCGTCAAAATAGACCCACACATCATCGACCCACTCCAAGTTGGTTTGGAACCTTAGAGGTCCTTGCCGCAAACTTCATCTTCTCTAGCAGGCTAGAGTAGCACACCGTGTAGCAACTCCCACCTCCTCAGGTGGGCTCAGCTACCACCACCGCCCTCATACCACCCAATGTTGCACCAGCCTATGAGGCCTCTACAGGCTGGGGCAGCGCAAACGGCCTACTACAGCAAGGGGGCAATGTTGCGTGTACGCAAATGCGATGATCTCCTAGAGTGAGCGGGGCGCCAGAGTTTTTACCATCGACATGATTGCCCCGGAGGTGGTCATAGACGACAGAGTAGTAACAGGTCCTGGACATGGTGCAAACAACCTTGGCCTCGTACCAGGCCCCATGCAAGCCCTTGTCTCGCCAGCTCGCATCTACTACGTCGCCATTGGAAAACCTTGTCACCCTCCCCCGTCTCCCACCGCATTGACATAAATGCAAAGAGCTTTGGACAAGCAATAGTGATGGGACCTTAGTGGCAGGTGGACCTATGACTTCCTCCTATAGACGCACTAGGAATCTGGAGCTCTAAAAGTTTAGTTCGAGATAGGAAGCCTAATTGTTTTATCATTGCTCATAATAATCATGTTCAAAACTTATGTAAACGCTTAGTAGGCTGGGACCCGTGAAGTGATGCCGGCATGATGCGCTTATGACAGTTGGTTTACCTTTGGCTAAGGAAGTTTGACATAGAATATGTAATATAATTAAATAATCTTATCTCGAGCAAGCTCACGAGCCGACCGAGCCGATCTGGGTCAAGCTCGAGCTTGCCTCGTTTGATCAAACAAGCCTAAATTAGAGCTCGAGCTTGGTTTGATTGGTTGAATAAGAGGAGGTAAAGTACTTAACTCAAGCTGAGCTCAAGTAGTTCACAAGCGGTGGGTCGTGGCCACCCTTATCTTCAACTACTTATTAAAAATTGCAAATGTTATCTATGTTAAAGTTATAAACCAGAGGAGCATGAATTTATCACTGTACCTGAAAGGAGATTTATTGAAGTCTAAATTGTTGCTGAGATGTTGTCGAGCTGCCCCCAATTTGATGCCTTCTACTTACTAGGAACTACAAATCCTATGTTAAAGTTGGAAACCAAAGGAGGAGAAGTAACGTAACCTTACCTGAATAGAGATTTGTCGATGTCCGAGTTCCTACTAAGATACTGTCAAGCTGCCCCCAATTCGATGCCTTCCAACTTACAATGAATTACAAATCTTATATTAAAGTTAGAAACCAAAGGCGAAGCAGGGATGTATTACCTTACCTAAAAGTAGATTCATTAAAATCCGAGCCACTGCTAAGATATTGTCGTGCTACCCCCAGTTTGATGCCTCCAACTACCTACTAAAAATTGCAAATCTTAGCTATATTAAACATAGAAACCAAAGGAATGTATCACCATACCAAAAAAGATATTCATTAAAGTACAAGTTACTGCTGAGCTATTGTCGAATTGCCCTCAATTTGATGCTTTCTACTTACTAGAAACTAAAAATCTTATGTTAAAGTTAGAAACCGAAAGAGGGGCATGACTGTATCACCTTACACAAAAAGAGATTCATCAAAGTCCGAGTTACTGTAAAGATATTATCAAGTTGCCTTTGACTTGATGCTGCCAACTATATAATAAAAACAACAAATCTTATCTATGTTAATGTCAGAAACATTAATGCTTCTCCCTAAACAAAACTATAGATGGCTAGTCCCATAAAAAGGCTACTATATTCTAAACTTTAAACATCAAATACTGCATAATTAAACTATACTCTATACTTGTATTAGAATTTTAATCAAAGAGTTACTCAAACCTCAAATAAGGCACCTTGTGTGATGAGCTATTACTTCAAATGTATTTTGTCTTTTATTTGAAACTAGATAATATTCTACTATATTGTCAAAACAAAAAGCTAAACTATCACACTAGTTAGAAGTTCAATCAAACACTTAAGTATACTTTAAATAAGGCATCTTGCCAGATAATCCACTACTACATTTTGTTTTCACTTTCAATACAATTCCCTACTCCAAATCTTTCCTTCTTTTTCTAATCTCTTTATTTCCCTATCTCATCTAGGTATTCTCAAGAATTCAACTTCACGGTCAGTGATCGAAAAATCATACACATCACTTTTAGGTCATTGTATGAATTTTAGTTACCTTAATTGCTTTTGGAGCATTGTATGAAATTTAGTTGCCTTAATGTATATTTATTTATTTAAATTATGATATTGCTTTAAGAACAAATTGACTTTACTTTGTCATTTGTGCCATATTTTCTTATAAGACCGCATACTACGGTACATCAAGAAAACACAGAAAAGAGTCAACTAATGTAGTAAAACTTTTATCGTACATCAATTGATCAGCGACACTTGATGTGCAAACTTCGTGCGCAATCCCGACAAGCAACTGTTTATCAACTCAACTCAACGAAGCCTTAAATCCCAAATAATTGTAGTCGGCTATATAGATTCTCGGCTTCCACTCTAGACAATTTTGGGCTACCTCTTCTGAAAGATTTAAAGCTTCCAAATCATATTGTACTATCCTCTTCCAAGTTAATCTAGGTCTACCCCTTCTTTTCTTCCCCTCCTCTATCCTAATATGCCCCACTTTTCTAACTGGAGCCTCTCTACGCCTACGCCTAACATACCGAAACCATCTCAGTCTCTTTTCTCTCAATTTATCCTCAATTGGTAACATTCTCATCTCAGCAACACTCATCTTGGAGACACGTTGCCCTATCATCGCCCAACACTCGCTACCATATAACATTGCAGGTATTATCGCCGTACGATAGAATTTTCCTTTCAGCTTTGTTGGGATCTTGCGGTCACACAAGACTCTCGTGGTAAGTCTCCACTTCAACCATCCTGCTTTAATCCTATGGCTAACATCCTTATCACACCCTCCATCTTCTTGGAGGATCGAACCAAGATATTTGAAATTGGTACCTTAGGGTATTGCCATCCCATCCAAGTTAACTCCCTCATTTTCGCCTATTCAACCTTCACTAAACTTACAATGCATGTATTTTGTCTTAGTTCTACTTAAGCTGAAACCCTTAGACTCTAAGGTGCTCCTCCAAAGCTCTAGTTTTCTATTAACTCCCTCTTGCGTCTCATCTATCAATACAATATCATCCGCAAACAACATACACCACGGAATATCCTCTTGTATATCTTTTGTTAAATCATCCACAACTAATGCAAAAAGATAAAGACTTATTACTGATCTTTGATGCACTCCAACAGAAATAGGAAAATCTCTTGTTTCCCCTTCGACCGTGCGGACACTAGTAGTTGCTCTTTCGTACATGTCTTTTAATACTTGTATGTGCCTATTAGATACTCTCTTGCGCTCCAACACCCACCATAAGACATCTCTTGGAACTCTATCATACGCCTTCTCCAAATCGATGAACACCATATGTAGATCTTTCTTCAAATCTCTATATTTCTCTATTAAGCTCCTAATAAGAAAGATAGCTTCCATAGTTGATCGACCCGACATAAAGCCGAATTGATTGGCTGAGATAGTTGTGTCAGAACGTAAACAATGTTCCACAACTCTCTCCCACAGCTTCATAGTATGACTTATGAGCTTAATTCCTCTATAATTTGAGCAATCATGGATGTCTCCTTTGTTTTTAAAAATAGGTACAAGAATGCTCTTCCTTTATTCATCTGGCATTTTCTTTGATACTAGGATCTTGTTAAACAGTCGGGTCAACCATTCCACTCCAACATCTTCTAAACATTTCCACACTTCAATAGGAATTCCATCAGGGCCACACGTTTTACCTACTTTCATTCTCTTCAATGCTTCTTTGACTTCCGAAAATCTAATCCTCCTAGTATAGTTCACATTATGCTCTGTTGTAAATTCTATACCCACTATATTTCCATTATGATTATCATTAAAAATATTGTCAAAGTAGCTTCTCCACCTTTATCTGATATCCTTATCTTTTACCAACACTTTTTATTCACTATCCTTGATCCACCTAACTTGGTTAAGATCTCGACACCTTTTCTCTTTTATCCTTGCCAATCTATAAATATCTTTTTCTCCTTCCTTGGTTCCAAGTTTCTCATACATCTTTTCAAAAGCCTGAGATCTTACCCTACTAACAGCCTTTTTTGCTTCCTTTTTTGCTATCTTGTATTGTTCATAAACCTCATTATTATCACACTTTGACAATCTTTTATACCATTCACTTTTACTCTTCACCGCCTTTTGTACCTCCTCATTTCACCACCACCTCTCCTTCACAGGTGGGCCATGTCCTTTAGACTCTCCGAGCACTTTTCCAGCTTCTTTTCTAATCTTTGAGGCCATATCTATCTACATATTATTGGTGTCTAAATCCGACTTCCAATCACCCATATTGAGAAGTTCATTCTTAAACATCACTTGCTTCATCCCTTTTAAATCTCACCATCTTGTTCTAGCAGCAGTCTTCCTTTTAAACATATCCGACCACCTCTTGATCTTAATATCTAAGACCACTAACCTGTGCTGACTTGTTAAGGCCTCTCCAGGGATAATTTTGCAATCCTTGTACAAAGCACGATTTGTTTTCCTTGTGAGAAGGAAGTCAATTTGGTTTCTATTTTGTCTACTTTTAAAGGTCACTAGATGAGATTTCCTTTTTATAAAATGAGTATTTGCTAGTATAAGGTCGTAGGCCATAGCAAAATCGAAGATACTTTTTCCCTCCTCATTTCTAGTCCCAAAGCCAAAACCTCCATGAACCTTCTCATAACCCTGACGTTCACTTCCTATATGTCCATTGAGGTCCCCACTAATAAAGATATTCTCTTCATTTGGTATGCTCTACATAAGGTCATCCATATCCTCCCAAAACCTCTGTTTACTCTTACTATCTGATCTAACTTGTGGATCATAGGCACTAACTACATTAATCACATCTCCCTCTATAATTAATTTCACTAAGATAATCCTATCTCCTACTCTTCTCACCGCTACCACTGTATCCTTTAAAGCCTTATCAATAATAATACCTACCCCATTCTTATTTCTCTCCTTTCCTGTATACCACAATATTACATGTATTTCCAAATTCCTTACTTTTCTCTCCTACCCATTTAGTCTCTTGAATGCAAGCAATATTGACTTTTCTTCTCTCCATGGTATCAACAAGTTCCATCAACTTTCCTGTAAGAGACCGCATATTCCAAGAACCTACTGTGATTCTCTTCTCAACCTGCACTTTCTTAGAATTCTTTCTGTAGTAACATCTATTATTCTCCAAGTTTGTCCTATGTCCTTTTCTCTGTTCGGTTCTATGGACTAACTTCTTTACCTACACCTGTCCATGATGTGGGAACCCTTGTTCATTTAACACCACATTCGGGCGTCGACGTGACACGTCGCTTGTGGGGAACGCCCTCAACCCTTGCCTATTTCTCACTACACCCAGGCTCCGGTGCAGCGCGTCGTAAGTAGAGGACGCACCAACGTTAATTTTGATTGAATCCATATCATGAGATGTGACAAAATTTTTACGCTGGTTGTCACCTACCGCAACCCTCCTTTATCCGGGCTTGGGACCAACTAAGCACAAAAGACTCATACCTAGGAGGAGTTGACAAGCAACTGTTTATCAAGAACCACAAATCTCCTCTTTACCTAAAACCAGAAACACTAGTACTTTACTCTCAAGAAATCCCAAAGAGTCTAGTCATGCAGAATGCCCAATACTGTGAACTAAACTAATTATGGCTTCAAAAGGATTCCATAATAAGAGTATTCGAATAATATGAGATCTAATGTCATCATTTCAAGGCAATCATTCTTTCACAAGGATAACATTTATTAAGCAGTTCTTTATGTCGCTCAATTTTCTTAGGACTTTCTTTGTATCTTCTTGATTCTTAACTCGTATGCATATGCCATTTATCACCATATTGCATTAGAATGTAAGGACCTGAGAATAACAATTTTAATCTAGCAAACTTATGTATATCCTACACAATCAACCTTACATTATATATCAAGGCCTACAATATTAATTCCCTATATTGTAAAACTATCAGTCTACTTTTCATTTAAATTTTAATCAAACAATCTAATCATTCTAATTCACAATAAAAATTAACATCTAAACTAATTAGAAAATCAAAAGTAAAGAAGCAGAAATTTATCACATTATCTGAAATGTGGAACCGTCCCCGATTTCATCCGGGCGGGTGGGGTGCGGGGCAGTATATCCACCTGTACACCAGCTGACGTCTGTTTTCATTTTTTTAAAACATAAACCCTATGTGGTTTCTATATATATTTATATGAATTAGAAAGAGAAATGCACCAAAGCCGCCTTTAACTAGAGTCATCTTGCATAGCTTCCATTGAATATGGTAAAAAAAATAGAGTGCGGTTTCAGTTAGTGTAAATTTAGATGGGAATGGGAAAAGCACCACGCAAAGGAGTTTTTTTAACAAAAACTTTTCACTCTGCACTGACCCAGTCCTTTCCAAACTTGCACTTAGAGGATCTCTATTCTGAAAATATGGTACTACAACATTCTTCAATTAGGCTTCATGCAGTGCACTGTAATATGGACATGAATCCTTATTATTTCAGTCTCCCTCTTAGAAGGGATAGGCACCAATATCCCTTAGAATTGGTAGATTTTGGAGGCTCCCATAGATCTTCTGTGACTGTTCATCCGATCCCATCTCATTTTACTACGATCATTAAGGATATTGCAGTTGCATGCAAAGTCTTCTTAAGTCCTTTGCGCATATGTTAGATCATGTAGCAGCACACTAGACCTGACATGAATTCTCATGAGATCTGATCTAAAGTTATAGCTAATTCCATGGTTCTCAGGTCTGATCTAAAGTTATAGCTAATTCCATGGATCTTTGTCTCCCTCCTCATTAATATAGATAAATACTAAAAAGATATAAGTATTCCCTCCTCATGGCATAATAATGCAAATGTACTAAGAACACATGAGGCAAATTGGAGCCCCCTATAGAGGTCAGCTCAGTTGGTAACTTTAATCTCCTCGCTCACAGAAACAATGAGGCAAACTGGTGTTAGCTAGTGCCAACCAATTGCTGCCTTAGGGGACGAAGAAGTTAGTCTCTATAGTACAACCAGCAATATCAGTTAACTTCACAACCACATATTACAACAATAAAACTTCCTAATATGAACCAGAACAAAGCCACTCCATGCAGTTTAAATAACCAACTAGAGTAAACGGACAGAAACTTTACATGGTGTCTCAAAAGTATTGAACTAGAATTAAAACCCTACTGAAATAAATGGACTGAAATGGAAATAAATGAAGTAGAACAATTAAGTCTAGTTTCTCCTCTACAGCCTTAACCCTACAGAAGTAAATAAATAGGAACATAAGTCTAGCTTCTGCTCTAAAGCCTAATGCCAACATAAGTAAATAAACTGAAACAGAAGTAAATAAACTGGAGCAGAAGTCTAGCTTCTGCTCTAAACCCTAAACCCTACAGAAGTAAATAAACTGGACTGAAACAGAAGTCCTCTAAAGCCTAAACAGAGAGCCTAAACCAACAGAAGCCTAGCTTCTACCCTACACCATAACAAAGTCCAGCATAAGGCCAACCATATCCATAGGCTACTGAGAGTACTGACTGCATGGGAATCATACGGGGAGGGGGCTGGATAAATCTAAAGGTTCAGGTTTAGGTCCGGGTTTTGGACCCCCAGCGAGTCCAGAGTGCCTAGCTCCGGACGCTACTGAGTACTGACTGCATGGGAGTCCATACCGGGAGGCCGAGCCAAGTGAGATTTAAAGGTGGAGGTTCAGGTCTGGGTTTTTCCCCCCAAGAAGATCCAGAGTGCTCAGCTCCGCCGTCTAGGGTGTGCCCAACCCAACTTCCATGCAGAGTTGATGGCGTTGAAGTGCTAGAGCCTGAGTGCAGAGAAGCCATTCTTTCCCTAGAGGTTCTCTCCCTGGTGCGACTGGAGGAGCTTCAGTTCGAACACAGCCTGTGATGTCACCTGTGGCATGGGCTCTGGTTGCACCTCGACAGCCGCCTTCTTATTCCCGCTCAGGAAGGACAGTGAGGTGCAGACATCAGTGGGGTTCACCCCGCTGGGGCCGCCACCCAGGCCTGAACCCGCCAAGTGGCCATCGTCGGCGGACAACAGGTATTAGAACCCATCAACATGCTCCACAGGCTGCTTGCCTTTACTCAAACTGGCGGCGGCCATGTTGCAGCTCCCAAGTTAGAGGAACAAGACACGTCAGACTAAAGAGCTGGAGCCGGCGGCTAGTACCCGGGTGCCGTTGAAGTGGAACCAGTACTAAACAGAGGAGCGTAGTTGAGCTTCCTGGGGCCGAACAGGAAGCTGGAGGTGGAAGATCCCTCTTCCGCCGAGCTGTCGGCGCATGTAGAGCCCTCTCCCCTATCCACGGTCCTCGACGGTAGGACATTTGTAGTGTGAGGATAGTATTTGTAGGCGGCAGTAATAGAGGAGCTCCCCACGTCAGAGGTTGGCCAGTAAGAGTGAGAGCCGGCACCGAAATCGGGAAAAACTGCAGAAGAAGCAGCAATAGAGGGGGGCGGGAAGGAGAAGCTGCTCATGCCAGTAGGGTCTGCACTGTTGGAGGAGGACGGCCCAGCTCCCCCTCTAACTGGGAGATGTTAGAACGCAGGAGGGGGCATCCCCTCCTGGGTATGCCACAGAGAGAGAGAGAATAACTCTACATAGGTTTTATACTCACTGCCAGTGTGCCACTCTTTTTTTATGAGGGCAATAGGTAGGGAAGCATGACACCAGGCACAAGTTCATTTTGAGGAGAAGATCAGCAAATCAGTGTGATATACAGTGACTGTAGAATGATTAAGTTGTATTTTTATTCTTCATGCTAAATGAATATACGCCAGTTTGTTCCTAGGAAATGCTTCCATTGCATCTCATATTTTATTATGTTCCATCATATCTCTTCTTTTACTTTAGCCTTGAAGGTCACCAACTCAGTTGTGTTCCTGAGAAAGGTTGTGGTCAAAGTCTCAATAACAATTAATAACCTTTATTGGACTCGATTACTACATTGGATGCATGACCATGCCTTGAAATCCAAATTAGTGGCAGCTAATTGATCCCAATCTCGACTGTCTGAGAGCATTGGATGCACAACCATGTCCATCAATTGAAATCCAAATATGAAAGGCAGCTAACTGATCCCGATCTTTACTGCCTGCCACATCAGGCACTTAGGTAAAACTTTTCTGAATCAGTTGCTTAAGAACATAAAAGGCTAAATACTAACAAAGAGGAAAAACGAAGAAAATTGCATCATCTGAGTCCTCTTCCTCCCCATTCACATCCGCCAGATCATTTGATACCAGCAACCAAGCAGTAGATTGTTCCATCCCTGGAGAGTGTTCTAGCCAATATCATTCCGTGGGATAATGTGTGTACACACGTCCATTTATACACAGAAGGAGTACAGAGGGTTTCATTCTCATGTTAACTTGATGCATTGATGCATCTGATTTCTTTTCTACCTAGAAGAGAACTGGTAAGTAGCTTTTGTGCCTTAAAGGCAAGCCAACCAACAAAACCCTGTATACTAGCTTCTCACAACTTCGGAAGCAAAAAAGAATAGTCTGCAAATTATGAGTGGATTCTCACTTAGAACATATTTGCTCCACAACTCCAACTTACTTCACATGGAAATTTCTAAATCATTGAGTGATGATAAATTACAAACCAAGATTCCTACCCATATACAAGGTTCACCAACTACTGACTCATCCTCCTATATACAAGTTGCATCCGACCGACTTGGTCCGACGTACAGGTTCAGGCCGATTTAGGCCAATTTATGATTTTTTTCAGATCTTTTAATTTTATGAATAAATATGACTACAAAAATTTTAACTCTAGTGGTTTGTTGATAACAATGACTTTAAGCCAAATGTAGGTTCACGAACTATAGACTCATCCCCCCCGAAACAAGATGTATCAGACCGACTTACTCCGACTGGCAAGTGCAGGCCAATTCAGGCCAATTTAAGATTTTTTCCAGATCTGTTAATTTTACGAATAAATATGACAAATAAACTTTTAACTCTAGTGGTTTGTTAATAACAATGACTTTAAGCCAAATTTAGGAGAAATATACCTTATTAAACAATATAAATGTGTAAATTACCTATCAAATTGGAGAAAAAAGACCAATTACTTACCAAATGGAGAAAAATTATAATTATTTACCAAATTAGAAGAAATATTTACTTAATATGCATTGAGATGAAAACTCATAAAACACAAGTCATTATAGTAAATGAACCTATAGCAGTGAAATATAGAACAAAACCCAAAAACCATTTGAATCGGGCCGGATCATAGCAAACTGCACCTAGCCCGTCCAATACAATGCGATTTCCATCGAGTTGTGATTGAGTAAGGTGTGACTCAACGAGTCGATGCATATCTGCAGCTCAAGCTCGCCCAGATATGTGCCGACTCGAACCATGCTTACATGAACAAATGCATCATGCGTGTGTATTGGGGAGTCGGGGAGGAATGGACATTGAACAAGTTGGACAATTTATTAAGCCAAATAATGTGCAGATTTTAGAAAATAGTAACCTTAGATCCAAAGCAGGAACACTAGTCTCTTTACATGTACAATTAAATGACTTACAGTGCCATGCCAATCTGCACAGTAGACCTCCCCGTATGAACCTGGACAAAAAATGCTTTAGTACATATAACTACATATTTGCTACTACTACAGCACCCAATTAAAAACAAAATACAGTTCAATTTTATGTCATAAAGAATATGAGTTCAAATTATTCCCACATAACAGTTGGGCATGCTGATCATGGCCTAAGCAATAAGCACTACCATAGAATCATCCATTCACCTCCCCAATGCACTCAACAGTTGTAATGTACGCTAAAGCTTAAGCTCCTTTGCAGGGCATTCCCTTGACATAAAACATCAAATAGTTCCTAAGTCAGAAATTTTCAGACTTTTGAATTGGTTGGTCATCAACAGGTTGAAGAGAATTGCATAGCACAACACCCCCACGAAGCTTATGGTATAATTATCAAGAAAAGTTGGAAACAAACTTAGACATCATTGGCATAATCTTCAAAAATCTTGTAGAAGGAAGCAGATTTCCATATCTTGATTTGTCGAATAAGAACGTTAGAAAAACCACTCAAAACACAGTGGCACACTATATGATGATACTCCAAGGTTGAATAGAGTAATACTTCTAACAAAGTTCCTAAAATGGGACCCCGACAACAGTTGCAAATGGTTCTTGCACATCCACCAGTCTCTACATCAGAGTGTCACAACAATAAGAGGGGGCACCTGGCATCCTTTCTACTTACAGGGTGCAGAGATAGGAAGCTCCTCGATCTTTTTTAAGCAGATCTACTTACAGGGTCATTGCATGTAGGGCACCTAGCATCTGTTCTACAAGCATGTTTAGTCTTCTAAAAGTCCTCTTAGGGTCAAGGTTCTTCAATGGAGAATTTCTCTTTAGACCATAGGGTTGGCAATGAATTGAGCCGAGCCGAGGTTTGTCGCACTCGAGCTCGGCTCATTAAAAAATTCTCGATCTCGAGCCGAGCCTGAGCCTCCCTTCAAGCTCCAAGCTAAGCTCAAGCTCGAGCTCGAATGAAACCCCATCGAACTCAAGCCGAACCCAAGGCCAATATGTTTGAGATGGGCCCTCCTCAGCCAGCTTGACATGTTTAATTTAAGTTATTATAGAGCCAATGATTTGGTCAGCCCAAATAACACTTTAACTATAAGATCCCACCCACTTTGGACGGCCCAAACCCATTAACTTAGGCCAGGCCAAGAGCATGACAGTAAAGTAGCAGAGCATGGCAGTGAGGTAGGTTTAATTTATAGGAAAACTGAAGGGGTGCATAAAAGCTACTAGCCGATATCGGACTAAACTCATGAGAGTTGCACCCCTCCCGCCTGCCTTCACGGGTGTAACAGCTAGTAACTTTGTCTTGAAGAGCTTTAGTCTGGTATCGAGTATTTAAAAAAAGTTTAGGGCCTTATATTCTTCTCAGTTGTCAAACGTGTGCGTTGCTAGCGAATCGACACAGTGAGCAAACGTCTTGGGGTCATTTCAAAATATGTAATAATTTGTTTTGACATGAGTTGACTCGCGAGTTGACTGAGTCGAGCTCAGCCGAACTCAGGCTCAGCTCGTTTACATGAAAGAAACTATCTCTTGGACTCGGGCTTGGCTCATTTGGATGAAAAAGTCGAGCCGAGCCCGAGTAGCTCACTAGAGGCTCGGCTCATTGCTAATCCTAGTTGCCCACCTGTGATAGGCTAGTCCGGTTTGTGGATGGACCACACACAATGTGGCCTTTAGGTGGGGAGGAGGATGAATCCCTCGATCATTTGCTTTGGTTGTGTCCATTCGCTCAAGAGATGTGGCAGTTGTTATTAGATAAGCTTAGTATTCAGAGGGGTTCTTCTCTTCGATTGATACAAGGGATAGCCTTCTCCTTGCTTGAAGTATGCATTATATGGCCAAGGAGGATATGAAGATGTGGTAACTGATTCTACATGTGACTCTGTGGGCAAGATGGGGCGAAAGGAATAGGAGGATTTTGCAAGCATGAAGCATTGATTCTCGGGTATCTTGCCTCTTTTGTTTGTCAAAAGGTTAGGGAGTGCGCATCTGACTTCGTAATGCGAATTCTTCTTCCCTTTCTGTTCTTTGGGGAGTAGATTAAGCGCTGCACCACTTTAGTACTTTATGTATAGAGGGAATTCTGAACGTTTTTATCCAACTTACCACTAACATATTGTCAAGCTGCCCTCCAATTTGATGGCTTCAATTGCTTATTAAAAATAGCAAATATTATCTATGTTAAAGTTAGAAAGCAAAGGAGTAGTAGCCTGAAAGGAGATTCATTAAAGTCTGAGCATTGCAGAACTACCACCAATTTGATGCGTTCTACTTACTAGGACAAATGTTATGTTAAAGTTAGAAACCAAAGGCAGAGAAGGAATGTATCATTTTACTTGAAAGGAGATTCATTGAAGTCTAACTTGTTACTAGTAATTATCAACTTGTCCTCAATTTGATGCATTTTACTTACTAGGAACTATAAATCTTATGTTAAAGTTAAATAAGAAATAACAAGAATGTATCACCTTACTTTAAAGGAGAGTCATCAAAATTTGAGTTGTTGTTGAGCTAAAACATGACATATCATCTCAAAGATTTTATGTGCATCTAGAGAATGACACCAGGTCGGCACCAATGCGGAAAATATACTTAAAACAACAAGTATCTTTGAGAAATTCAATCAAATCAAGGTAGATTTTTCAATTGGCCTTCTATAAATTTATCCACATTAAAGATGCATATTCGACACATAATGGCACTTTTTAGTGGCAAATTCAACTAAGGAGGGATCTTAAAAAGGCTGAAGAAGTGGAATACATTTCTTGATTGCATACTTTGTTAGAGCACAAATTAAGGTGGATGGTCATGATCAAATTCTTTGGGCTGATAACAATGGTATGTTTTCTGTAAAGTCCTATAAATTAACGAAAGGGAGTCCAAGATCCCTGCGTGGACGTACACTGCATGCATGCTACATACCCGTACGATCCAAGATGTATACTGGTGACACACGTAGGACGTATGTTACTATGAATGAATATTGGTGACACACGTATGTTATTTATAAAACTCTACAAGATCATCTTATTATGATGAACTAGCGTGTTTGATATCTTGTCACATGTCGTTTACATACCTGTAATTAATCAGGTTTAGTATAAGGTGGGTCAGATTCATAAAAATTAACTAGACTTACAAGGATAATTAACTTTATCATGACATCATGCGTTGGCCGACTACACATTATTTATATGTCATTGCAGTGTTTTATTGAGCGTCTCCTCAATATATGGATGATGTTTATCTTTTATACATTGGCATACCCATGCACATGTCGTGTGCATGCGCATGAATGAGTTATACTTAATGACTAGAAAATTTTATTTTGTTATTAGGACATAACTTTTGCCGCAGAAAGCATCATAGTGGTTACAACTATAAGTAATATAACCTTGAATAATAGTTTAAAAGGCTAAAATCAGAACTGAAACAAAAACTCGTTCAAATCCAATCAAATTTTAAAAGAATAATAATGGTATGTTTTCTGCAAAGTCCTTCTATAAATTTACGGAATGGAGTTATACAGCTTTCAAGTATTTTGACATCATATGAAAAGCGAAGTCACCATTGAAAGTTAGAAGCTTTATCTAGCTGGTACACAAGGATGCATTATTACTAAAGTTTATACAAGAGTAAATGGTGCAATGATGGCGATGAAGCTTGTATTGTGTGTGGAACTGACAAGGAAGATATTGACCACTTCATACGCCCACTCAGTAAAGAAATTTGGATTAGTATAGGCAGATTATTTGAATTTTATCTCTCATTACAGAATATGCAGGACAAGTGGAAGTGCTTTCAAAGGATGAAGTCTACAATAGACAAAAGTAATCGCGGAACAATCCTTCAAAACTTGTTGCATGCTATCCATTGGAGTATATTCGGTTACTTGTTATTTCTTTTATTTACAACTACAGTCGTCATATTCTTGGCATTTCTGCTAAGGCTTGGGTGAATGAATTTCACTATCTCTATTTATTGTTTTAATAAAGTTTGTGGTATAGTCCACTTTTCATCAGGAAAAAAAAAAAGAGAATTACAATTTTGATCTCACAAACTTATTTATATCCCTCGCACAACCCAATCAACCTTATACCATTATAAAAGTTAATATCTAAATTGATAAGAAGATAATTCATTCATCTTCTAACTAACCAAAAACTCAAAATCAAAGGAGCATAAATGTATCACGTTATCTGAAAGGAGATTCATCAAAGTTAGAGTTGTTGCTAAAATTTGATGATGCCTTATACTTTCTAGGAACTATAAATCTTATGTTAATGTTAGAAACTAAAGGAGGAGAGGTAATGTATTACCTTACTTAAACGGTGATTCATCGAAGTCCGAGTTACTGTTGAGATATCATCGAGCTATTCCTAATTTGATGCCTCCAACTTACTAATAACCATAAATCTTTATATTAAAGTTAGAAACCAAAGAAGGAGCAGGACTGTATCACCTTACCTAAAAGGAGATTCATCGAAATTCGAGTTGCTGCTGAGATGTTCTTGAGCGCCGTCCAATTTGATGCCTCCAACTACTTACTAAAAGCTGTCCATCTTATCGATGTAAAGGTTTGATAGAAATCAAACGAGGAGCAGGAATGCATCACCTTACCTGAAAGGAGATTTTTAGAAGTCTAAGTTGCTACTAAGGTTCTGTCGAGCTGCTCCCAATTCGATGTCGCCTAATTACTACAAACTACAATTCTTATGTAAAGTTAGAAATTAAAGGAAGAGCAAGAATGCATCATCCTACATGAAAGGAGATTCATCGAAGTCCAATTGACTGCTACGATATAGTCGAACTGCCCCCAATTCAATGCCTTTGACTTACTAGAAACTAAAATCATATGTTAACGTTAGAAACCAAAGGAGGAGAAGGAATTAAAAGGAGATTCATCAAAGTTCGAGTTGTTGCTGAGATTTTGTCAAGTGGCCCCTAATTTGATGCCTCCTACTTACTAAGAACTACAATTCAAAGTTAGAAAGCAAAGGAAGAGTATGCGTGTATCTGCTTACCTGAAAGGACATTCATCGAAAACTGAACTATTGTTGATACCTTCTAGTGCTATCCATGATTTGGTATATTCAATTGCTTGCTAATAATTGCAAATCTTATCTATGTTAAAATTAGAAAGCAAAGGAGGAGCAGAAATATATATTACCTTACCTGAAAGGGGATTCATCGAAGTCTGAGTTGCTACTAAGATATTGTCAAGCGGCCACTAATTTGATGCCTCTTACTTATTTGGAACTACAAATCTTGTGTTAAATTAGAATCCAAAGGAGGAGTTGGAACATATCGCCTTACTTGAAAGGAGATACATGGAAATCCGAGTTATTACTAAGATATTGTCAAACTATCCTCGATTTGATGCCTCCAACTACTTAGTAAAAACTACAAATCTAGTTTATATTAAGGTTAGAAACCAAAGGAGCAGTAGGAATGCATCACCTTACCAAAAATTTGTTACTAGGACTTAACCTTTGCTGCAGAAAGCATCATAGTGATTACAACTATAAGTAATATAACCTTGAACAATATTTGAAAAGGCTACAATCGCAACTGAAACTAAAACTCGTTCAAATCTGATCAACTTTTAAAAGAATAATAATGGTATGTTTTTTGCAAAGTCCTTCTATAAATTAACAGAAGGGAGTCATACAACTTTCAAGCATTTTGAGGTCATATGGAAAGCGAAGTCACCATTGAAAGTTAGAAGTTTTATCTAGCTGGTACACAAGAATGCATTATTACTAAAGTTTATACAAGAGTAAATGGTGCACTGATGGCGATGAAGCATGTATTTTGTGTGGAACTAACAAGGAAGATGTTGACCACTTGTTTATCACACGCCCACTCAGTAAAGCAATTTGGATTAGTATGGGCAGATTATTTGAATTTTATCTCTCATTCAAGAATATGCAGGACAAGTGGAAGTGCTTTCAAAGGATGAAGTCTACAATGGACAAAAGTAATCGCAAAACAATCCTTCAAATCTTGTTGCATGTTATCTATTGGAGTATATTCGGTTACTTGCTATTTTTTTATTTACAACAAAAGTTGCCATATTCTTGGCATTTCTGCTAAGGCTTGGGTGAAAGAATTCCACTATCTCTATTTATTGTTTTAATAAAGTTGGTGGTATAGTCCACTTCTCATCAGAAAAAAAAAAAAAAAAAAAAAAGTCATACTTAACCTGAAAGAAGATTCATTAAAAGTCAGACTTGTTGTTAAGATATCGTTGAGTTACCCTTAATTTTATGGTGCCTACTTACCAAGAACTATAAATATTTACGTTTAAGTTAGAAATCAAAGGAGGAGCAAGATTGCATCACCTTGCTTGAAAAGAGACTCATCGAAATCCGAGTTGCTACTGAGATATCCTAGAGCTACCCAGATTTGATGCCTTCAAGTGCTTACTAAAAACTGCAAACTGCAAATCTTACTATCTATGTAAAGGTTAGAAACCAAATAAAAGCAGGAATGTATCAGCTTACTTGAAAGGAGATTCTTTGAAGTTTGAGTTGCTACTTAGATTTTGTCAAGCTTCCCCCAATTTGATGCATCCTACATACTAGCAACTATAAATCTTATGCTAAAGTTAGAAATCAAAGGAGAAATAAGAATGTATTACCTTACCTGAAAGGAGATTCATCGGAGTTCAAGTTGTTACTAATATTTTGTTGAGTTGCACCTAATCTAATGACTGCAATTACTTTTTAAAAGCTGCAAATCATATATATGTTAAAGTTAGAAGGAACCAGAGCAGAAATATAAGATCTTACTCTAAAGGGGATTATTGAAGTCTGAGTTGCTACTGAGATTTTATCGAGTTGCGCCCAATTTAATGATTGCAACTAATTATTAAAAGGTGTAAATCTTATAATGTTAAAGTTAGATATAAAAGGAGGAGCAAATCTTTTCTAAAAGGTGATTCATCGAAGTCTATTGTTATTGAGATATTGTCGAGCTACTCCTAATTCAATGCCTTCTACTTACTAGAAACTACAAATCTTACGTGAATGTATCACCTTACTTGAAAGGAGATTCATCGAAGTCCGAGTTGCTATTCAAATTTTGTCAAGCTGCCCCCGATTTGATGCCTTCCACTTACCAGAAATCAAAGGAGTAAGAATGTATTAGCTTACTTGAAAGGAGATTCATCGAAATTTGACTTGCCGCAGAGATATTGTCGATCTGCCTATGATTTGATATCTCCAACCACTTATTAAAAACTGTAAATCTTATATATCCTAAAGTTAGAGCCTAAGGGAGGAGAAGGAATGTATCATCTTACCTGAAAGGAGATTCATCGAAGTCCGAGTTGCTACTGAGCTTTTGTTGAACTATCCCCAATTTGATGCCTCCTACTTACAAAGAACTAAATCTTATGTTAAAGTTAGAAATCAAAAGTGGAGTAGAAATGTGTTACCTTACCTGAACGGAAAATCATCAAAATCTGAGTTGTTTTTTAGATATTGTCAATTTGCCCCCAATTTGATGCCACCAACTATTTACTAAAAATAACAAATCTTTTATGTTAAAGTTAGAAACCGAAGAAACAGTAGGAATGTATCACCTTACTTGAAAGTAGATTCATCAAACTCCAATTTGCTGCTAAGATATTCTTGAGTTGTCCCTTAATTTGATGACTCCAACTAATTATTAACGACTACAAATATTATCTATTTGAGTTAGAAAATAAAAGAAAATAGGAATTTAAGATCCTTCTTGAAAGAAGATTCATCGAAGTTCAAGTTGTTCTTGAGATATTGTTGAGCTGCCCCAAATATGATATCTTCCACTTACTAAGAACTACAAATCTTACGGTAAAGTTGAAAAAATCAAAGGAGGAGCTATATCACCTTTCTAAGAGTAGATTCATCGAAGTCCAAGTTGCTGCTGAGATATTGCCGAGTTGCCTCCAATTTGATGTCTCCTACTAATTAGGAACTACAAATCTTATTATGTTAAACTTAGAAGCCGAATGAGGAGTAGGAATGTATCACCTTGTCTAAAAAGATATTCATCAAAATCAGGATTGGTACTGAGATATTGTCGAATTGTCCTAATTGGAGGCCGTCTACTTACTAGGAACTACAAATCATATATTCAAGTTGGAAACCAAAAGAGGAGCATGAATGTATCACCTTATCTAATAAGAGATTCATCCAAGACCGAGTTGTTGCTGAGATATTGTCGGCCCGTCTCCAATTTGATGCCCCAACTTACTAAGAACTGCTGTAAGGATTGAGGTTTCGGATCCGGTTATCGGGTTGGTTTTTAGCGTTGACCCAATGATTTTGAACAGCGTCGGCCTAGGGGGCACCGTTTAGGAGCCATGCGGGAGTGCCACGTAGACAAGCGTTGGACACGAATGCACGGCCCCGATTTGATCGTCTAAACGGCATCTTGCAGGACCAACGTCATTTAGAGGTCTGCTAATGTATCTCCCTATTTTGTCGTCTGAATGGCGTCTTTTGGGAACAACGAGATTTAGCTTGTTTCTGTTTGACGCCCGAGCCTTCCCTCCTTTCTCTCATTTCTCTCCTTCTCACTCTCTCCTTCCTCTCTCTGATTCATCCATCCCCTTTTCCCTTTCTTCCTCTTCCACCACTCCGAAGCCCCTCTATCTCCCACCACTACCATCACCATCTACTCCACGGCATTGCACTCTCCGGACGGCGGCCGACATCACGGCAAAATGACGGCATTTATAGCGGTACAAGCGGCGGTGGTTCGGTGGCAAGGAGCAAGGAGGAGTTCAAGCTAAACCAGTAAGGGGATGATCCTTGCACATGATTTGGTTGTTTTATCCATGTTTCCCGCTTTAGAGCATGTTGTGTGTATGGAGAATTTTAGGAAGAAAGCATGTTTTAAGGGACTTTTCGATGAAAACGGTCATTTTTATGAAATGGGGTTCCGTGTGATCTTTAATCGGTTATTTGGATTCTCCCCTACATCCTCCATTTTCGGTGTTTTGGAGAGGAGAAGGACCCCCGGTTTTGGATCAGTGGAGGTAGGTTTCGGGCGTTAAATCGCGTCGAGACCAGGTAAATAAGATATTGTCAAGTTGCCCCTAATTTATTGGCTCCAACTAGGGGTGGCCACGAGCCGAGCTACAACTCGCCCAAGCTAAACTTGACTAAGAATAATCGAGCTCGAGCTCGAGCCCAAGCCTAACCCAAGCTCATTTTGTAGGCTCGAGCTTGGCTCGCCGAGAAAGGAACTTAGCTCGAATTCAGCCGAGCACAGCTCGTTAGAGCACTATTAAGTTAACTTAGCCAATAAACTAACTTCACCCAACTAGAAACAGTCGAATCGCTGACGTCGGGAAGGTGCTATAGAGGGAGGCTTGAGATTTAAAGAGAAACTTGGGTGAAGGTTTTGTAAAGTAACCGATGTCAAACTAAGGCCCAAATATGAATCCTACCTTAGGGGTGGGTGCACGGAAAGGAGGCACGCCTGTGTACTCCCGTCAGGATGGACCCACACATCATTGACCCACTCCAAGTTGGTTTAGAGCCATAGAGGTCCCTTGCCGCGAACTACATCTTCTCTTGCAGGCTAGAGAAGCACACCATGTAGCAACTCCCACTTCCTCGAGTGGGCTTAGCTACCACCACCGCTCTCATCTACCACCTAATGTTGCACTAGCCTACGAGGCCTCTATAGGCTGGTGCAGCACAAACGGCCTGCTACAACAAGGGGGCAATGTTGTGTGTACCCAAATGCCATGATCTCCTAGAGTGAGCAGGGCGCCAAAGTTTTTGCCATCGACGTGATTGGCCAGGCGGTGGTCATAGACGATGGAGTAGTAACAGGTCATGGACATGGTGCAAACAACCTTGGCCTCGTACCAGGCCCCGCACAAGCCCTTGTCTCCCTAGCTCACATCTACTACATCGCCATTGGAAAACCTTGTTACCCTCCCCAGTCCCCCACCGCTTTGCCATAAGTGCAAAGAGCTTTGGACAAACAATAGTGATGGGACCTTAGTGGTGGGTGGACCTAGGATTTCCTCCCGTAGACGCACTAGGAATCTAGAGCTCCAAAAGTTTACTTTGAGATAGGAAGCCTGATTATTTTATCATTGCTCATAATAATCATGTTCAAAACTTATGTAAACGCTTAGTAGGCTGGGACCCGTAAAGTGATGCTGGTACGCTTATAACAGTTGGTTTACCTTTGGCTGGGGAAGTTTGACATAGAATATGTAATCTAATTAAATAGTCCTACCTCGAGGAAGCTCGCGAGCCGATCGAGCCAATCTGGGTCAAACTCGAGCTTGGCTCGTTTGATCAGACAAACCCAAATTAGAGCTCGAGCTTGGTTCGATTGGTTGAATGAGAGGAGCTAAAGTAAGCTTAACTCAAGCTGAGCTCAAGTAGCTTACCTTACTTAAAATTAGATTCATTGAAATCCGAGCTACTGCTAAGATACTATCGTGCCACCCCCAATTTGATGCCTCAAACTACCTACTAAAAACTGCTAATCTTATCTATAATAAACATAGAAACCCAAAGAGGAGAAGGAATATATCAGCATACCTAAAAAGAAATTCATTGAAGTTCAAATTGCTGCTGCGATATTGTCGAATTGCCCCCAATTTGATGCTTTCGACTTACTAGGAAGTAAAAATGTTATGTTAAAGTTAGAAACCAAAGGAAGGGCATGAATGTATCACCTTACGTAAAAAAAGATTCATCAAAGTTCAAGTTACTGTAAAGAGATTGTCGAGTTGCCTTTATCTTGATGTTGCCAACTATACAATAAGAACGACAAATCTTATCTATGTTAATGCCAGAAACATTGATGCTTCTCTCTAAACAAAACTATAGATGGCTTAGTCCCATAAAAAAGCTACTATATTCTAAACTTCGAATATCAAATACCTGCATAATTAAACTATACTTTAAGCTTGTGTGATAAGCTATTACTTCAAATGTATTTTATTTTGTATTTGAAACTACATAATATTCTAGTATATTGCCAAAACAAAAAGTTAAACTATCACACTAGTTAGAAGTTCAATCAAACACTCGAGTATACTTTAAATAAGGCACCTTGCAAGATAATCCACTAGTACATTTTGTTTTCATTTTCAAACACAATAAACTAACTTAAACATTCAATATAATCCCCTTCTCCAAATCTTTCCTTCCTTTCCTAATCTCTTCCTTTCCCTGTATCATCTAGGTATTCGCAAGAATTCAACTTCGCGGTCAGTGATCGAAAAATCATACACATCGCTTTTAGGTCATTGTATGAATTTTAGTTGTCTTAATTGCTTCTAGATCATTGTATGGATTTTAGTTGCCTTAATGTATACTTATTTACTTAAATTATGATATTGTTTTAAGAACAAACTGACTCTATTTTGTCATTTGTGCTATATTTTCTTATAAGACTGCATACTACGGTATATCAAGAAAACACAGAAAAGAGTCAAGTAATGTAGTAAAACTTCTATCGTAAATCAATCGATCAGCAAGACTGGATATGCAAACTTAGTACGCAGTCCCGATAGGCAATTGCTTATCAAGAACCACAAATCTCCTCTTTGCCTAAAACCAGAAACACTAGTACTTTACTTTCAAGAAATCATAAAGAGTCTAGTCATGTAACATGTCCAATACTGTAAACTAAACTAATTATGGCTTCAAAAGGGTTCTATAATAAGAGTATTCGAATAATATAAGATTTAGTGTCATCATTTCAAGGCAATCATTCTTTCACAAGGATAACAATTATTAAGCAGTTCTTTATGTCGCTCAATTTTTTCAAGACTGTCTTTGCATCTTCTTGATTCTTAACTTCTATGCAAACTTATGTATATCTTACACAAAAATACAATCAACCTTACAATATATATCTAGGCCTATAATATTAATTCCCCTATATTGTTAAACTATCAGTATACTTTTTCATTTAAGTTTTAATCAAACAATCTAATTATTCTAGTTAGAAAATCAAATGCAAAGAAGCAGAAATTTATCACATTATCTAAAATGTGGAACCGTCCAGCATTTCATCCGAGCGGGTGGTGTACGAGGCAGTTTCTCCACCTGCGCGCCAGCTCACGTCTGTTTTCATTTTTTGTTACCTTTTTTAAAACATAAACCCCATGCCTAAGATTAACAGTCTTTGATATAGTATGCTGCTAGCACACACACACACACACACACACACACAGAGAACAAGCTCTACATGGGTTTTATGCTCACTGCGAGTGTGTCACTCTTTTTTTATAAGGGCAGTAGGTGGGGAACCATGACACTAGGCACAAGTTCATTTTGAGGAGAAGATCAGCAGATCAGTGTCATATACAGCGATTGTATAACGATCAAGTTGTACTTTTGTTCTTCATGCTAAATGAATATAAGTCGGTTTGTTCCTAAGAAATGCTTCCATTGCATCTCATATTTTATTATGTTCCATCATATCTCATCTTTTACTTTAGCCTTGAAGGTCACCAACTCAGTTGTGTTCCTAAGAAAGGCTGTGGTCAAAGTCTCAGTAACAATTAATAACGTTTATTGGACTCAATTACTACATTGGATGCATGACCATGCCTTGAAATCCAAATTAGTGGCAGCTAATTGATCCCAATCTTGACTGTCTGAGAGCATTGGATGCACAACCATGTCCATCAATTGAAATCCAAATATGAAAGGCAGCTAACTGATCCCGATCTTTACTGTCTGCCACATCAGGCACTTAGGTAAAACTTTTCTGAATCAGTTGCTTAAGAACATAAAAGGCTAAATACTAACAAAAAGGAAAAACGAAGAAAATTGCATCATCTGAGTCCTCTTCCTCCCCATTCACATCTGCTAGATCTTTGATACCAACAACCAAGCAGTAGATTGCTCCATCCCTGGAAAGAGTTCTGGCCAATATCATTCCATAGGACAATGTGTGTACACACGTCCACTTATATATAGAAGATGGAGTATAGAGGGTTTCATTCTCATGTTAACTTGATGCATTGATGCATCTGAATTCTTTTCTATATAAAAGAGAACTGGTAAGCAGCTTTTGTGCCTTAAAAGCAAGCCTACCGACAAAACCCTGTATACTAGTTTCTCACAACTTCGGAAGCAAAAAAGCAAAGTCTGCAAATCATGAGTGGATTCTCACTTGGAACAGATTTGCTCCACTATCTCTTGCTTACTTCACATGAAAATTTCCAAATCATTGAGTGATGAGAAATTTTCAAACCAAGATTCCTAGTCATATACAAGGTTACCAACTACTGACTCATCCTCCTATATACAAGTTGTATCAGACCGACTCAGCCTGACCTGCAGGTTCAGGCCGATTCAAGCCTATTTATGATTTTTTTTTCAGATCTTTTAATTTTATAAATAAATGACAACTAAACTTTTAACTCTAGTGGTTTGTTGATAACAATGACTTTAAGCCAAATTTAGGTTCACCAACCATTGACTCATCCTCCCAGATACAAGATGTATCGGACCGACTCAATCCGACTAGTAGGTGCAGGCCGATTCAGGCCAATTTATGATTTTTTTTCAGAACTTTTAATTTTATGAATAAATATGCCAAATAAACTTTTAACTCTAGTAGGTTGGTTATAACAATGACTTTAAGCCAAATTTAGGATAAATATACCCTGTTAAACAATATAAATGTGTATATTACGTATCAAATTGGAGAAAAAAGACCAATTACTTACCAAATGGAGAAATTTTCTAATTATTTACCAAATTAGAAGAAATATTTACTAAATAGACATTTAGATTAAAACTCATAAAAAACAAGTCATTATAAATGTAAATGAACCTATAACAGTGAAATATAGAACAAGACCCATCTGAATCGGGACGGATCACAGCGAACTGCACCTGGCTCGTCCAATACAATGCGTATTGCATTGAGTTGCAATGAGTCAAATGTGACTCAATGAGTCGATGCATATATGCAACTCAAGCTCACTCAGATATGAACCGACTCGAACCATGCTCACATGAACAAATGCAACATGTCTGTATGTTGGGGAGTTGGGGAGGAATGGACATTGAACAACTTGGAAAATTTATCAAGCCAAATAATGTGTCAATTTCAGCAAATAGTAACCTTAGATTCAAAGCAGGAACACTAGTCTCTTTGCATGTACAATTAAATGACTTACAGTGCCATGCCAATCTGCACAGTAGAACTCCCTATATGAACCTGGACAAAAAAATGCATTAGTACATATAACTACATATTTGCTACTACTAGAGTACCCAATTAAAAACAAAATACAGTTCAATTTTGTGCCATAAAGAATATGAGTTCAAATTATTCCCACATAATAGTTAGGCACGCTGATTACGGCCTAAGCAGTAAGCACTACCATAGAATCACCCATTCACCCCCCCAATGCAGTTAACAGTTGAGATGTACGCTAAAGGTTAAGTTCCTTTGCAGGGCATTCTCTTGACATAAAACATCAAATAGTCCCTAAGTCGGAAATTTTCAGACTATTGAATTGGTTGGTCATCATCAGGTTGAAGAGAATTGCATAGCGCAACGCCCCCATAAAGCTTATGGTATCATTACCAAGAAAGGGAGGAAACAAACTTAGACATCACTGGCATAATCTTCAAAAATCTTGCAGAAAAAAGCAGATCTCCAAATCCTGATTTGTAGAATAAGAACATTAGAGAAACCGCTTAAAACAAAGTGCCATCGAACTCGAGCCTGAACCTGAGCCCAGCTCGTTTGAGATGGGCCCTCCTCAACCAGCTTGACATGTTTAATTTAAGTTATTATAGAGCCAATGATTTGGTCAGCCCAAACAACACTTTAACTATAAGAGTCTACCCACTTTGGGCGGCCCAAACCCATTAACTTTGGCTAGGCCAACAGCGTGACAGTAAGGTAGCAGAGCGTAGCAGTGAGGTATGTTTAATTTATAGGAAAACTGAAGGGGTTCATAAAAGCTACTAGCCAATATCGGACTAAACTCGTGAGAGTTCCACCCCACCCGCTTGCCTTTACGAGTGCAACAGTTGGCAGCTTTGTCTTGAAAGGCTTTAGTCTGATATCGAGTATGTAAAAAAAGTTTAAGGCCTATATTCTTCCCAGTTGTCAAATGTGTGCGTCACTAGCGAGTCAATACAGTGAGAGCACGACTTGGGGTAGTTTAAAAATATGTAACAATTTGTTTTGACACGAGTTGGCTCGTGAGTTGACCGAGCCGGGCTCGGCCGAACTCGAGCTCAACTCGTTTACATGGACGAGCTATCTCTTGGACCCGGGCTTGGCTCATTTGGATAAACAAGTCGAGCCAAGCTCGAGTAGCTTGCGAGAGGCTCGGCTCAGTGCCAGCCTTAGTTGCCCACCTGTGATAGGCTAGTCCAATTTGTGGATGGACCACAAACAATGCCCTTTATGTGGGGAGGAGGATGAATCCCTCGATCATTTGCTTTGGTTGCGTCCATTCGCACAGGAGATGTGGCAGATGTTATTAGATAAGCTTAGTATTTAGAGGGGTTCTTGTCTTCGATTGATAAAAGGGATAGCCTTCTCCTCGCCTGAAGTATACATTATATGGCTAAGGAGGATATAAAGATGTGGTAGCCGATTCTACATGCGACTTTGTGGGCAAGATAGGGCGAAAGGAACAGGAGGATTTTTCAAGCATGAAGCATTGATTCTTGGGTGCTTTCCCACCTTTGTTTGTCGGAAGGTTAGGGAGTGTGGATCTGACTTTGTAATGTGAATTCTTCTTCCTTTTTTGTTCTTTTGGGAGTAGATTGAGCGCTACACCACTTCAGTACTTTATGTATTATGGGAATTTTGAAGGTTTTTCTCCAACTTACTACGGAGGTATTGTCGAACTGCCCTTCAATTTGATGGCTTCAACTACTTATTAAAAACAACAAATATTATCCATGTTAAAGTTACAAAGCAAAGGAGTAATAGCAAATTACCTTAAAGGAGATTCATTAAAGTATGAGCATTGCTGAACTACCACCAATTTGATGTGTTCTACTTACTAGGACAAATTTTATGTTAAAGTCAGAAACCAAAGGAGGAGAAGGAATGTATCACTTTACTTGAAAGGAGATTCATTGAAGTATAAGTTGTTACTCAGTTATTATCAACTTGTCCTCAATTTGATGCCTCTTGCTTACCATGAACTATAAATCTTATGTTAAAATTAGATAAGGAATAACATGAATGTATCACCTTACCTTAAAGGAGAGTCATCAAAATCTGAGTTGTTGCTGAGCTAAAACATGACAGATCAGCTCGAAGATTTTATGTGCAACTAGAGAATGACACCAGGTCGGCACCAGTGTGGAAAATATACTTAAAACAACAAGTATCTTTGAGAAATTCAATCAAATCAAGGTAGATTTTTCAATGGGCCTTTCATAAATTTATCCACATTAAAGATGCATATTCGACACATAATGGCACTTTTCAGTGGCAAATTCAGCTAAGGAGGGATCTTAAAAAGGCATGTGAGAGCACTACGCGGAGCGCATGCTAGTTTGTATGCAAACAGACAAAATGTCCAATTTATTGCATGTTTTGCTATAAAACGTCCAATCAACTAGACAGTTAACTCAAATAAAAGTGTGGCCCTAGAACGACACATTAACATGATCGAAACCTATCCACGGCCCGATAAATGGGATCCGGACCTAATAACCTGCTCCAAAATGCCCAGATATTACACTTTCTTTGCCTATATTATCTAGGTATTCTAATAAATCAACTTCTCGATCGCCGATCATAAACTCATATATTTTGCTTTTAGGTCACCATATGAATTTTAGTTGCTTGAATGTATACTTATTTATTTAAATTATGATATTGCTTAGTAAAACACAAAGATATGAACACACTGGCTCCCTATTATGTCAGCTAGGACTGTCAACGACTTGGGGACGAAAATGGAAATGGCACCTTTCACTTTTGTTTCCTATAAGTTTTATTGGAGATGGAAGCAGAGACGAAGTGAGTGTTTCCACTTTCGCATCCATTTCCACTTTTAAATCGAAAATCGGAAATGAAAACTGAAGTTTTAGCTCTCATTATTAAAACAACTATTTAAAATCATTATTACAATGCACTCTTCGATAAACTTTCTTCTAATAATTTAAAAATTTAAACCTACAAAGTTTTCATATATGTAAAAATTAACAATTTATGAATTTTGAATTTTGAGATCTACTATGTCGATCTAAATTTACATATGAATATACCCAAATGTGTGCCATAGAATCATATTAAAATTTTGAAAAGTTTCTAACCTCTTACTGTGGTCTCACTATATATGTATATACATATGTATATATATGTGCGTGCGTATGGATGGATGTATAAGATAATTCATTGATCTTTTAACTAATCAGAAACTCAAAATCAAAGGACTAGGAATGAATCACTTTAACTGAAACGAGATTCATCAAAGTTTGAGTTACTACTGAGATTTGATGATGACTTCTAATCTTATGATAAAATAGAACCAAAGGAGGAGAAAGAATGTATCACCTTACTTGACAAAGATTCATCGAAGTCCGAGTTGTTGCTGAGATATTATCGCGCTACCCCTAATTTGATGCCTTCTACTTACTAAGAACTAATTTTCTGTTAAAGAAACCAAAGGAGGAGCAAGAATGTATCACCTTATCTGAAAGGAGATTCATCGCAATCTAAGATGTTGTGGAGAATATTGTCGATGTAACGACCCCCTGTCAGTCGGTTCAGTCATGCCGGCTTACTACGAACCGAAGGGACCCGTTAACAGCGAGAACAACCTGAACATGACTTACAGTTAAGGTTGAGCACTTTGCATGTAAATAAACAAAACATTTTATATATATGTCATACAGTCCATTACAGTACATCAAGTCCAGGGATACAACATGTAAGTTACATAGGGACTAGACTTACAAAAACAACATTTGTTCAACTACACTAAGCTCGTATAGACATCTCGGTTGCCCCAGAAAGGTCCTCTCCTGAAAGGGGGTTAAATAGTGTGGATGAGTTTACTGACTCAGCAAGCACATTATACCACTACATGGCTTATCATATATATAAACGTAAAAAACAACATGATATTACTGCATAATCATGGCATGATAGAATATAATATAACAAACTTCAACTAACATAGGGATCATAGCAAATCATAACATGTTCAAGAGAGCATGGCATAACATGGTATGTATAAGCATAAAGATTCATGGCATGGCATCATGGCGTGACATGACTTAGGCATGGCATGGCATGAGTATAAGCATAATAGAGGCATGACATAATATCATGGCATGGTGAAAAGATTATGGAATAGCACGAAGTCATAAACATATATAACATACGGATAGCATGAATCTTTTCACTTATTTAACGGACATGCATCCAAACTACAACATGACGAGGTTAGCATGACGTACAGTCAGTGGTAAGGCAAATGCCCCCTGGCGCTTCCACTGCGCAACAGGGGGACACACCCGTCCCACCTGGACTGGGAGAACCGTACCCAAGATTTACCCGTTTGCCTCGAGTTACGTCTTTTAATTATGTCCGCCTCACACGGATGCTTGTATGATTCGGACGCATGGATTCCTAAGGTGGCATTGTTCGTAGTATGTTCAATTTTAACATGAGAGACTTATAGAAATGGGGAATTAGGCATGGGTTGGGTGTTCATTTCGGCAACATAACGGCTTAGTAGTTGGTTGGGGGTTTATTTCGACAGCATAATGACTAAGTAGCATCTTGGTTCGGGGTCCATTTCGGTAGCATAACGACTTAGTAGCATCTTCTTAAATTTGTAGGAAAATACATGTTTGAAAAACAGGCCATTCGCAATAGGAAAATAACCATGCAAAAAGAATCATGTATTTGCCTTTAAACCATAAGCTCTCTTGGACACAGCAGTAACCCCTTCCTACACGTGTGAAGAATCCTGCGAACAACCCCCACTCCCGCTCTAAAATCTCTCTATCTCTTTCTTTCTCTCTCTTACTCTCTTGGATGTGGGCAAGGAGGAAGGAGGGGAAGGTGGGAAGGAAGGGAATGGGATGGGGAGAAATGGGAGGACCACCCTCCTATTTATAGAAGGAGAGGGGAGGGTTAAAGGGGAGTTACTTGGGGGTTGGGTTACTTAAGGGTTAGGTTACTTGGTGGTCAAGAAACTTGGTTAGATTAACTAGGGTCAAGTCACTTGATGATCAAGAAACCTTACCAGTATCCTTTATCCTTTAGTGGTATCCTTTAGTACTTTTCACTTTAGTCCTTGTATTTTTTATATTGTATTTATACCCCTACTCAGTAGTTTGTCACTGAATTTAACTTCTTTCTGGTGATTTGAGGACATTTCTAGAGACCTTAAAAATTATACTTAAGACCTTTTAAAAATCATCAATCACATTATTAACCTCAAACTTTTCATAATTGCATTTATACTTTTTCGGTATTTACGAATATATCCTTTTTATAATTATGTATATGTTGGCATGTAACCGTAATCTTGTAGGTCCTTACAGTCGAACAGCCCCCCAATTTGATATGTTAAAGAAACTGCAAATCTTTTTTTATGTAAATTGTTAGAAACCAAAGGAGGAGTATGAATGTTTCACCTTACCTGAAAGAAGATTCTTAGAAGTCTAAGTCCAACTTGATGCCTCCTACTTACTAGGAGCTACAAATCTTATCCTAAGTTAGAAATCAAACGAAGAACAAGAATGTATCAACTTTTACCTAAATGGAGATTCATCGAAGTCCGAGTTGCTATTGAGATTTTGTCGAGTTGCCCCCAAATTTAATGACTGCAACTACTTACTTAAAACTGTAAGTCTTATCTACATTAAAGTTAGAAACCAAAGGAGGAGCAGAATATATCACCTTACCTGAAAGGAGATTCTTCGAAGTCTAAGTTGCCGTTGTGGTATTGTGGAGCTTCCCTCAATCTACATATTGCTAGGAACTATGAATCTTATGTTAAAGTTAGAATAAGGAGCAAGAGGAACATATCACCTTACGTAAAAGGTGGGTCACATTCATAAAAATTAACTTGACTTGCAAGGATAATTAACTTTATCATGACATCATACGTTGGCCGATTAAACAACATTTATATGTCATTATAGTCCTTCATTGAGCGCCTCTTCAATATATGCATGATGTTTATCTTTTATGCATTGGCATACCCATACACATGTCGTGTGCATACGCATGAATGAGTTATACTTGATCACTAGAATAATTCATTTTGTTATTAGGGCATAACTTTTGCCGCAAAATGCATCATAGTGGTTACAACTATAGGTAATATAACCTTGAATAATATTTGAAAAGGCTACAATAAGAACTTAAACTAAAACTCGTTCAAATCCGATCAATTTTTAAAAGAATAATAATGGTATGTTTTCTGCAAAGTTCTTCTATAAATTAACGGAAGGAAGTCATACAGCTTCCAAGCATTTTGAGGTCATATGGAAAGCGAAGTCACCATTGAAAGTTAGAAGTTTTATGTAGTTGGTACACAAGAATGCATTACTACTAAGGTTTATACAAGAGTAAATGGTGCGCTGATGGCGATGAAGCTTGTATTACGTGTGGAACTGACAAGGAAGACGTTGACCAATTGTTTATCACACGCCCACTCAGTAAAGAAATTTGGATTAGTATAGGTAGATTATTTGAATTTTATCTCTCATTCCATAAATGCAGGACAAGTGGAAGTGCTCTCAAAAGATGAAGTCCACAATGGACAAAAGAAATCGCAGAACAATCCTTCAAATCTTGTTGCATACTGTCTATTGGAGTATATTTGTTTACTTGTTATTTCTTTTATTTACAACTGCAGTTGCCATATTCTTGACATTTGTGCTAAAGCTTGACTGAAAGAATTGCACTATCTCTATTTATTGTTTTAATAAAATTTGTGGTATAGTCCACTTTTCATCAGAAAAAAAAGAAAAGAGAATTACAATTTTGTCAAGTAGCCCCCAATTTAATGCCTCCTACTTACTAAGAACTACAAATTAAAGTTAGAAAGCAAAAGAGGGGTATGCATGTATCTGCTTACCTAAAAGGAGATTCATCGAAAATTGAACTATTGCTGATATCTTGTAGAGTTGCCCACGATTTGGTACCTTCAACTGCTTGCAAATAATTGCAAATCTTATCAATGTTAAAAGTTAGAAAGCAAAGGAGGAGCAGAAATATATATTACATTACCTGAAAGGAGATTCATCGAAGTCTAAGTTGCTACTAAGATATTGTCAAGCAGCCACTAATTTGATGCCTCTCACTTACTTGGAACTACAAATCTTATGTTAAATTAGAAACCAAAGTAGGAAAACTCATAAAAAACAAGTCATTATAAATGTAAATGAACCTATAGCAGTGAAATATAGAACAAAACCCAAAACCCATTTGAATCGGGCCGGATCACGGCGAACTGCACCTATCTCTTCCAATACGATGCGAGTTGCATCGAGTTGTGATTCAGTCAAGTGTGACTCAACGAGTCGATGCATATATGCAGCTCAAGCTCGCCCAGATATGTGCCAACTCGAACCATGCTCACATGAATGAATGCATCATGCGTGTGTGTTGGGGAGTCGGGGAGGAATGGGCATTGAACAAGTTGGAAAATTTATTAAGCCAAATAATGTGCAAATTTTAGAAAACAGTAACCTTAGATCCAAAGCAAGAACACTAGTCTCTTTGCATGTACAATTAAATGCCTTACAATGCCATGACAATCTGTACAGTAGACCTCCCCATATGAACCTAGACAAAAAAATGCATTTGTACATATAACTACATATTTGCTACTATTAGAGTACCTAATTAAAAACAAAATACAGTTCAATTTTGTGTCATAACAGTTAGGCATGGCTTAAGCAATAAGCACTACCATAGAATCACCCATTCACCTCCCCAAATGCACTCAACAGTTGTAATGTACGCTAAAGCTTAAGCTCCTTTGCAGGGCATTCCCTTGACATAAAACATCAAATAGTTCCCAAGTCAGAAATTTTCAGACTTTTGAATTGGTTGGTCATCAACAGGTTGAAGAGAATCGCATAGCGCAGCTCCCCCACAAAGCTTATGGTATCATTATCAAGAAAAGTTGGAAACAAACTTAGACATCACTAGCATAATCTTCAAAAATCTTGAAGAAAGAAGCAGATCTCCATATCTTGATTTGTAGAATAAGAACGTTAGAAAAACCACTCAAAACACAGTGGCACACTATATGATGATACTTTAAGGTTGAATAGAGTAATACATCTAACAAAGTTCCTAAAATGGGACCCGACAACAGTTGCAAATGGTTCTTGCACATCCACCAGTCTGTACATCAGGGTGTCACGACAACAAGAGGGGGCACTTGGCATCCTTCCCACTTACAGGTGCAGAGATGGGAAGCTCCTCGATCTTTTTTAATCAGATGTACTTACAGGGTCATTGCATGTGGGGCACCTAACATCTATTCTACAAGCATGTTTGGTCTCCTAAAAGTCCTCTTAGGGTCAAGGTTCTTCAATGGAGAATTTCTCTTCAGACCATAGGGTTGGCAATGAATTGATCCGAGCCTAGGTTTGTCGCACTCGAGCTCGGCTCATTAAAAAATTCTCGATCTCAAGCCGAGCCCGAGCCTCCCTTCAAGCTCCAAGCTAATCTCGAGCTTGGGCTCGAATGAAACGCCATCAAACTCGAGCCGAGCCCGAGGCCAACTCGTTAGAGATGGGCCCTCCTCAGCCAGCTTGACATGTTTAATTTAAGTTATTATAGAGCCAATGATTTGGTCAGCCCAAATAACACCTTAACTATAAGATCCCACCCACTTTGGACAGCCCAAACCCATTAACTTTGGCTAGGCCAAGAGCGTGGCAGAAAGGTAGCAGAGCGTAGCAGTGGGGAAGGTTTAATTTATAGAAAAACTGGAGGGGTGCATAAAAGCTACTAGCCGATATCGGACTAAACTCGTGAGAGTTGCACCCCATCAGCCTGCCTTGACGGGTGCAACAGCTAGTAGCTTTGTCTTGAAGAGCTTTATTCGGGTATCGAGTATTTAAAAAAGGTTTAAGGCCTTATATTCTTCTCAGTTGTCAAACGTGTGCGTCGCTAACGAGTTGACACAGTGAGCAAACTCGGGCTCGGCTCGTTTACATGAAAGAACTATCTCTTGGACTCGCGCTTGGCTCGTTTGGATGAACAAGTCGAGTCGAGCCAGAGAAGCTCGCGAGAGGCTCAGCTCATTGCCAATCCTAGTTGCCCACCTGTGATAGGCTAGCCCAGTTTGTGGATGGACCACACAAAATGTGGCCTTTAGGAGAGAATGCATTATTACTAAAGTTTATACAAGAGTAAGTGGTGCACTGATGGCGATGAAGCTTGTATTACGTGTGGAACTGACAAGAAAGACGTTGACCACTTGTTTATCACACGCCCACTAAGTAAAGAAATTTGGATTAGCATAGGTAGATTATTTCAATTTTATCTCTCATTCCAGAAATGCAGGACAAGTGGAAGTGCTCTCAAAGGATGAAGTCCATAATGCACAAAAGTAATCGTAGAACAATCCTTCAAATCTTGTTGCATGCTATCTATTGGAGTATATTCGGTTACTTGTTATTTCTTTTATTTACAACTATAGTCGCCATATTCTTGGCATTTCTGCTAAGGCTTGGGTGAAAGAATTGCATTATCTCTATTTATTCTTTTAATAAAATTGGTGGCATAGTCCACTTTTCATCAGAAAAAAAAAAAAGAGAATTACAATTTTGTCAAGTAGCCCCCAATTTAATGTCTCCTACTTACTAAGAACTACAAATTAATGTTAGAAAGCAAAGGAGGTGTATGCATGTATCTACTTACCTAAAAGGAGATTCATCGAAAACTGAACTATTACTGATATCTTGTAGAGCTGCCCATGATTTGGTACCTTCAACTGCTTGCTAATAATTGCACATCTTATCTATGTTAAAAGTTAGAAAGCAAAGGAGGAGAAATATATATTACCTTGCCTGAAAGGCGATTCATCGAAGTCTGAGTTGCTACTAAGATATTGTCAAGCTGCCACTAATTTGATGCCTCTTACCTACTTGGAACTACAAATCTTATGTTAAATTAGAATGCATCATCTTACCTGAAAGGAGACTAATCGAAGTCCGAGTTGCGACCGAGCTTTCGTTGAGCTACCCGCAATGTGATGCCACCTACTTACAAGGAAATAAATCTTATGTTAAAGTTAGAAATCAAAAGTGGAGCAAGAATGTATTACCGTACTTGAAAAGAGAATCATCAAAATCTCAGCTGCTGCTTAGACATTGCCAAATTTCCCCCGATTTGATGCTACCAACTATTTACTAAAAAATATATATCTTTTATGTTAAAGTTAGAAACCAAAGGAACAGCAGGAATGTATCACCTTATTTAAAAGTATATTCATCGAACTCCAAATTGCTGCTAAGATATTCTTGAGTTGTCCCCTAATTTGATGGCTCCAACTAATTGTTGAAGATTACAAATATTATCTATTTGAGTTAGAAAGTAAAGGAGAAGTAGGAAGCTAAGACCTTGGCTTGCAAGGAGATTCATCGGAGTTCTAGTTGTTCTTGAGATATTGTTGAGCTGCCCCAAATATGATGTCTTCCACTTGCTAGGAACTCCACATCCTTCGGTAAAGTTAAAGAAACCAAAGAAGGAGCTATATCACATCTCTAAGAGGAGATTCATCGAAGTCCGAGTTGCTGCTGAGATATTGTCAAGTTGCCTCTAATTTGATGCCTCCTATTAACTAGGAACTACAAATCTTATTATATTAAAGTTAGAAGCCGAATGAGGAGTAGCAATATATCCTTACCTGAAAGGATGTTCATCAAAATCAGAATTGCTACTGAGATATCGTCGAATTGTCCCAATTGGAGGCCTTCTACTTACTAGGAACTACAAATCATATATTCAAGTTGGAAACCAAAAGAGGAGCATGAATGTATTACCTTATCTGATAAGAGATTCATCCAAGTCCGAGTCGTTATTGAGATATTATCGACCCGCCTCCAATTTGATGCCTCATACTTACTAGGAACTACAATCTTATGTTCAAGTTAGAAACCAAAAGAGAAGCAAGAATGTATCACCTTACCTAAAAAGAGATCCATTGAAATCTGAATTGTTCCTAAGATATTGCCGAACTACTCCCACTTTGATGCATCCAACTACCTTCTAAAAACTGCAAATCTTATCTATGTTAAATATAGAAACCAAAAGGGGAGAAGGCATGTATTACCTTACCTAAAGGAGATTCATTGAAGTTCGAGTTCATGCTAAGATAGTGTCAAATTGTCCCCAATTTGAGGGCTTCTACTTACTTGGAACTTCAAACCTTATGGTAAAGTTAAAAACCGAAAGAAGAGTATAATGTATCACCTTTCCTGGTTGAAGATTTTTTCGAAGTCCAAGCTGCCCCCAATATGATGCCTCCAACTACTTGCTAAAACCTATAGATCTTTTCCATGTCAAAGTTAGAAACCTAATGAGGAGTAAGAATGTATCACCTTACCTAAAAGGAGATTCACCAAAGTCTAGGTTTTGGCTGAGATGTTGTCGAGCTGCCCCGGATTTGATGCCTCCAACTACTTACTAAAACTTGCAAATCTTTCCCTATGTTAAAGTTAGAAACCTAAGGTGGAGTAAGAATGTATCACCTTACCCGAAAGAAGATTCTTCAAAGTCTGAGTTGCAGTTGAGATATAGTCGAACTACAAATCTTATGTTAAAGGAGGAGCAAAAATGTATCACCTTACCTGAAAGGAGATTCACCAAAGAATGATTTGCTACTAAGATGCTGTCGAGCTGCCCCCAATTTGTTGGCTCCAACTAGGGGTGCCCACGAGCAAAGCTAAGCCGAGCTACAACTCGCTCGAGCTAAACTTGACCAAGATTATTCGAGCTCGAGCCCGAGCCTAACCAAAGCTCATTTTGGGGGCTCGAGCATGGCTCGCTGAGAAAGGAACTCAACTTGAATTCAGCCGAGCTAAGCTCATTAGAGCACTATTGAGTTAACTCAACCAATAAACTAAGTACACCCAACTAGACACAGTCGAATCATTAAGCTCGGAAAGGTGCAATAGAGAAAGGCTTGAGATTTAAAGAGCACGTTGGGTGAAGTTTTTGTAAAGTAACCGATGTCAGACTAAGGCCCAAATATGAATCCTACCTTAGGGGGGGTGCATAGAAAGGAGGCTAGCCAGTGTACTCCCGTCAGGATAGACCCACACATCATCGACCCACTCGAAGTTGGTTTGGAACCTTAAAGGTCCCTTGCCGTGAACTTCATCCTCTCTTGGAAGTTAAACAAGCACACCGTGTATCAACTCCTACTTCCTCGGGTGGGCTCAGCTACCACTACCACCCACATACCACCCAATGTTGAACAAGCCTATAAGGCCTCTACAGGCTAGCACAGCGTAAATGGCCTGCTACAACAAGGGGGCAATCTTGCGTGTAAGCAAATGCCATGATCTCCTAGAGTGAGCGGGGCACCAGAGTTTTTGCCATCGGCGTGATTGGCCAAGCGGTGGTCATAGACGACGGAGTAGTAACATGTCCTGGACATGGTGCAAACAACCTTGGCCTCGTACCCGGCCCCGTGCAAGCCCTTGTCTCCCCAGCTCGCATCTACTACGTCGCCATTGGAAAACCTTGTTACCCTCCCCCGTCCCCCACCGCTTTGCCATAAGTGCAAAGAGCTTTGGACAAGCGATAATAATGGGACCTTAATGGTGGGTGGACCTAGGACTTCCTCCCATAGATGCACTAGGAATCTGGAGCTCCAAAAGTTTAGTTCGAGATAGGAAGCCAGATTGTTTTATCATTGCTCATAATAATCAGGTTCAAAACTTATGTAAACATTTAGTAGGCTGGGACCCGTGAAGTGATGCTGGCATGGTGCACTTATGACGGTTGGTTTACCGTTGGCTGGGGAAGTTTGACATAGAATATGTAATCTAATTAAATAATCTTACCTCGAGCAAGCTCGCTAGCCGACCGAGCCGATCTGGGTCAAGCTCGAACTTGGCTAGTTTGATCAGACAAGCCTAAATTAGAGCTCGAGCTTGGTTCAATTGGTTATATGAGAGGAGCTAAGGTAAGCTTAACTCAAGCTGAGCTCAAGTAGCTCACGAGCGGTGGTTCGTGGCCACCCCTAGCTCTAACTACTTATTAAAAACTGCAAATGTTATCTATGTTAAAGTTAAAAACCAGAGGAGCAAGAATTTATCACTGTACCTGAAAGGAGATTTATTGAAGTATAAACTGTTGCTAAGATATTGTCGAGCTGCCCCAAATTTGATGCCTTCTACTACGGACATCAAGAAAACACTGAAAAGAGTCAACTAAGGTAGTAAACTTCTATCTTAAATCAATCGATCAGCAAGACTTGATGTGTAAACTTAGTGCGCAGTCCCGACAAACAATTGCTTGTCAAGAACCACAAATCTCCTCTTTGCCTAAAACCAGAAACACTAGAACTTTACTCCCAAGAAATTATAGAGTCTAGTCATGCAACATCCCCATTACTGTGAACTAACTAATTATGGCTTCAAAAGGCTTCCATAATAAGAGTATTCGAATATTAGATCTAGGGATATCATTTCAAGGCAATCATTCTTTCATAAGGGTAACATTTATTAAGACGTGATTGGCCAGGAGGTGGTCATAGACGACGGAGTAGTAACAGGTTCTGGACATGGTGCAAACAACCTTGGCCTCGTACTAGGCCCTGTGCAAGCCCTTATCTCCCCAGCTCGCATCTACTACGTCGCCATTGGAAAACCTTGTTACCCTCCCCCGTCCCCCACAACATTGACACAAGTGCAAAGAGCTTTGGACAGCAATAGAGATGAGACCTTAGTGGTGGGTGGACTTAGGACTTCCTCCCAAAGACGCACTAGGAATCTGGAGCTCTAAAAGTTTAGTTCGAGATAGGAAGCCTGATTGTTTTATCATTACTCATAATAATCAGGTTCAAAACTTATGTAAACGCTTAGTAGGTTGGGATCCGTGAAGTGATGCCGACATGGTGTGCTTATGACAGTTGGTTTACCTTTGGCTAGGGAAGTTTGACATAGAATATGTAATATAATTAAATAATCTTACCTCGAGCAAGCTCGCAAGCCAACCGAGCCGATCTGGGTCAAGCTCGAGCTTGGCTAGTTTGATCAAACAAGGCTAAATTAGAGCTCGAGCTTGGTTCAATTGGTTGAATGAGAGGAGCTAAAGTAAGCTTAACTCAAGCTGAGCTCAAGTAGCTCACGAGCGGCGGCTCGTGGCCACCCCTAGCTCTAACTACTTATTAAAAACTGCAAATGTTATCTATATTAAAGTTAGAAACCAGAGGAGCATGAATTTATCATTGTACCGGAAAAGATTTATTTAAGTCTAAATTGTTGCTGAGATTTATTTAAAGTCAAACTACCCCAATTTTATGCCTTCTACTTATTAGGAACTACAAATCCTATGTTAAAGTTAGAAACCAAAGGAGGAGAAGTAATGTAACCTTACCTGAAAGGAGATTTGTTGAAGTCCGAGTTGTTGCTGAGATATTGTCAAGCTGCCCGCAATTCGATGCGTTCCTACGTACAATGGATTACAAATCTTATATTAAAGTTAGAAACCAAAGGCGAAGCAGGGATGTATCACCTTACCTAAAAGTAGATTCATTGAAATCCAAGCTACTACTAAGATACTGTCGTGCTACCCTCAGTTTGATGCATCCAACTACCTACTAAAAATTGCAAATCTTATCTATATTAAATATAGAAACCAAAGGACAAGAAGGAATATATCACCATACTTAAAAAGAGATTCATTGACATACAAGTTGCTACTGAGATATTGTCGAATTGCCCCCAATTTGATGCTTTCTACTTACTAGGAACTAAAAATCTTATGTTAAAGTTAGAAACCGAAGGAGGGGCATGAATGTATCACCTTACGCAAAAAGAGATTCATCAGAGTCCGAGTTACTGTAAAGTGATTGTCAAGTTGCCTTTAACTTGATGTTGCCAACTATACAATAAGAACAACAAATCTTATCTATGTTAATGCCAGAAACATTGATGTTTCTCCCTAAACAAACTATAGATGGCTAGTCCCCTAAAAAGGCTACTATATTCTAAACTTCAAATATCAAATACCTACATAATTAAACTATACTCTATACTTGTATTAGAATTTTAATTAAAGAGTTACTCAAGCCTCAAATAAGGCACTTTGTATGATGAGCTATTGCTTCAAATGTATTTTGTTTTTTATTTGAAACTACATAATATTCTAATATATTGTCAAAAGAAAGAGTTAAACTATCACACTAGTTAGAAGTTCAATCAAACACTTAAGTATACTTTAAATAAGGCACCTTGCAAGATAATCTACTACTACATTTTGTTTTCATTTTCAAACACAATAAACTAACTTAAACATTCAATATAATCCCCTTCTCCGAATCTTTTCTTCCTTTCCTAATCTCTTTCCTTTCCTGTCTCATCTAGGTATTCTCATGAATTCAACTTTGCGGACAGTGATCGAAAAATCAAACACATCGCTTTTAGGTCATTGTATGAATTTTAGTTACCTTAATTGCTTTTAGATCATTGTATGAATTTTAGTTGCCTTAATGTATATTTATTAATTTAAATTATGATATTGCTTTAAGAATAAACTGACTCTACTTTGTCATTTGTGCCATATTTTCTTATAAGACAGCATACTACGGCACATCAAGAAAACACATAAAAGAATCAACTAATGTAGTAAAACTTTTATCGTAAATCAATCGATCAGCAACACTTGATGTGCAAACTTTGTGCGCAATCCCGACAAGCAATTGCTTATCAAGAACCACAAATCTCCTCTTTGCCAAAAACCAGAAACACTAGTACTTTGCTCTCAATAAATCATAAAGAGTCTAGTCATACAGCATGTCCAATATTGTGAACTAAACTATTTAGGGCTTCAAAAGGGTTCCATAATAAGAGTATTCGAATAATATGAGATCTAGTGTCATTATTTCAAGGCAATCATTCTTTCACAAGGATAACATTTATTAAGCAGTTCTTTATGTCGCTCAATTTTCTCAGGACTTTCTCTGTATCTTCTTGATTCTTAACTCATATGTATATGCCATTTATCACCATATTGCATTAGAATGTAAAGACGTGAGAATTACAATTTTAATCTGGCAAACTTATGTATATCCCACAGAAAAAAAACAATCAACCTTGCATTATATATCAAGGCCTACAATATTAATTTCGTATATTGTTAAACTATCAGTCTACTTTTTCATTTAAATTTTAAACAAACAATCCAATCATTATAGTTCACAATAAAACTTAACATCTAAACTAATTAGAAAATTAAAAGCAAAGAAGCAAAAATTTATCACATTATCTGAAGCTACTCACACCAGTGGGGTCTACATCGCTACAGGAGGACGGCCCAGCTCCCCCTTTGGCTGGGGGATGGTAGAAGGCGGGAGGGGGAATCCCCTCCTGGGTAAACCACACAGAGAGGGAGAGAGAGAGAATGAGCTCTACATGGGTTTCATACTCACTGCCAGTGTACCACTCTTTTTTATGAGGCAGCAGGTAAGGAAGCATGACAATAGGCACAAGTTCATTTTGAGGAGAAGATCAACAGATCAGTGTGATATACGGTGGTTGTATAGCGATAAAGTTGTATTTTTGTTCTTCATCTTAAATGAATATATGCCGGTTTGTTCCTGAGAAATGCTTCCACTGCATCTAATATTTTATTATGTTCCATCATATCTCATCTTTTACTTTAGCCTTGAAGGTCACCAAATCAGTTGTGTTCCTGAGAAAGGCCGTGGTCAAAGTCTTAGTAACAATTAATAACATTTATTCAAAGTCTCAACAACAATTAATAACATTTATTGGACTCGATTACTACATTGGATGTATGACCATACCTTGAAATCCAAATTAGTGGCAGCTAACTAATCCCAATCTTGACTGTCTAAGAGCATTGTATGCACAACCATGTCCATCAATTGAAATCCAAATCTAAAACGCAGCTAATTGATCCCGATCTTTACTGTCTGCCAAATCAGGTACTTAGAGAAAACTTTTTACAAATCAGTTGCTTAAAAGCATAAAAGGCTAAAAACTAACAAAAAGGAAAAAGGAAGAAAATAGCATCATTTGCGTCCTCTTCTTCCCTATTCACATTTGCCAAATCTTTTGATACCAGCAGCCAAGCAGTAGATTGTTCCATCCCTAGAGAGATTTCTGGCCAATATCATTCCATGGGACAATGTGTGTATACACGTCCACTTATATATAGAAGATGGAGTATAGAGGGTTTCATTCTCATGTTAATTTGATGCATTGATGCATCTGATTTCTTTTCTAGCTAGAAGAGAACTGGTAAGCAGCTTTTGTACTTTGAAAGCAAGCCAACCAACCATGGATGGCAGTACCGGCCGATACCGGTACGTACCGGCCGGTACGTACCGGCCGGTACGTACCGGCCGGTACGTACCGGTATCGGCCGGTACCGGTACCCGATACCTGTAAAGGTTATCGGCCGATATCGGCCGATACTGGGCCGGTACCGGCCGGTACGTACCGATACCGGTACCCACCGATACGGGTACCGGTACCGGTACTGCCATCCCTGCAACCAACAAAACCCTATATACTAGCTTCTCACAACTTCGGAAGCAAAAAAGAATAGTCTGCAAATCATGAGTGGATTCTTACTTAGAACAGATTTGCTCCACTATCTTTTGCTTACTTCACATGAAAATTTCTAAACCACCGAGTAATGATAAATTTCAAACCAAGATTCCTACTCATATACAAGGTTCACCAACCACTGACTCATCCACCCATATACAAGTTGTATTAGACAGACTCGGTCCGACTCGCATGTTCAGGCTGATTAAGGCCAATTTATGTTCTTTTTCAGATCTTTTAATTTTATGAATAAATATGACAACTAAACTTTTAACTCTAGTGGTTTGATAATAACAATATCTTTACGCCAAATTTAGGTTCACCAACTATTGACTCATCCTCCCATATACAAGTTGTATCAGACCGACTCGGTCTTGACTCGCAGGTTCAGGCCGATTCAGGCAATTTATGATTTTTTTTTAGATGTTTTAATTTTATGAATAAATATGACAAATAAACTTTTAACTCTAGTGGTTTGTTAATAACAATGACTTTAAGCCAAATTTAGGAGAAATATACCCTATTAAACAATATAAATGTGTAAATTACTGATCAAATTGGAGAAAAAAGACCAACTACTTACCAAATTGAGAAAATTTCTAATTATTTACCAAATTAGAGGAAATATTTACCTCATACGCATTTAGATGAAAACTCATAAAAATCAAGTCATTATAAATGTAAATGAACCTATACTAGTGAAATATAGAACAAAACCTAAAACCCATCTGAATCGGGCCAGATCACAGCGAACTACACCTAACTCGTCCAATACGATGCGTGTTCCACCGAGTTGCGATTGAGTCAAATGTGACCCAACGAGTCGATGCAAATTTGTAGCTCAAGCTCGCCCAAATATGTGCTGACTCGAACCATGCTCACATGAACGAATGCGTCATGCGTGTGTGTTGGGGAGTCGGGGAGGAATGGACATTGAACAACTTGGAAAATTTATTAAGCCAAATAATGTGCAAATTTTAGAAAACAATAACCTTAGATCCAAAGCAGGAACACTAGTCTCTTTGCATGTACAATTAAATGACTTACAGTGCCATGCCAATCTGCACGGTAGACCTCCCCGTATGAACCTGGACAAAAAAGTGCATTAGTACATATAACTACATATTTGCTACTACTAGAGTACCCAATTAAAAACAAAATATAGTTCAATTTTGGGTCATAAAGAATATGAGTTCAAATTATTCCCACATAACAGTTAGGCATGGCCTAAGCAATAAGCACTACCATAGAATCACCCATTCACCTCCCCAATGCACTCAACAGTTGTAATGTACCCTAAAGCTTGAGCTCCTTTGCAGGGCATTGTCTTGACATAAAACATCAAATAGTTCCTAAGTCAGAAATTTTCAGACTTTTGAATTGGTTGGTCATCAACAGGTTGAAGAGAATTGCATAGCACAACACCCTCATGAAGCTTATAGTATCATTATTAAGAAAAAGAGGAAACAAACTCAGATATCACTGGCATAATCTTCAAAAATCTTGCAGAAAGAAGCAGATCTCCATATCTTGATTTGTAGAATAAGAACATTAGAGAAACCACTCAAAACACAGTGGCACACTATATGATGATACACCATGGTTGAATAGAGTAATACTTCTAACAAAGTTCCTAAAATGGACGCCCGACAACAGTTGCAAATGGTTCTTGCACATCCACCAGTCTCTACATCAGGGTGTCACAACAACAGGAGGGGGCACATGTCATCCTTTCTACTTGCAGGGTGTAGAGATGGGAAGCTACTCGATCTTTTTTAATCAGATCTACTTACAGGGTCCTTACATGTGGGGCACCTAGCATCTATTCTACAAGCATGTTTGGTCTCCTAAAAGTCCTCTTAGGGTCAAGGTTCTTCAATGGAGAATTTCTCTTCAGAGGTTGGCCATAGGGCTGGCAATGAATTGAGCCAAGTCGAGCTTTGTCACGCTCAAGCTCGGCTCATTAAAAAATTCTCGATCTCGAGCCAAGCTCGAGCCTCACTTCTAAGCTCAAGCTCGGGCTCGAATGAAACCCCATCGAACACGAGTCGAGCCCGAGCCCAGCTGATTTGAAACGGGCCCTCCCTAGCCAACTTGAGATGTTTCATTAAAGTTATTATAGAGCCAATGATTTGGTCAGCCCAAATAACACTTTAACTATAAGAGCCCACCCACTTTGGACGGCCCAAACCTATTTACTTTAGGTAGGCCAAGAGCGTGGCAGTATGATAGCAGAGCGTGGCAGTGAGGTAGGTTTAATTTATAGGAAAACTGGAGGGGTGCAAAAAGCTACTAGCGGATATCGAACTAAACTCATGAGAGTTGCACCCCACCCGCCTGCCTTCACGGGTGTAACAGCTGGTAGCTTTGTCTTGAAGAGCATTAGTCAGGTATCGAGTATTTTAAAAAAGTTTAGGGCCCTATATTCTTCCCAGTTGTCAAACGTGTGCGTCGCTAGCAAGTCGACACAATGACCGGACGTCTTGGGGTCGTTTCAAAATATGTAATAATTTGTTTTGATACAAGTCGACTAGCGAGTTGATCGAGCCAAGCTCGACCGAACTCGGGCTCGACTCGTTTACATGAAAGAACTATCACTTGGACTTGGGCTTGGCTCGTTTGGATGAACAAGTCGAGCCGAGCCTGAGTGGCTCGCGAGAGGCTCGGCTCATTACTAATCCTAGTTACCCACCAGTGATAGGCTAGTCTAGTTTGTAGATGGAACACACACAATGTGGCCTTTAGGTGGGGAGGAGGATGAATCCCTCCATCATTTCCTTTGGTTGTGTCCATTCGCTCAAGAGATGTGGCAAATGTTATTAGATAAGGTTAGTATTCAAAGGGGTTCTTGCCTTCGATTAATAAAACGGACAACCTTCTCCTCGCCTGAAGTATGCATTATATGGCCAAGGAGGATATAAAGATGTGGTAGCTGATTCTACATGTGACTCTATAGGCAAGATGGAGCGAAAGGAACAGGAGTATTTTTCAAGCATGAAGCATTGATTCGAGGGTGTCTTGCCTCTTCTGTTTGTCGGAAGGTTAGGGAGTGGGCATCTGACTTCGTAATGTGAATTCTTCTTCCTTTTTTGTTCTTTTGGGAGTAGATTGAGCACTGCACCACTTCAGTACTTTATGTATAGAGGGAATTCTGAAGGTTTTTGTCCGACTTACTACTGAGATATTGTCGAGCTGCCCTCCAATTTGATGGCTTCAACTGCTTATTAAAAACAGCAAATGTTATTTATGTTAAAGTTAGAAAGCAAAGGAGTAGTAGCCTGAAAGGAGATTCATTAAAGTCTGAGCATTGCAAAACTACCACTAATTTGATGCATTCTACTTACTAGGACAAATGTTATGTTAAAGTTAGAAACCAAAGGCAGAGAAGGAATGTATCACTTTACTTGAAAGGAGATTCATTGAAGTTTAAGTTGTTACTCAGTTATTATCAACTTGTCCTCAAGTTGATGTCTCTTACTTACTAGGAACTATAAATCTTATGTTAAAGATAAATAAGAAATAACATGAATGTATCACCTTACCTTAAAGGAGACTCATCAAAATTTGAGTTGTTTGTAAGGATCGTGACCTTCGGATCCGGTTTTCGGGATCGGACCTTTTAGTTCTAACCTTAGTGAGGGCGGAGGTTCTGAGTTGATTCGCGTCAGGACATCGAGACGCGTTCTAAACGGCGTCCACCGTCGCAGACGCATTTCAAGTTCTGCCACGTGGGCTGGTTTTGGGCCGCAAGGGTACGGCCCTGTCTTGTCGACCTGAACGGCGTCCACGTGTGTCGACGCCTTTCAGACTGCGACTCTGGGTTGTCAGAGTACGGCCCTGACATATCGTCTGAACGGCGTCTGCCTTGAACGACGCGTTTCAGAGTCTTGTCAGAGCAGCTGTCACATCAACTGAATAGCGTCCGCGGATGTCGACGCGTTTTAGCCAGTCTCTGGTTAACCCCGCGAGCCCTCCTTCTTTCCCTCATTTTCTCCTCTCTTCCTCTCTTTCCCCTTCCGGCGAACTCGGCGGCGATCCCTCCTCCTCCCTCTTTTCCTCCCATCGTTTCATCTTTCCCTCCACTCCATCCTCTACCTAGCTCCTACCACTACCACCTCCACTTCCACTGCGGCGTTCTACTCTCCGGACGGCGGCCGACGTCACGGAGAAGCAAGGACGACCACGGCGGTACCGGCGGCGGCGTAGGGCGAGTCGGGTGGACGGCTTGAAGCTCGGAGGCGTTCAAGTATCCGGTAGGGTGACGGTTCCCCTAAGCATCGCGTTTTAGACCATGTTTACCCCGTTTAAGCTTGTTTGGATCTTTGGTTTTGGAGGTAGAATGAGCATGTTTAGGAGTTCTTTTGATAACATGGGGGATTTCCATGAATGTGTTGCCTATGGATAGTATTATTCCTCTTTTCCCTCCATTTTTGGGTGAATTTTGGGGTTGTTCGGGGTTGGAATGGGAGCCCTCGGGCTCAGGCGACTCTGGTTCCTGGGGCTGAAACACGTCGTGCATGGACGACGCCTTTCTGAAGGGCGTCGAGCCATCACGACGCCTTTTAGACAGGAATCGCCTGACAGAGAGTCTGCCAGTTCGGGGATTCTGGGACTAAAAGACGTCATGGGTGAACGACGCGTTTTCGAATGGCGTCGGTTAACCATGACGCCTTTTAAAGGCAGAAATTCCCTGAGTAAGGGCCTTGGAATTTCTGGATTTCTGTGTTAAATGGCATATGAGGATGTCGACGCCTTTTAAAAGGCGACCACTGGTGTCGACGCCTTTTAGGGCCTGATACTGAAGACTGTTTTACATGAACCTGTACATGGAGCTTGAATGGCGTCGACCTTGGGAGACGCGATTCAAGACAGAACCTCACTAATTCATGCCAGTAAAATGTGTTCATACTGTTAGACGGATAGTTATTGCATGTTTTAGTGTACCCGGTAGAGGTAGATTCTTCATGACCGGACGATGCTACATGTATGTTATACGATCGCGGACTTTTCACGTGACCGGATCGTACTTGTTGGGTTTTGTGTTACTGTGGACCTGGAGTGACATTGTAGCGCTTTATCACCCTGTGCTGGTGGGGGCGTGAGCACCGCGCCGGTGTGGGCGTGGGCGGGGTGACGCCTAGTGAGAGAGGGTCACCTGGTGAACCCCGGGATCAACTAGTACCGGTGTTGGAGTGGTACATTCGGAGAGTCACTCATGCTGAGGGAAGGAGTAGCCACCTGAGCCGGTTGGGCCGGAGTAGCTAGTGTGCTATCCGAGGGGTTACTGTTTGGTCTCAGCGGGTCGAGGTTTCTCCACCGTTGTTGTGTGGTTGGCTAGTTCTATCGAGACGACAGTTGTGGATTTTCTAATCGGCTGGTTTAATATATGCATGTTTATTATATTACGATTGCATGTGATTTCACGTTAAGAATTAGGAATTGTACCTCTTGTGCTTATCACTTTACCGTTAGCTGTACCTTGCACTTATGGGTGTGTGCGTGGGTAGTGGGGATCGAAGGATCCCTACTGAGTCTTGTCTTTGAGACTCACCCCTCCTGCGGTTTTCAGGTGAGGACTCTCAGCAGACCTAGCGAGGAGAGTGCGGCCGTGAGTTGAGCACCGTCAGCAGTTGTTCCGGGGTATGCCCCGACGTAGTTGTGATTTTTTTTACTTCTGGCCTGTACGTTTAATTATTTCTTTTCTGTGGGAAAATGTAATTAATTGCTGTATCGAGTCGCATTGTAATAATTTTAATTTCCTGCACTTTTACTTCTGTTCAATGCGATGTGAATGTTTAGCTTAGTTTATTATTTATCTCCCAGACTTGATTAGATCCTGGTTTGGTTCCAAATTAATGATTCGGTACCCATTTAGTAATCGGATCCCCGATTATAGGGTGACGGGTCGTTACATGTTGCTGAGCTAAAACATGACAAATCATCTCGAAGATTTTATGTGCATCTAGAGAATAACACCAGGTCGGCACCAATGTGGAAATATTACTTAAAACAACAAGCATCTTTAAGAAATTCAATCAAATCAAGATAGATTTTTCAATTGGCCTTTTATAAATTTATCCACATTAAAGATGCATATTCGGCACATAATGGCACTTTTTAGTGGCCAATTCAGCTAAGGAGGGATCTTAAAAGGGCCAAAGAGGTGGAATACATTTCTTGATTGCATACTTTGTTAGAGCACAAATTAAGGTGGATGGTCATGATCAAATTCTTTGGGCAGATAACAATGGTATGTTTTCTGTAAAGTCCTTCTATAAATTAACGGAAGGAAGTCCCAAGGAATTCCAAGTTGGACCGGGTACCCAAATCAGAACCCGACAATCCCGATCCTAATCGGGATAAGATTGGCCGGCATGGACCAAAATCGGCTGGATCGGGACTTGCCGATCCCGATCTGAACTGGCCGATCCAAATCGGGATCGACCAATTGTACATTCCATAGGGAGTCTAGGATCCCTGCGTGGACGTACACTGCATGCATGCTACATACCACTACAATGCAAGATCTATACTGGTGACACACGTAGGATACGTATGTTATTATAAATGAATATTGGTGACACATGTATGTTATTTATAAAACTAAACTAGATCATCTTATTATGATGAACTAGCGTGTTTGATATCTTGTGACATGTTGTTTGCATACATGTAATTAATCTAGTTTAGTATAAGGTAGGTCAAATTCATAAAAATTAACTAGACTTACAAGGATAATTAACTTTATCATGATATCATGAGTTGGCCGACTACACATCATTTATATGTCATTGCAGTGTTTCATTGAGCGCCTCTTCAATATATAGATGATGTTTATCTTTTATGCATTGGCATACCCATGCACATGTCGTGTGCATGCGCATGAATGACTTATACTTAATTAGTAGAATAATTTATTTTGTTATTAGGACATAACTTTTGCCGCACGCATTTCAAATCGGTCGAGGGGTTCCGGTACCTCCGGAGTCTAGAACGGGCATTCAATCGATTACAAATGCGAGGGGAGCCCATGCAAACAAAGGATATAGTAGTTCCGGCTTAGCCTTTCACTAATAGACAGAAGTACCATAGTTGCTCTACGAGGCAATATTCTTTGATTTTCGGGCTATAACACCTATATCGAACACTCATTCCTATCTATTGATAGAAAGATCTTCGTCAAATACCGCTTTGATTACTCGATCGCATATGATCGCACTAAAGAAGTTGTTATGAATAGTCACTATTTGATAGGAAGTCATCAACGTTAGACCGGGTTATTTGGACTTTAGTTCGCAAGAGCTTGAGGCTGATCTGATCCGCCACGCCTTAATCCCAAAGAAAGCATCGTAGTGGTTACAACTATAAGTAATATAACCGTGAATAATATTTTAAAAAGCTAAAATCGGAACTGAAGCTAAAAGTCGTTCAAATCCAATCAACTTTTAAAAGAATAATAATGGTATGTTTTCTGCAAAGTCCTATAAATTAATGGAAGGGATTCATACAGCTTTCAAGCATTTTGAGGTCACATGGAAAGCGAAGTCACCATTGAAAGTTAGAAGTTTTATCTAGCTGGTACACAAGAATGCATTATTACTAAAGTTTATATAAGAGTAAATGGTACACTGATGACGATGAAGCTTGTATTATGTGTGGAACTGACAAGGAAGATGTTGACCACTTGTTTATCACATGCCCACTCAGTCAAGAAATTTGGATTAGTATAGGCAGATTATTGAATTTTATCCCTCATTCCAAAATATACACGACAAGTGGAAGTGCTTTCAAAGGATGGAGTCTACAATAGACAAAAGTAATCGCAGAACAATCCTTCAAATCTTGTTGCATGCTATCAATTGGAGTATATTTGGTTCATTGTTATTCCTTTTATTTTTAACTACAGTCGCCATATTCTTTGCATTTCCGCTAACGCTTGGGTAAAAGAATTGCACCATCTCTATTTATTGTTTTAATAAAGTTGGTGGTATAGTCCACTTCTCATCAGAAAAAAAAAAAAAAGGAGTTACAATTTTAATCTTGCAAAGAATTGCACTATCCCTCGCAAAACCCAATCAACCTTGTACCATTATATACTTTAGGCCCACAATATTAATTCCCTACCAGTCTACTTTTATGTTTAAACTTTAATCAAACAATAAAATCATTCTAGTTTATTATATAAAAGTTAAAATCTAAATTGATAAGAAGATAATTCATTCATCTTCTAACTAACCAAAAACTCAAAATCAGAGCATAAATGTATCATCTTATCTGAAAGGAGATTCATCAAAATTAGAGTTGTTGCTAAGATTTGATGATGCCTTCTGTTTACTAAGAACTACAAATCTTATGTTAGAAACCAAAGGAGGAGAAGGAATATATTACCTTACCTAAACAATGATTCATCGAAGTCCAAGTTACTGCTGAGATATCATCGAGCTATCCCTAATTTGATGCCTCCAACTTACTAATAACCATAAATCTTTATATTAAAGTTAGAAACCAAAGGAGGAGTAGGACTGTATCACCTTACCTGAAAGGAGATTCATCGAAATTCAAGTTGGTGCTGAGATGTTCTTGAGCGCCGTCCAATTTGATGCCTCCAACTACTTACTAAAAGTTGCACATCTTATCGATGTAAAGGTTTGATAGAAACCAAACGAGGAGCAGGAATGTATCACCTTACCTAAAAAGAGATTCTTAGAAGTCTAAGTTGCTACTGAGATATTGTCAAGCTGCTCCCAATTCGATGTTGCCTACTTACTACAAACTACAATTCTTATGTAAAGTTAGAAACCAAAGGAGGAGCAGGAACATCTTACATGAAAGGAGATTCATCGAAGTCCAATTGGCTGGTGCGATATTGTCGAGTTGCCCCCAATTCAATGCCTTTGACTTACTAGAAACTAAAATCATATGTTAACGTTAGAAACCAAGGGAGGAGAAGGAATGTATCCCTTACCTAAAAGGAGATTCATTAAAATTCGAGTTGTTGCTGAGATTTTTTCAAGTGGTCCCTAATTTGATGCCTCCTACTTGCTAAGAACTAGAATTTAAAGTTAGAAAGCAAAGGAGGAATATGCATGTATCTACTTACCTGAAAGGAGATTCAACGAAAATTGAACTATTGTTGATATCTTGTAAAGCTACCCACGAGTTGGTACCTTCGACGGCTTGTTAAGAATTGCAAATCTTATCTATGTTAAAAGTTAGAAAGCAAAGGAGGAGCAGAAATATATATTACCTTACCTGAAAGGGGATTCATCGAAGTCTTAGTTGCTACTAAGATATTGTCAAGCGGCCACTAATTTGATGCCTCTTACTTACTTGGAACTACAAATCTTGTGTTAAATTAGAAACCAAAGGAGGAGTTGGAACATATCGCCTTACTTGAAAGGATTCATGGAAATCCGAGTTATTACTAAGATATTGTCAAACTATCCTCGATTTGATACCTCCAACTACTTAGTAAAAAGTACAAATCTAGTTTATATTAAAGTTAGAAACCAAAGGAGGAGTAGGAATGCATCACCTTACTAAAAAAGAGATTCTTGGAAGTGTGAGTTTTTATTGTGATATTGTCGAGCTGCCCCTTCCCCCCAAATTTCATGCCTCTTACTTACTAGGAATTCCAAAGCTTATATTAAAGTTAAAGACCAAAGGAATAGGAATGTGCCACCTTACCTAAAAGGAGATTCACTGAAGTCCAATTTACTGTTGAGATATTATCAATCTGCCCCCCAATTTGATGGCTTCAACTACCTATTATAAAACTGCAAGTATTGTCTATGTTAAAGTTAGAAAGCAACAGAGGACTAAGATTGTGTTGAAGATTTGGAGATAAAAAAAACCCTAGCAGATAATGGAAAGAGAAGAGAACGAGGAGGAGGACGGCAGTCATGTATGCAGCTACATATGCACTGTTGTCCACACCTCTTTCTCTCTCTCTTTTATTCATTAGGACAATAAGTTTACAAATAAAAAATATCTCCCATAATAGGGGCTAAAGAGACAAAAAAAAGGACTCTAGCTACCCTTAAAATACTTAACAGAAGAAGAAAAATATAAAAGTACCAAAATGCCCTCTCACTTATGATTGCAACAATTTTACCCCCTCAAGTTGAGTATATATATCAAGCATACTCAGCTTGCTCAAACAAAGTTGAAATTGATCAGTTGATTGCCCTTTTGTGAAGATATCTACAATTTGGTCTTGGGACTTAACATATGGCAAATAAATTTCTTTGGAGTCGAACTTCTATATGATGAAGTGGTGTCAATCTCTATATGTTAAATGCGATCATGTTGAAGATGAGTATTTGCAATGTTGATTGCAGTTTTATTGTTACAATAGAGCTTCATTGGTACGCATAATTAAATGCCAAGATCAACCAAGAAAAGCTTCAGCCAAATCATTTCTATAGTACAGTTTGCCATAGCTCTATATTCAACTTCAGCAACTAGACCTTGCATAAACTGAATGCCCCCTATGAACAAGCAATAACTGCTAATGGACCTTCTATCGTCTTGGGAACCTACCCAATTAGCAGCAGAGTAGCTTTCAATCAATAGTTTGTCGCACTTCGAAAATAAGAGTACCTTCTGAGGACAGGGCTTGATGTACCCAAATATCTTTTCAACTGCCTTCATATAAGGCACTCTGGGTGCATACATATATTGGCTGACCACACTGACAGCATAGGTCAAGTCAGGATGAGAAAGTCCTAAATATAGTAGATGAACCATCAATCTTTGATATTTTCCTTTCTTTGAGTTTAATAAGAGATCACCATTTGTATCATCACTCAGACTATGATTTGTTTTAATAAGGGTTTCTACTGGTTTACAACCCAAATTCCCTGTCTCTTGTAATAGATCTAGAGCAAACTTCCTTCGGCAAATATATATACCTTTCCTAGAACGAGCCACTTCAATACCAAAGAAGCACATGAGCTCACCAAAGTTTTTAATATCAAAGACTTAGGCAAGATCTCTTTTCAACTTTTCCATTTCTTGCACATTATCACATGTGATGATCATATCGTCTACATAGACGAACAATAAAACAATCTTTCTATCCTATCATTTTGGAAAAAAGAGTGTAATTAGCATTACCTTGAGAATAGCCAAATCCAAGCATAGCCTTGCTGAAGCGATCAAACCATGCATATAGTGATTGTTTCAGCCCATAAAGACGCTTGGACACTCTCCCCCTTACATCAAGTCCTAGACGGGGCTGCATGAATACTTTCACCTTTAAATCATGATTCAAAAAAGTATTTTTCAGATCACGCTGATACAGAGGCCGAGAGAAATGAACGGCAAGAGCGGACACAATCTGAACAAATTTAAAACGAGCAGCAGGAGCAAAGGTCTCCGAGTAATCAATCTTTTAAGTCTAAGTAAACCCTCAGGCAACCAATCGGGCCTTGTATCGCTCAATAGACCCATCTGCACGAAACTTGATAGTGTAGACCTACTTGGAACCTATCAGGCTATGCCCTATGGGCGGATCCACCAACTATGAGGTGCCATTTTTATGTAGAGCTATCAACTCTTAATTCATTACTTGTACCCACTTGGGATCTTTAGCTGCCTCAAAATAGGAGTGAGATATGTGATATCAAGAAATGGTAATAAAAAAGAGTATAACCAGGAGATAACCTTGAGTAAGAAATAAAATGAGAAATAGGGTGACGAGTACAGGCTCTTGAGCCTTTCCTGATAGGAAGGACAAACTTAGAGATAAACTTACCAGAGGGTGAACATGTAGGACAACAACTCCTGAGAGTAGTAGTTTAGTGGAGGAATCTCTCTTTTGCTATGTGCCCCAGGAGTACATATGTAAGGGCAAATGAAGCAGGCACTGAAGAATGAAGGCTTGGTTTCTCCCTTTAAGATACATGGTTCCATTTTCTATGTGAAAAATCTAGTGCCTAGATACCTAAGGCATAAAGTGTCTAGTGAAGTGTACATGGCCAGGATGCAATAAGGTTATGCTCAGTACTACCAGAAGAAGACAGAGTAAGGACAATGAGTCAAAATGACTCTCCAGGAATATATTGTCAAATCAGAAGTTATTAAGGAGAAGACCTTGGAGATAGTCACAACCTTTGCTCTGACCTGTCTAGACAAAATCTTTCAATTCTGAGTCATTGTACCTTCTCCGCATTATTATTTTTTTCCTATACTACATCATTGTATCTCCTCAAACACACTTTGTAAATCAATTTTGGAATCCAATATATCTATCCCATCGCATTCTCCTATCTTAGTATCTCTCTTTCATTTGTTCTATGTATGTAATTCTATATTCTAGGCCTTGAATCTTAATAACATATTAGTCTTTAGAAACACAAGTTTAATATGGTAAACTTATGCATATCCTTTGCAAAACCCAATCAACTTTATATCATTCTATATTCTAGGCCCAAAATATTAAGAACCTATGAATCTACTTTTGCGTTTAAACCTTAATCAAATAATATTATTATTCTAGTTTATTATATAAAAATCAACATCAAAATAGATAAGAAGATAAAAAATTAACTATTCAGCAACTCAAAATCAAAGGAGCATGAATGTATCACCTTGCTTGAAAAGAAATTTATCGAAGTCCAACTTGTTGTTCAGATTTAATGAAGCCTTCCACTTATGTTTCGAAACTAGAGGAGAAGCAATGTATCATACTTAACTTGAAAGGAGATTCATTAAAAGTCTGACTTGATACTGAGATATCGTAAAGCTACTCTTAATTTTATGGCGCCTACTTACTAAGAACTATAAATATTTACGTTTAAGTTAGAAATAAAAGGAGGAGCAAGACTGTATCACCTTGCTTGATAAAACTTATGCATATCCTTAGAAACACCCAATCAACCTTATATCATTCTATATTCTAAGCCCAAAATATTAAGAACCTATGAATCTACTTTTGCGTTTAAACCTTAATCAAACAATATTATTATTCTAGTTTATTATATAAAAATCAACATCTAAATAGATAAGAAGATAAAAAATTAACTATTCAGCAACTCAAAATCAAAGGAGCATGAATGTATCACCTTACTTGAAAAGAGATTTATCGAAGTCTAACTTGTTGTTCAGATTTAATGAAGCCTTCTACTTATGTTTCGAAACTAGAGGAGAAGGAATGTATCATACTTAACCTGAAAGGAGATTCATTAAAAGTCTGACTTGATACTGACATATCGTAAAGCTACCCTTAATTTTATGGCGCCTACTTACTAAGAACTATAAATATTTACGTTTAAGTTAGAAATAAAAGGAGGAGCAAGACTGTATCACCTTGCTTGAAAGGAGACTCATCCAAATCCGAGTTGCCACTGAGATATTATCGAGCTACCTCGATTTGATGCCTCCAAGTGCTTACTAAAAACTGCAAATCTTATTATCTATGTAAAGGTTAGAAACCAAAGAAAAAGTAGGAATGTATAACCTTACTTGAAAGGAGATTCTTCGAAATTTGAGTTGGTACTTAGATTTTGTCAAACTACCCCGAATTTGATGCTTCCTACATCTTAGCAGCTACAAATCTTATTCTAAAAAACCAAAGGAGGAGCAAGAATGTATCACCTTACTTGAAAGGAGATTCATCGAAGTTCAAGTTGCTACTAATATTTTATTAAGTTGCACCCAGTCTGATGACTGCAATTACCTTCTAAAAGCTGCAAATCATATATATATATTAAAGTTAGAAGAAACCAAAGGAGCAGAAATGTATGATCTTATTCGAAAGGAGATTATTGAAGTCTGAGTTGCTACTGAGATTTGATCAAGTTACGCCTAATTTAATGATTGCAACTACTTATTAAAAGGTGTAAATTTTATATATGCTAAAGTTAGATACAAAAGAACGAGCAAGAATGTATCATCTTACTTGAAAGGCGATTCAGCGAAGTCTATTGTCGAGCTGCTCCTAATTCAATACCTTCTACTTACTAGAAACTACAAATCTTATGCGAATGTATCACCTTACTTGAAAGGAGATTCATCGAACCCCGAGTCGCTACTTAGATTTTTTAAGCTGCCCCCGATTTGATGCCTCCTACTTACTAGAAATCAAAGAAGGAGCGAGAATGTATTAGCTTATTTGAAAGGAGATTCATCGAAATTTGACTTCCCGCAAGGACATTGTCGATCTGCCTACGATTTGATATCTCCAACTACTTATTAAAAATAGCAAATCTTATCTATGCTAAAGTTAGAACCTAAGGAAAGAGAAGGAATACATCATCTTACCTGAAAGGGGATTCATCGAAGTCAGAGTTGCTACTGAGCTTTTGTTGAGCTGCCTCAATTTGAAGCCCTACTTACTTACAAGGAACTAAATCCTATGTTAAAGTTAGATATCAAAAGTAGAGCAAGAATGTATTACCTTACCTGAAAGGAGAAACATCAAAATCTGAGTTGTTGCTTAGATATTGTCAAGTTGCCCCCGATTTGATGCCACCAACTATTTACTAAAAATTACAAATCTTTTATGTTAAAGTCAGAAACCAAAGGAACAGTAGGAATGTATCACCTTACTTGAAAGTAGATTCATCGAACTGCAATTTACTGCTAAGATATTCTTGAGTTGTCCCCTAATTTGATGGCTCCAACTAATTATTAAAGACTACAAATATTATCTATTTGACATAGAAAGTAAAGGAGAAGTAGGAATCTAAGACCTTGCTTAAAAGGAGATTCATCGAAGTTCGAGTTGTTCTTAAGATATTTGTTGAGCTGCCCCAAATATGGTATCTTCCACTTACTAGGACCTACAAATCTTACGGTAAAGTTAAAGAAATCAAAGGAGGAGCTACATCACCTTTCTAAAAGGAGATTCATCGAAGTTCGAATTGCTGCTGAGATATTGCCGAGTTGCCTCCAATTTGATCTCTCCTACTAACTAGGAACTACAAATCTTATTATGTTAAAGTCAAAAGTCGAATGAGGAACAACAATGTATCACCTTACCTGAAAAGATATTCATCAAAATCAGAGTTGCTAATGAGATATTGTCGAATTGTCCCAATTGAAGGCCTTCTACTTACTAGGAACTACAAATCATATATTCAAGCTGGAAACCAAAAGAGGAGCATGAATGTATCACCTTATCTGATAAGAGATTCATCCAAGTTCGAGTTGTTGCTGAGATATTGTCGACCCGCCTCCAATTTAATGCCTCCACTTACGAGGAACTACAATATTATGTTAAAGCTAGACACCAAAAAAGAAGCAAGAATGTATCACCTTACCTAAAAGGAGATACATCGAAATCTGAACTACCGCTAAGATATTGTCGAGCTACTCCCACTTTGATGCCTCCAGCTACCTTCTAAAAAGTGCAAATCTTATCTATGTTAAAGATAGAAACCAAAGGAGGAGAAGGCATGTATTACCTTACCTAAAGGAGATTCATTGAAGCTCGAGTTGATGCTAAGATAGTGTCAAATTGTCCCCAATTTGAGGCCTTCTACTTACTTGGAACTTCAAACCTTATGATAAAGTTAGAAACCGAAAGAGGAGTATGAATATATCACCTTTCCTGGTTAAAGATTTTTTCGAAGTCCAAGCTACCCCCAACTTGATGCCTCCAACTACTTACTAAAACCTAGAGATCTTTTCCATGTCAAAGTTAGAAACCTAATGAGGAGTAAGAATGTATCACCTTACCTAAAAGGAGATTCACCAAAGTTAGAGTTTTCGCTAAGATGTTGTCAAGCTGCCCCGAATTTGATACCTCCAACTACTTACCAAAACCTGCAAAACTTTTTTTATGTTAAAGATAGAAACCTAAGGAGGAGTAAGAATGTATCACCTTACCGGAAAGGAGATTCTTCAGAGTCTGAGTTGCTAATGAAATAGTCGAGCTGCCCCTAAATTAACGTCTCCTACTCACTACTAGGAACTACAAATCTTATGTTAAAGGAGGAGCAAAAACATATCACCTTTTCTAAAAGGAGATTCACCAAAGAATGATTTGCTACTAAGATACTATCGAGCTACCCCCAATTTGTTGGCTCCAAGTAGGGGTGGCCACCAGTAAAGCTAAGCCGAGCTACAACTCGCTCGAGCTAAACTTGACCAAGATTATTCAAGCTCGAGCCCGAGCCTAACCCAAGCTCATTTTGGGGGCTCGAGCTTGGCTCGCCGAGAAAGGAACTCAGCTTGAATTCAGCCGAGCTAAGCTCATTAAAGCACTATTAAGTTAACTCAGCCAATAAACTAAGTTCACCCAACCAAACACAGTTGAATCGTTAAGCTCGGGAAAGTGCAATAGAGAAAGGCTTGAGATTTAAAGAGAAAGTTGGGTGAAGTTTTTGTAAAATAACCGATGTCAAACTAAGGCCCAAATATGAATCCTACCTTAGGGGTGGGTGCACGGAAAGGAAGCTCGACTGTATGCTCCTGTCAGGATGGAACCATACATCATCAACCCACTCCAAGTTGGTTTGGAGCTTTAGAGGTCCCTTGCCGCGAACTTCATCTTCTCTTGCAGGCTAGAGAAGCACACCTGTAGCAACTCACACTTCCTCAGGTGGGTTTAGCTACCACCACCGCCCTCATCTACCACCTAATGTTGCACCAACACCTGCCCCCGTCCCCCACCGTTTTGCTATAAGTGCAAAGAGATGTGGACAAGCGATAGTGATGGGACCTTAGTGGTGGGGGGACCTAGGACTTCCTCCTAGATGTACTAGGAATTTAGAGCTCCAAAAGTTTAGTTCGAGATAGGAAGCCTGATTGTTTTATCATTGCCCATAATAATCATATTCAAAACATACGTAAACGCTTAGTAGGCTGGGACCCATTTAGTGATGCTGGCATGGTGCGCTTATGACAGTTGGTGTACCTTTGGTTGGGGAAGTTTGACATAGAATATGTAATCTAATTAAATAGTCTTACCTCGAGCAAGCTCACGAGCCGGCCGAGCCGATCTGGATCAAGCTCGAGCTTGGCTACTTTGATCAGACAAGCCTAAATTAGAGCTCGAGCTTGGTTCAATTGGTTGAATGAGAGGAGCTAAAGTAAGCTTAACTCAAGCTGAGCTCAAGTAGCTCACGAGTGGCGGCTCGTGGCCACCTCTAACTCTAAATACTTATTAAAAACTGCAAATATTATCTATGTTAAAGTTAGAAACCAGAGGAGGAGCAGGAATTTATCATTATATCTGAAAGGAGCTTTATTGAAATCTAAATTGTTGCTGAGATATTGTCGAGCTGCCCCAAATTTGATGCCTTCCTACTTACAATGCATTACAAATCTTATGTTAAAGTTAGAAATCAAAGGCGAAGCAGGGATGTATCACCTTACCTAAACGTAGATTCATTGAAATCAGAGCTACTGCTAAGATACTGTCGTGCTACCCCCAGTTTGATGACTCCAACTACCTACTAAAAACTGCGAATCTTACCTATATTAAACATAGAAACCAAAGGAGGAGAAGGAATATATCACCGTACCTAAAAAGAGATTCATTGAAATTCAAGTTGCTACTGAGATATTGACGAATTGCCCCTAATTTGATTCTTTCTACTTACTAAGAAGTAAAAATGTTATGTTAAAGTTAGAAACCGAAGGAGGGGCATGAATGTATCACCCTACGCAAAAAGAGATACATCAAAGTTCAAGTTACTGTAAAGAGATTGTCGAGTTGCCTTTGACTTGATGTTGCCAACTATATAATAAGAACAACAAATCCTATCTATGTTAATGTCAGAAACATTGATGCTACTCCCTAAACAAAACTATAGATGGCTTAGTCCCATAAAAAGGCTCCTACATTCTAAACTTCGAATATCAAATACCTACATAGTTAGACTATACTTTATGCTTGTATTAGAATTTTAATCAAAGAGTTACTCAAACCTCAAATAAGGCACTTTGTGTGATGAGCTATTACTTCAAATGTATTTTGTTTTTTATTTGAAACTACATAATATTCTAATATATTGTCAAAACAAAGAGTTAAACTATCACACTAGTTAGAAGTTCAATCAAACACTTAAGTATACTTTAAATAAGGCACCTTGCAAGATAATCCACTACTACATTTTGTTTTCATTTTCAAACACGATAAACTAACTTAAACATTCAATATAATCCCCTTCTCCGAATCTTTCCTTCCTTTCCTAATATCTTTCCTTTCATGTCTCATCTAGGTATTCTCATGAATTCAACTTCGCGAACAGTGATCGAAAAATCAAACACATCGCTTTTAGGTCATTGTATGAATTTTAGTTGCCTTAATTGCTTTTAGATCATGTATGAATTTTAGTTGCCTTAATGTATATTTATTTACTTAAATTATGATATTGCTTTAAGAACAAACTAACTCTACTTTGTCATTTGTGCCATATTTTCTTATAAGATCGCATACTACGGTCATCAAGAAAACACAGAAAAGAGTCAACTAATGTAGTAAAACTTCTATCGTAAATCAATCGATCAGCAAAACTTGATGTTCAAACTTAGTACGCAATCCCGACAGGCAATTGCCTATCAAGAACCAAAAATCTCCTCTTTGCCTAAAACCAGAAACACCAGCACTTTACGCTTAAGAAATCATAAAGAGTCTAGTCATGCAACATGCCCAATACTGTAAACTAAACTAATTATGACTTCAAAAGGGTTCCATGATAAGAGTATTCGAATCATATAAGATATAGAGTCATCATTTCAAGGCAATCATTCTTTCACAAGCAAGGAATTCCGGATCGGATCGGGTCCCCGAATCGGGACCCGCCGATCCCGATCCGACTCGGATCGGATCGGCCGAGTCGGCCGATCCAGATGAAGTCTGGCCAGTCCGACTCGGCCAGATTAAAAAATAATAAAAAATTAAAAAAAATCAGAAAAAATCAGAAAAAAATAAAAATAAAATCAGAAAAAATTACATACATATTATTCAATTGATGTACAATAAGAATGAATGCAATTCATGTACATCCATAAAAAACCCTAAACCCTAAAACCCTAAACCCTAAACCCTAAACCCTAAAACCCTAAACCCTAAACCCTAAACCCTTAACCCTTAACCCTTAACCCTTAACCCTTAACCCTTAACCCTTAACCCTAAACCCTAAACCCTAAACCCTAAAACCTTAACCCTAAAACCTAAACCCTTAACCCTTAACCCTTAACCCTTAACCCTTAACCCTTAACCCTTAACCCTTAACCCTAAACCCTAAACCCTAAACCCTTAACCCTTAACCCTTAACCCTTAACCCTTAACCCTTAGCCCTTAGCCCTTAGCCCTTAGCCCTTAGCCCTTAAACCCCTAAACCCCTAAACCCTAAACCCTAAACCCTAAACCCTAAACCCTAAAACCCTAAAACCCTAAAACCCTAAACCCTAAACCCTTAACCCTTAACCCTTAACCCTAAAACCCTAAAACCTAAACCCTAAACCCTAAACCCTAAACCCTAACCCTTAACCCTTAACCCTAAAACCTAAACCCTAAACCCTAAACCCTAAACCCTAAAACCCTAAACCCCTAAACCCTTAAACCTTAAGGGGGGGACCGAAATCGGCCCGAACCGGACCAGATCGGGTCTGGACCGGCCGATCTGGCCGGTCCGGCCCCGATCTGGTCCGGTTCGGGCCGATTTTGGCCGGTTTTTTTTTTTTTTTCAAATCGGTGGGGGGGAACAGTGAAATCCCCCCCGAATCGGATCGGAACCCGCCGATCCCGATCCGAATCGGCCGATTCGGATCGGAATCGGCCGATTCCGCAATCCATGTTCACAAGGATAACATTTATTAAGTAGTTCTTTATGTCGCTCAATTTTTTCAAGACTTTCTTTGCATCTTCTTGATTCTTATCTCGTATGCATATGCCATTTATTACCATATTCCATTAGAATGTAAGGACATGAGAATTACAATTTTAATATAGCAAACTTACGTATATCCTACACAAAAACACAATTAACCTTGCATTATATATCTAGGCCCACAATAGTAATTCCTTATATTAGTAAACTATCAGTCTACTTTTTCATCAAGTTTTAATCAAACAATCTAATCATTATAGTTCACAATAAAAATTAATATCTAAACTAATTAGAAAATCAAAAGCAAAGAAGCAGAAATTAATCACACTATCTGAAATGTGGAATCGTCCCGTATTTCATTCGGACGGGTGGTGTGTGGGGCAGTTTCTCCACCTGTGTGCCAGCTCACGTCTATTTTTGTTCTTAGTTACCTGTTTTAAAACGTAAACCCTATGCTTAAGATCTAATAATCTTTGGTATAGTATGCTGCCAGCATAGAGAGAGAGAGAGAATAAGCTTTACATGGATTTATACTCACTACCAGTGTACCACTCTTTTTTTATGAGGGCAGCAGTTGGGGAAGCATGACACTAGGCACAAGTTCATTTTGAGGAGAAGATCAGCAGACCAGTGTGATATATAGCGAATGTATAACGATCAAGTTGTATTTTTGTTCTTCATTCTAAATGAATATATGTCGATTTGTTCCTGAGAAATGCTTCCATTGCATCTCAAATTTTATTATGTTCCATCATATCTCATCTTTTACTTTAGCTTTGATGGTCACCAACTCAGTTGTGTTCCTGAGAAAGGTTGTGGTCAAAGTCTCAGTAACAATTAATAACGTTTATTGGACTCAATTACTACATTGGATGCATGACCATGCCTTGAAATACAAATTAGTGGCAGCTAATTGATCCCAATCTTGACTGTCTAAGAGCATTGAACGCACAACCATGTCCATCAATTGAAATACAAATATGAAACGCAGCTAACTGATCTCGATCTTTACCGTCTGCCAAATCAAGTATTTAGGGAAAAGTTTTCCGAATCAATTGGTTAAAAACATAAAAGGGTAAAAACTAACAAAAAGTAAAAAAGAAGAAAATAGCATCATCTGGGTCCCCTTCCTCCGCATTCACATCTGCTAGATCTTTTGATACCAGCAGCCAAGCAGTAGATGGTTCCATCCTTGGAGAGAGTTATGGCCAATATCATTCCATGGGACAATGTGCGTACACACGTCCACTTATATATAGAAGATGGAGTATAGAGGGTTTCATTCTCATGCTAACTTGATGCATAGATGCATCTGATTTCTTTTCTATCTAGAAAAGAACTGGTAAGCAGCTTTTGTGCCTTAAAAGCAAGCCAACCAACAAAACCCTGTATACAAGCTTCTCACAACTTCGGAAGCAAAAAAGAATAATCTGCAAATCATGAGTGGATTCTCACTTAGAACATATTTGCTCCACTATCTCCTGCTTACTTCACATGCAAATTTCCAAATCATTGAGTGATGATAAGTTTCAAACCAAGATTCATACTCATATACAAGGTTCACCAACTACTGACTCAGCCTCCCAGATACAAGTTGTATCAGACCGACTCGGTTCGACCTGCAAGTTTAGGCCGATTCAAGCCAATTTATGATTTTTTTTCAGATCTTTTAATTTTATGAATAAATATGACAACTAAACCTTTAACTCTAATGGTTTGTTGATAACAATGACTTTAAGCCAAATTTAGGTTCACCAACTATTGACTCATCCCCACAGATACAAGATGTAGCAGACCGACTCAGTCCGACTGGCAGGTGCAGGCCGATTCAGGCCAATTTATGATTTTTTTCAGATCTTTTAATTTTATGAATAAATATGACAAATAAACTTTTAACTCAAGTGGTTTGGTTATAACAATGACTTTAATATAACAGTGCCATGCCAATCTGCACGGTAGACCTCCCCGTATGAACCTGGACAAAAAAATGCAATAGTACATATAACTACATATTTGCTACTACTAGAGTACCCAATTAAAAACAAAATACAATTCAATTTTGTGCCATAAAGAATATGAGTTCAAATTATTTCCACATAATAGTTAGAAATGCCAATCACGGCCTAAGCAGTAAGCACTACCATAGAATCACCCATTCACCTCCACAATGCACTCAACAGTTGTGATGTACACTAAAGGTTAAGCTCCTTTGCAGGGCATTCTCTTGACATAAAACATCAAATAGTCCCTAAGTCAGAAATTTTCAGACTTTTAAATTGGTTGGTCATCAACAGGTTGAGGAGAATTGCATAGCGCAGCGCCCATAAAATTTATGGTATCATTATCAAGAAAAGGAGGAAACAAACTTAGACATCACTGGCATAATCTTCAAAAAATCTTGCAGAAAAAAGCAAATCAACAAATCTTGATTTGTAGAATAAGAACATTAAAGAAACCGCTCAAAACACAGTGGCATGTTATATGATGATACTCCATGGTTGAATAGCATAATACTACTAAACAAAGTTCCTAAAATAGGACCCCAACAACAGTTGCAAAGGGTTCTTGCACATCCACCATGTTCTACATCAGGGTGTCACAACACTAGGAAGGGGCACTTGGCATCCGCTCTACTTACAAGGTGCAGAGATCGCACGCTCCTCGATCTTTTTTAATCAGATCTACTTACAGGGTCATTATCTTTTCTACAAGCATGTTTGGTCTCCTAAAAGTCCTCTCAGTGTCAAGGTTCTTCAATGGAGAATTTCCCTTCAAAGGTTGCGCATAGGGTAGGCAATGAATTGAGCCGAGCCGAGCAGTGTCGTGCTCGAGCTCAGCTCATTAAAAAATTATCGATCTCGAGCCGAGCCCAAGCCTCACTTCAAGCTCCAAGCTAAGCTCGAGCTCGGGATTGAATGAAACGCCACCGAACTCGAGCCTGAGCCTGAGCCTGAACCCAACTCATTTGAGATGGGCCCTCCTCAACCAACTTGACATGTTTAATTTAAGTTATTATAAAGCCAATGATTTGGTCAGCCCAAATAACGATTTAACTATAAGAGCCCACCCACTTTGGACGGCCCAAACCCATTAACTTTGGCTAGGCCAAGAGTGTGACAGTAAGGTAGCACAGCGTGGCAGTGAGGTAGGTTTAATTTATAGTAAAACTAGAAGGGTTCATAAAAGCTACGAGCCGATATCAAACTAAACTCGTTAGAGTTGCACCCCACCCGCCTGCCTTCATAAGTCTAACAGCTGGCAGCTTTGTTTTAAACAGCTTTAGTCTGGTAACAAATATTTTAAAAAAGTTTAGGGTCGTATCTTCTTTCCAGTTGTCAAACGTATGCATCGCTAGCAAGTCAACACAGTGAGCGGACATCTTGGGGTCGTTTTAAAATATGTAATAATTTGTTTTGACACGAGTTGGCTCACGAGTTGACCGAGTTGAGCTCGGCCGAACTCGGGCTCGACTCGTTTACATGAACGAGTTGTCTCTTGGACTCGGGCATGGCTCGTTTGGATGAACAAGTCGAGCCGAGCCTGAGTAGCTCGCGATAGGCTCGACTCATTGCCAATCCTAGTTGCCCACCTATGATAGGCTAGTCTAGTTTGTGGATGGAACACACAATGTGGCCTTTAGGTGGGGAGGAGGATGAATCCCTCCATCATTTCCTTTGGTTGTGTCCATTCGCTCAGGAGATGTGGTAGATGTTATTAGATAAGCTTAGTATTCAGAGGGGTTCTTGCCTTCGATTAATAAAAGGGACAGCCTTCTCCTCGCCTGAAGTATGCATTATATAGCCAAGGAGGATATAAAGATGTGGTAGCCGATTCTACATGTGACTTTGTAGGCAAGATGGGGCGAAAGGAACAGGAGTATTTTTCAAGCATGAAGCATTGATTCGAGGGTGTCTTGCCTCTTTTGTTTGTCGGAAGGTAAGGGAGTGGGCATCTGACTTCGTAATGTGAATTCTTCTTCCTTTTTTGTTCTTTTGGGAGTAGATTGAGCACTGCACCACTTTAGTACTCTATGTATTAAGGGAATTCTGAAGGTTTTTCTCCAACTTACTACGGAGGTATTGTCGAGCTGCCCTCCAATTTGATGGCTTCAACTACTTGTTAAAAACAGTAAATATTATCCATGTTAAAGTTAGAAAGCAAAGGAGTAATAGCAAATTACCTTAAAGGAGATTCATTAAAGTCTGAGCATCGTTGAACTGCAACCAATTTGATGCATCCTACTTAGTAGGACAAATTTTATGTTAAAGTTACAAGCCAAAGGAGGAGAAGGAATATATCACTTTACTTGAAAGGAGATTCATTGAAGTCTAGGTTGTTACTCAGTTATTATCAACTTGTCCTCAATTTGATGCCTCCTACTTACTAGGAACTATAAATCTTATGTTCAAGTTAGATAAGGAATAACAAGAATGTATCACCTTACCTTAAAGGAGTCATCGAAATCTGAGTTGCTGCTGAGCTAAAACATCACAGATCAACCCGAAGATTTTATGTGCATCTAGAGTATGACACCAAGTCGGCACCAGTGTGGAAAATATACTTAAAACAACAAGTATCTTTGAGAAATTCAATCAAATCAAAATAGATTTTTCAATTGGCCTTTTATAAATTTATCCACATTAAAGATGCATATTCGACACATAATGGCACTTTTCAGTGGCAAATTCAACTAAGGAGGAATCTTAAAAAGGCACGCGAGAGCACCACGCGGAGCGCATGCTAGTTTGTATGTAGACAGACAAAATGTCCAATTTATTAGATGTTTTGCTATAAAACCTATCCACGGCCCGATAAACGGGATACGGACCTAATAACCTGCTCCAAAATGCCCGGATATTACACTTTCTTTGCCTATATTGTCTAGGTATTCTAATAAATCAACTTCTCGATCGCCGATCATAAACTCATATATTTTGCTTTTAAGGCACCATATGAATTTTACTTGCCTCAATGTATATTTATTTATTTAAATTATGATATTGCTTAGTAAAACACAAAGATATGAGGTGCATGATCATTCGGAAACGGAAACAGGTTAGAGGATGTGAAAATGAGTGCTTTCATTTTTTATTCTATAATTATCAGAAATCCATTTTCGTTTCCTATAAATTAATAGATGGTCTTTAACGGAGTTCCCTATCCATTAATAAAAGGAAAATAGAGCGGATAATGAGAACTCATGTATCCATTAACAGCCTTAATGTGAACTAGTGTGCTAAAACTTCTATCATAAATCAACTGATTAACATGAGTTGAAGTGCAAACTTAATGCATAGTTCCAACCAACAATCACTTACCAAGAACCAAAATCTCATCTCCGCCTAAAACAAGAAACACTTTATACTACCCTCAAAGAAATCATAAGCAGCCTACGCATATCGTACGGCTAGTACTGTTAACAAAACTAATTATTGCTTCAAATAGGTTCTATAATAAGAAAACTCGAACTATATAAGATCCGGTGTTGGTCATTTCAAGGCAATCATATTTTTATAATGGTAACACACATCAAGAAGTTGTTTATGTTGACTCAATTTTTTCAAGACCTTCTCTTCATCTTGTTGACTCTTATCTCGTACAGATGTGATGTCATTCATCATCATCATAATCTTAAAATGTAAGGTAATGAGCATTACAATTTTAAACTCGCAAAATTATTTATATCCTTCGCAAAACATAATCAATCTCATCGCGTATTCTAGGCCCACAATATTAATTCCCTATCGATCTACTTTAAGGTTTAAACTTGAATTAAGTAATCTAGTCATTCTATTTTATTCTAACAATTAATGTCTAAATTCATAGAAAGATAAGTCATTGATCTTTTAACTAATCAGAAACTCAAAATCAAAGGACTAGGAATGAATCACTTTAACTGAAAGGGGATTCATCAAAGTTTGAGTTACTACGGAGATTTGATGATGCCTTCTAATTTAACGATAAAATAGAACCAAAGGAGAAGAAAGAATATATCACCTTACTTGAACAAAGATTCATCGAAGTCCGAGTTGATGTTGAGATATTATTGAGCTGCCCCTAATTTGATACCTTCTACTTACTAAGAACTAATTTTATGTTAAAGAAACCAAAGGAGGAGCAAGAATGTATCACCTTATTTGAAAGGAGATTCATCGCAATATAGGATGCGGTTGAGATATTGTCGAATAGCCCCCCAATTTGATATGTTAAAGAAACTGCAAATCTTTTTTTATGTAAATGTTAGAACCAAAGGAGAAGTACGAATGTTTCACCTTACCTGAAAGAAGATTCTTAGAAGTTTGAGTCCAACTTGATGCCTCCTACTTACTTGGAGCTACAAATCTAATCTTAAAGTTAGAAATCAAAGAAAGAGCAACAATGTATCAACTTTTACCTGAATGGAGATTCATCGAAGTCCAAGTTGCTATTGATATTTTGTTGAGTTGCCCCCTAATTTGATGACTGTAATTACTTAAATCTTATCTACATTAAAGTTAGAAACCAAAGGAGAAGCAGAATGTATCACCTTACCTGAAAGGAGATTCTTCGAAGTCTAAGTTGTCGTTGTGGTATTGTGGAGCTGCCCTCAATCTACAAACTGCTAGGAACTATGAATCTTATGTTAAAGTTAGAATAAAGAGCAAGAGGAACATATCACCTTACGTAAAAGGTGGGTCACATTCATAAAAATTAACTAGACTCGCAAGGATAATTAACTTTATCATGACATCATACGTTGGCCGATTACACAACATTTATATGTCATTACAGTGCTTCATTGAGCGCCTCTTAAATATATGCATGATGTTTATCTTTTATATATTGGCATACCCATACACGTCGTGTGCATACGCATGAATGAGTTATACTTAATCACTAGAATAATTCATTTTGTTATTAGGACATAACTTTTACTGCAGAAAGCATCGTAGTGGTTACAACTATAAGTAATATAACCTTGAATAATATTAAAAAGGTTAAAATGAGAACTGAAACTAAAACTCGTTCAAATTCGAACAACTTTTAAAAGAATAATAATGGTATGTTTTCTGCAAAGTCCTTCTATAAATTAACGGAAGACAGTCATACAGCTTTCAAGCATTTTGTGATCATATGAAAAGCGAAGTCACCATTGAAAGTTAGTAGTCTTATGTAGCTGGTACACAAGAATGCAGTATTACTAAGGTTTATACAAGAGTAAATGGCGCACTGATGGCGATGAAGCTTGTATTACGTATGGAACTGACAAGGAAGACGTTGACCACTTGTTTATCGCATGCCCACTTAGTAAAGAAATTTGGATTAATATAGGCAGATTATTTGAATTTTATCTCTCATTCCATAAATGCAGGACAAGTAGAAGTGCTCTCAAAGGATGAAGTCCACAATGGACAAAAGTAATCGCAGAACAATCCTTCAAATCTTGTTGCATGCTATCTAACGAAGTATATACAGTTACTTATTATTTCTTTTATTTACAACTACAGTCGTCATATTCTTGGCATTTCTACTAAGGCTTGGGTGAAAGAATTGCACTATCTCTATTTATTGTTTAAATAAAATTGGTGGTATAGTCCACTTTTCACCAAAAAAAAAAAAAAGAAACAGAGAATTACAATTTTGTCAAGTAGCCCCTAATTTGATGCCTCCTACTTACTAAGAACTACAAATTAAAGTTAGAAAGCAAAGGAGGAGTATGCATGTATATGCTTACCTGAAAGGAGATGCATCGAAAACTGAACTATTGCTGATATCTTGTAGAGCTGCCCACGATTTGGTACCTTCAACTGCTTGCTAATAATTGCAAATCTTATGTATGTTAAAAGTTACAAAGTAAAAGAGGAGCAGAAATATATATTACCTTACCTGAAAGGGGATTCATCGAAGTCTGAGTTGCTACTAAGATATTGTCAAGCGGCTACTAATTTGATGCCTCTTACCTACTTGGAACTACAAATCTTATGTTAAATTAGAAACCAAAGGAGGTGTTGGAACATATCGCCTTAATTGAAAGGAGATTCATGGAAATCCGAGTTATTACTAGGATATTGTCAAATTATCCTCGATTTGATGCCTCCAACTACTAACTAAAAACTACAAATCAAGTTTATATTAAAGTTAGAAACTAAAGGAGGAGTATGAATGTATCACCTTACCAGAAAAGAGATTCTTCGAAGTGTGAGTGACTACTATGATATTGTCGAGCTGCCCCCTCTCCCCAAATTTGATGCCTCTTACTTATTAGGAATCCCAAAGCTTATATTAAAGTTAAAGACCAAAGGAATAGGAATGCGTCACCTTACCTAAAAGGAGATTCATTGAAGTCCGATTTACTGTTAAGATATTGTCAAGCTGCCCCCAAATTTGATTGTCTATGTTAAATTTACAGTCAAATCTCAATTGTTGTTGTTATCCATACAATTTCTCCAGCTAATATAAAGGCCTGATTTCTCATTTTGAGATCTATGGTTTCATTCTCTATATAAAGAATCTAGTGCCTAGACACCTAAGGCATAAGTGTCTAGTCAAAGTATACATTACTAAGAGGTAATAAGGTTATGCTCAGTACTACCTGAAGAAGACAGAGTAAGGACAATGAGTCAAGATGACACGCCAGGAATACATTGCCAAATCAGAGGCCATTAAGCAGAAGACTTGGGAGATAGTCACAACCTTTACTCTGACCTGTCTAGACAAATTCTTTCAATTCTGAGGCATTGTACCCTCGCCGCATTATTTTTTTTCACTATACTACAACATTGTATCTACTTAAACATACTTTGTAAATCAAATTTGGAATCCGATATATCTATCTCATTGCATTCTCCTATCTTAGTGTCGCTCTTTCATTTGTTCTATGTATGTGATTACTTTTTTATGTGAATGACAAAATGGAGAGAAATAAACTATCTAAACTCTTATTTAACTGCATTTGCATATAGAAGAAATAAATTGTCTACTTGTTTCATTTCTAACAATTTTATTTGTGTTGTTTTGTTTCTTTAGCTTTGATACCCATTTCATTTTCTTATACGATTGAATAGTTTATGGTCGTGGTTTTATTTCGTCGGTAGTGCTGTCATTTTCAAATAGCTTTGTCATCAACAAAAAGGGAGAGATTGTTAAGTAATTTGTGTTTTCATATTCCCCATATTTTGAGCAAATATCAGGACTTTGTTTCTATGAGAGTGACAGAAATCTCTTTGCAGCAGCATAATTGTTTATTTTCTATCTTAATCTGTGATGTGTTCTTTGTGAACACTTGCCTATTTCTTAGGCACTCTCTGTATTCCACATTCACTTTGTTTCCTCCTCTTGGTTGTGGAAGAGAGGACATGCTAGAAGCAGGAGGTTATTTCTCTTCTTGTTGAAGAGAGGGCCTGCAGTTGTAGGAGGTTGTTGTCTATAACTTGCAAAGGGTTGTTACACTTATTGTTAGTAGAAATCCCAAGTAGTTTCTTGAAGACTGGATATAGGTCTGGACAATCGAACCAGTATAAAACTCCTAAGCATTTATTGTGAGATCGTTACCCTATTTCTATCTCTTTCTACTTATTTATTAGTTTCTGCACTTAATTTCTTTAGAGTACTTTTTAATAACCCATCCACCACCCTTTGGGTTAGTCTAGCCATAGATAACAATTGCTACAACTGTGAATGGAACTAATTATGGCTACAAAAAGGTTCCATGCTTGCATAAGGATAACACATATCAAACTAATCTTTATTTGACTTAATTGTTTCAGGACTCTCTTAATTGTTTCAAGACTCTGTCTTCATCTTGTCGATTCTTAACTTGTATAACTGTGATGTCATTTATCATCACCATTGTATTAAAATTGAAAGGCATGAGAGTTACAATTTTAGTACCGCAAACTTATGTATATCCTTCGTAAAACCCAATCAACCTAATATTCTAGACCCTGAATATTAATAACATAATAGTCTTTAGAAATACAACTCTAATATTGTAAACTTATGTATATCCATTGCAAAACCCAATCAATCTTATAACATTCTATATCCTAGGCCCAAAATATTAATAACCTATCAATCCACTTTGACGTTTAAACCATAATCAAACAATCTTATTATTCTAGTTTATTATATAAAAATTAACATCAAAATAGATAAGAAGATAAAAAATAAACTAATCAGAAACTCAAAATCAAAGAGCATGAATGTATCACCTTCTTGAAAAGAGACTTATCGAAGTCCGACTTGCTGTTGAGATTTAATGAAGCCTTCCACTTACTTGGAACTACAAATCTTATGTTTCAAAACCAGAGGAGAAGGAATGTATCATACTTAAACTAAAAGGAGATTCATTAAAAGTCTGACTTGCTGCTAAGATATCGTTGAGTTAACCTTTAATTTCATGACGCCTACTTACTAAGAACTATAAATATTTACGTTTAAGTTAGAAATCAAAGGAAGAGCAAGACTATATCACCTTGCTTGAAAGGAGATTCATCCAAATCCGAGTTGGTACTGAGATATCATCGAGCTACCCCGATTTGATGCCTTCAAGTGCTTACTAAAAACTGCAAATCTTATTATCTATGTAAAGGTTAGAAACCAAAGAAAAGCAGGAATGTATCACCTTACCTGAAAGGAGATTCTTCGAAATTTGAGTTGCTACTTAGATTTTGTCAAACTGCCCCCAATTTGATGCCTCCTACATGCTAGCAGTTACAAATCTTATGCTAAAGTTAGAAACCAAAGGAGGAGCAAGAATGTATCACCTTACCTGAAAGGAGATTCATCGAAATTCAAGTTGCTACTAATACTTTGTTGAGTTGCACCCAATCTGATGACTACAATTACTCTCTAAAAGCTACATATCATATACATACTAAAGTTAGAAGAAACCAAAGGAGCAGAAATGTAAGATCTTACTATAAATGGGATTATTGAAGTCTGAGTTGCTACTGAGATTTTATCGAGTTGCACCCAATTTAATGATTACAAATATTTATTAAAAGGTGTAAGCCTTATATATGTTAAAGTTAGATACAAAAGGAGGAGCAAATCTTACCTAAAAGGTGATTCATCGAAGTCTCTATTGTTATTGAGATATTGTCGAGCTACTCCTAATTCAATGCCTTCTACTTACTAGAAACTACAAATCTTATGCGAATGTATCTCCTTACTTGAAAGGAGATTCATCGAAGTCCGAGTCGCTACTTAGATTTTCTCAAGCTACCCCCAATTCGATGCCTCCTACTTACTAGAAATTAAAGGAGGATCAAGAATGTATTAGCTTACTTGAAAAGAGATTCATCCAAATTTGGCTTACTGCAAAGATATTGTCGATCTGCCTACGATTTGATATCTCCAACTACTAATTAAAAACTTCAAATCTTATTTATGCAAAAGTTAGAATCTAAGAGAGGAGAAGGAATGCATCATCTTACCTGAAAGGAGATTCATCGAAGTCCGAGTTGCTACTGAGCTTTCGTTGAACTGCCCCCAATTTGATACCACCTACTTACAAGGAACTAAAGTTAGAAATCAAAAGTAGAGCAAGAATGTATTACCGTACTTGAAAGGAGAATCATCGAACTCCAATTTGCTGCTAAGATATTCTTAAGTTGTCCCCGAATTTCATGGCTCCAACAAATTGTTGAAGACTAGAAATATTATCTATTTGAGTTAGAAAGTAAAGGAGAAGTAGGAATCTAAGACCTTGCTTGAAAGGAGATTCATCGGAGTTCTAGTTGTTCTTGAGATATTGTTGAGCTGCCCAAAATATGATGTCTTCCACTTGCTAGGAACTACAAATCCTTCAGTAAAGTTAAAAGAAACCAAAGGAGGAGCTAAATCACCTTTCCAAGAGGAAATTCATCGAAGTCCGAGTAGCTACTGAGATATTGCCGAGCTGCCTCAATTTGATGCCTCCTACTAACTAGGAAATACAAATCTTATTATATTAAAGTTAGAAGCCGAATGAGGAGCAAGAATATATCACCTTACCTGAAAGGATGTTCATCATAGTCAGAGTTGCTACTAAGATATTGTCGAATTGTCCCAATTGGAGGTCTTCTACTTACTAGGAACTACAAATCATATATTCAAGCTGGAAACCAAAATAGGAGCATGAATGTATCACCTTAAATGATAAGAGATTCATCCAAGTCCGAGTTGTTGCTGAGATATTATCGACCCGCCTCCAATTTGATGCCTCTTACTTACTAGGAATTACAATCTTATGTTCAAGCTAGAAACCAAAAGAGAAGCAAGAATGTATCACCTTACCTAAAAAGAGATGCATCGAAATCCGAACTGTTCCTAAGATATTGCCGAACAACTCCCACTTTGATGCTTCCATCTACCTTCTAAAAACTGTAAATCCTATCTATGTTAAAGATAGAAACCAAAGGAAGAGAAGGCATGTATTACCTTACCTAAAGGAGATTCATTGAAGTTCGAGTTCATGCTAAGATAGTGTCAAATTGTCCCCAATTTGAGGCCTTCTACTTACTTGGAACTTCAAACCTTATGGTAAAGTTAGAAACCGAAAGAGGAGTAGAATGTATCACCTTTCCTGGTTGAAGAATTTTTCGAACTCCAAGCTGCCCCTAATGTGATACCTCCAACTACTTGCTAAAACGTGGAGATCTTTTCCATGTCAATGTTAGCAACCTAATGAGTAAGAATGTATCACCTTACCTAAAAGAAGATTCACAAAAGTCTAGATTTTGGCTGAGATGTTGTCGAACTACCCCGGATTTAACGCCTCCAACTACCTACTAAAACCTGTAATATTTTTCTATGTTAAAGTTAGAAACCTAAGGTGGAGTAAGAATGCATCACCTTATCCGAAAGAAGATTCTTCAAAGTATGAGTTGTTGTTGAGATATAGTCGAGCTGCTCCTAAATTGATGCCTCCTACCCACTACTAGGAACTGCAAATCTTATGTTAAAGGAGGAGCAAAAACGTACCACCTTACTTGAAAGGAGATTCACCGAAGAATGATTTGCTACTAAGATACTGTCGAGCTGTCTCAAATTTGTTAGCTCCAACTAGGGGTGGCCATGAGCCGCGCTACAACTCGCTCGAGCTAAACTTGACCACGATTATTCGAGCTCGAGCTTGAGCCTGAGCCTAACCCAATCTCATTTTGTAGGCTCGAGCTTGGCTCGCCGAGAAAGGAACTAAGCTCAAATTCAGCCGAGCTCAACTCATTAGAGCACTATTAAGTTAACTCAGCCAATAAACTAATCTCAGCCAATAACTAAGTTCACCCAACTAGACACAGTCGAATCATTAAGCTCAGGAAGGTGCAATAGAGGGAGGCTTGAGATTTAAAGAGAAAGCGGTGAAGGTTTTGTAAAGTAACCGATGTCAGACTAAGGCCCAAATATGAATCCTACCTTAGGGGTGGGTGCACGGAAAGGAGGCACGCCTGTGTACTCCCGTCAGGATGGACCTACACAATATCAACCCACTCCAAGTTGTTTTAGAGCCTTAGAGGTCCCTTGCCGCAAACTTCATCTTCTCCTGCAGGCTAGAGAAGCACACCATGTAGCAACTCCCACTTCCTCGGGTGGGCTCAGCTACCACCACTGCCCTCATCTACCACCTAATGTTGCACCAGCCTACGAGGCCTCTATAGGATGGTGCAGTGCAAACGGCCTACTACAACAAAGGGGTAACGTTGCGTGTATGCAAATGCCATGATCTCCTAGAGTGAGCGGGGCGCCAGAGTTTTTGCCATCGGCATGATTGCCAGGATGTGGTCATAGACGACGGAGTAGTAACAGGTTCTAGACATGGTCCAAACAACCTTGGCCTCGTACCAGGCCCCGTACAAGCCCTTGTCTCCCCAGCTCGCATCTACTACGTCGCCATTGGAAAACCTCGTTACCCTCCCCCGTCCCCCACCGCTTTGCCGTAAGTGCAAAGAGCTTTGGACAACCAATAGTGATGGGACCTTAGTGGTAGGTAGACCTAGGACTTCCTCCCATAGACGCACTAGGAATTTAGAGCTCCAAAAATTTAGTTCGAGATAGGAAGCCTGATTGTTTTATCATTGCTCATAATAATCACGTTCAAAACTTATGCAAACGCTTAGTAGGCTAGGACCCGTTTAGTGATGCTGGCATGGTGCGCTTATGACGGTTGGTTTACCTTTGGTTTGGGAAGTTTGACATAGAATATGTAATCTAATTAAATAGTCTTACCTCGAGAAAGCTCGCGAGCCGGCTGAGCCGATCTAGGTCAAGCTCGAGCTTGGCTAGTTTGATCAGACAAGCCTTTGAAGTCTAAACTGTTGCTGAGATATTATCGAGCTGCCCCCAATTTTATACCCTCCTACTTACAATGAATTACAAATCTTATGTTAAACTTAGAAACCAAAGGCAAAGCAGGGATGTATCACCTTACCTAAACGTAGATTCATTGAAATCAGAGCTACTGCTAAGATACTGTCGTGCTACCCCCAGTTTGATGACTCCAACTACCTACTAAAAACTGCGAATCTTACCTATATTAAACATAGAAACCAAAGGAGGAGAAGGAATATATCACCGTACCTAAAAAGAGATTCATTGAAATTCAAGTTGCTACTGAGATATTGACGAATTGCCCCTAATTTGATTCTTTCTACTTACTAGGAAGTAAAAATGTTATGTTAAAGTTAGAAACCGAAGGAGGGGCATGAATGTATCACCCTACGCAAAAAGAGATACATCAAAGTTCAAGTTACTGTAAAGAGATTGTCGAGTTGCCTTTGACTTGATGTTGCCAACTATATAATAAGAACAACAAATCCTATCTATGTTAATGTCAGAAACATTGATGCTACTCCCTAAACAAAACTATAGATGGCTTAGTCCCATAAAAAGGCTACTACATTATAAACTAGTGGCAGCTAATTGATCCCAATCTTGACTGTCTGAGAGCATTAGATGCACAACCATGTCCATCAATTGAAATCCAAATCTGAAACGCAGCTAACTGGTCCCGATCTTTACTGTCTGCCAAATCAGGTACTTCAAAGAAAACTTTTCCAAATCAGTTGCTTAAAAACATAAAAGGTTAAATACTAACAAAAGGGAAAAAGGAAGAAAATAGAATCATCTGGGTCGTCTTCCTCCCCATTCACATCTGCTAGATCTATTGATACCAGCAGCCAAGCAGTAGATTGTTCCATCCCTGGAGAGAGTTTTGACCAATATCATTCCATGGGACAATGTGTGTACACATGTCCACTTATATATAGAAGATGGAGTACAGAGGGTTTCATTCTCATGTTAACTTGATGCATTGATGCATCTGAATTCTTTTCTATCTACAAGAGAACTGGTAAGCAGCTTTTGTGCCTTAAAAGCAAGCCAACCAACAAAACCCTATATACTAGCTTCTCACAACTTCGGAAGCAAAAAAGCATATTCTGCAAATCATGAGTGGATTCTCACTTAAAACAGATTTGCATCACTATCTCTTGCTTACTTCACATGCAAATTTCCAAATCATTGAGTGATGATAAATTTCAAACCAAGATTCCTACTCATATACAAGGTTCAGTAACTACTAACTCATCCTCCCAGATAAAAGTTGTATCAGACCGACTCGGTCCGACCTGTAAGTTTAGGCCGATTCAAGCCAATTTATGATTTTTTTTCGGATCTTTCAATTTTATGAATAAATATGAAAACTAAACTTTTAACTCTGGTGGTTTGTTGATAACAATGACTTTAAGCCAAATTTAGGTTCACCGACTATTGACTCATCCTCCCATATACAAGATGTATTGGACCGTCTCAGTACGATTGGCAAGTGCAGGCCGATTCAGGCCAATTTATAATTTTTTTCAGATCTTTTAATTTTATGAATAAATATGACAAATAAACTTTCAACTCTAGTGGTTTGGTTATAACAATGACTTTAAACCAAATTTAGGAAAAATATACCATGTTAAACAATATAAATGTGTAAATTACCTATCAAATTGGAGACAAAAGACCAATTACTTACAAAATGGAGAAAATTTCTAATTATCTACCAAATTAGAAGAAATATTTACTGAATACACATTTATCTTAAAACTCATAAAAAACAAGTCATTATAAATGTAAATGAACCTATAACAGTGAAATATTGAACAAAACCCAAAACCCATCTGAATCGGGCCAGATAACAGCGAACTGCAGCTGGCTTGTCCAATACGATGCAAGTTGCATCAAGTTGCGATAAGTCAAATGTGATCAATGAGTCAATGCATATATGCAGCTCAAATTCGCCCAAATATGAGCCGACTCGAACCATGCTCACAAGAACAAATGCATCGTGCATGTGTGTTGGGGAGTCGGGGAGGAATGGACATTGAACAACTTAGAAAATTTATTAAGCCAAATAATGTGTCAATTTTAGAAAACAATAACCTTAGATTCAAAGCAGGAACACTAGTCTCTTTGCATGTACAACTAAATGACTTACAGTACCATGCCAATTTGCACGGTACACCTCCCCGTATGAACCTAGACAAAAAAATGCATTAGTACATATAACTACATATTTGCTACTACTAAAGTACCCAATCAAAAACAAAATACAGTTCAATTTTGTGCCTTAAAGAGTATGAGTTCAAATTATTTCCATATAATAGTTAGGCATGCCAATCACCGCCTAAGCAGTAAGCACTACCATAGAATCACCCATTCACCTCCCCAATGTACTCAACAGTTGTGATGTACGCTAAAGGTTAAGCTCCTTTGCAGGGCATTCTCTTGACATAAAACATCAAATAGTCCCTAAGTCAGAAATTTTCAGACTTTTAAATTGGTTGGTCATCAACAGGTTGAAGAGAATTGCATAGCGCAGCACCCCCATAAAGCTTATGGTATCATTATCAAGAAAAGGAGGAAACAAACTTAGACATCACTGGCATTATCTTCAAAAAATCTTGCAGAAAAAAAGCAGATCAACAAATCTTGATTTGTAGAATAAGAACATTAGAGAAACCGCTCAAAACACAGTGGCATGTTATATGATGATACTCCATGGTTAAATAGCATAATACTTCTAAACAAAGTTCCTAAAATGAGACCCCGACAACAGTTGCAAAGGGTTCTTGCACATCCACCATGCTCTACATCAGGGTGTCACAACAATAGGAAGGGGCACTTGGCATCCTTTCTACTTGGCATCGAAGATTTTATGTGCATCTAGAGTATGACACTAGGTCAGCACCAGTGTGGAAAATATACTTAAAACAACAAGTATCTTTGAGAAATTCAATCAAATCAAGGTAGATTTTTCAATTGGCCTTTTATAAATTTATCCACATTAAAGATGCATATTCGACACATAATGGCACTTTTCAATGGAAAATTCAACTAAGGAGGGATCTTAAAAAGGCACGCGAGAGCACCACGCGGAGCGCATTCTAGTTTGCATGTAGACAGACAAAATGTCCAATTTATTGGATGTTTTGCTATAAAACCTATCCACGGCCCGATAAACGGGATACGGACAAAATGCCCGAATATTACACTTTCTTTGCCTATATTGTCTAAGTATTCTAATAAATCAACTTCTCGATCGCCGATCATCAACTCATATATTTTGCTTTTAGGACACCATATGAATTTTAGTTGCCACAATGTATATTTATTTATTTAAATTATGATATTGCTTAGTAAAACACAAAGATATGAACACACTGGCTCCCTATTCTGTCAACTAGGACTGTCAACGACCTGGGGAAGGAAATGGAAATGGCACCTTTCACTTCTGTTTCCTATAAGTTTTATTGGAGATGGAAGTAGAAACGAAGTGAGTGTTTCCACTTTCGCATCCATTTCCATTTTTAAATCGGAATGAAATTTAAGTTTTAGCTATCATTTTTAAAAAAACTATTTAAAATCATTATTACTATTCACTTTTCGATAAACTTTCTTCTAGTAATTTGAAATTTTAAACTTACAAAGTTCCGATATATGTAAAAATTAACAATCTATGAATTTTGAATTTTGAGATCTACTATGTCAATCTAAATTCACATATGAATATACCCAAATGTGTGTCATAGAATCATATTAAAATTTTGAAAAGTTTCTAACCTCTTACTGTGGTTTTAATTTTATCAAACTGTCAAGAGATATTCTCATTATATATGTATATACATATGTATACATATATATGTGCGTGTGGATGGATGTATATGGTGCATTGATCATTTGGAAACGGAAACGGGTTAGAGGATGTGAAAATGAGTATTTCTATTTCTTATTCCTATAATTATCAGAAATCCATTCTCGTTTCCTATAAATTAATAGATGGTCTTTAACGGAGTTCCCTATCCATTAATAAAAAGGAAAATAGAGCGGATAATCAGAACTCATGTATCCATTAACAGCCCTAATGTGAACTAGTGTGTTAAAACTTCTATCGTAAATCAACTGATTAACATGAGTTGAAGTGCAAACTTAATGCATAGTTCCAACCAACAATCACTTACCAAGAACCAAAAATCTCATCTCCGCCTAAAACAAGAAACACTTATACTACCCTCAAAGAAATCATAAACAGCCTAGGCATACAGTACGGCCAATACTATGAACAAAACTAATTATCGCTTCAAACGGGTTCTATAATAAGAAAAGTCGAACAATATAAGATCCGGTGTTGGTCATTTCAAGGCAATCATACTTTTATAAGGGTAACAAACATCACGAAGTTGTTTATGTTGACTCAATTTTTTCAAGCCCTTCTCTTCATCTTGTTGACTCTTATCTCGCATATATGTAATGTCATTTATCATCATCATAGTCTTAAAATGTAAAGTAACGAGCATTACAATTTTAATCTCGCAAAATTATTTATATCATTCGTAAAACATAATCAATCTCATCGCGTATTCTAGGCCCACAATATTAATTCCCTATCGGTCAACTTTAAGGTTTAAACTTGAATTAAGTAATCTAGTCATTCTATTTTATTCTAACAATTAATGTCTAAATTCATAGAAAGATAATTCATTGATCTTTTAACTAATCAGAAACTCAAAATCAAAGAACTAGGAATGAATCACTTTAACTGAAAGGGGATTCATCAAAGTTTGAGTTACTACGGAGATTTGATGATGCCTTCTAATCTTACGATAAAATAGAACCAATGGAGGAGAAAGAATGTATCACCTTACTTGAACGAAGATTCATCGAAGTCCGAGTTGATGCTGAGATATTATCGAGCTGCCCCTAATTTGATACCTTCTACTTACTAAGAACTAATTTTATGTTAAAGAAACCAAAGGAGGAGCAAGAATGTATCACCTTATTTGAACGGAGATTCATCGCAATCTAGGATGTGGTTGAGATATTGTTGAATAGCCCCCCAATTCGATATGTTAAAGAAAATGCAAATCTTTTTTTATGTAAATGTTAGAAACCAAAGGAGAAGTACGAATGTTTCACCTTACATGAAAGAAGATTCTTAGAAGTTTGAGTCCAACTTGATGCCTCCTACTTACTTGGAACTACAAATCTAATCTTAAAGTTAGAAATCAAAGAAAGAGCAACAATGTATCAACTTTTACCTGAATGGAGATTCATCGAAGTCCGAGTTGCTATTGATATTTTGTTGAGTTGCCCCCTAATTTGATGACTACAACTACTTACTTAAAACTGATAAATCTTATCTACATTAAAGTTAGAAACCAAAGGAGGAGCAGAATGTATCACCTTACCTGAAAGGAGATTCTTCGAAGTCTAAGTTGCCGTTGTGGTATTGTGGAGCTGCCCTCAATCTACAAACTGCTAGGAACTATGAATCTTATGTTAAAGTTAGAATAAAGAGCAAGAGGAACATATCACCTTACGTAAAAGGTGGGTCACATTCATAAAAATTAACTAGACTTGCAAGGATAATTAACTTTATCATGACATCATACGTTGGCCGATTACACAACATTTATATGTCATTGCAGTGTTTTATTGAGCGCCTCTTCAATATATGCATGTTGTTTATCTTTTATGCATTGGCATACCCATGCACATGTAGTGTGCATACGCATGAATGAGTTATACTTAATCAATAGAATAATTCGTTTTGTTATTAGGACATAACTTTTGCCGCAGAAAGTATCGTAGTGGTTACAACTATAAGTAATATAACCTTGAATAATATTTGAAAAGGATAAAATCAGAACTGAAACTAAAACTCATTCAAATCCGATCAACTTTTAAAAGAATAATAATGGTATGTTTTCTGCAAAGTCCTTCTATAAATTAACGGAAGAAAGTCATACAACTTTCAAGTATTTTGAGGTCATATAGAAAGCGAAGTCACCATTGAAAGTTAGAAGTTTTATGTAGTTGGTACACAAGAATGCATTATTACTAAAGTTTATACAAGATTAAATGGCGCGCTGATGACAATGAAGCTTGTATTACGTGTGGAACTGACAAGGAAGACGTTGACCACTTGTTTATCACATGCCCACTCAATAAAGAATTTGGATTAATATAGGCAGATTATTTGAATTTTATCTCTCATTCCATAAATGCAGGACAAGTGGAAGTGCTCTCAAAGGATGAAGAAGTCCACAATGGACAAAAGTAATCACAGAAGAATCCTTCAAATCTTGTTGCATGCTATCTATTGGAGTATATTCGGTTACTTGTTATTTCTTTTATTTATAACTACAGTCGCCATATTCTTGGCATTTCTGTTAAGGCTTGGGTGAAAGAATTGCACTATCTCTATTTATTGTTTAAATAAAATTGGTGGTATAGTCCACTTTTCACCAAAAAAAAAAGAGAACTACAGTTTTGTCAAGTAGCCCCTAATCTGATGCCTCCTACTTACTAAGAACTACAAATTAAAGTTAAAGCAAAGGAGGAGAATGCATGTATCTGCTTATCGGAAAGGAGATTCATCGAAAATTGAACTATTGCTGATATCTTGTAGACTTGCCCACGATTTGGTACCTTCAACTGCTTGCTAATAATTGCAAATCTTATCTATGTTAAAAGTTAGAAAGCAAAGGAGGAGGAGAAATATATATTACCTTACCTGAAAGGGGATTCATCGAAGTCTGAGTTGCTACTAAGATATTGTCAAGCGGCCACTAATTTGATGCCTCTTACCTACTTGGAACTACAAATCTTATGTTAAATTAGAAACCAAAGGAGGAGTTGGAACATATCGCCTTAATTAAAAGGAGATTCATGGAAATCTAAGTTATTACTAAGATATTGTCAAACTATCCTCGATTTGATGCCTCCAACTATTTACTAAAAACTACAAATCTAGTTTATATTAAAGTTAGAAACCAAAAGAGGAGTAGGAATGTATCACCTTACCAGAAAAGAGATTCTTCGAAGTGTGAGTGACTATTATGATATTGTCGAACTGCCCCCTCTCCCCAAATTTGATGCCTCTTAGTTATTAGGAATCCCAAAGCGTATACTAAAGTTACAAACTAAAGGAGCAGGAATGCATCACCTTACCTAAAAGGAGATTCATTGAAGTCCGATTTATTGTTGAGATATTGTCAAGCTGCCCCCTAATTTGATTGTCTATGTTAAATTTACAGTCAAATCTCAATTGTTGTTGTTATCCATACAATTTCTCCAGCTAAGAATAAAGGCCTGATTTCTCATTTTGAGATCTATGGTTTCATTCTCTATATAAAGAATCTAGTGCCTAGACACCTAAGGCATAAGTGTCTAGTCGTTATTTGGATTTTGTCAAGCTGCCCTCGATTTGATACCTCCTACTTACTAGAAATCAAAGGAGGAGCAAGAATGTATTAGCTTACTTGAAAGAAGATTCATCAAAATTTGACTTGTTGCAGAGATATTGTCGATCTGCCTACGATCTGATATCTCCAACTACTTAGTAAAAATTGTAAATCTTATCTATGCTAAAATATGATGTTAAAATATCGAGCTGCCCCAAATATGATGTCTTCCACTTGCTAGGAACTCCACATCCTTCGGTAAAGTTAAAGAAACCAAAGGAAGAGCTATATCACATCTCTAAGAGGAGATTCATTAAAGTTCGAGTTGCTGCTGAGATATTGTCGAGTTGCCTCCAATTTGATGCCTTCTATTAACTAGGAACTATAAATCTTATTATATTAAAGTTAGAAGCCGAATGAGGAGCAGGAATATATCACCTTACCTGAAAGGATGTTCATCAAAATCAGAGTTGCTACTGAGATATTGTCTAATCGTCCCAATTGGAGGCCTTCTACTTACTAGGAACTACAAATCATATATTCAAGTTGGAAACCAAAAGAGGAGCATGAATGTATCACCTTATCTAATAAGAGATTCGTCCAAGTCCGAGTTGCTGCTGAGATATTATCGATCCGCCTCCAATTTGATGCCGCCTAATTACTACGAACCACAATCTTATGTTCAAACTAGAAACCAAAAGAGAAGCAAGAATGTATCACCTTACCTAAAGGGAGATCCATCGAAATCCGAACTATTCCTAAAATATTGCCGAACTACTCCCACTTTGATGCCTCCAACTCCCTTCTAAAAACTACAAATCTTATCTATGTTAAAGATAGAAACCAAAGGAGGAGAAGGCATGTATTACCTTACCTAAAGGAAATTCATTGAAGTTCGAGTTGATACTAAGATAGTGTCAAATTGTCCCTAATTTGAGGTCTTCTACTTACTTGGAACTTCAAACCTTATGCTAAAGTTAGAAACCGAAAGAGGAGTAGAACGTATCACTTTTCCTGGTTGAAGATTTTTTTGAAGTCCAAGCTGCCCCCAATATGATGCCTCCAACTACTTGCTAAAACCTGAAGATTTTTTCCATGTCAAAGTTAGAAACCTAATGAGGAGTAAGAATGTATCACCTTACCTAAAAGGAGATTCACCAAAGTCTAGGTTTTGGCTGAGATGTTGTCGAGCTACCCCAGATTTGATGTCTCTAACTACTTATTAAAACCTACAAAAAAATTTCTATGTTAAAGTTAGAAACCTAAGGTGGAGTAAGAATGTATCACCTTACCCGAAAGGAGATTCTTCAAAGTCTGGGTTGTTGTTATAATATAGTCGAGCTATCCCTAAATTGATGCCTCCTACCCACTACTAGAAACTGCAAATCTTATGTTAAAGGATGAGCAAAAACGTATCACCTTACCTGAAAGGAGATTCACCAAAGAATGATTTGCTACTAAGATATTGTCGAGCTGCCTCCAATTTGTTGGCTTCAACTAGGGGTGGCCACGAGCCGAGCTAAGCCGAGCTATAACTCACTCGAGCTAAACTTGACCAAGATTATTCGAGCTCGAGCTCGAGCCCGAGCCTAACCCAAGCTCATTTTGTGGGCTCGAGCTTGGCTCGCCGAGAAAGGAACTCAGCTCGAATTCAGCCGAGCTCAGCTCATTAGAGCACTATTAAGTTAACTCAGCCAATAAACTAAGTTCACCCACTAGACAGTCGAATCGTTAAGCTCGGTAAGGTGCAATAGAGGGAGGCTTGAGATTTAAAGAGAAAGAGGTGAAGTTTTTGTAAAGTAATCGATGTCAGGCTAAGGCCCAAATATGAATCCTACTTTGGGGGGTGTGCACGGAAAGGAGGCTCGCCTATGTACTCCCATCAGGATAGACCCACACATCATCGACCCACTCCAAGTTGGTTTGGAACCTTAGAGGTCCCTTGCCGCGAACTTCATCTTCTCTTGCATGTTAGAGAAGAACACTGTGTAGCAACTCCCACTTCCTCGGGTGGGCTCAGCTACCACCACCACCCTCATACCACCCAATGTTGCACCAGCCTATGAGGCCTCTACAAGCTGGTGTAGCACAAACGGCCTACTACAACAAGGGGGCAATGTTGCGTGTACGCAAATGCCATGATCTCCTAGAGTGAGCAGGGCGCCAGAGTTTTTGCCATCGACGTGATTGGCCAAGAGGTGGTCATAGACGACAGAGTAGTAACAGGTCCTGGACATGGTGCAAACAACCTTGGCCTCATACCAGGCCCCGTGCAAGCCCTTGTCTCCCCAGCTCGCATCTACTACGTCGCCATTGGAAAACCTTGTTACCCTCCCCCATTCCCTACCGCTTTGCCATAAGTGCAAAGAGCTTTGGACAAGCGATAGTGATGGGACCTTAGTGGTGGGTGGACCTAGGACTTCCTCCCGCAGACGCACTAGGAATCTAGAGCTCTAAAAGTTTAGTTCGAGATAGGAAGCCTGATTGTTTTATCAGTTCATAATGGATTCGGGCTGCCACTTCTCATTAAGCATGTTCTTGCCTCCTCTCCTCCCTCATCTTCACTCGCCCATTCATTGGGTGATCCCTTGCTCTCACGTTCGAGTGGTTCTTCGCACCTAGATAGTGCCAGGACCCTTGTCCAGACTGCACTGCCTGCCCTATGAAAATCAAATCAGCCTTGCGACGAGACGCGGACATTCCTCATACTGCGGTTCCCTCCGATCTGTTCCCGGGTTAGGTTAGGGGAACATTCGAGCGATTGCTTTTGTAGACCCAAACGTGCTCACAAGGCGCACAATAGAATAAGACCAATAGAGACTTCATAAGAGACCAATTTGAACTGCATATCATAATGCTCCTAAAAAGGCATATTTCGAATATAGAGGAGTGAAAGTTCTCATACATTCAGGGCTTGGCCCTGTCCCGTGTAGAAGTCCCTAAGGCACGGCTTAGTCAACTATTCTCGCAGCTCAAAGTGGATTCCGGCTGCCACTTCTCATTAAGCATGTTCTTGCCTCCTCTCCTCCCTCATATTCACTCGCCCATTTGTTGGGTGAGCCCTTGCTCTTACGTTCGAGTGTTTACTCGTCGTTTAGGCCGGTGAGTGACATTTTTGCTCATTGCAGTCACCTCCGGGGTTCTTCGCACCTAGATAGTACCAGGACCCTTGTGCCCCGGACTGCACTGCCTGCTCTATGAAAATCAAATCAGCCTTGCGACATGACGCGGACATTCCTCATGCTGTGGTTCCCTCCGGTCTGTTCCCGGGTTGGGTTAGGGGAACACAATCGAGTGATTGCCTTCGCAAACCCAAATGTGCTCACAAGGCGCACAATAAGAATAAGACCAATAGAGACTTCATAAGAGACCATTTGAGATTTGAGTTGTAGATCGTAATGCTCCTAGAAAGGCATATTTCGAATATAGAGGAGTGAAAGTTCCCAACAATCCATGAAAATCTCATATCCCAACTATGAACCATACAAGCACGTCCTCTTTCACTCCCACCGCGCTTACGACTCTATACTCCAACCCAACTTGCTCTGGCCTCGGTTCCACCTGCATCTCTTCCCGAAAAGTGGATCGAGGAAGCAAGGGGGTATCCACTTGAGATTGATAGAAAGCAGCATATCTATTTTTTCCCTCTTGATCAAAACAAAAGATCAAAATAGTTAAAGTCCGGGAAAGTCGCGTCAGAGACATCTTTATCTGAGGAGGAGTCTTCGTCGTCCGACTCCTCATAAATGATGTAAGGATCGGCCTCTTCGGAATCTGAAAAGAAAACAGAGACAGAACATAATCATTTTGTTTCAATGACATATCTAATCAGACAGAATAGGATGTCGAAGACACGATCATTCACATAAATTTCAGCAGACAAGAAGGGGCACGGAAGCTACCGTTTAATGAATGCCATGCAACCAAGACGCTTGCGGCTTACTCTCCTAGTAGCGTGTGTTGGTGGCAAGGAGTTCGGAAAGACTAGATCATAAAGTACAAGAGTTGGAAGCAACTAGTTGGTTCTGGCGAAGCTTAACGAAGGACGATCACTACATAGAGACAACTACCAGTTATGAGCTATCGCTCATGCCTAGAGAGGCAGAAGCAGTCGCTTGACGGACAAAGCCAAGCCGATATGATAGGCGTGCGAAGGGAGCGAGACCAAGCCAAGCTAGACGTGGAGTGGCGAAGGAGGCCCACTATACATATACATCATTAGTCACTGGTGAAAGACCAAAGAAAAAAAAAACTAGTTCAGTGAACTATTGATGAACAGTATAATTGATCAGACAAGTACCAAGTTTCAGTAACCTTATTTCATTTCCGAATTTGCTTGCGAAAAGTCCTTGCATTAGTATGAGTTCGTTGACCGCATAAGAGCAATCCATTTTGATGACGAACTCCACGATAACGATAAATAGAAATTAATCGTTCGATGTCTTCTCGTTTTCCCCTCTTCAAGTCCCAATGAACAATATGATCTTAAGCTATTATTTGTTCAATTTGGTTGATCTGATACTTAGTTAACTCATTCATCTTTATGTTCCCACTGATACCTAATTGATAACGAACCTGAATGGCTTTTCTAGGTCCAATTCCTCCAATTTTGGTTGAGGCAATTCTGACTTGTTCATTTTGAACTGATTTAGCTCCTGAGATATATGACATTCTTTATCCTTCCTTTTCCTGGTCTTCTCGGTTTGAATTAATATATGGACATGAATTAATTTGGCAAGTCATTAAAGAGTTACTGAACTTAATGGGCCATTAACTGGACTTGTATCTGGGCCTAGAGAGTCAGACGCAAAAAATCTTCAGTCGATGGGTCGAAAAATGGATTTTATATGAAGTTCGGATTTTTTTGAAAAACCGCGCGGATCACTTAATATAAAAGACCGCTGATAAGTCAGAGGCTAGACACTCTGACCTAGCAGCGGCCCCTCATCCCTCTCCTCTTTGGATGTCCCATCACAGGGGGCGTCCTTTCCGACCTTCGATCCATCTACTACCAGTGTCGCTCCCCAATCGACGGGAATTCATCTCCGCATGTCGCGGAGGATTACGTGAAGCCATATGGGATCCACAGACGCCGCACCGAGCGAGGAAGCGAGGACGATCTGTCGCGGGAAAGATCGCATGGATATCGCTAAAGATCGGGCATCTGCGCGGCTTGCAACATCGCACCGACAGAACTATTTGGACGCGGATCCTAATCCGCACAAGGTGAAATCTGTTCACCATAGTTTTATTTTTGTTATGCGAAATGGCCTGGGATTGTTTGATTTTATATTCTGCTACGTTCTTTAATCCCACAGAGAGATCGTCACAGTGGTATCCGAGCGAGATTCCACTGTGTTCTTTGCCGTTTTGATCTCCAAATTGAATGTTCTAGTTATTATTCCATGCATAGTTCTGATTTATGACTTTGAACGGTGTTCATTCGATGAACACAGATGATTAGATCATTTTTCTGACGTAAAAATCAAATTTTTTTCGGTCTTTTTCGCGTTTTTTGTGAGACAAAGAACAATGTATTTTTTGGTCTCGTTCGGGGTACCCCAAGAGTTGGGGAGGTAAGCGACACCCTGGATTGTTCGGGAGGCATCGCCGGCCGCTGCCGACCTTGGATCCGGCGTCAAAAAGGGTGGCTGGCCGGCCCCTTTTCTCTCCTTCTATGTCTGCAACAAGGAAAGGGGGGGTTGGGCAAGGTGCCCTGCAAAGCACCAATGACACGCAGAGGGCACCAACGCCGGTACTAGACCGCCCAATCGTCGAGCAATGCCCTGTCGGCGACCGGACTCCTCCCTGGTGGAGGAGTCCCCCCTCCGCTTGGCTCCTGTTGGGCAGGGCACCGGTGGCAGGATGCCCCCCTGGTAAGCCCGGTCCGGGCCGTAGGCCTGAGCCAACCCAACAGCTGGCTCGGACCAACCAGCCTAACTGGGCGGGGCCGGGTCTGAGCCCAACTGCTAGCTGGGCTAAGCCCCTTGGCCGGCCTAGGCTCAATAGGGTTGAGCCCCATGGTCCATATAGACCGGCCCTAACGCTAAATAAAATAAAATTAAAAAAATTACTTTAACTCAGTTATTTATTTTTGAAAATTGATTTCAAAATTTAGATTGTCTATTTAATTGAGTTGTTTGGGCCCATTATGTTAATGCCTTTTATTAATTGACAAAAGTTGTTAATTAATTAATTAATCTAAGTTGTTAGATTAATTGTTATTAATGATTATTAATCTAATTATTAGATTAATTTCATTCATTTGAATTGTTAATTAATGATTATTAATCTAATTATTAGATTAATTTTAGATTCGATCAATTTGGAGTGTGTACATATCATGTGTGTTTAATGTTTTTAAATACAATTTAATTGCATGCTTAACTAATAAAATATTTTTTAAAAATTTAATTACCTATATTGGTCTTTAATTTTCTAAAACTAAAATTATTTATTTAAAAAAAAAAACTATTTAGCCATGTGATGAGCTCTTCCATGTGTGGATTGGATAATAAAATAAATTGTGGTCATGGATATACACTGATGAATGAATGTACTTCATGCGATGATGTATGCACGTGGATCATGGTGGGATGTGATAGATGACTTATTAATTGTTAATAAATAGGGGTATGCGTATTTCTCCCTCTCACTCTTCTAATGTAATTCTACCTCCCTCCTATTATGTATTCGCCATAAAGCATTCTTCTGTTTACATATTGTAAATTCATGATATTGTATCTTTAATTTCAATTGTAAATTAATCGAGGACATGGTGATTGGAGCGAGGACGATTCAAAACTATAACTATGAAAGTTTTTGAAGGAGTTCAGATTGCCTATATGATTGTAGATCATTTAATGTAACTGCTATGTTAAGTGTAAGTGAGTTTGACTATATGGATCAAGTCAAACCATTGTACTATCTATAACCACACCTTTTCATGTATGTGATGCATACTTTTATTTAATTATGAATCAAATGTCTAGGTTATGTATATTATAAGTATATGTGATATATTTATATACTATCACCTAGGATGAGACCAAACTAAAATAATCAAAACATTTAATTTAAATTCTAAGCCGGAGCACGAGCCATTGAAAACGTACCGCATGGCTCTCCATCATTATAGTCTTTAGGATTCAATTCAGTGATTACAGTTTCTTATATTTCCCCGAAACTAAAAACTATGGCATTATGATGCCTTGAAATTAGATAGAGGAATAATGCAACTATCCTTGCGTTTCCTCAAAAGCCGCATCCTAATATATTCAGTCACGTAATGATGGTAAAGCTTAGACCATGAATAATGGTTTATTGTGTTTCCCTAAGACCATTACCGACCTAGGAGCCGAAGTATGATCAGATATTATAAGGAGTTGCAAGTACTATGAGATGGTTGCTCTTAGATCATATGATACTTGTGTTTCCCTGAGGTCATGCTATGAGTCTTAGAGATTATGATCCCCACTAGAAGATTATTGGTGTCTCCCGTTCTGTATATCTGAAAGTTATACAATCCGACAAAAATTAGTATAAGTAAAACTAAATGAAATTCCATATCTTATTTTAAACTTAATAATTGAACATCTGTTGATTACGATTTTATCTCATGTAGGCTAAAATGTCGCACCATAACCCGTTGCGTAGTATACTGGATGTCAATCAATTGACAGGCCATAATTACTCCGACTGGCTTAGGAACTTGAAGATTGTCCTCAGGTCTGAGCAGATTGCCTATGTCCTGGATAATAATCCTCTTGTTGAACCGGCATTAGATGCCCCTGAAGAGGAGATAATAACATATGAGAAATAGAAAGAAGACTCCACCATAGCCATCTAAAGTCAATAATTTTCTACGAGGAACTACTGAACTCGATCACTTGTTGTCGTTACTCTTTTTCTATTACTCTTATTCTTAGTACAAGAGTAATCATTGAGAAATGTCTCTGATTCGAATTTTTATTTAACCAAATAAATAATTGGCCTAACAATCTGAAAAAAATAAATAGATGGAAATAAATTGCGTCCAATAGGACTTGAACCTATACCAAAGGTTTAGAAGACCTCTGTCTCTCAATCCTATGGGAGAGCTTGGAGAAGCCATTGAGATGGGGTGCACAAGGTAGTGCAGTAATAGTAGCTACGAGGAATGAATCTGTTGCTAAGATCATGCAGACAGTGCCTTTCCATTGCTTGGATTGCTTGTCTGCTGTGATTGTTGGGTGATATTTGAACAGAGTGCATTTTCCAAGGGAGACCAAGATGATCATCATGGGGATTTGATGGAAATAGGTAAGAAGATTGCCAGAAAATGCAATGGTTTGCCTTTGGCTGCAGGAGGAAGTGCTGCAAAGTAATATATGGGATTTAGGTGATATTAATCATCAAGATGATGGGATCATTCCAGCTCTAAGGCTGAGCTATCTTCACTTGCCAAGTGACCTGAAGCAGTGCTTTCTTTACACCTCTGGATTCCCCAAAGGTTTCAGATATGTAAAAAGCAGCTTAACCCTCCTGTGGATGGCTTAGGGATTCCTCCAATGCAGAGGCAGCAAACAAGTAGATCGATATGTAGATAGATAGATGGATAGATAGATAGGTGGATTGATGGATCGGTAGATATTTAAGTAGATCAACAGGTAGATAGATAGAATGGTATCGTTGACAAGTAGATATTAATGTAGATAGGAAGATTGATATATCAATAAGAGGCTAGCTAGTTAGATAGATAGATAGATGGCTAGATGGATAAATGAATAAAATATGAAGATAAGTAGTTATACAAGTAGGTGGGTAGATATAGCTAGATACACAGCTGGATAGGTGGGTAGATATGCAGCTAGATAGGTAGATACATACCTAGCGAGATAGTTAAATAGATGGATAGTTTGGCATATAGTTAGATAGATAGAAAACTTAGTATCTAGACAGCTAGATAGATAACTTGGTAGCTAAACAGTAGATTGCCAACAACGACCGAGGAAACAATATATTACCAACGTTGACCAAGGGAACAGTATATTGCCGGAGCTTCAAACGCAGCCTTCTGATTTATCTCGAAGGGAACACAGAAAGGGAGAAGGACAATATTAACAGGAAACTTCCTTTTTTGAGTGATTGGAATGAGGAAATACAAGAAAAAGCTACCGATATTAGGGTTCAAATTTCCGGCAAAATAGGGCAGTTCTGGAACATTTATAATGAAGGTGAGAGTCATCCGATTGTGTCTACCTTTAGAAAGAGGGAACATATAAAATTGAAGAACCTGCATGTAGAGTCCAATACAGATGTAACAGTACATGGTGATATGGAAGCCGCAGGTAGGAGGGAATTGAAAAATACAGTATGATTCTGCTTTCATGGAATATCCATGGCCCTCATGACAGAGGAAAACAACTTGTAGTCAGAGATGTTATCAAAAGGAAGTCTGTGGAGATTGTTAACAGGGGTATATGGTCCATATCAGTTTGGAGACCAACATGCACTTAGGAAGGAGTTGACTCAATGTAAATAGAAGTTCATGTGGCCATTGTGTGTTCTTGGAAATTTTAATCAAGTTTGCAAGCCTAACGAAAGAAATAGGGGAAGTAGGTTCAACAAACGCATGCAGCAATTCAATACCTGAGTGGAGACATGTAGTATGATGGTACTTCAAATAACCAATCAGATATTTACATGGTCAATTGGCAGGGAGGTTGCTTCAATGTCCAAAATTGATAGAATTTTTGTGGAAGACTCTTGGGAAGTAATGTTTCCTGCAGCAAAGGTGATGACTCAACCACACCAAATATCTGATCGTAATGATGTTCTACTTGATTGCTGTTGAAAAGGGATTAAGAATAAACCCTTCAGATTGGAAAAGATTTGGTTACAGAATGAGGAATTTAATTGTCCTTGTAACTGAATTTTGTAAAAAATCAAATGGGGATCAGCCAGGGCTAAAATCACTAGCATTGAAACTCAGATCTCTGAAATACAAGACAAAGATTGGGCTTACAGATGGAAGCAACAGAGATTTAAGAGGAAGCAGGAATTACTAGATCGTACGCATAAATTAGAATATTGAAGAAAAGAGACCTTTGTCACAGCAGGAATTAAGGGAAGGGAGTTTGAACACTAAAATTTTCCACCATGTAGCTAATGGGAGGAGGAGGAAATTTATCTCTATTATTTTTCAGATTGAAACCAAAAGTGGGAAGGATAGCTTTGATGAAATTCCATTAAAATCTATCATAGGCTTTGCTCAAGTCCAATTTAAGGCAGAACCAACTACTCTCCCCCCATGAGTGCTCATGCTATGGAGTACTTCCTGGACAATAATGACATTGTCCACAGGGTGTCTATCAGGAATAAAGGCACCTTGATGCTCAGAGATCAAATACTTGAGGTTGGGTCTCAACCAGTTAACAATAGTGTGAGTGATGACCTTATAAAGAACATTACACAACCTTGTAGGCCAGAAGTCTTCTGGAGTGGCAGCTGGACTTTTCTTAGGGAGTAGGAAAAGGTGGGCATGGAAAAGGTCTTGGTGATGTCTCTGGATGTGAAGAAATTCTAAATATAGTGGATGACTTCATTCTGGATAGTGTCGCAATGGTTTCTATAGGAGGCTGTAGGGAGTCCGTTAGGTCCGGGGGACTTGGTGGGATGGAACTCTCCCAGGGCCCGTTCAATTTCGTCTCTATTGGGTCTTTGACGGATCAAGGAACTGTCAGAAAAAGGAACGGTGTGGGTGTTGGTAGTCATAGCAGTGGTGACGTGATCAGGGTAAGATGTAGTAAACAGTTTCTGATGGTAGGAAATGAAAGTGTTGATGATATACCTTTTATCGTTGGTTGTGCTCCCATTTGGCCTAGCTATCCAAGTAATCTTGTTATGGGATTTTCTTCTAGATGTGATTGTATAAAAAATTGAGTATTCCTGTCTCCTACTTCTATCCACATGTTTTTTTGCCTTCTGATGCCAATAGAGTTCCTCTTTAATGAGGAGGTCTTCCAATTCTTTGGTTGCAATTTCCACTTTCTGCAGATTGGTTTCAGTGCAGTCTTCCATGTCTATTGAGCTTAGTTCCTTCTTCAGCATCTCAATTCTACTTTTTTATCCTCCTAAGTTGAACTAAACTTGCCACTTCAAAACCAGAAAATTGAACAGAAAATCAACAATGCAAGGGTGTTTCTGCTTTCCACCACTTATGCTTAAAAAAAGGAATAAAAAAAGCCCAACCCTTTTAGTATCCAGCTTTTATGCACCACAAACACACCACATGTCTGTGTTGCTCCCTAGTTAATTAATGATCCTCAAAGATAAAGGACAAAGGATGTTAATGGACCTTCCTCCATGAAGTTGCTGGTGTTTTCTGGATAACCCAGAGGCTTCCCATGCGCCGCCAGTTAGAGGAGACACCCACAGCAGAGAAGGCCAGAAGAGAAGATTGATAAAGGCAGAAGAAGGGAATGGGTGTGTGGGGCTTGTGCTGATGAGAGCTCTCTCGTGGCATGCCGGCTAGGAGATTAACATTCTCCTGACACCTTCCTTTTCCTTTTTCTCAATAGCAGTTGGGCAGTGGTGGAGGATGGTGTTCTGGCCTTCTGTAGGCCAGACAGTTCAATCTATTGAAAGGATAAAGATCAAGGGGAAGAAGAAGAAGAATAGAGCTCGACTCCAGTCCCAAACGATTAAAAGAGGCTACACTTCATGGTTTCTTCTGCTCTATGCATGCCATATGGGTCCCTTTTGGTACAGGTACTAGATGCAAAAGAAAAAAGAATAATTCAAGATATCTATTCTTATTTAAAGTTTATAAGATGTGGATATATATTTAAGAATAATAAGACTATTCATGTTCTTTTATTTGGGCCAAGGATAAGACAGTTTCAGGGAACTGCTTATGGAACATTTTGCAAGCAACAAATTTCCTATCACAGGAGTCGTTATAAATTGTGTAACCACTGCTAACTCCATCATCATTAACAGTAGTGTGTATGGACACTTCCCAAGTTCAAGAAGTCTGAGGCAGGGTGACCCACTTTCACCTTTACTGTTTGTGATTGTTGCAAATATTCTGAGCAGAATGTGCATTAGAGCTGAACAACAAGGCTGGGTTCACAGTGTAGTAAGCGTGGTCCATAAGAATTTCTCATTTATTTTCCAGTGGTGATATGGACAAAGTTAGGAATATGGTTATTCTCAAGACTTTGAAGCATGCTCAGGACTGAAGATAAATTATGATAAGAGTTTGCTCAATGGTATTAATATTTCAGACTCTCTGTGTGTCCAATTGAATAAGGTGATGGGTTGCAATGTGGGTAAATTACCTGTAACATATTTGGGACTTCCTCTCCATTATATGCAACCTAAAAGTTCTGATTGGGATCCCCTGATCCAGAAGATGCAAAACAGGTTATCTAACTGGAAAGCTAGAAATCTTTCACAGGGGAGAAGGATCATAACAATGAATTCAGTCATTACGAGCATTCCTCGGCATTTTTTAGCAGTTTTCTTAGCACCGAGTTCTGTTCACAGACGCATAGGTCAAATTAGAAGATCCTTTTTGTGGGGAGGTGTGAAGGATAAATCAACATTTGTACCATTGATGAAATGCGAAAGGGTTTGTAAACCCAGAAATAAGGGTGGTTTGGGAGTTGAGAATCTTAAAAGCATGAACCTAGCTCTTTTGGGGAAATGGTTATAGGAGTTATAAAGTGAAGATGGTGCTTTATGGAAGCAGTTATTCTTCATACAAAGTTATGTTCAGACTGAAAATCTAACATGGATGTCTCCAGTGTGGTCTGGAATTCTTAAGCTGGTTGTTTGTTTGATAAGCATATTTATGTCAAAGTGGGTAATGGAGAATGCACTCTGCTCTGGAGAGATGGGCGAATTGGTGATACTTGCTTTAAAGATGCATTTACATGGCTATACAGGTTAGCAGTTAACAAATGGTGCATGGTTAAGGATTGTTTCATACAGGAAAATGGTGCTATTCTTTGGATTGTTATTTTAAGAAGAAACTTAAAGGATGAAGAGATCCTGGATCATGAATTCATGGAATTGCTGTACAAAAACATCAGTTGATATACATGATCCTGACAGAATTCTCTGGGGGGAAAAGGGACAGTTTTCAATCAAGTCTTACTATTCTTTGCTGGAGGAAAATCTTCCTAATTACTTGAACTATGATGATGTATGGAAGGTGAAATCACCCATTAAGGTGAAGGCTTTCATGTGGTTAGTGTTGGAAAAAAGAATCATTACTAAAGTATATAGAAGTAAATGGGACAAGGATAATGATATCCTTTGTCCTCTGTGGGTCAGACAGTGAGGATGTGGATCACCTATTAATCACTTGTTCAGTCAGCCAAGCTGTATGGAGAATTTTCAGCACTTTATTTCTGTTTCAGGGAGATTTCTTCAATGTATCAGAAATGCGGTCCTTTTTTAAACGCTTCATCAAGGTATACCTGCATCTACTGAGAAGAAGTACTTGGAATTCTGCCACCTGCAGTATGCTGGAGCATTTAGAGGGTGTGTAATGACATCGTCTTCAGGGGAAGTAAACTCCATCTAAAAAAACATTTCCCTTAGAGAACTATCATCATTGTACAATTGGAGTCGTTTTATTTTGGGAATTCCAGCTAATACCTGGACGAAGCTGATTAAGTCTTTATTTGATTAGTAGTTTCTTTTAGGAATCTCTCCTATCCTTTCAATTGGAGTTTCCTCTATTTATCTTCAATAAAATTGGTGGTACAATCCACTCAAAAAAAAAAATGGTAGCTAAACAGCTACATAGATACACAGGAAGCTAGATAAATAATAGCTAGATGGATAGACTGCCATATAGCTTGGTAGGTAGATAAGATAGACAGAGAGAATATAAATTGTTAGATGGATGGGTAGATATGTAGACTGATAGATAGATAGTTGGATATAGGCACATAAATAGATAGCTAGATGGCTAGATATAGATGGATACACAGGAAGCTAGATAGATAATAACTAGATGGATAGACTGCCATATAGCTTGGTAGGTACATAAGATAGACAGAGAGGAATATAGATTGTTAGATGGATGGGTAGATATGTAGATCGATAGATAGATAGTTGGACATACGTATGTAGGCACATAAATAGATAGCTAGATGGCTAGATATAGATGGATAGATATGTTAGTAGATAGACAGGAGGTAGATAGGATAGTAAAAAGGTAGATTGATAGAAACAGAATATATGTAGGTAGGTAGATAAATAGATAAACAGATTGCTACCTAGGACCCTAAGTAGTTTGATAGATAAGTAGGTAGATAGATCGATCGATACATAGGGAAGGAGGGAGTTACATAGGTAGGGAACTAGTGCATAGGTTCATAGATTGTGAAAAAAGATGGATAGGTAGGTAGGTAGGTAGATACTTCGATATATGGCTAGCTAAGTAGGTAGATTGATAGCTACAGTGCAAGAACAGATTGATAGGCAGATAGGGCAATTGGATAGATTGATATTTCAATACATAAATGGATAGTGGGCTACACAAATAGATAGGTAGATAGGTGGGGAAGATAAATGGATACATATGTAGACAAATAGGTGATAGGTAGATAGCTTGGTAGGTAGTTGATAGATTGGTAGATCAACCACTGGATAGCAAAGGAAAGATAGGTTGATATATGGATAGAATGATAGGAAGATGGATTGATAGACAACTAGCTACATAAAATTAGATAGATTATACAGTGAAACATTATAGATACTTAGGCGGATTGTAAGATAAATAGATGGATAGATCGATCGATCAATTTATAGATAGATAAGGAACCGGCAGGACCTGTCATTTGGATCAGGATCTTACCTTCCAACTTCCATCAGTTCTGAGACATACTTGGGCTCTTCACCATCTTACGTGCGAGCGCTTGGGTATGATTTCCCTGATAACCCTTATCATTCTGTATCTGACAAGTTATTGATCAATGTTTTCATTAAATACAACACAGAAATGGGGCATCTTCCCGAATATCAGTCATAAACTTTCTCAGTTGGTCAGCCATCAGATGTCTGCCCAAGCAAGTTCCTTCCAAGCCTGTTTCTTCCATGATACTACGATTTCAATATTGTGGACAATATGCTGCATTAGGAACAAAAGGATATCTATAGAGAAGGGGCATGCTGTTTTTGATATGACCAAAAAGTCCATTAAATTGGCTCGGTGGCTAAAAATAATTTCTAGAAAGAATTCCAAAGATTTCAACCTCACTGTAGAAGATCAAGAACAGGAGAAATATGGCTACATAGAGACGGTGTTTTCTTCCTATGCTTGTACCTTTAGTTTAGTTACCGAATGGGGTTAATTGATGGGCATTTCTGTCAACTAAACAAAAGGATATTGGGTGAAGTGTCAATCTGCCCTTCAGTGAACTCATGATTAATTTCATGTACCCATTTTTAACATCTAACAAATTGTGGCCTTAAAATTTCCAAAAAACATTGGAGACATAGAACAGGCAAGTAGAGAAACAATATGGAAATTAAACATAGAAGAATCTGTCCAGGAAATCAATATAGATAGAACATACTACTGCAAAGGAGAATAGATAACACAATGGCCCCTCAAATTAGAAAAATACTAAGGAAAATAAACAAGAAAAAAAACAAGACACATCCAAAGTTCCAGAACAAATAGCCACATAAATATAAACCTTGAGGAAGCATGCACAAGAAAAATCACAAACATCTTGTTTTGACGATATTTTGACAAGAATTATAAGATTCAAAAATACTAAATGCACTGAAGATTGCCTAGAATAGCTAGACAAGTGCATACCAGTCTAAAAGTTTCGGGTCTACAAATTGGGCATTTGCCACCAATCTCCAAGCCCTGGGCTTGTCAGTAAACCACACAAAATGCTTCATTACATTCAGAGCCTGCAAAGTAGTATTGCATTGAAATGAAGGTTTCTTCTGATATGCAAAGAGGATGCGAATTAATGTGAAAAAAACATGAAATACATGGTACAAAAAATAAATGAAATAAGAAAGAAAAGTTGTAAAATTTGGCTGTGACTAAATACTACTATTATGACCTTGGAAGAGATTAACACTGTTATGACTGCCTTTCAGGAGAGCCTATGATACACCTAGAGACGAAGCAACCAAACAGGTCCCAAATATCAACAAGCCACAAGGGGCACTCAAAAGGGAATACGGATCTAAAGAGCACCAACAAAAGAGGGGTGGAGGGTGGAGGAACAGGCGGAGGAGGGGAGAAGAGCCAGGAGATGACTGGCCGGAGGGGATGGAAACGGCTGTGTAGGGTCAGATAAGGGCAGAGGGGTAAGAAGAAACGATGATATGGGTTGTTTGAGGAGAGAGAAAGAAGCAGGAGAGAAAGAGAGTGAAAGATGCAAACCTGAACGGTCCGCCACGGACGGCGACCTTTCCGCCGGATTGCGGTGCCTTCTCCGCCGAGAATGGCGAGGGGTTCCACTGGGGTGGGTGAGAGCTCCTACTTACTGCCCGTGACACACCGACGTCCCTGATGAACTACTTCAGTGGACCGAGGCCGGCTTGGAGCCACCCCATTTGCAGAGAGAGATGGAGAAGAGCAGGTACGGCGGGAGGAAACAACCGTCCGTTTGCTGGGTCTCCGGTGAGGAGGTCCCCCGTATAGAACGCAGGAGATTCATCACGAGTAGGGGGAGGTGGCCTCCTCGCTGCCGCCTCCGAGAGAGAGAGAGAGTCCCGGCGGGAGGAAGACATCCACTAATCGAGCCCGAAGACGGAGGTGAGGCGGAGGGAGGCGTCCGCCGGTGACTTGGCCGCGGTGTGAGCGGCTTCGGAGCGGCGTGGGTTTCGAAGGGAGAAGACGATGGGCAGGAGCGGGGTGGGTTTGGGGTCGGAAACTTACGAAACAAGGAAAAGGGGATGGGTCGTACTATTTATAGTTAGTAGAAAGAGACGTTAGCGCTCGTCTGTGCTGGACCCAAATTTTTAAAATTTTCAATTCCAAATTCGTTTTAAAATGTTTACTTTCAGTTGTTACAATCTTTTAAATATTATGCAAATATTTATTCCTTTGACAAACACCCCTTTCAAAAGGGCAAAAAGGTTGCACGAATTTTTTTTAAATAAACATGAAGATTGCAGAAGTTTATACTGATTGTGAGGATTGAAAAATAAAAACATCTTTCATAGGAGCCACACGATCACCATCAAGGGAACATTTTTTTTATCTACCCTTATTAGTAACTTAAGAGTCAAACAACACTGTACTTTTGTGAAATTTTTGTTCATAGAAAATTTTAAATTTATTAAAATAAATTGTTAATATATCGTTGACCTTTATTTTTAGCATGTCAAAATACAAGTCATGATAAAAAGACAAATTTGTCTTAAGACGTTACACCCTTATATTCATCGAAGAAATCAGCCACTAATCCCTTACGATCTTTTGAGGTTAGCCTCCAAATCGTTAGCTTTAAAATTCATGGTGCTCACCTTATTGATGCTTTCGTGAAAAAGCGGTGTCATATGTGAACTGAGATGATAGTCATTTAGAGAGAGTTTTTATACCTTATTTCAAATAAAACATGTTATGGAACTTAACGAGAAGCTCAAAAAGAAATTTTAGAGTTATTGGCACAACGTAAGCCTTAATGGCGGTCTCCAATCATATGCCACATCTTTACACAAGTGACAACAAACTCTATGACTATTGCTTTATCCATGTGTTTTTAATTGACTTATATTTTTTAGGCGCACCAAGAAATACACAGCTTCTCATTTCAAACGTCCACCAACTTAAGAATTGTTTGGTGAATCGTATTATCAAAGGACGTTTTGATCATAAGGAGATTTGCAGTAGAAATACTTGTTGTACAATCAGGTTGTATAACAAGTCTAGTCACACTACACAACTCCATATAGTTGGATCACGTGGCCAACTCAACTAACTGGGTGAGCTGACATGGCCACCTCCATAATATTTCGATTGACAAATATATATTTTGATTGAGAAATACAATTTTTGATTGACAAATATAGTTTTTGAATGACAATACAGTTTTCAAAATATGTATTTGTCAATCAAAATCTGTTTTTGTCAACCGAAAATTGTATTTTTTAATCAAAAACTGTATTTGTCAATCAAAAACTATATTTGTCAATCAAAATATGTACTTGTCAATCGAAAATGATATTTGTTAATCCAAATATTATGGGACTGGTCATATCAGCTCACCTAGCTAGCCAAGTTGACCACGTAGTCTAACTATAAGGAGTTATGCGGTGTGACCGGACTGACTGCACAACCTAGTTGTGCAGCAAGTATTACTCTCACTCATTATGGCTATTCATAATTCATTTTAAATTGAAAAATTGAACCAAATCAAGTGATTTAGTTTGGTTCAACTCGGCTTGAAAGTGGATATGGTTCTGTTTAGTTTTACAAACATGTGAAATCAAAATGAATCAAAAAACTGAATAACGTGGATTTTAATATAAATATATATTTTATATTGATATTGCATACATAAATATATAAATGTTTCAATGTCATATGTATGTTTTTATATGTAAATATATGTGTCATATATATTTTTACACAAATACATATATTTTATTTTAACTTTAATTATAAAGACCATACACATGCATTTAATATGGAACTGATGTAGGCGAAGCTATCACGGTCGGATTCCGAGATTAGAATCCGACAATAATGACGAAGAAGACCGACAGGGATCCGGACCGAGACGAGGGCAGAGTGGGGCCGAGGCTCCAAAACCGAAGCGCGCTCGGACGAAGACTTGTCGAGGGCGAAGCAGCCTCCGCAGGGCCGAAGGGGACCTGACTAGCGAAGGGCGACGCCGAAACCGGAGGAAGAAAAACCGAGGCCGGTGGCCGAGGCCGACTCGGAGAGGTCGGCGAAGATTCAAACCGAAGCCCTTGTAAGGAGAAGAACCGGTCAGTGAGGGTCTCGGGCTTCGGCCCAAGAGAACCCCCTCCGACGGCTAAGTTAGCTTCTGAAGAAGATTCGATTCAGAAGAGAAGGAAGAAGAAGCTTTAACGCTTTTGGACTATTGTCCTTGGTCAAGAAGACATACATTTTGTAATAAATAGCCGTGTATTTATAACGAAGGATAGAGGTTACTTGGTTGTGGTAGCGGATATAGGACTATGTTTTAGTTTACTGGTAAACCGCCATAGTGCCTAACCCTCCCACCGGAGTGGGCCGGATACGGCTACTCGGCCGAAGGTTGGGGGCCGCTGTTGGGCCGAATGCCGCTGGTGGGCTGAAGCCAATTGGGCTGAAGGCCGCTTGCTGGGCCGAAGCCAATTGGACTGAAGGCCGCTTGCTAGGCCGAGACCAATTGGGCTGAGGGCCGCTGATGGGCCGAAGGCTGCTGGGCCGCTAATGGGCTGAAGGTTGCTGGGCCGCTGTTGTTGGGCTGCTAATGGGCCGAATCGGATTCTGCCCCATCACATGGCCCCCTACGCTTGTCGTTCTCAATTTCATGAAACGCCGAGAGTAAAATATGAAGCCCTTATGGAGAAATAACATGATTCGCACCTTGTCCGAAACTGGGAGATAAGTCTTCGCCTTAGGTCGGCCGAGGGCTGGTGACAAACAGCCTCGTCTCAGGCCGGGACCCTGTCGTAGACACCTTCGTCTCAGGTCAAGGCTTGGTGACGAATGCCTTCGTCCCCAGTTGTGAAAGGGCGAGTTTTTAGAGTATATCGGAACACCAGGCAAGAGCGGGAAAGACCTTGGGCTTCCCGCCTTCACGGTCGCGTCACAACAAACACAGGACACGTGTTTCTCATCGGGCCGGGCTGCCAAAAGCACAAAAGGATCTCAGCCGTTAACAACGATCACCCGGATCGCGGTCACTTCGGCTCTCTGCCCAAGACTTCACCTGGATTGCCGCCTCTCCGGCCTTCGGCACGAGGATCGGGACAAGTGGCGAGCATCCGGACAAATGGTCGAAGGCTTGGGCCACATCCGGCCGTTGATTGCCTCCTCTCGATCTGGCAGCCCGCTCGTCATCATGGCGAAGGATAGGACACGCGTCAAGCATCCAAGCAGGGCGGAGCCGAGGGGTGGGAGGATCTCGGCTGTCGGTTCAACACCGGACCCCCTCAAATCCCCCTATAAATACCAACTCCTCTCCCCCTAGCCACTGTTCCTTTGCCTTCTTCTTCCTCTGCGCCTGTGCATCCCTGCGAGCAGCTTCCGCGAAAGCCTTTGCTTCTCCGGCAGTGAGTGCGCTATTGAGGGTGTTTGAGGACGCCTTGTCCATCGTCGGGGAGCTCCTTGTCGCCGAGAGTCATCGCTGGGAAGTCCTTTGTCGCCGGGAGGCTTTTTATCACCGGGGAGATTCTTAGTCGCTGGGGAGATCCTAGTCTGAGGGTAAGCCTCAGCTTTCGCCTTCTCTCTTTTTTGATTCATGTCCAGTAGCTCTCCTTCGGCCGAGAGTAACTTTTCAGCCGAAAGCGGTTCTTCTTGCTCCTCGTCCAGACCTCCCCAGTCTTCTTTGTCATCTCCATTTTCTTCGAACTCCTTTCTTTCCGTTATGGCGGATGAGGCAAAACCGGTTCCGGTTGCTGCTGAGCCTTCCACTTCGGGCCGTCGTCAGGCTGAGATGGTTTCAAATGTAGCTAGTGCCCTTGATGTCGAAACCATCAAGGTCATAACTAACTACTATCTGATTCCGTCTTGGATGGTTCCCGTCCGGCCCAGAAGGCGCACCAGAGCTAACACCGTTTGGCCAGAGAGCTTCTCGATCTATGAGCACAGCTTTCGGGCGGGCTTCCGCCTTCCTCTTCCTTCTTTTGTTATAAATCTTTTGAGCTTTTACGGACTGGCCCCGTCCCAACTCTTTCCGAATTCTTGGCGGACAGTCTATGCTTTCCTGGCCCTGAACTCCTATCTCGACTTCAACCCCTCGGTAAATATTTTTCGCTATCTGTTCAAGATAAAACCTTAGGGGAAGTCTTCTTGGTACTGCTTCGTCCCCCGCTTCGGCCGGGGGATCTTCTCCGGGAAGCCCTCGTCCATTCATCATTGGAAGGAGGGCTTCTTTTTCATTTCTCTGCCAGAGGAGGATAAGAGTGTGTGGCCCTTCCCAACCGAATGGGCACCCTTGGCCGAGGGCCTTTCCGACCCACCCACTCTCAGCCCCGAGCAGCTCGCCGACGCGCACCTCTTCGAGGACGAGGCTCCGTACAACATTGCGGAGCTTTTGTCGGACGAGGATAGGCTCATTGAGATGGGAGCCTGGCCGGACCCGTCGTTCTCTCCTCCCCGGGTCTTCCCCTACCTTCCTCTCGAAGAAGCCCCTGGGAGGCCGAGGCGAGAGCTATCGCGACCAGGGCTCCGGCCGAAGCCTGTCCGGCCGAAGAGGGCGCCGAAGCTACGGCCGGGGGTAAGTCGGCTTTGAGTCAAGTTGCATTTTGAACTGTTGCTAACTCTCTTTTTTCCGCTTTCAGAGATGTCTGGTCTCCGGGGCCTGATCAGCCGGATCTCCAAGCAGTCCGGACAGTCTCGACCATCCCAGCCGCGGCCTGCGAAAGGAAGGACGGTCGGAGGAGTTCCGGCCCCCGACGTACGGACCACAAGGCAGACCGCGGCTTCCGCCGAAGGCCGCGCTGCCGCAGCTGCTCTCGAGAGGGAGCGGCAGAAGGGGAAAGCGGTCGCCGGAGGGAGCGGGCGGCCTAAGAAGCGGAGCCGGCCGGATGATCTCGGCAAGAGGGAATCCGCCTCGGCGACCAAGAGGCCAGTATCGGGACGGGACGCACCGCTCTCGTCGCCTCCCCAGCCGCAAAGGGGCGATTCTCTGTCGGCTACCGGGGCCGGCGCGGAGACGCTGTCCTACCCCTTCGGGGCGGCCGTGACCCACATGTCCCGAGAGTACGGGCACGAGCCCTGGCGCCCGGACACGGGGGTCTTCGCAGACGAGAGTCTGGATGACTCCCGGACGTGTCTGCGCCTGGTTCGCGGCTGGACCCTCCCGATAGCCGGGGACGGGATCAAGGAGCTTTCTTCGGAAGGCTTGTCCCTGTAGTGTGTCCGGCACGCCGTCTAGGTAAGAGCCCCTTCTTCATCCTTGCTCGTTGTTTCTGTTAAAGGCTTCGTCTCATGTTTTTCTTTCTACTGTAGGCCTCGGTCATGTGCGGGGCTCTTGCTCGCCGCCAGGCCCTCATCCAGCAGAAGCTCCAGGACATCGACCAGGCTTCGGATCAGCTGGCTTCGAGCAAAGTGGCCTCGATGCGGCGCGATCTCGAGGCCAGCATCGATGTCCTTATCGGGGCGAACGCGCTGCTGCGGTCCGAGCGGGACGAGCAGAAAGAGGTGATCCACACCACCTCAGAGGCCAAGAAGAAGGCCGAGAAGGAGCTGGAGCGGGCCCGGGCCGAGATCACGTCCTTGAAGGCCAAGATCTAGGACAAGGCCAAGGAGCGGGAAGAGGAGCGCCGCCGCCACGCCGAGGAGGTATCGGCTCTGAAGGCAGACTTGGAGGCCAAGATCAAGGAAGCCGATGACGTCGCTCGCACGGCTGTAACGAGCTACAAGGAGGGCCCAGAGTACGCCGATGAGATGCTGGAGGCCGGGGCTAAGGCGGCCTCGGCCATGTTCGATCTGGGGATGGCCATTGCCCAAAAGGCGTGTCCGGACACAAATCTGACCGGCTTCGGCTACCCTACCGACGAAGAAGGCGAAGAGATCTTGGCATGGTGGCGAGCACTCAAGGCCGAAAGAACTCCGGCTTCTCCGGAAGGCATTGCGGCAGACTTGGGCCATGCTTCTTCTCCAGCATCTCCCGGCCATACTCCTGTTGATGTGGACGGCGAGGACGCCGAAAGCTAATCCGGGGGCTTGTCCCGGTTGTTTTTGTTTCTCAAGATACCTAGGCCAGGCACACGGCCCGTTTTTGTACGTGGCGTATATATAAAAATGATCTGCATTTGCTTGCTTCATGGCATCTGAGTAGATAGCCGATTTCGATTCTGCATGTGGCCGAAGCCATGCCGCTCCCGCTACGGTTTGCATGGCCGAAGCCACTCCCGGTACGGTTTACACGGAATTAGGATGTAGTGCCGCTCCCGATACGGTTTGCATGGCCGAAGCCACTCCCGGTACGGTTTGCGCGGACTTAGAAAATATTGCCGCTCCCAATACGGTTTGCATAGCCGAAGCCACTCCCGGTATGGTTTGCACGGACTTAGAGAATATTTCCGCTCCCGATACGATTTGCATGGCCGAAGCCACTCCCGGTACGGTTTACACGGACTTAGGATGTAGTGCCGCTCCCGATACGGTTTGCATGGCCGAAACCACTCCTGGTACGGTTTGCACGGACTTAGAAAATATTGCCGCTCCCGAGACGGTTTGCGTGGCCGAAGCCACTCCGGGTACGGTTTCACGGACTTAGAGAATATTGCCGCTTCCGATACGGTTTGTATGGCCGAAGCCACTCCCGGTACAGTTTGCACGGACTTAAAGAATATTGCTGCTCCCGATACGGTTTGCATGGCCGAAGCCACTTCTGGTACGGTTTGCACGGACTTAGAAAATATTGCCAGACACTTCTTCGGAACAACGAAAAATATATTCATGGTGTCTGGCTGAACTCCGGGAAAATACCTTACATAAAATAGCGCCGAAGGCGTTCCACATTCAAGGTGCGAGGGAGAGGCTGGCCCGAAAGGGTCTCCAGCCGATAGGCCCCTTGTCGGATTACTTCTCGCACGCGATAAGGGCCCTCCCAATTCGGAGAAAGCTTCCCTGCGGCTTCGGCTGGCTTGGACGCGTGGGCATTTCGCAACACGAGGTTCCCTGTTTCGAAACTTCGGGGCTTCACTCGAGCGTTGTGATATCTCACCATGCGTTGTTGATATGCCGCCAGCCGAATGCGAGCTTGATCCCTTGTCTCTTCTATAAGATCAAGGTGATCCCTCAGGGCTTCGTCATTAGTCTTCGGATCGTAAGTAAGAACCCTTGGCGACAGCAAGCCGACTTCAATAGGAATAACCGCTTCCACCCCGTAGGCCATTCGGAATGGGGTTTCTCCGGTAGGGTTTCGGCTTGTTGTCCGATAAGCCCATAAGACGCTTGGCAGCTCTTCGACCCATCGGCCTTTAACCTTGCCGAGGCGAGTCTTCAGTCCTTGTAATAGGCTTCGATTAGTGACTTCGACTTGGCCATTCGTCCGAGGGTGTGCTACCGAAGCGAGCTTATGTAGAATACCGAAGCTTGCGCAGTTGTCTTTGAACCGATGGCTGTCAAACTGCTTGCCATTATCTGAGATGATTGTCCGAGGGATGCCGTAGCGGCAGATGATGGACTTCCATAAGAAGTTCCATGCATTACTATCAGTTATAGATGCGAGGGGTTCGGCTTCGACCCACTTGGTGAAGTAATCCACTGCCACAATAAGGAATTTCCTCTGGCCGGTGGCCATGGGAAAAGGTCCCAAGATATCAATTCCCCATTGGGCGAAAGGCAAAGGGTCTGATAGAGGCGTCAGGAGGGTTGCCGACTGGTGAATGAGGGAACTAAACCTCTGGCACTGATCACAGCAGCGGACGAGAGCGGCTGCATCCTCTCAGAGCGTTGGCCACCAGTACCCTTGCCTCAAGAGTGGCCGGCCGAAGGACTTCTTATAGAGCATACCCTCTAGAATTAGAAAATGGGAAGAGCGCTGCCGGACGCGCCTTGCTTCCTTCAGATTGGACGGGACCTCCTCTCGGAGGAGATAAGCGATCAAGGGAGTCATCCAGGTCTCTGCTTCAGATTCATTCACTTGCATGACCTCGGATTCGCGATACTTGGCTCAGATAGTTCTTCTACTAATACCATTCGGCCTCCCCCCCATCCTGAGTTGATGCTAGCCGGGAAAGTGCATCGGCTCGAGCATTTTCGGCCCAAGGGATCCGCACAATCTCAAAAGAAATAAATTCAGCTAGGATTTTGTGGGTTATCTGGAGATAGGACGTCATCAATGCGTCCCGGGCCTCGTACTCTCCGGTAATTTGGTTGGCGATAAGCTAAGAATCGTTAAACGCCCTTATCCTTTGTGCGCCGAGCCTTCTAGCGGCCCGAAGGCCTGATATAAGGGCTTCATACTCAGCGGCGTTATTGGTAGCTGGGAAGGAGAAGCGCAGTGCATACTCCGTGACGACCCCTTCTGGAGATGCTAAGATCCACCCGGCGCCACTGCCCGAAGAGCATGCGGACCCATAAGCGTACAGTTGCCATTCATCCGCCGACGAAGGAGCCGAAGCAACTTCGGCTTCAGGTGTAGCACTGACTTCCGGCTGAGTGGCCGAGGATGCTTCGGGAGTAAGCTCGGCAATGAAGTCAGCCAAAGCTTGAGCTTTTATTGCAGTCCGAGGTCCACAAGAGACGTCGAACTCACCCAGTTTGATCGCCCATTTCGCTAGCCTCCCGGATACTTCTGGCCGAGAGAGGACTTGCCTCAAAGGTTGATCTGTGAAGACCTTTATTGAATGCGCGAGGAAGTAGGGCCGGAGCCTCCTCGCGGAAGCGACGAGGGCCATGGCCAGCTTATCAAGAGCCGGATACCGAATCTCTGCTCCGTGGAGGGCTCGACTTATATAATAAACTGGCCTTTGGACACCATCTTCTTCCCGGACGAGGACCGCACTGACAGCTGCTTTAGACGTGGCAAGGTAAACGAACAGTTGCTCTCCTTGAACCGCCTTAGACAAGACGGGAACGTTGGAGAGATAGGCTTTCAGCTGATCGAAGGCCGATTGACACTCGTCCGTTTAAGAGAAATTGCTAGCCTTCTTCATTAGCTTGAAGAAGGGAAAACAGTAATCAGCTGCCCTTGACATGAAGCGGCTTAATGCGGCAATCCTTCCACTTAGCTTCTGAACCTCTCGGACGTTGGCCGGAGGACGCATCTAGATAATGGTCGTAACCTTCGTAGGATTTGCTTCCACCCCTCGGCTGGTGACCATGTAACCGAGGAACTTCCCAGAGGCCACGCCGAAGGCGCATTTGGCAGGATTCAGCTTCATTTTATACCTGCGCAAGGTGGAGAACGTCTCGGCTAAATCGGCCAGATGGTCCACAGCAATGCGGCTTTTCACCAATATGTCGTCGATGTAGACCTCCATATTGCGGGCGAGCTGTGGAGCGAACATCTTGTTGACGAGACGCTGATAAGTTGCTCCGGCATTCTTTAGGCCGAATGGCATCCGGATGTAACAGTATAAGCCGAGGTCCGTTGTAAAGCTTGTCTTGTCTTCGTCGTCCGGATGCATTCGGATTTGGTGATAGCCTAAATAGGCGTCGAGGAAGTTGAGCAATTCATGGCCGGATGTGGCGTCCACTATCTGGTCTATCCGAGGCAGCGGAAAACTGTCCATCGGACAAGCCTTATTAAGATTAGTGAAGTCTACACACATTCGCCACTTGCCGTCCTTTTTGGGCACCATTACTACATTAGCAATCCATTCGGGGTGATGCACCTCTCGAAGATGTCCCGCATCTAACCCCTTTTGTACTTCAGCCTGGATGGCCATCCTCCTTTCTTGATTGAAGGTGCGTCGCTTCTGCTTGACCGGAGGCTGGTTTGGGTTGATGTGCAGTCGATGCTCTGCCACCTCCAGGTCGACTCCGGTCATGTCCGAAGGAGACCAGGCGAAGACATCAAGGTTTTCCTTCAGGAATTCAATAAGTCTCTCGGCTTTAGTTTTCTCGAGGCCGGAACCTATCATTAGTGTTCGGCCTTCTCCTCCCGGAACTGGAACAATTGTAAGTTCCTCTCCTGGGGATGCTTCGGCCGAAGATTCAATTGAAAGGGATTCGGCCGCAGCCTTCCCTTTGACCGAAATCATATAACATTGCCGAGCAGCTTCCTGATTTCCCTTGGCTTCGCCGATTCCATGGCCGGTGCGGAACTTCAGCTTCTGATAGAAAGACGAAGGTACAGCTCCAATTCCTCCGATCAGCCTTCGGCCAAAGATGGTGTTGTAGGCCGAATCAAGTTTTACGACAGCAAAATCTGTTTCAACGGTCAATTGCCGAGAGGCTGTACCTAGGGTTACAGGTAGCCAGACGATGCCTTCTACTCGGCAAGGTGAACCATTAAAGCCGAATAGAGGCCCCCGGTGAGGCTTCATGTCAACCTCATTCAAACCCATTTTTAAGAAACAATCGTAAAAAAGTACATTGGGAGCACTTCCATTATCCACAAAGATACGATGAACATCGTAACTTCTCATTACAGCATTTACAACGAGGGCGTCGTCGTGAGGGAACTGAACGTCGGTCAAATCCTCCTGGCGGAAGATGATGTCTTCTTGACGGAACCGCTTCGGCTCGGCATCGATTGCTACTATCTCTGCTGCAACATCGGCTCGACGACGCTTTGCTCCCTCTCGCTGTCCTCCGGATATCATCATAATCGACCCGGCTCTGGGTCGTTGGTGTGATGCTTCTGCCGGGGCCGAAGTCACCGTCGGCTGAGGTGGGGTTTCTTTATCCGGGAGTTGCCGTTGCCTTGCTGTTTCGGGGACGTCCCGGTTCTGCCGCTGTTGAGGTTGCTCTCGCCGATACTGCGGTAGACGACCTTCCCGAATGAGGCGATCAATCTCCTCCCGAAGGTGCCGGCATTCGTCAGTCGAATGGCCGGTTTCCCGATGGTACTCGCAGTATTTGCGAGGGTCCCTTCGGCGAGGATCAGTCTTGATACGCTCAGGTTGGCGAAGCATACCTTTCACCTCCATGAGCATCCGGGAGGGTGGAGCAGGTAGTGGCAGATACCGCTGCTGCGGATCCCGGGGCTTGTCTCCCTCCCATTCTTCCCTCCGGTATCGCTTGCGAGAGGGCTCCTGATCTTCTGGGCGAGGACGAACCACTGGAGAAGGAGCCGCCGACACTGCCTCGGCAGTACTCTTGCCCTTGGACATCATCAGGGCCTCCCGGTTGATGTATTTATGGGCCCGAGCTACCAGGTCTTGGAAGGTGAGAGGATGACGCTTTCTGATGGAGCTGAGAAGCCCCTCGTCCGTACATCCACTGATTACGGCCGAGACCGCAATCGAACTATCCAGGTTTGGAATCTGGGTTGCTTCGGCCCGAAATTTGGTAAAATACTCTTGAAGGGTCTCGGTCGGTCCTTGTCGAATGGCAAGCAGACTGGCCGAGGTTTTACATTGCCTAGTGGCATCATAGAATTGGTCGATAAACAGCTGGCCTAACTGCACTAGAGAGTGAACAGAATTGGGGGCCAACGTCTCAAACCAAGTCAAGGCTATTTTTTCTAGGGTGAGGGGGAAGGGACGACAGCAAATTGCCTCGGAACCCCTCGGACGGAGAGGTAGGAATTAAATCTCTGGAAGTGACAGACTGGATCTGTCATTTCATCATACAGAGGCCCTTTCGGTAGTTTAAAGTTGGAAGGTACCTCGACGGCCAGAAGTTCTGGAGAGAAAGGAGTTTGCTCCAGAATAGTGCTGGCGAGAGGTGCTCCATACGGCCGAGACACCATTTGCTACATTTCCTTCCTCATTGCCGTCAGTCGCCGGTCCAGATCCGGGGTGGTTGAAGTAGTGACCGAACGTCCTTCGGCTTTAGTTGGATGAAATCCGGACAAAGCATAGTTCGGCTCCGTTAGAATATAACTAGCGCGAGGAATTTGACCTTGCGGCCCGAGTGGCTCGCTGCGTACCGAAACCACTTCGTCGTGGAACGCCCGCGAGGGTGTTGGTTGTACCCTTGTGGCTTGAGTAGGAAAGTATTGAACTAGAGGAGGCGGTACCTGCTGTGTAAGCTGATTCAACAATCCCATATGTTGAGCGATAGCAGACACCATATCCTGCAATGGCGCCAAAGTGGTGACAGTAGCAGCCAATGTAGCCACTTGCTGTTGAAGCTCTTCCATTCGATCGTCTCTGGGAGGGAGAGACTCTGGTATTGCTGGAAGGATGGAACCTTGCAGAAGAATAGATGGAGTACCTTCGGCATGGAGTGTCTGCGCCAGAGTAGCTCGTATATCTGCCTCGTCTTGACTGGATCGTCTGGTCACCGGACGATGAGACATGACCTCTTGTTGGATTCCCACAGATGGCGCCACGTGATGTAGCCGAAGCTATCACGGTCAGATTTTGAGATTAGAATCCGACAATAATGACGAAGAAGACCGACAGGGATCCGGGCTGAGACGAGGGCAGAGTGTGGCGTAGGCTCCAAAACCGAAGCGCGCTCGGACGAAGACTTGCCTAGGGCGAAGCAGCCTTTGCAGGGCCGAAAGGGACCTGACTGGCAAAGGGCGACGCTGAAACCGGAGGAAGAAAAACCGAGGCCAGTGGCCGAGGCCGACTCGGAGAGGTCAGCGAAGATTCAAACCGAAGCCCCTGTAAGGAGAAGAACCGATCAGTGAGGGTCCCGGGCTTCGGCCCAAGAGAACCCCCTTCGACGGCTAAGTTAGCTTCTGAAGAAGATTCGATTCAGAAGAGAAGGAAGAAGAAGCTTTAATGCTTTTGGACTATTGTCCTTGGTTAAGAAGACATACCTGTTGTAATAAATAGCCGTGTATTTATAACGGAGGATAGAGGTTACTTGGTTGTGGCAGCTGATATAGGACTATGTTTTAGTTTACTGGTAAACCGCCATAGTGCCTGACCCTCCCACCAGAGTGGGCCGGATACGGCTACTGCGCCGAAGGTTGGGGGCCGCTGTTGGGCCGGATGCCGCTGGTGGGCTGAAGCCAATTAGACTGAAGGCCGCTTGCTGGGCCGAAGCCAATTGGGCTGATGGCCGCTTGCTGGGCCGAGACCAATTGGGCTGAGGGCCGCTGATGGGCCGAAGGCTGCTGGGCCGCTAATGGGCCGAAGGCTGCTGGGCCACTAATGGGCCGAAGGCTGCTGGGCCGCTGTTGTTGGGCTGCTAATGGGCCGAATCGGATTCTGCCCCATCAGGAACATAGTGAAAAAATTTTAGATTCCTGTCCGATTCGGTTCAATTTCATAAGTTTGGTTCAATTTCTTAAAAAAAAATTCCTCAAAATTGGGCTGTGAACAACCCTATTTTGTGGAGCAATGTCGCAAAGGTGGCTAATTAAGCAAGATTGGAAGATCTGTGTTTAGTATTCATGATAATAAGAGCTTTGTTGTCTTCTTTTTTGTAACGACCCGCCACCCTATAATCAGAGACCCGATTACTAAATGAGTATCGGATAATTATCTACGGGTTCACACCCGGATCTCAAACGACATGTCTAGAGAAGTAAGCGTTAAACAAGGCTAAATATAACAATCTCACAGACCTCAAAGAAAGTACAAGTGCGCAGGAAGTAAAATAATAATGTTCGTACACAGTCCAACAATAATTACATGGTCTAATGAATTAAATAAGTACAGGCATAAGAAAAATACAACAACATTGGGGTATACCACGGAACCGAGATAGCCCGCACACCAAGGAGAACACCACATGCCAACACTTGCCAAGAAGTCCACACCTGAAACCGCAGGGAGTGAGCCACACCAAAATTGGACTCAGTAGGAATCACCTAATCCCCACCTCCCACGCACGCACCTACAATTGCAACAAGACTAGATGTAGGCAAATTAAGTAAAGTAGTAAATATAGCTCCTAAGGATTCCCAAATCCCGATATGAAACACATGCATTCGTAAATGCAACAGGCACAGTTCTAAGCAATTTAAGCAACCTAACTCAACACCGCAGTTCGTAACCAAAGATCCAGCTAAACACACAAACCACATTGCCAAATGCGTACAAACGACACCTCACAACACCACCAACATCCATGCATGTCCACCTCTACGATGTTCCGGACATAGTAGGATGAGGCAGTGAGTCAAACTAGGACTAACTGGGACTAGTGAACCACCACCACCCAGTTACGTGTGCAAACAAGCAGTCTAGAGTACTGTCCTATAGACCGGACTTCCCTCACGCCAGACCAAGGCGCTTCACGAGAGCCCTGGGGATTGGCGAAACTCCCCTCAAGTCGAAGCTATAGGGACTACCCGTAACCCTAACCTCCCAGGTCACATCAGGCCAAAGGGCGAAGGGTACCACTCGTAACCTCGATATCTCAGGTTACATTAGGCCTAGTGGCGAAAGGGTAAACTCCAGCAGCATCAAACCCGGCTCTACAGTAAGAAACGTGCCGGAAACTGCCACGACAAACTAGGAAAGTGTAAGGAATCGCCATGAACGCAGTGGAAATAAAAATGATTCCATTGTATCGGTTGCTGGGGTCGTAAAACGGACATTAAAACTAAGCGGGAAGAACAGTTCTTCACCTTTGCGGGGTTTCGAATCTCCCGTGGATGATGCCGACTCGGTAATCGCGCACGCGCACGATCTCTAGAGGTATCCACACGAGTTCCCGCAGCAGACGCGATTTCCTCCTCGACTTGAGTGCTCCGACCAGATCTCAAATCCACCATGCGCGGAGAGAGACAGATCCACTCCAAGAGAGAGAGAAGGAGAGAGAGAGAGGAGAGAGAGAATCTGGAGAGTAAAATTCATCCAACTGACTTTTTACCCCTCCCCCTTGGCCCTCCTTATATAGAAATAAGGATAAGCACAACAGTTAATCCTCATGATTATCCAAGAGTTTGGCCTTGGATAATTCTCCATTAAATCTTCATGTTTATCCTGCAGCTTTTCACAAAAACCCAGATAAGCATGAAATTTAACATCTCTCACCGTCTGACGAGAACTCTTATGTGTGTGACCCTCTAGGCCCATATATCAGTCCGGTTGCAGGCCCATTAAACTTAGAACTAATTCTAGAGTTTAATATTTATTAATTAACATTTAAACATCATATGTTAAATGATTAATTTAATAAACAAGTAAATTATCATCCGATGATTAATTCACTTGGCCTTCTGATCATGAACAGCACCAAACACTACCTCATGATCCCAGAAGATATAAGGGATATTGTTCCCTTCAATTGAACATTTCCGTCTGCAGATGCCGCACAGATATAATCCTTCACTCGTGCAATGTCCCGATAACGCAAGGGTATGGTTTTATAGTCAAACCCTCTATCGCATTATCCAGATGGATTCCAGTACACAGTTAATATCTAGAAAGACATCTCTTTCATTTGACCATGGCCAGGGATTTCTGTGTACACATCCATAGGACATTCTCTCTCCAGTCTTATACCAAGAGTGAGTGATCCCTTGTTGTTCACTCAATTACCTTCGCAAGCTTTCCACTGTATCTGAAAGACCGATTATGGTGGACTTAATGGTTAAAGTCCACGAGTCAGAGAATCAAGATACAATGGTCCACAAACAAGATATCATTGGTGACTCAGGTCAAAGGACCAACTGTGCTACTGCAACGATTGAATTCCCTGGTTGACTAATAGGTATAATTACCATCCAGGAATTCTTATTTGGGTCTGTTCAGTGAACTCATTCTCTAATGAGCACCCACTTGTTTGTCTTAGTGTCACCACACGAGTGAATGTGAGATCATTCACCCTCATCACATGAGCAGACATAACTTGTGTCGATCTTATCGGATATTTAATGTCCATCTCAAATATCCTATGATCGAGAACTATTTAAGACAATTGACTGAGGATATTGATCTAACTATCATGATCTCATTATGATTCAATATCCCATACATTTGTCTATGGACCTTCATTACGATAGTCGTTTGCGAGAACTATTAAATGAAGAAATAATTGCCTTTATTAATAATCTGAACTAGAATGTACAATGATTGGCTTTGAGGCCACCCAATTCTAACAGAAAGCACTGACCCGTTGGGATAGAATAGAAACCCCTCGGATAGCACACTTGCTACTCCGGCCTGTCTGGCTCAGGTAGTTTTGCCTTTTCCTAGCCACAAGTGAAACACTAACATGTACTCCTCCCACACCGGTACGGCATTAATACCACACAGACACTGTGTCCCTCCCATACCGACACAAGGTGTCAAACACAAACCACAATCATTCTAGGTTCACGATTGCATAAACATATACACAATGCGATCCGATCACGTAGAAATCCTTGGCCCCGATGTACAATTTCAAACATGCATTTAACCAAACTATCTAACAATGTAAAGACATGTTAATTGCATAAATTAATGAGATTTTGTCCTGAATGGCGTCGCCTGTGGCCGACGTCTTTCAAGACCTCTAAACAGTTGGGGGATACTAGCTTGAATGGCATCGTCCATGGTCGTCACCATTTATGTAACGACCCACCACCCTATAATCGGGGATTCGATTACTAAATGGGTACCGAATCATTAAAATTTGGAGCCAAACCAGAATCTCGATAAGTCTGAGAAATAAATGATAAACTAAGCTAAACATCCCACATCACATCGAATTGTAAAGGAAGTACAGGAATTAAAAATTATTACAATTTGACTTCACTCAGCAAATAATTACATATTCCAACTGAAAAGAAATAATTAGCAACTGAAAAGAAATAATTAAGCGTACATGCCTGAAAGGAAAATAACAACTACATCGGGGCATGCCCTGGAACAGTAGCTGCTGGCGCGCAACTTGAGACGAAACACTCCACGCTACGCCTGCTTGGAACCCTCACCTAAAAACCGCAGGGGTGAGTCTCATTGAAATGGACTCAGTAAGGATCCTTCGATCCCCACTCACGCACCCACAAGTGCAACAACACAAATATAGGTAAATTAAATAAATAAAGCAGTAAACACAACTCCCAAAGATTCCCAAATTCCGATATAAAACATATGCATTTGTAAATGTAACATGCACAACTCTGAAACCACTCCACCACGAAGTCCACAACCAGCGTCTCGGCTAAACACACAAATTACGCAACCGAACGTAGAAAACTCCGACCCGCTGGGACCAAACAGCAACCCCTCAGATAGCGTGTTGGCTACTCCGGTCTGTCTAGCTCTAACCAGTTCTACTTCCCCCAGTACGAGTGATACTCTGAATGTACCACCCCCACACCGATACTAGCTATACCTCGGGATACACCAGGTTACCCTCTCTCTAGGCGTCACCCCACCATTCCCACACCGGTGCCGTGTCACTCTCATACCGACACAGGGTGACTATGAGCTAACAACTGTCACTCTAGGTTCACGATCGCACAAAACCCAACACAGTGCAATCCGATCATGTAGAAACCCTCGTCCTCGAAGTACGGTTCCGAACATGCATTTAACCAAACTATCTAACAATGTTAACATATGTTAATTGCATGTATTAATGGAGTTCTGTCTTGAATCGCGTCACCCGTGGCCGACGTCTTTCAAGACCCCTAAACTAGTTCAAATTTCGCAGAGTAACTGGGACCAGGGATATTGGCCTGAATGGCGTCGCCCATAGCTGACACTATTCAGCTCATTATCTTGTGTTGGCCTCGGCAACCAGAAGAAATGGGCCGTAAATGGCGTCGACTCAGGTCGATGCCTATAGCAACTGGTGTCGCCCTGAGTGGACGTGTTTTACGCCCGAAACCAAGCCAAATCGAAGGGTCCCTCTTCTCCCCAAAAACGCTAAAAAACACAAAGAAGACAAGGAGATAAGTCCAATAACAATTATCACCCAAAATCCCATTTCTTAAAAATGCTTATTCTCATTAAAAACCCATTAAAACATGCTTTCTACCCAAAATATCCACATACATCGCATGCTTCAAAGCGGGAAAAACATGGTTTTAAACCAAACACAACGAGGATCGTCACCTTACTAGTTACTTGAACTCCTTCTAGCTCCAAGCTGCCGAACCGCCATGCCATGAGCCGCCGTTGGTACTGCTGTGGACGTCGTCACTCCACCGGTACGTCGGCCGCCGTCCGTAGAGAAATGCGTCGCGGAGGAGATGGTGGTGGTAGTGGTAGGAGTTAGGAGGTTGATGAAGTGGAGGAAGAGGAGGAATAGGGAGAGTAAAGGAAGGAGAAGGGGAAGGGGATGTCGGAGGTTCGGAGAGAGGGAGGAGAGAGAGTGAGAGGGAGAGAAATAAGGGAAATGAGGGAAGGCTCGGGCATCAAATCGAACGAGCCTAAATCACATTGTTCTAGGAAGACATCATTCAGACGATAGGACGCAGGTCATACACTGATAGATCTCTGAATGGCGTCTCCTATGGCCGACGCCATTCAGACGATCAGACCGGGGCCGTACACGTGCGCCCCCACGCCCGCCCACGTGGCACTCTTGCAAAGCTCCTATATGGCGTCCCCTAAGACCAACCCGATAACCGGATCCGAAACCTTAGTCCTTACAATTTAAATGGCGTCACCTGGTCTGGACGTCATTCAAAACTGAACTGATTCTCGCAGAAACTGGCCTCGGGAGAAATCTGGTCTAAATGGCGTCACTCATGGTCGTCACCATTTTAAATGGCGTCGCCAACGCTATTTAGAGTTCGAAATCTAGTTTTCTTGCAACCTCTCGCGAGCCACAAAACAGGGTTACCTCCTCCCCAAAATTGCCTAAAAAATACTCAAAAATAGAGAATGAATGGGAGAATCCAAATTACCACTTAAAACACACTAATCCTCATTTTATAAAAATGCCCATTTTTATAAAGAACCCCTTAGAATATGCTTTTCTACCCAAAAATATCCACACACATCACATGCTTCAAAGTGGGAAAAATATGGATAAAACAACCAAATCATGTGTAAGGATTGCCCCCCTACCAGTCACTTGAACTCCTCCTAACTCTGTGCCACCGAACTGCCGCACTGCAAACAACCACCAGTACCGTCGTGGACGCCATCACTCAGCCAGTACCGTCGTGTTGGAGTGGTGGAAGAGGAAGAAGAGGAAGGGGAAAGGAAAGGGGAAAATGGAGGGGCTCGAAGAGAGGGAAGAGAGAGAGAGAGAAGGAGAGAATGAGAGAAAGGAGGGAAGGCTCGGGGCGTCAAACCGAAGCAGATGAAATCGCATTGTCCTTGATAGATGCCATTCAGGCAACAGGACGGGGTCGTACTCTAGCAGAATGTCTGAATCGCGTCATCCATATAAGACGCCATTCAGACGAAATGACTGCGGTTGTACACACGTGCTCCAACGCCCGCCCACGTGGCACAACAGCAATCTAACTAAATGGCGTCCGTACAGCCCGACGCCGTTCTAAATAGCGTCGTATGTTGTTTAGAAGGCACGCCTCAGGCCCACTAGGGCCTAATCCAATGGGTCCGGCATCAAAACCGACCTGATAACTGTACTCGAAACTTCAATCCTTACATTTTCCATCGCTTCTATCGCAAATAACAGGTATCAAGCTTTCAATTAGAATCTTCATTTTAACCATACTTCCATTAGATGGGGTGTATAGAACGATGAATTGTGAATTAAAAGAGTTAACAAATGGCCAATATTTGGTTTCATTTTTAGCGAATTTTTTAGGACTTCAAAGAAAATTGATTGACAAATATGAACCTAAAATACAGATTTATTATCAAAAATAGATTTTACTATGTTCCAATAGTTGAATACAGATCTATTATCGCAAAATAGGTTTTACTAAGTTCCATGAGCCAGATTAATATTAGTATCCAAGATAGGTCTTCATGTTCTGCTAAGAACATGGATTGGAGTTATACAGAAGTTTTACAAGCTTAGAGGAAGTACAAGGACACTAAGACAAATATCTATATCCAACCAAGAAAGAAGTAAAGGGATACTTCGAGGAAATATTCATGTCCAAGAAAGAAAGATATGTAGTTAGTTATACCCACTCCATTGGGAATAACTCAGTATTTTGGTATTTCCAATCCTTTTACAGTGACACAATTAGTATTTTTATATTTATATAGATGCATTAATATTTGAAGTTTCCTCGTAAATACATTTTCATTCTTGGCCAGCTACCATCTGAAATGCATCTGCTAGCTAATGGTGCATGTCAAAAGTTAAAACCTTTTTACTTCGCCTCATGTCATTAAATGGGAAAAAATCACATGATTAAACTATGATTACAAGTGGTCACAGAGAAAGGCATCTGATATGTTACAAGGAAAAGGAAAAATTATCCACAAAGATGAGTGCCCGATGTTATCATTGCTGCATGGTTCGACAACAACATGGTCGAAATGTACTGACATATAATTAACTTATGGAAGCTGTGGATGCTTTTTTCACATTTGTCACTTTGAATGATAAGATCAACAACACTTTATCACACTTATTCTGAAAGTGGCAAATGGCTGAGTAAGGTACAACACAATCTAATATACATTAAGCAATCTACTTTTATTACATGTGGAAATGTTATGGACAACATCCTAATGGCACACAAAGGAACGCATAGTTTCAAGCACCACAAGCCTAAGAGGAGGCCATCAAAATTGGCATGGAGCAAACTTTTTGACAGCTAGAATGGAATTTTATCCTTGGTACACTCAAAGCCATGAACTTTGAAGCCAAATGGGTTTATTGGATTAACCAATGCCTATCCACAACTCAATTCAGTATTCTCACTAATGGCACACATGGTACTTTCTTCAAATCTAGCCTTGGCAACCGATAGGAAGACCCCATCTATCCTTATCTATTCATCCTTTGCTCTGAGGTATTATCAACTTCTCTTCACCAAAAAGTCCAAGAAAACAAAACGGTGCCAATCATTTGTCATTTACTATTTGCAGATGACATTCTATTGTTCTCCAAAGCTAAGATGAGGGAAGCCAAGACCATCAAAAGCATTATGGATCACTATGTAGTTTGTTCAAGCTAGCAAGTGAACCTCAAGAAGACTGCAATCATTTTCAGCCCTACAGCTAGCACAACTACTATATCCATGATCACTCGGGTACTTGGTATAAGAAATGAGGAACACCTAACCAATCATTGTGGAGTTCCTATAGTTGGTACTAGCCAATCCTTGAACTAGAATCAAAATTGACATAAAAAATGAAAAAAAGTGGCTAGTTGGATGAGATCTTCACTTTCTTTAGCATGTAGGGCCACCATGGTGCAACATAGTCCATCATCCATCTCCCTATACTGGGTAGGTACAAATTGGCTCCCAAGCAAGATGACGACAAACCTTGAATGACCCAGCAAAAATTTCCTATGAGGAGAAGAAATTGGAAGAATAAAAAGGTATCCATCTGAAATCATGGATGCATGTTACTAGAGATAAGAATCAAGGAGGCTAGGCATCAAAGTGCTCGAGGAAATGAACAAAGCCACCTTATTGAAAGTAGTCGGGAACCTAATAATGGGTAAGAAAACATTATGGTTAGACATCATGCTAGATAAGTATTACCATGATTATAACTTGAGAGCACCCATCCGCAGCTAAAACAAATCACAAATATGGAGCAAAATGAAAGCCTTGATGGAAGATACTAAATATCAGTTTGGTTGGCATATTGGCAATGGAGATACGATCAGGTGGCATAAAGACTATTGTCCAGGCTATAGAGAACCTAGAGGGCGAATAGGTTATCAACAAATTAAATATAACAAATAGCAATTGCAACTAAATACAGTAACAATTAAGAGCACAGAAAGAGGAAAAAATAAGGAACAATCACACAGAACACAAAGAATTTATACTGGTTTACTCTATCCAGGCCTACATCCAAGCAACTACTTAGGAACAATCACAGAAAGAGGAAAAAATAAGGAACAATCACACAGAACACAAAGAATTTATATTGGTTTACTCTATCCAGGCCTACATCCAAGCAACCACTTAGGAGTTCCATTATCCTGCAAGCTACACAAGGTACAACCTCCTTGCTGGTCACAAACACACAAACCCCCCAACCTGCAACTAGGTCCTCTCTTCCACACAAGAAAGAGGCAGAACACCTCCTGCCACAGTAGGCCCTCTCTTCCACTCTAGGAAGAGGCACACCCTCCTACACTTAGCAAATCCTCTCTTCTAAATGAGGAAGAGGAAACAACAAAGTTCTTTGTGAAAAGAACAAGAGAGTGCCTCTTAATAGGCATAAAAGTACGATGAGCACAATTAAACAAAATCAAAACAAAGAGAAAGAATGAATCAAGCAAGCCTTGATCTTGTTGGTGACAGTGGCCTGAGAGCTTGAAGATGCACAATTGATAAAGATCTCTCTTAGGCAGTCTCAGGTTTTCTCTCAAGCTTTCTCTCAAGCTCAAAAGAAGGAGGAAACTATTGGCACAGAGAGAAGATTTGAATTTCAGGTTAGCTTTCACTTGGTGCTCTTTGTTCTATGTGCTAGTGTTTCTCTCTTTCTACTAGCTGATGCCTTCAATTTATAGGCAAGATTTGAATCTACCCATTAAGACGCAGCTTCCTGTTAGTTTAGGTGGCCTACAAGCCAATCTAACAATGTAAATCTCGTTCATTATTAATAAAATGGCATAATATTCATTATGTGTAAATTGCGTTAATTATCGTTTCATAATGAAGTCCGTGAATATGTGCTATGGTGATCAGATTATAATGAGATCATACTAATGAGACTGATCACTTAAACACACATATTCTTAATCGTTCCTAGTCGGAGGATATCCGAGAAGGACATCGGATATCCGATTAGACTAGTACAGATTACTCCTGCTCATATGATGAGGGTGACTGGTCTCATAAGTCACTTGTGTGGAGACACTAAGGCGAATCTGTAGGTGCTCATTGGAGAATGAGTTCACTGAACTGATCCGACTGAATCGCTGGATGGTATTGTACCTCACTGTCAACCAGCTTGATTCTATTGTCGCAGTTGCATGGATGGTCCTCGGACCTGAGACACCAAGGACACCTTGGCGGTGGACTTCTGTCCTTTGACCTTGGTCTACGAATCTCTAGCCACGGGATTCTAATACGCCAAGGATTGGGTGCAGCGGAATACCGTCGAAGGGAATTGTGTGTCAATAAGGAATCATTCGCTCTCGGTACTTAGAGAGAGAATGCTCTAGGAAGGATGCGCGGAAGTCCCTGGCCAGGGCGGACGATAATATCGGGAAAGGAGTTTTCCGATATTCATCAGCGGCATCCAATTCAAGTGAGTCGACCGGTTAGGGTTTGACAGCTCGCCATACCCTGAGTTGACTCGAGAGCATTGTACGAATGAAGGATTATATCCACGCGGTAACTGTCGACGGAAAGGTTCCAAGAGTGGGTTACTTAACCCCAAATACCTTCCGGGTTCACGCGGTGTTGCTTGGCACCCAACGTGATCGGAGGCCCGGTCGAATTCGATGTGCGACATCAATTCGATTGATTAATTGATTAATAAAGGGTTATTAATTAATTAATAAAGCCAGTGAGGAGTCACTGGGCTTACTGGGCCATTAACTGGACTGGTACTTGGGCCTAGAGGGTCACACGCAAATGATTCTCAAGGCGATGGATAAATAAGTGGGTTTTATACAAACCGGGGGTTTTTGTGAAAAACCGCGCGGTTAGTATAAAACATAGCGAACGGGCTGAGCAGGCCAAGCTGCTGCTAACCCTGGCCGCCCCTCCTCGTTTTCTGCTGGCCGCCCCTCCTCGTTTTCTATCTTCCTCTGGAGTCAAGGCAGATCCAGATCTGCTCCGCCGCTTCTCCGAATCCCGTTCGACGGGAAATCGTCCGCGCACTGCGGCGATCATTGCGGCGACCAGTGGAGGTTTCGCGGGCTGCGAAGAACGACGAACTCGAGGATATCCGTCGCGGGGAGGATCGCGTGGACTTCGCTAGAGGCCGGGCGCTTGCGCGGCTTGCGGTGTCGCACCGATGGAACCGAACGGCTGCGGATTCGAATCCGCACACGGTGAGAACAGATAATCTGATTATCTCGTATTTTAGTCCTCCGAAATGGGAAACAGATCACTGTTATATTTTTATTTTTCCGCTGCGTGAGCGATCCGGAGAAACCGAGAAAACCAACAGTGGTATCAGAGCCAGGTTCCACTGTTTCTCGTCCCGTTTCGGATCTCTAAATTAATTTTTCCATGAGTTATTCCATGCTGTAACTTCGAATAATTGTTGGATCCGTGTTCATGCGATGAACACAGTTACTCTGATTATTTTCTTTCAATTTTTCGAAATTATTTTGGGGGTTTTTCGTGTTCTTCGTGAGACGAAGAATGGCTTGTTTACGGCGGATTTAATCGGCCTCCCAAGTGTTGAGATGGACGGCCGAGACTCCGGATCCGTAGGTGATAGTCACCACAGCACATCCGGTATGTTTGCCGGCGCCGGAGTGCCCTTGGAGGGCTATAAATCGAGACCTAATTCAGGTTTTGAAACCCTGCAAAACAGAAAAAATCCCACAGTTTTGGGGCTTTATCCGGTTGTTGTTCGGGTTCTCCGGTGGCCATACCGGCGCCGGGGAGCCCGCCGGCGCCGGGGGTACCGCCGGCGGGGCCGGCGCCGCCGGGGGGGGGGGGGGGCCGCCGGCGCCCCTGCCGCTGCAGCCGCCGGCCAGAACCTGCAAGCTTCTTAGGGTTTAGGGTTGCTGGAAGGAAGGGGACGGCTGAACCGGCCGGTCCCGAGCCGGTCCAACCGGCTGGGCCGGCCGGGCTCCTGGTCTGGCCGGGCCAGGCCATGTTGGCCCTAGCCAGGAGCCAGGGTTCAGCCCTGGTTCGATCCAGGCCGAGCCACTGGCTCGAACCTGGCCCCCTAATTGGGCTGGGCCCATTTTCTTCATTTTACCCCTATTTAAACCCCATATTGACCAATTGATTATTAATTGAAATTTAATTTTGAAATTCAAAAGATGTTTTGAAACTAAAATTATTTTTTTAATTTTATTTAATCAGGGCATAATGATTATTGAATCATTAAGGATTAACTTTTAGTTGTTAGTTTATTAATGTTAATTAAAAGTTTAATCGTTAAACTAATAATTAATATTAATTAAACTAATTTAAGGGTTAAATTAGTTATTAATAATTATTAATCTAACAGTTAGATTATTAATTATTATTTCAACTAATTTTTAATTAAAGTCTATGTTAATTGTTAATTTAAGAGTTAAATTAATAATTAACTTAGATGACTAATTTAAGTGTTAAATTGGTAGTCTTTAATGATTAAATGTTAGTTATTAATTTAAGGGTTAAATTGATGATTAACATTAATCTTTTAATCTAGTAGTTAGATTATAGTTATTAATTAATTAGTGTTAATTATTAATTTAAGTGTTAAATTACTAATTGACATTAATTAACTAATCTAAAAGTTAGATTAGTAGTTAATTAATAATTAGAGTTAATTAATAGTTTAAGTGTTAAATTGTTAATTAATTTTGTTGAATTAATCTAAGAGTTAGATTAGTTTTTAATAGTCTAATTGTTAGACTATGAATGGGGTTTAATCTAAGTGTTAGATTATTAGAAATGTTCTAATTCGCATGGAATAATCTGGAATTATTAATTTGGAGTGTGTGCGCATGTGATGTGTGTTTATTGCTTTTAAATTAGATTTAATTGCATGTTAAGTTAATAAAATGAGTTTTCGAAATTCAAATGCCAATTTTGATTGGATCCCAGTTTTTTGAAAGCCAAAACTTATCTATTTTTGAAAACTCATTTGTTTTAGCCATATGATGCACTGAATCTTGTGTGGATGTCTAAAACACACCGTGGTCATGGATATGCACTTATTTAATTATTCATGAGATGAATGGTTTGTGTGGATCATGGATGTATGATGTTTATTAATTGTTAATAAATAGAGGTCTGCGCACCTCTCTCTCTCATACTCCGATGTATTTCTACCTCCCTCTCTCTCTTGTACTCGCCATAAGGCCTTCTTCAATTTACCTGTTAATTCTAGAATTAATGTAATATGATCGAGGCAACTGAGGAAAGAGCGAGGACGATCCACAGCTGCAACTAGGAAGGCGAAAAGATGGAGATCTCTTGCCTATGTGTTTGCGGGTTATCTAATATAATGGTTATGATTAGATTGTGTGTGCGTTTGACTGTTGGCTCCAGTCAAACCCACTGTGCTATCCATGACCACACTAATGACATGTATGTGATGCATTGTTTATCTTTTGATTATGAATCAAAACAGGTTATAGTATTTAGTAAATATATACGATATATCTATATACTATCACCTAGGAAGAGACCAAGATAAAAGTTATCTAAATACCCTCAGATAAACTTTAAGCCGTAACGCGAGTAGTTAAGAACTTACCGTGTGGTCCACCATCGTTATAGTCATAGGATTCAAATCACTTTAGGCAGGTTTGTTGTGCTATCCACAAGGCCTGCTTAATTGGGAGGAGAAACTATGGCTATGGCATTAGATGCCTATAGATCGGGGTAGAGGAACCATGTAGCTTTGTTGTGCTATCCACAAGGGCTGCATGCAAATCTATGCTCGTCGCGTAATGATGGTAAGCTTAGACCAGAATTAGTGGTTTGTTGTGCTATCCACAAGGCCATTAAATCTCTGGGGACCGAAGCCATGATCAGATATTGCAAGGAGTTGCAAGTCCCATGAGTTGGGTGCTCTCTGATTGTATTACAGTTTGTTGTGCTATCCACAAGGCTGTAGTGCAAGTCATTGAGATTCTGATCCCCACTAGGAGACTGTCGGCGTCTCCCGTTCTGTATAACTGAGGGTTATACAGTCCGTCGAAAATTAGTGGGAGTTAAACTTGAACAAAAGACCTTGTCTTGTTTTAAACTTTAATAATTGAACATCTGCTAAATAGATTTTACTTATCTCCTGTAGGAACTATGTCGTCGAATAACCCACTCCGAGGCATACTTGATGCCATTTTGACTTTCTTGATCTACTCGGATTGGTTCAGAAGCCTGAAGAATGTCTTCAGATCTGAACGCAATAACTTTGTCCCTAGAGCTGATCCTCTTGCTGAATCGGCATTAGATGCCCCTGAAGCAGAGATGACAGCTAACGATAAAGGATCGAAGGACAAAGGTAAAAGAGTAGTGAAGGGTGACTGCTTCTACTATAAGCAGTATGGTCACTGGAAGAGGAACTGCAAGGAGTTCCTTGATGATAAAGCTCATGGAAGAGTGAAGCTGTGTGAAGCTTCAGATATCTATATGATAGATATCAACTTGTCAGTTAGAGATTCCACATCTTGGATATTGGATACCGGATGTGCTTCTCATATCTGCCATGATGTGCAGTTGCTGACAAGTAAGCGCAAGCTGAGACAAGGTGAGGTGGAATTGAGGCTAGGAAACGGCGCAAAAGTTGCGGCGATTGATGTTGGGACAGCAAACCTCAGGCTTCCATCGGGAGACACCTTACTATTGGAAGATTGTTATTATGTTCCTAGCATAATAAAGAACATCATATCAATATCTTGTTTGGACAAGATAGGATATAGGTTGACAATTGAGAATAGAAGTTGTTTGATTTATTATGGTAATAAATCAATAGCTTCGGCATCTTTAGTCAACGGTCTATATCTATTAGATGTTTCTCATTACAATCTTCAGATTGATAATGCTCTTAAGAAGAGCAAGAATTGTGTGAACCAGGCCTACATATGGCATTGTAGACTTGGGCACATTGGCGAAAGCAGGTTGCAAAAGTTGCACAAGCATTGTTACTTAACAGCATTCGATTATGAATCGTTTGCAACATGTGAATCCTGCCTTATGGGAAAGATGGCAAAATCTCCATTTAGTGGACATGGAGAACGTGCCAAGGACATTCTGGAACTGATACATTCGGATGTATGTGGTCCCATGTCTACCCAAGCCAAAGGTGGCTTTTTTTACTTCATCACGTTCACCGATGACTTCTCAAGATTCGGCTATGTGTACTTAATGAAGTACAAGTCGGAAGCGTTTGAGAAGTTCAAGGAGTTCAAGAATGAAGTAGAGAAGCAGTTAGGAAAGAGTATTAAAGCTCTTCGATCAGATCGAGGAGGAGAATACTTGAGTACTAATTTCACACAATTCTTAAAGGATAATGATATCCTTTCTCAGCTAACCCCTCCATATACACCACAGATGAATGGTGTATCAGAAAGGAGGAATCGCACCTTGTTGGACATGGTGCGATCCATGATGAGCTTTTCAAGATTACCAGTTTCCCTCTGGGGGTATGCTCTAGAGTCAGCAGCATACCTACTGAACAGAGTACCCAGCAAGTCTGTGGCCTCTACTCCATATGAGATATGGAAAGGCAGAAAACCAGAATTTAAACATGTTAAAGTCTGGGGTTGTCCTGCTCATGTAAAGAGGCATGATCCAGACAAGCTGGAATCACGAACTGATAAATGTAGGTTTGTGGGATATCCAAAGGAAACCTTTGGATACTATTTTTACCATCCTGATGAACAAAATGTATTTGTCGCCAGGAAAGCTGTCTTCCTGTAAGAGGAATACCTTCTCCAGGAGGACAGTGGGAGTAAAATAGTACTGGAAGAGGTTCCAGATCCCCAAACAGCTGCATTATCATCAGATGAGATATCAGTTCCTGAATCTGTTCAGGTACACACAGATGAGCCTCGTAGATCTGGTAGAGTACCTAGACTACCCGAACGATATGTGGGACATATCGCTGAAGGTGAGTCTAAGGTACAATATAATGAGGATGACGATCCTAAAACCTACCAGGAGGCCATAGAAGGCCCAGAATCCGGGAAATGGCGAGAAGCCATGAACTCGGAAATCCAGTCCATGTACACCAACCAAGTTTGAAACTTGGAGGACTTGCCCGAGGGTATTGTACCCATCGGTTGCAAGTGGATCTTTAAAAGAAAGATCGGTGCTGATGGACGGATCGACACTTATAAGGCAAGGTTGGTGGCAAAGGGATATCGTCAAAGGCAAGGAATTGACTATGACGAGACTTTCTCACCAGTTGCCATGATAAAGTCGATCAGAGTTCTGCTCGCCATTGCTGCACATTTTGATTATGAAATCTGGCAGATGGATGTGAAGACTGCCTTCCTCAATGGTAATCTTGAGGAGGAGGTGTATATGATACAACCAGAAGGTTTCACATCCAAAGAATCTCCAGATAAAGTGTGCAAGCTTCAGAGGTCTATTTATGGACTGAAGCAAGCTTCCCGGAGCTGGAACATAAGATTTGACGAGGCTGTCAAGTCTTATAACTTCATTAAGAATGAAGATGAGCTTTGTGTGTACAAGAAGACCAGTGGGAGTGTAGTCATTTTTCTAGTTCTTTACGTAGATGACATACTACTCATTGGGAATGATGTAGCTATGATGTCATCAGTAAAGGTCTGGATGTCGAAAAACTTCTCCATGAAGGATTTGGGAGAAGCATCCTACGTATTGGGAATACGGATCTATAGAGATAGATCAAAGAGGATGCTTGGAATGACCCAATCCTTGTACATAGATACCATAGTCAAAAGGTTTGGCATGGAAAATTCCAAGAGAGGTTTCATACCGATGAGACATGGAATTAATCTCTCAAAAGAACAGTCTCCTAAGACTCCTGATGATAGGGCATTCATGGATAGAATACCCTATGCCTCTGCCATAGGATCTATCATGTATGCCATGCTATGTACACGACCTAACGTTGCATTTGCTCTAAGTGTTACGAGCAGATTTCAGGCTGATCCAGGCGAAGAGCACTGGAAGGCAGTGAAATGCATCCTTAAGTACTTGAGAAGAACTAAGGATATGTTTCTTGTCTATGGAGGAGGTGACTTGAAACTGCGAGGCTTTACTGACTCGAGTTTCCAGTCGGATCCAGATGATAGCAAGTCAACATCTGGATTCGTGTTTACATTGAACGGAGGGGCAGTGTGCTGGAAGAGTTCCAAGCAAGTAACCACTGCAGATTCGACGACTGAAGCTGAGTACATCGCTGCAGCTGAAGCCGCCAAGGAAGCAGTGTGGTTGAAGAAATTCATCACCGACCTCGGCGTAGTTCCCAGCATCTCTGAGCCTATTCCACTGTTGTGCGACAACAATGGAGCGATTGCGCAAGCGAAAGAGCCACGGTCTCATCAGAAATCGAAGCATATTCTGAGGCGCTTTCACCTTATCAGAGAGATCATATCAAGAGGAGATGTAGTAGTGGAAAGAGTTCCATCAGTCGATAATGTAGTAGATCCACTGACAAAGCCGTTGGCTCAAATTGTGTTTGAGCGTCACCTAGAGTCTATGGGCTTATTGTATAAAGGTGATTGGCTTTAGTCCAAGTGGGAGATTGTTAGTTTAGGTGGCCTACAAGCGAATCTAACAATGTAAATCTCGTTCATTATTAATAAAATGGCATAATATTCATTATGTGTAAATTGCATTAATTATCGTTTCATAATGAAGTCCGTGAATATGTGCTATGGTGATCAGATTATGATGAGATCATACTAATGAGACTGATCACTTAAACACACATATTCTTAATCGTTCCTAGTCGGAGGATATCCAAGAAGGACATCGGATATCCGGTTAGACTAGTACAGATTACTCCTGCTCATATGATGAGGGTGACTGGTCTCATAAGTCACTTGTGTGGAGACACTAAGGCGAATCTGTAGGTGCTCATTGGAGAATGAGTTCACTGAACTGATCCGACTGAATCGCTGGATGGTATTGTACCTCACTGTCAACCAGCTTGATTCTATTGTCGCAGTTGCGTGGATGGTCCTCGGACCTGAGACACCAAGGACACCTTGGCGGTGGACTTCTGTGCTTTGACCTTGGTTTACGAATCTTTAGCCATGGGATTCTAATACGCCAAGGATTGGGTGCAGCGGAATACCGTCGAAGGGAATTGTGTGTCAATAAGGAATAATTCGCTCTCAGTACTTAGAGAGAGAATGCTCTAGGAAGGATGCGCGAAAGTCCCTGGCCAGGGCGGACGATAATATCGGGAAAGGAGTTTTCCGATATTCATCAGCGGCATCCAATTCAAGTGAGTCGACCGGTTAGGGTTTGACAGCTCGCCATACCCTGAGTTGACTCGAGAGCATTGTACGAATGAAGGATTATATCCACGCGGTAACTGTCGACGGAAAGGTTCCAAGAGTGGGTTACTTAACCCCAAATACCTTCCGGGTTCACGCGGTGTTGCTTGGCACCCAACGTGATCGGAGGCCCGGTCGAATTCGATGTGCGACATCAATTCGATTGATTAATTGATTAATAAAGGGTTATTAATTAATTAATAAAGCCAGTGAGGAGTCACTGGGCTTACTGGGCCATTAACTGGACTGGTACTTGGGCCTAGAGGGTCACACGCAAATGATTCTCAAGGCGATGGATAAATAAGTGGGTTTTATACAAACCGGGGGTTTTTGTGAAAAACCGCGCGGTTAGTATAAAACATAGCGAACGGGCTGAGCAGGCCAAGCTGCTGCTAACCCTGGCCGCCCCTCCTCGTTTTCTGTCTTCCTCTGGAGTCAAGGCAGATCCAGATCTGCTCCGCCGCTTCTCCGAATCCCGTTCGACGGGAAATCGTCCGCGCACTGCGGCGATCATTGCGGCGACCAGTGGAGGCTTCGCGGGCTGCGAAGAACGACGAACTCGAGGATATCCGTCGCGGGGAGGATCGCGTGGACTTCGCTAGAGGCCGGGCGCTTGCGCGGCTTGCGGTGTCGCACCGACGGAACCGAACGGCTGCGGATTCGAATCCGCACACGGTGAGAACAGATAATCTGATTATCTCGTATTTTAGTCCTCCGAAATGGGAAACGGATCGCTGTTATATTTTTATTTTTCCGCTGCGTGAGCGATCCGGAGAAACCGAGAAAACCAACACTTCCTTCCCATTAGACTCATGAGGGAAATGTTAGATAGATGATCTCCAACTATTTTGAGTCTTGAGAGAGCCGTTAAACTGGTCCACATCAGTATTCTATTCTCTTTATTTATTCCCTTTGCTACCTTCTAATGGATGTAGACGTAAGTTGCCAAGCTTCTGTACTCGATTTGTAGCCCAATTGGATAGGTGAAAAGATGTTTGACAAGTGCATGCACCAATAGAAAACTAAAAAAGCAATTGGACTTTCTGATCAGTGCATCAGTGTAGCCAAAGTTTATGAAAGTATAGGAGAAAGCAACATAGGAACTCATAAAGAAAAGGTGATAACCTGATGCACACAACCTCCCGAAGATCGAACATAAAATCTCATGGAATCAATTAAAATATAGCAAGTTAAATCTATTCAAGTAACAACTAAAATAATCTCTGGCAAAGCATAGATAAATCACTGGACGAATGTGATATAAATAATTTAGAAATATACAATTAAATCAAGATATAGAGGGCACTCGTAAATAATTTTGACAGAAAATTCAAATTTAGTTCTAAACATGCTTATAATGGACTAAAAAAATATGCAGATAATTGATTCAAAGATAATCACATAATTGAGTCACTGAACATTATAATCGATCAGATATATGAGAAAAATCTAGCACAATAATAAGGCGATAATAGATGTAATAATGCTTAATAAATCACTACAAATAATCAATTAAACTGATAAGCATAATTGAGTTCAAATCTCACAGAAAATTGATTTAAGATGTCACAAATAATCGATTAAACTAATTCAGATGATCAAGTAAACATGCAAGAATAATCGAGTTCAGAACAGTCTATTAACTTATCCAAAAAATCATAGGTAATGCATGTAATCGATAATAGATCAGACAGATAATCGATTTCACGATAGTCTGTTTATCGATTCAAAAATTGTAGGTAATCGACTAAGATAATACATAGTCGATGCCAAAAACAACAGATAATCGATTATATATAGTTCAGGTAATCGATTAGAAACAAATAGGTAATCAATTAGAGAAACAATTGGTAACCAATTATGTGCACACCATGTACTCGATAGCTCTCAAGTTAACTGGTTGACTTAATTGATTAGCATTGAGTGTGTTTATCGATATAGCTAATCGATTAGCCTTTAGTGAAGGATGTAATCGATAGTGGTAGCAACTATATAGAGACCTTAATTCATTATCGATAATCTTATAATCGATACAGCTAATCGATTAGGCCTTAAAAATGGGCTTAATAAGTTAGTGTAAGGATTCCAAGAACACTGAAGGATTAAGTTAATCAATTAAAAGTCTAAATATATATAACTAACTTTCCCACTATTAAACGATTATAGATAGAAATATAATCAAATTTTCAATAAACCCTTAATCAAAAGGATGAAAGCAATGTTGAAAAATTGACCAAGTCTCAAACACAAGGATGTTCGGACAATAAGTCTGTCAATGAGTAATCTATTAATTTAGTCATTTAACTTATATTGGAAATATTAGTGGTTGCTAACATTTTCATACAGTTTAATTGTCTGTTGTCACCGAAACTTGGAGATCAAGTAAAGGACAATAAAATAGCTCAACAAAGACAACTAGTTAGGCTTGGACATCATCAAGAAATCTCCATGTTTTATCAATGTCTAGGGGGTTGACAACAATGCTAAACTTGACATATGGAAAGCCGAAGATGGGTACGAGTATCACCATGCCATGGCTGCTCATTTGAACCCTAATATGATACAAAATATAGCTACAAGCTAGCATTTACCTTCAAAGATGAGGAAGACTGCTTTTTCTAGTTACACAGTGCATTAGGACATGCCACCTTGAAATATGACTTTTTTTGTAAGGAGAATGATGAAGTTCACCATAATCCTACCTAGAAGTCAATTCGAAAATGGCCTATGAAATAAGACATCCATGTCTTTATATGGAAGCTTGCACCAAATTGCCCCCCATAAAAGGTTTCCTCTATAGAAGATGCATAGTTGACAATTATAGATGCCCTCTCTATCAACAAGTTGCTGAAGATATCTAACACATTTTCTTCAACTGTAGCAGCTCAAATATTGTACGAATCTTGACTAGTTATACTAGAATGCTAGCTGCAGCAGCATTGTTGACCTTGTGATTGCTTATGCTCCCAAGCACAAAAACACCTATAGCAAGTATCATTTACAGGTCCACGTTCATCAGCTAACTCTTATGGGAATGGTGGAAAAGAAGGAATGCAAAAGTGTATGATGATAAATTAACTCCCGTTCTAGCTTTGTTTCAATTTGCTCATCAAAGAGCATTATCTTTCATCTCTTCAAATTATCCTAACCTTCTCACTAGTGATAGGGAAGCCAACTTAATCACTAAATGGTGTTCACAACAAACAGTTATTCACATTTCTAATGAAGATTTGACCCAATGGAACCCCCCTTAGAAAAAAAAAAGATTATATGAAGATTAACATTGATAAGGTGCATGATCCGTCCATGGGCAGATTAGTAGTACACTGTGTGGTGAGGAATTCTCTAGGGCGACCTAGTAAGGTATTGATGCCATTGTCTAAGTCTTTCGTGCACAGTATTAATGCTTCAAATCTATCCACGGGTGGAGTTGTATGCTTTGGCAGCGTGTCTTGTCTTTCTTCTTCAAGAAGGACTCTAAAAAATCCTCTAGAGTCTCCACCAAAAGCTTCTTTTTTTTTGACCTCCTACAATAGCCCCCTAGAGGGGGTATTTATAAGGTGAAGAGAGAGAGAGAGAGAGAGAGAGAGAGAGAGAGGTGTAAAAGAGAGAGAAGCTGGGGGTGTGGGTGGCACCCTATATAGGTGGGAGTGCTAATGGTGTCACCCCCAACCTATGGCCGAGGGGGCGGGGGGAGGGGGGGGGACCAGTGGCTCCCCCCTTCCTCTCTCTTCTTTTTTGTTCTTTGCTCTTCTTTCTCCTTTTTATTTACATGCCCCCCCTCCTTTCTCTTTTCTTTTTTTTCTTCACAAAAAATGTTCAACAAATGCCCCCCATGGGACATGTGTCAGAGGCAGGGGTGGAGGCATGTGTCCTGTAAGGATTGAGGTTTCAGATTCAGTTATTGGGTCAGTTTCGGTGTTGGACCCCTTGATTTGGGTCCTTGTGGGGATGGGAGCACGACGCGGTTCAAACGGCGTCTGGATAGGAAGACGCGTTTTAGAGTGTGCTACGTCGGTGCCATGTGGGCCAGTTTTGAGCCGCGAGAGTACGGCTCTGGTCTTGTAACTTGAATGGTGCGTCGGTGTTGGGCGATGCGTTTTAGCTAGGTTCGGTTTAAACCCACAAACCCTCCCTCCTTTCCCTCATTTCTCTCATTTTCTTCTCTCTCCTCCCTCTCTCCAAACACTTCGCTCTCCCTTCCCCCTTCTCCTTCCTTTCCTCTCCCTCCACTCTATCAAACCCCCTCTCTAATTTCTACCACTACCACCACCATTTCCTCCGCGGCGTATTGCTCTCCGGACGGCGGCCGACGTCCCGGTGGAGTAACGGCGTCCACGGCGGTTTGTGGCGTGGCAGTTTGGCGGCTTGAAGCTCCGAGAAGTTCAAGTAACTGGTAGGGTGACGATCTCCGTTGTATTTTGATTAAAACCACGTTTTTCCTACTTTAGAGCATGTTTAGGAGATTTTCGGGAAGAAATTCCACTTTTTATACTCGGAAGGCTGGGGAAAACCTGTTAGCGAACATTAAATGGCGTCTTGGGACAGCGATGCATTTTTGAATGGCGGTTGCCTCCCACGACGCGATTCAAGTTCGGATCACCCCGAGGCCTAATTCTGTTTTTGTCATGATTAGGCGACGAGAGACAGCGACGCCTTTTAAAAGGTGACGACCTTGCACGATGCGTTTTAGGCCATCATCCGAGGCCAGTTTTCGCATGAACCAGTTTAGGGGTCTTGAATAGCGTCGCCCAAGTTTGGAAACATACTCAAGGACGATGATTTCTATATGATCGGATCGCACCGTATTGCGTTTTGTGCGATCGTGAACTTAGAGTGACAGTTGTTAGCGCTTAGGCACCCTGTGTCGGTGTGGGAGTGACACGGCGCCGGTGTGGGAGTGGTGGGGTGACGCCTATAGAGAGGGTCACCTGGTGTACCCCGGGGTATAACTAGTATCGGTGTGGGAGTGGTACATTCGGAGTGTCACTCGTACTGGGGAAGCAGAACCACCTTGAGCCAGGTCAGGCCGGAGTAGCCAGCGCGCTATCCGAGCGGTTGCTGTTTGGTCTCAGCGGGTAGGTGTTTTCCGCGTTCGGCCGTGTGACTTGTGTGTTTAGCCGAGATGCTGGTTGTGGACTTTGTGGTAGAGTGGTTTCAGAGTTGTGTTTACTGGTTTATTTAAATTGCCTTTATTCATGTTGTTGCACTTGTGGGTACGTGAGTGGGTGGTGGGGATCGAAGGATCCCTACTGGGTCTATTTCGATGAGACTCACCCCCTGCGGTTTTCAGGTGAGGATTCCAGGCAGGCGTAGCGAGAGGGTTTTGTCTCGGGTTGCGCACCAGCAACCATCGTTCCGGGGTATGCCCCGATGTAGTTGTTATTTATTTTCAGGCCTGTACGCTTAATTACTTCTTTTCAGTTGGAATATGTAATTATTTGCCGAGTCAAGTTGAATTTTAATAATTTTTAATTCCTGCATTTCCTTTACAATTCAATGTGATGTGAATGTTTAGCTTAGTTTATCGTTTATTTCCCACCCTTATTGAGATCCTGGTTTGACTCCATATTTTAATGATTTGGTACCCATTTAGTAATCGGATCTCCAATTATAGGGTGGGGGGTCGTTACATGTCCCGTGCATTAGCTTCATAGTCTCTTATTGGCTTCGTTGCATACGATCAGCTCATATTCAACTTAAGGCTCATAGGCTCTAGCTTGGGTATCGGGATGCCTTGAAGAGATATTGTAATCTGCCCAAACCTTCTTGAGACTTTGAGAGTAAACCATTCTTTGCGTTGTCCACTCTATTGAGTTGTTTTGGTGAATTTTAAACTGGCTTTAGAATCGTAGGGTGTGAGTAACCCTTTTTCGGCCTTTTCAGGTACATTAGAAAGAGTGCCCTAAAGTGACCAATGTTTTGACCACTATTGGACCAGTCCGTTTGAAAACCTTCGAATAGCTTTTATGAGTGCTCAAGATGTGTTGACTCACTTTGCTTGTCATCATCAGACGACCTTTTCCTGCTTTAAAGTACTAGACACTCTTCTTTGGTGTCCTACACACTTGAAAGAGTGTCCAGAAGAGTCTTATTTTTATGGCTTCTGAGCAGACGTAACTTGTAGCTATTGTGAGATAAATCCTTTACCATCTTTCGGCATTTACTCACTTCTTCAAAGTCTTTGGGTATGAATAATCTTTCTTTTGGTATTTTAGGACACGTGGTGAAAGTGACGCTAACTAGTCGTAGCTTTGACTTCAATAAGTCGAACTCTGGGTTTGACCAACCTTTTTCTGGCATTTTAAGGCACATGGTGAAGGTGATCCTAACTGGCTGAAGCTTTGACTATAATAAGTCGACCTTTGGTATGAATAACCCTCTTTTGGCTTTTTAGGGCACATGGTGAAAAGTGACCATAACTAGTTGAAGCTTAGACTGTAATGAGTTGATCTTTGGGTATGAATAACCCCTCTTTCGCCATTTTGGGGCACCCTGTAAAAGTGACCCTAACTGCCCAGAACTTTGACTGTGATAAGCCGAACATTGGGTATGGATAATCCTCTTCTAACATTTTAGGGCACATGGTGAAAGCGACCCTAACCGGACGAACTACGAACAACCCCCTTCTGATATTTTAGGGTACATTGTGGAATTAACCCTAACTGGCTAAGCCGTTCTTTGAGTATAAACAACCCCCTTCTGGCATTTTAGGACACATTGCAGAAGTGATCCTAACTGGCTGGAGATCTTTGTATATAAGTGACCCTCTTCTGGTATTTTAGGATACATTGCGAAAGTGACCCTAATTGGCATAAACTTTGACTTCAATAAACCGATCTTTGAGTATGAATAACCCCCTTCTGGCATTTTAGGGTATATGCCGGAAGTGTCCCTAATTGGCCGGAGCTTTAATTGTAAAATGAGTCAGATTTTGTAACTTTGCCATGATCCATAGGCCTTCATTTTGCTTCTTTGCCCTTCAAACTCTTGGTAGTAAATTTCTCTCGTTTCTTTCTTTCCTTTTGCACGTAGCTTGCTTCTTTCCTCCTTTGCACCGTGACTGAGGCAGGAGGAATAACCTGACTCATCAACATGATATGTGTTCATGAGATTTGAACTTTGGCCCGTTCTTGTTGTAATTGTATCGATGTCTTTCCACAATTGATTTTGATTTTGGTTTCTTACAATGTTGTCTCCTTTCTCTTTGTGATTCGACTTTTCCAAGGGCTTGTCTCTGATAGTGCATTTTTTATGACCTGGTTGCCTCGAGTGCTTGTCTCGGGCAACACATTTATCTCCTACTGAAACATTGATTTTAAAGCATTCTACTATTGTATGATTATTCATCTTTTTTTTTAAACTAACTCTAGCGCCCATTCTAGTTTTCACCAGAATTATGCCCCTCTTGTTTTTGCCATGGAATTATCTATTTTTCCCTAAGGCGCCCTCTTGAGTTTTCATCTTAGTCAGATTTTGAGACCTTTTTACCCTTAATTATCCCTTTCTTAGGAGGGAAGCAACTAAGTCCGTCAAAGCACCTCAATTTTAAACTTCTTCATCTTTTGGGTTTAGTAGGGAATTATGGCTTCCCTATTCTGTTAGGTAGAGAATTGTGGCTTCCCTATGGGCCAGCTTTGGGTAAAGTCTTTAGTTCACAAGGGTTCTTTTTTAGTCGTAGAAGGCTTTGGGTTTTCTTCAATGATATGAGAGCTCTGAGCTGTCATTACTTTGGTGTTTCCGAATACAAAGGCTCTAAGTACCCGTAAGGTTTTTGGGTTTGCAAGGTCATAATGACTCTAATGGGACTATGATTTTCTTTGAATTTTTTAGGATATAACAGCTCCCAGTGGCCATGAACTTTGGATTTTCAAGGAGATAAAGACTCCAAGTCGCCATAAACTTTAAGTTCTCAAGGAGATAAAGGCTTTAAATAGCCATAAACTTTGGATATTCAAGGAGATAAAGCCTCCAAGTGGCCATGAACTTTTGAGTTTTCAATGAGATAAAAGCTCCAAGTAGCTATGAACTTTTAGATTTTCAGGAGGATAAAGGCTCCAAATAACCATTGACTTTTGGATTTTAATGGGGATAAAGGCTCCAAGTAGCCATAGACTTTTGAGTTTTCAAGGGGATAAAGGCTTTAAGTAGCCATGGACTTTTGGATTTCCAAGGGGATAAAAGCTCCAAGTAGCCATAGACTTTTAGGTCTTCAAGGAGATAAAGGTTCCCAGTAGCCATGAACTTTTGGTTTGTTGATGGGAATTTTCTTAGTGGGACGAGGGATTTTGACTGGAGAGTATCTCACACTTTTTGGACCTTATTAGGTGAGAAATTAAGTTTTCTCACTTTTTGGACCTTTTTTTTTAATTCTCTTTTCCGTCGCACATCCTCTTTTTGTCATACGCCGATGGGTTAGATTTTTTTTTTTTTTTTTCCAACTAACCTCAGCGCCCTTTCAGGTTTTCGCCGAAGCTAGCCCCTTCTTATTTTTATCTGTGCGTCCTTGCATATTTTCACACAGTAGGGTTTCATTTCTACCTAAGACGCCCTTGCATATTCTTACCCTAGTCGGATTTAAGACCTTTTGCCCTTATTCAGCTCATTCTAGAGACAGAGCTGACTAAGTTTGTTGGGACCCCTCGTTTTTAAGCTCCTCTTTTTTTTTTTAAATTTTTTGTTTTGGATCCACTACTCTTAATGGCGATTCTACACAAATTCTTGCTCCGAAGCATGATATAACTTTATGGCGGCCGTTTAGTAGAGGGAAGGCCAAATCCCATTTTTCATCCACCAGCTTATAGGCACCTTCTTCGTAGACTTTGGAGACTATAAAAGACTCTATCCAGTTTAGCTTGAATTTATTCTTGGGATAGGATGCCATGACATCTTTTTGTTCACCATCACTAGATCTCCTTTCTTAAAGGTCCTTTCTTTCACCAGCTTATCAAAAGCCAATAACATTCTAACTTGGTAAGCTTGTAGGCATCGATAAGCCGCCAATCATTCGCCTTCGAGGTCAAAAAGCTCCTCGTTTCGCCTCTGGACTTCACTCATGTTGCCTTCTTACAGATCATAGTGCAAGGCCACCAGATAAGATAAGAGTTCAGTTTGAAGGGGACAACGGCTTCTGCCCCATAGACTAGGAAGTATGGAGAGCACCCAGTTGGAGTTTTGTAGACTGTACGATAGGCCCATAATGCTTCAGCCATGCCATTGGCTTGAGGGTAATAGATTGAAGATGTATTCCACTCAATGTGGAATTTGGCCGCCATCTTGTAAATTGTTTGATTTTTGAATGAGGTCACATTGTTTGATGTGATTTGGTTAGGCATCCCAAATCTGTATATGATGTTGTGTTAGACAATAACACGACACGACTTCACCCGTGACTTTCTTCAGAGAGACGACTTCTGTCCATCGTGTGAAGTAGCATGTTTCAACCAAAATATACTTACACCCTCGCGAGGAAGGCATGAGTGGGCCTACCACATCCATATCTTAGTGAGCAAACGGCCACGTAGGGACTATAGGGTATAGCTGATTGGAAGGTCTCTTAGGGATTGGTCCAAAGGCTTGGCATTGGAGGCAACTCTTTGCCACTTTCTAGCAGTCTGCGAATATTGTAGGCCAAAAGAAGCCCTTGGTCTTGATGTTGATTTTCATTTTCGGGCCAAACTGATGCACCCCATAGAGTGGAATAGACTTCTTTCATTATCTTTCGGGCCTCCTTTGGTGAAAGGCACCTTAAGAGGACGGCATTCTTATTTTTAGGGACTAGTCGTTATAGGACTCCATTAATCAACCTATAGGATGCTGCCCTACGTAATAGTTGGATCCATTTAGCTTTTTCATTCGAAAGTCAACCCTCTTTGATTTTGATGATCAGAGTCTGCCAATTATCTTCTTCTTCTCCGCCTTCTTCAATAGCAGTAACTTCGAACACTGTTAAGCCATTTTCTTCATTTAAAGAGCTTGGGAAGAGTCTCCTATCTTTTACAAGAATTTCAACTTCGCCTGCTAGTGGCAACTTTAGAGTGGCAGCTAGTTTGGTGAGGGCATCGACTTGCACATTTTACCCTCTTCTAACATGCTCTATCTCGAAAGTATAGAACTTTTCGCATAACCTTACAACGACAACATGATAGTCTATCAATTCCGTCTTTCTGACTTTGAAGATCCCGAGAACCTGCCTTATTATAAGGAGGAAGTCTCCATATACTTAGATGCACCAGACACCAATTTTCAGGGCGACTTTTAGCCCCACTATCAGAGCTTCATATTCTGCTTCATTATTTGTTAAGGCTCTATGAGTGCACATGAATTGTGTGGCACACAACCATCAACGGTAACCAAGATGACCTGCTTCAGCTCTGGTTTTTGATGTGCTGTAAGGCGTGGTGACAGTTCTCGACGCTCCATCGAAGTATAACTGCCAGACTTTGATTTTAGCCTGTTGAACTTCCAATGTATCTTATGCCGGCAACACCTCCTCATTTGACAAATATTCACAATTTAGAAGAGAGTCTACGAGAATTGGGTGAGCCGCCAAAAATTCGGCCATGCCTTGCCCCTTTGTTGACCTCTAGGGCACAAATGTGATGTCAACTCCTAGTCTTCCTAAAAGTATGGGTTGCCGAAGCAAGAACTTTAGGAGGTCAAATCGCAATATGAGTTGGACTTTATAGGCAAGCAGGTAATAACGCAACTTCTTGATGGCGAATAACAATGCCAAGCACATTTTCTCCATAGGTGAGTAACATCGCTCAGGACCTACTTTGCCATCTTCATTTTCTTGTGCCAAAATGCCTCAGGGAAGCATCCAGGGCTGCGATGTAAAGGATCAATGGCCTGCCTTTTATAGGTTCCTCCAACACCAGAGGTTTGAGTAGATACTCCTTTCAAAGGCCTCCTTGTAAGTCTTAGAATCATCATCCTCATTATAGAGTATCCTAGAACCATTAATATGTCCCACATATTCTGGTGGTTTAGGTACTCTTTCTGACCTACGAGTTTCTTGTGTACTTATTTGAACAGGTTCAGAAACTGACAGTTCATCAAATGAACCGTTACCAATTTGTGGGTTTAGAATTTCTTCCAAGATTACTTTACTCCCACTGTTCTTCTGGAGAATATAATCTTTTTCCAGAAAGACAGCTCTCCTGGCTACAAACACCTTTTGATCGTCTGGATGATAGAAGTAATATCCATAAGTTTTCTTTGGATATCCCACAAATCTGCATTTGTCAGTTCTGGACTCCAGCTTATCTGCATCATGTCTTTTAACATGAGCAGGACATCCCTAGACTTTAACATGTTTAAGGTCTGGTTTCTTTCTATTCCATATCTCATATGAAGTGATTTTAACATATTTGCTGGGTACTTTATTCAGGATATATATAGTCGAACTAAATGCATATCCCCATAAGGACACTGGTAATTTGGACATGCTCATCATAGATCGCACCATTTCTATTAATGTGCGATTTCTCCTTTCTGACACACCATTCATTTGAGGTGTATAAGAGGGTGTAAGCTGAGAAATGATACCATTATCCTTTAAGTATTTAATGAACTCCGTACTCAAGTATTCATCACCCCGATCAGATCGGATGGTATTTATACTCTTTCTAATTTATTTCTCCACTTCATTCCTAAATTCTCTGAATTTCTCAAAGGCTTTAGATTTATATTTTAATAAGTATATGAATCCGAACCTTGAGTAATCATTAGTGAATGTGATGAAGTACGAGAAAACCACCAATGGCTTGGGTAAACATGGAACCACATACATCTGAATGTATGAGTTCCAATATGTCTTTGGCTTGTTCTCCAGTTCTAGTAAATGGAGACTTAGCCAATTTCCCCATTAAACATGACTCACAGGTTGCATATGTTCATAATCAAATAGATCTATGTATCCATCTTTATGCAATCTTTGGAGTCTGTTTTCTCCAATGTGACCAAGCCTTTTGAAAATTTAACGTGCCAGGTATATCCTAAATTGATTTCTCCTGAAAAATGGTTGGTCAGATTTATGAATCTACTACTCAGTAGGTTGCAAACTATCTACATGACTTAACATATTATAAGTTTGCAAATCACATTATACTAAACATAATCTTACACAATTATGTGTATCGCTCAAATAAAAGAATGATATAAAATATAGTTATATATAGATTTACCAAATCAGATATATTTTCTAATAAACATGATTACATCCACTAACATATAACTTTACATAACATGATTGAATTCATATTTGACATATCAAATTATATTCGCCATGAACGAAACTTATCACGTATTAAACTGAACATATCTCATATCAAATTGAACTTATCACGTATCACATAACGAATAACATGATATAATAGCTTATAAAATCAGATTCATATCATGGATCATAAGATTATGGCAAATTCATATGATTCCAAAGAAATAACTAATGAGAATGATCAAATGATTCATTTGACTAAGTTGAATTCAAATGAACATATAGAACAAAGATTTCATATTTATGTGTCAATCAAACAAATCAAATCATATTATAACGGACATGCACCTAAATCACATTATAAGGAGCCCTATACATATACCAAAGCATCTAGACAATGATGCAGAGGCCAAGTTCACTACGTAGAATGGAGATGCTAAGTCCCATCCAACTCCAAATTGTCAAAAAGTTATGTATCACCGTCCCCTACTTTAGTCGACTGAAAATTGGGATTCTATCTATTGTCATTGGGTTAAATGCACTATCTAACACATATGCTTATACAAGAATCGGATTTTACATCTCTTTAAGATGACAATGTCCAAGTAAATCAAATCATATATGACACAATTAGATAACAGAGAATGATGAGCATAGATATGATAATTAAATTATCAAAGTGATACATATATATAATAGTTAAAATATATAATTTTATATACAAAAAAGTAACTTAAAGAGTCATCATAGTCATAGAATAAGAAAAAGAAAATCAGAATAAAACTATGCCAAATTACTGAAGAAAAAAGTAAGCTCCAAGAATTTTCTCAAAATTTTTGGATCATAAATCATATTTTTCAAGTATTAGAACTTATTTTTCAGAGCTAACAATTCATTAATTAGGATGAAAAATAGTAAATAGATTTATAAATTAGCCAAACTTGATAAACATGATATATAGGTCATATTTGAAGTATCTATAATGTTTCATCAATTTTTGAATTGATTTGGTATAATTTCGGACTCCTGCTTCGATTATAAAAATTTAACTTTAATAGAATTTTAGCAACTTAAATAGATGACAAAATAAATAACAAATGAGGTCATAAATTTTTTAAAAATTACAAAGAGGTCAGGGATAATATGACAAAAGTCTCCACAAAATTTAACATGATTTGGACATGAATCGATTTAAATAGAAGATTTACAAGTTAAGATTTCAAATCTATTTAGATAGATTATATAGTTTGAGAAGAACATTATTGAATAAATCGTAAAATAATTCAAAAAATTATAAAATTTATTGTGCACAAAGATAAAATCCAGAATAAACTTTTGTCAAAATTTTAGGTCAATTAGACATCATACCAAAGAGAACAAATATTTGTAACTCAGATAATTATAATTGGAAACAAAATAAATTGAATGGATAGATTGCATATACTGAGATAATAGTTATAAAATAAATAGTAAATAAAATCATAAAAATATAAAATTTGATAATCATAGAGTATAAATAAATATAAAACTTTTTATCAATTTATTAGTATTTTAAAATTCTTAAAATAATATAATTTTTATTACAAGATAAATTATGTTTAGGATTATCTGCTTACCTCTTAAAAAAAGATTAGTTCTTAGCTCCCCTATGACTTCTTTGATACATATCTATAATTTCTTCTCCTTTTAAGCTCTTTTTCACTTTTTCTAAACTTCCTAGAACCACCGTCGAGCATTAGAACTAATTCTCATATAGTTTAACCCTCTTTTCTCGCTTTTCTCTTAAGAAGAATATTATAAGCTTACCTTCCAGGAACAGCTAGGGGTGTGCACGGTTCGGTTCGTTTCGGTTTTGGAGGAAATTTTTTCAACCCGAACCGAACCGAACTGACATTTGAAACCGAACCGAACCGAACCGAACCGAAAATTTTTGGTTCGGTTCGGTTCAAACCGAATTTTCATATTTTATTGATATTAAATGTATATATATGTATTTAACATTAAAATTATATTTAAAAAATACTTATTTATACATAAATATGTATATGATATTAAAATATTAAAACATTTATATGCATAATGTTAATATAAATACTTATTTACTTTAAAAAATCGATTTATTCGATTTTTCGGTTCGGTTCGATTTCACAACTTTGTGAAACCGAATCGAACCGAACCTGACTCCAAACCGAACCGAACCGAATCGAATCACTCGGTTCGGTTTTTCGGTTTGAACCGTATTATGCACACCCCTAGGAACAGCTACGCTGCCTAATGGTTTCAACACGAATTTAAGAACTTATTTATAGATAATTTTCTTCCTAATATAATCAACTAATCTCCTTTTTCACACTGGAGTCGAGCTCCAACTATACATTATTTAATCTCTAAGTTAAAGTGCTTGTCTAGTATAAATCTGTTTTCACAACATGTAGTTTGTTTTTATAAAAATCTCTAAATGTGATTCCTAAATGTCTAAATCAAGAAAAACTATATTCTACAAAGTTTTAGAACTTTTCTTATATTTCCAACACTATCAATCTCAATCTTTTTAAATTTTTGTGCAAAAAGTTATCTCAATTTTACTAACCTACTGTCTTTAGTACTCTAAATTTATAAATTTGGCAGATTTTGTTCCCATCTAAAGATGTTCTGATTCCGACTAATAAATGACTTATTTAAAAATAACATATTTATAAAAAAATTTAGAATTTTAAGTTATCTTTTTAATAAAAGTTATCTTATCTAATTTAGAATTTTATAAATGAAGTTATGCTTAAAACACTAGGATTGTATCAAGTAAATATGTTTACATAATCTTAGTTCAAGTAGAATTATAATTATGACTTTCTATCTACTAATTTGAATCTTAATCATACTCAAATTTATTATGTTTTACTTCTAATTCAACTCAAATATATCTTACATAACTTTTCAGGTTGTGGTTAGCTTTAATTATACTTATCCTTTTTACCTAATTCGAATTTTATTCCTATTAAGACTTGTTTTTTATTGGTAGTCCTTTTCAAAATTGATCATCGATATTTTAGATGTTTATTTGAACTAACAAAATTAGTTTTCTACAAAGTTATAGATATTTTATACTCTTTAAAATAGTACCAACCATGTGTCAATTCGAGTTCCTTATAAAAAATTATTAGGATTTTATTAAGTTGTTATCGAGTGCACCTAAACCCAGACTTTTAACTAAGTTAGTGGACTATTATTGCCAGTATTATTGGGATAATGAGATTTTATAATTAGATTAATTGGACTAAATAAAATTACTTAAATTCATTAATAGACTATCATAATTAATTAATTATTTTAATTTAAATTAATTGAATTCTTTAATGTGTTGTAAATATAGGACATAACATACTGTCCAAAACAAATTATTCATCTTAAACACGCACGTAGTATGCTTGTGATAGTGACAAGAACAAAGGTGCATAAACATGAATGAAACATGTTATACAATGGTACTCTTCATGCATCAATCACCAGGCAACCGGAATCGTGTCACCCTCAGGTGATGCAAATTGTAAATTGCGTCATCTTTGGCTGGCACCTTTCAATTTGTCAGGCCAAAACTTAAGCATTATTATTCTAAGAAAATTTACAGGAATTCATTGGCAATCTACTGATTTAACACACTTCCAAATCACGATGTCTGGTAATAAAAATGCTTAAATCATGGATCCATGTAAAAAAGGAGAATTTTTATAAAAAATACTTTATGAACTAGAGTCCTTAACTTTAACCAAACATACAAAATATCACAGTATATCTTATTATGTAAAGTACTTAGTTCATGATTAGTTTAAAACAATAAGAACAAGGCTATAAGGTCAGTAGATATCGTGCTGATGCGTTTTAACGTCTAGAACATGTTTATGCATTGAATAAATTTAGAATTCCATGTAGAGTTCGGAGATAATAAGAAGAAGGGATCATGCATGGTACATTCAAACACGAATAGAGACATCAAATCATCATCTTAATTTCTTCATGTGCCCCTATTTTAGTAGTTTGGAAAAATGGTCTGAAAATATGGTCTTGTTTATATAAAATAACTATGAACGTTAGAATTCGTCATCACTTTCGTCTCACGATTGCTAATCAATCACACAAAGGCCGCCTAGGCAAGGCAGTCGATTATCCCTGTGGCACAGCGACGTCACTGCATCGCTACCACGTACCGTGGACATGAAGAATGTGAAGAACATGTGAAGAATGCTGCCTCTCGTCCTAGGAATCATTGCCGATCTCTCCCTCACGGTTGCTCTAGGGTTTAGAACGCACTAAAGGAGCTCTCTCACACTCAGGCCATCTATAAGTAGCCCCTAAATCGAAGTCCAAGTGGAAACAAACTTCCGAAAAGGAAAGAACTTTGTGCAGTTTGCATAGGAATTAGACTATGAATCACGTCAACTTGACCTGACGCGGTTCAATAACCTCTTTGAATCGCGTCACTGACAGGTGTCAACCCTCTCAGTCAGACTCCTACAGAGTCTAAACTAACTCACTAATGGGTCTACTTGGGTTACAAATGGGCTGCTACTAGACTGTTAATCGATCAGGTATTACATGGATAGCCGATCACTAGCGAATAAAAAGATCAAAGCATCCAAAAAGGATGCGTTCGCTGGGAACCCCACGGAATGGGGCAAAACCTAGTAGGAAAGTCTGCTAGAAAACAAGGATTGGTGGGGTAGAGGAAGAGGAAAAGGGGGGCGGAGGGAGGAGAAGGATGGAGATGACGAAGAGGATGTGGGATGGGAGCAGATCAAGAGACAAGGGAAGAGGAAAAAACTTGGGGAGGGGGAGCCCCCTCCTCCCAACTGTTCCGCCATGTAGCGGTGACTATCTCGTCGGAAGATCAACGCTAACTCCGCCGAGAGCGACGAGGCAGATGTGCCTCTCCGGTTGCTGTTCTGTGCCCGGTCAATGATGCATGATCAATCCTCTATATGATGCGTGTACAATGTGCATACTACATATATAACTATTACACCGAAGTCAACTGTCTTCTCTTGAAGTTGAGTTAAATAAATTGGATTGGGGCATTAGATAAGGACCAAGTACAGTGTGAGGACAAGATAGAAAAAAGAAAAAGCTAAACCTAAATTTCAGTTCAACGTATAAAATGTTCAATTTAGACATGTCCAAATCAAATTAGAGGCTAGTCAGCCTTAAAATCTGCATCCCTATCAACGTGGGAGCAGCGTTGACCCTTTTTCACGATAAGAAGAAAGACGACAGCATTGCTGGAACCACTCACTAGGGTGGGGTGGGGACAAGGGAAAACCACACTTACAAAACGGGAGCTCGCACAGCACACGGGCGGTGTCCGCGTCCGGGTTTCGCTGTAGGTAGCGTCTCTGTTCCTGTTCTGCGGGCCCCACAGGCTGATCGGTTCTGCCCTGATACATGCGTGGCTCCGGATCGGACGGTTTGGATCGACAGAGAAACTACCGCACACGGATAGTTAATATTCCCATCACCCTTTAGAAAAGTTTTTTTAAAATTTTAAGAACCACACGAAGGACGCACTGACGAGGAGGCGGCGAGCGTGTGGGGCCCCCGAAAACGTAACGCCCTCCCCCCACCACCGACTCGCATTAATCACGGCCGTCATCACTACCTCAGCGGGTTCTAATAGGGAACTTGAGATTTTTTTTTTTCGGTTCAATGTCCCTCTAATTTGGCGATAATTTTAAGTCGATCTGATTTTTAAAAAAGTAATCCGATTTTTGAAAAAGTAATCTTATAGATCAAAAGATGCGATAATTTTAAGTCGATCTGATTTTTAAAAAAGTAATCCGATTTTTGAAAAAGTAATCTTATAGATCAAAAGATAAAAAGATTCCAACAACATCAGAATTGTATGACTAAGAGATTTTTAAGTCTCAACCAAGATCGAATCTAAGACCTCTTTTTAAAAAAAAAAGTAGTAAACCAATTACATTAGACAGCTGATTTAACTAATACCGTTGTTTGTTTATTTAATGGATGACGAAATTATACCATTAAAAGCTCAGGGATCCGCTACAGGCGCGAGCCCATCCTTGTTAGTCTGCTCCAATGTGCACTGCCTGCGCCCTCTCGAACGTATCTGCCATCTTTGCCACCGAAGAAGAAGATACTCCGTAAAGTAGGACCTCAGAAACTCTCGTCTCCGAGAGAGGTCTGTTAATATTTTCTTCCATCTTTGATTAGTTAAAAACAAATTTTCACTTTTTAGTTTTTATAAGTTTTTTATAATTCTGATAAGTTCTTACTATCTTCATATTTCTTTAATCCTTAATCTTTGAATTATCCTTAACAGGTTTGAGATTTTTCTAAAAACATTTATAAGAATTAATAATAAAATATAAATATTATAGAAACTTATAGAAAATACTAAAAGTTACTGAAAAGTAAAAAATCTTTTTATGTCACGACTTTGTGGCCGCTTGCTTTCATTGGCACGTGGCGTAATGAGCCAAGTATTGAGCATCTCACTCAGTGCACTTGGATATTGTCCGAGGAACGAGACCGTATGGACTTGTGTGTCTGGACCATAGTTAGTTAAATACGGTACGTATATTATACCGCAAATATATGTTCGGATATAATTCGGTTTAAATTTTCAATGAGAGACGATCAAACATTCGGTCAAATAATTAAATTGATAATTTTTTTAGTAAAATATTTATAATTTTATATGAAAACTGTCAAAAAATTAAAATTAAAATTGTAATAATATAATAAATAAGTATTAATCAAATTATGAATTTTCGTCAATAAAAAAAGTGAGTCTTTTATCATATAATATCATGTTTTATGATATTTAAGTAGTAAAAATCTTATTTTTATTCAATAACCTGGTGTATTAAACGGAAAATATTAAATATTTTTTGGATTATACAGGAATAAAACGGTTGGTGTCAAAAAAAAAAAAAATATTTTTTGTTATCTTTAGTATGATGCGACGTACCAAAGTTTAATTTAGAAATTCAAAGATACGCACATTATACGTGTATGTATATTCTAAAGTATTTAACTAATTATGATATAAACGGTCCAATGCCCCTCAAACACATGAAAAATACGTCATTTTTAAAGTTAGTTAGTTCATATACCTTCGGACAGCTCGATCTCCAGAGGACGTTGGGGGGCCAGACGCACATGTCATCTCGTTCCTTGTCCGAGCGATCTGTACACTCGTAGTAATCTACGGAGAGGGGTCGGTAAAAAATAAAAACAAATCTATCAAGAGAGAGAGAGAGTATCGAGATATTTATTAATTACAAGCAAATTAAACATTAAACAAAAGAAAAGTGGAACCCAGCTTCCCACTCCATCTGCTTGTCCCTGTAGACATTATCATCATCGTTTCGTTCGTCCCCACGCACGCAGAAATAATAAGAAGAAAAGGGGAAGCAGCAGGGGGAAGGAAGAGCGCTGAGAGAAGAATTGAAGTAGAAGAAGCAGTGGAGGAGGAGGGCGGAGGTGAAGAGCAGAGCGAGCTGCTCCCAGTTCTGCAGATTTCCAGTCTTCAGTTGTGGACTTGTGCGGTGCACGCGGAGGAGGAGAAGGCGGCAGCTGAAAGCTTCGAGATCGCTGATCACTTGCGGCGGGGAGGATGAGCCTGAGGAGCATCGTGCGCGACGGGATCGGGAGCATCTCCAGGAGGAGCTCCTCCGACCACCGCAGGAAGCAGCGGGATGGGCGGTGGTCGGCTGCCGCCGCCGCCTCCTCGTCGACGTCGCTCCCAGATCTGGGCCTCGACGAGGGGGAACACCAAGGGAGCTGGGCGGGGCTGCCGCCGGAGTTGCTGAGGGAGGTGGTCAAGCGGGTGGAGCAGAGCGGGTTGGCGTGGCCGGGGCGGCGGCACCTTGTGGCCTGCGCAGCCGTGTGCCGGTCGTGGCGGCGGGTGTGCAAGGAGATGGTCGGCGCGCCGGAGTTCAGCGGCCAGCTCACCTTCCCCGTGTCGCTGAAGCAGGTGAGCTCGTGGGATCCGCTGCCTGCGGTCCAGATCTCGGTTTCTGCCTCCTTACCTCACTGCCGGCTACGAACAAGTGTATTCGCATGATTTTTTTCCGATTTTTCTTTTTTGTATGAATCCGTTTCTTGTTGTAATAGCATCCCAATTACTGCTGTTCCTACTGATTTTCTGATCCCTTTCCTCTTTGCTGATTTTGATTTGGTTCTTAGTATTTGAGCTGCTATAGGCTTCATATTCTATCGTAGATCAACGTTTGCCTTCTTTTGCAGCTCTGTGGTGTGTATTTGTTTATATATTTTTTTAGTTAGAGTTCTAGTAGATGTATAGCTGTACTTGGATTGGATACCGATTGTAGCAGAAGCTCTTTTTCTAGGGGGGCTACCCTTCGAAGATAGCTGTTTTTTCTGGGTGGAGCTCATTGCTTGGGGACATCTCCAATAGCAACGGGATAAGTTTAATATCTTTAAGTACTGTGTTGATACCCTGGGCTATTAGCTCTAATCTGCGCTTCAATGCTTGCAGTGTTGGCGGGCTGCGGGCCAGTTACTGGGTTTCTGTAGTGGGAGGGAGTAATGAATTTTTTGGATTGCAGTTTAGCAATTTAGAAGCAGAGAGTTTGGTGCTGTTGATGATGCGAAACTCTCTTTCTTATCTTCCTTTCATATTTTAGTTCTGCATCCGTCTGTTGTCTTTGAAGATTGCGTTATCTTGGCTTTGTTGTTTTCGAGGGGCGCAAAAGGGATTGATTGGATTTATTTGTCTTGTTGGAGTGAAGTTAGGATTGGGAGGATTTCATGGGATAGTTGTTTGTTTTTGAGGCAAATGGTTTATTCATTGCGCCGATGGTTCTAGAATCTGTAGTTTTAGCAGTGTAAAGTGAGGAGATGGGGATGATCTGACATTGTAGTTAAGAATTGGTCTTTGCAACACCTATCAGGTTTTTGGGTCTTGTTTATTCAGGTAGAGGTGGGAAGAGCATAAACACTTGATTGCTTCTTTTCCATTGCTTTGTTTGGCTTTTGGATGCCTAATACAATGACAGTCATTTAGTTCTCTTCTAGATGATTGGGCAAGATGCAGGGGAATTTACTTGTACAATGTACAAGTGACTATTTCCATCCCATATTGGACCCTTGTTGAGACTTGTGTTGACCTGCACTTCTATCTTCAGCCCTTTAACACTACTTGAACATGTGATTAGTATGCTACTTTCATTCCTGTTCTCCTCTTTCTTTGCAATGGTGGTCTAGTGAGTAGTCCGTGGAACGCAATTTTGACTTAGACTCTTAGCTAAGTATGGAAGCATTTGCAGGTAAAGGCTTATTTAGAGTTTTGGATGTGTAGCATGTTTTGACTACAAGATGTATGAGCACATCATGCGACCAAATGATAGGAACCACACTTACCATGTATCATTTACTTGAATTATTAATGCATTGTCCTCTTGTTCTCTAAACTACTGTTTCCAATAACAAAGAATTCTTTTATTTTGTAGCCTGGACCACGAAGTCCACCAATTCAATGCTACATTAAGAGGAACAAAGCAACTTCAACTTACCAACTCTTCTTGGGCCTTGATTCTGGTAAGTCCATCTAGGAGATTATCCTCCTAGTTTTCTTTTCTCAAGGCCTTTATTCAAATGACTCTTTGAGAAGTTTTCAATCAGGTCGTGGATATGAATTTATTTCCTCCTCCTAAGTTGTTTCACTTAAGCTTTTGAAGTATTTTGTTCTCACCTGTGTTGTCTGTCATTAAGCTATGTTTACATATCAAGATGTCCTTGATAGTAGCCATTTTGTTCATTGGTTTCAGTGGATTTATTATTTATCTCTCTTTAAAGATAGGCTGAACTTCATTTTCATGTGCATTATCACACAAGTCTCACAATATGCATGGAATATGGGGATATACTGATGCGGGACAGCAAAGGGGGGAAAGACCAGATGAAGGAAGAAGAGAGGGGGTTGGGGAAGAAGCTAGGACTTCATGCCCTCACACGGGTTCCCGTCCCATCTCGGAAGAAAACGCACAGCGGATGCTCTTCATTTCAAAATCTTCAATTCTTTCCCACGAGGGGATACATGACAATATGTAGACTCCTCAAAAGAAACCCTAATACTAAAGGACCAAAATGACCCTTATTCAAAGTAAAAAGACTCGAACAGAACTAAAACAAGAAAATACACTAATTAGACATCTAATGGGCCAAACAAAATACAAAATGAGCCTTGGGCTATGTTATCCACTTCTTGGATTCCCATCATTCTCCCCTGGTTCGAAAAAATTCGTCCTCGAATTTTAAAGTGTGCTAGAATAAATATGCAGACGACTAGGTCATTGGAGGAATCTTCAAGCAGAGAATCATATCAACAATCACAAACTAATCTGCTGCGTGTGAATCATAAAAGACTTGCCATATCATGTCCACTAGAGACTGTAGCAAATCATACGGGCCATCGTATAGGGTAGCTATCATCACACTCTCAGTAAGTGTTGGACGAGGCTTTGAGTCAGCAAAAACATCATCGGCAATAAGATATAATCCTGTCTCAACAAATAATTCATGATCCCAGGAGATAATATGAACTGGTGCAGTATCAAATATACCAGCGCTAAACACATCATTAGAGATGCGATCCAATCATGATCGTCTAAATAATGCGTGATCCCAACTGTCAACCATACCTCTGACATCAACTTCGAACACTATATCAACGATCATATGTAGTCCATATGCAATGAATAAGTCATGATCCCAACCAGTAACATGTGATGGTGCCACTTTAGCGAAACAAGCTAAATACAACTGTTGAAGCTTCTCCTGATCCTGATAAGAGGCATTGAGAATACGAATGGATGCCTGGTATCCCTTGGGTCATAAAGACAGTCTCGCCCAGTGGGATCTATCACAATTTGCCGCTTGTCCATCTATTTTCTACTCAAACTGATATATGAACCATGTGGTATAATCTTGCATCATGTATCATCATAATATCTGACGCATCGGGAAGTGCTTTTGCTCTTTAAGAGACGAAAAATTGGCACATAGGTTCAACCTCCAAAGACAATTATGTAGACTGTATGGGAGATAGAATCCACAATAGATTGTGAAATAACATTGCCGAACGGAATTGCATTAAAGAACACCTTAGCTTGCACGGAATTGGGTAGATCCACGTTAAAGCTAAAATCCATGGTGAGGAAACGTACCTAGGATTTTCGTTATGTAAGGACAGATCGGTCCTACTAGGACAGATGGCGTGTAGAACAATGCATTACAAACTGAAGAAGCGTTGGACGAGGTTCGTCGCACTGCAAGGATGCCCACGGTACGATCGACGCAAGAAATGGAGCTCAAATCACCAACCTCGGTATGCGTGCAAAAAGTGGCACACAAAACGAGGTAAAGTAGACACTGGCTGCTGTAAAATTAGTGCGCTGGGAGGTTGGCATGCAAATCGAGGTGACTAACACGGGCCTCAGGATGCACGATCGGGGGTCCTCGGTATGCGTGCAGAAGTGACACGCAAAATGAGGTAAATCTGGGATACAGCGCACTGGATCTGTTTTGGCCTCGTCGAGACGAATCCGACGACGCGAACGGTGCACGAATCAGATTCCGAAAAGACCTCTAATGGCGAGCCCAGGTGTCCTCGTAAAGCATGCAAGTGTGGCACGCAAAATGAGACACTGTTGTCAGGTAAAATGTACAACGAGGTCGGCCTCGTCGATACGATCCCAACAGCGTAAGCGGCGCGCAAATCGGAGCAAGGATGTGGATCTAGTGCTGGCGATGCAATAGCAGAAAGTAGTGCACCGCCTGACACTGTAGCAGACCCCAATTAGGCACTGGCTCGCTTAATTGCTGTAGTTGGCTTGGACCATGGTTGCAGATGGCTCAGACCAAATAGTAGATGGCTCGGACCCGTGTAACACAGCTCGGACTAATGACGAACAGGGCTCGGGCTAGACCGGGTCAAATCGAGTTTGACCGGGTCTACCTAAGGGCAGGAGCCCTTCGTTTGTCCACCCCTTCCTTTCTGTTGCCCTCTTTCCTCTCCAATACCTAATCGCACCAAAGGTGGAGGCGGGCGGCCTCAGAGGCGACGAGGGGCGGCTTCGGTGGCGGCAGGGCGAGGCAGCGACGGTGGCGAAGGTGACCGGCGGCAAAGGCTGGTGGTGGTAGTGAGGGTGGTTGCGGAGGAAGGCAGCAGCGGGCGCTGGTTCCACAAGTGTCGGCAGGGGCGGCAATGGCGCTGGCGGACTGTGATGGTGACATCGTTGGCGTCTGCGGGACCCGCCGATGACAACGGCGGTAGCAGGAGAAGGTGACGGCGGCAGGGGGGGCGACAGCTGCGCTGATTGGAGTCGGCGGCGGGGGAGGGCTCGAGTGGCAGTGGTCCAGACCCCGGCGGGGTCTGGCGATGACGGCGACGACGTCGGCAGCCGTTGAAGACGGTGTCGGCAGAGGCCGACGATGACGGCGGTGGCTTCGGTGGAGCCCGACGACGGCGGCGGCAGCGCGCAGGTACTCCGGCGACTCTCTCTTCTCTTCTTCCTCTTTCTTGTTCTCTCCGAAGAAACCGACAGAGAGGAAACTGAGCAGGAGAGAGAGAGAGAGGCGACTGGGGGGTGGGGAAACGGCACTGTTCACGGAACAGTGCGTGAACAACAGGGTAGCATGGTGGGGGACCGAAATTGGGTTCTGATACCAAGTTGATGCGGGATAGCAAAGGGGGGAAGACCGGATGAAGGAAGAAGAGAGGGGGTTGGGGAAGAAGCTAGGGCTTCATGCCCTCACACGGGTTCCCGTCCCATCTCGGGAGAAAATGCACAGCGGCTGCTCTTCATTTTAAAATCTTCAATTCTTTCCCACGAGGGGATACAGGACAATATATAGACTCCTCAAAAGAAATGATAATACTAAAGGACCAAAATGACCTTTATTCAAAGTAAAAAGACTCAAACAGAACTAAAACAAGAAAATACACTAATTGGGCTTCTAATGGGCCAAACAAAATACAAAATAAGCCTTGTGCTATGTTCTCCACTTCTTGGATTCCCATCATATACTTTCCGCTTTTGGGACCATTTGAAATTGAATATTTATGCTTGTTGGGGTTAATTTGTTTAAGTGCTATTGCTCCTAGAAATTTCACTTACAGCTACTTTCTCATCTTTTTTTTTTTAACCCGTCAAATGTAACTTGAAATCAGTTTGGTAAACTTGCTATTTCAAAAGAGGATGTGCCAAATATGTTAAAGATTACTGGTTTTTGATTAAGATAGCAATTCCATTCTCTGGTTGTCTACGCACACCAACATGGATTTGAAATTAAATCAAAGAGCCACTTCTGTATTTTCTCTCTCTGATTAATATAAGCGTACACTTGTTAGAGACAAAAAGGAAAAGGCTTATGTCAGAGTGGTGGAAATTATTAATAGAGCAGGTAAGTGTACAAACTTCTATGGCACTTTAACATAGGAGATAAATGTTGATTGAGTCAAACAAATAATATAGACTTCCTGTTAGTATGACGTGGCCAAATTTCTTTAGAAATCATATGGTGATACATATTGGACCATCTGGTATCTTCATTTGACTTAATGTGGCCAAATTTCTTTAGAATTCATATGATGATACATATTGGACCATATGGTATCTTCTTTTGACTTAATTTATACTGCTGTGCATTTTGCTTTATGTGACATGCAACATAGTTTTTTTATGTAGCACCAGAAAGAATGCCTATGTAATTAAATGTGATGCCTAAAATCTTGAAGAATCCAAATGTTTAGTTTTTGGTTTAAAATTCTCGTTAAACCCATTTTTATGTATTGTTAAGTTGGGTGTTACATGGAATTTCATCTTTTCTTTCAAACCACCATTAGAGGGACTCTAATGGAGGATGAAAGCAATTATGTAAATACTATGCATGCTGTAAAAGCAACATTTTGAGCAGAGGACAGTTGTCAGATGCTCTCTTCCGTTTCAGCTCACTTGATAAGCATGCATGGCATGATGCTGACATTGTAAATCAGTATAACTGCTCTTAATCATTTTGTGGGATATCCATTCGACCTCAGCCATATTCAATTAGTCATTTATTCCTTCAATTCTAGGTTCTACTGCAAGGATCCAATTGTATGTGTCAAGGATTTGAGTGAATTCTGGGTTGCCTCTTTACTCTCTGAATCACTACCTGGAAGTGGATGAAGGCATCAGTTATAAGTTGATTGGCCTGGAGATGCATCCCGGATCAATCCCCGAAGATTTCATGGAATTAAAACATATATACACAGTATGGGGAGTCTTGGTGCAGCTGTGAACGTTTTGCTTCATTGTGACCTAAAGGTCGCATGTTTAAAGCTGGATTGGAACATGTGTATGCAATGAAGGACAATCCCAAGCTAAGGGTCAAAATCCTATAAGCCTTGTTAAGCATAAATATATTTGTTGGAAAGCTGTACTTCATTTTTTTGTAGCTTTTAACAAAAGGTAATTCCCACCAAAGACATTTCACTAGCATCTGATTTTGTAGAGATGAATTCAAAAATTGTAAAAACGAATGTAAACTTTTGTCAAATGAATGTAAACTTTTTTTTGGTTTTATTAGCTTCTCAAAAAATGAAAAAGCCCACCCGCAGCACCCCCCCTCCAAAAAGAAAGAAAGAAAGAAAAGAAGATCAAATGGGCCAAATTGGTAGGCATGCATGCTAGGTTGCTGATATTCATGGTTGTCAAGGCACCATGGCATTCTCGGGGATCCTAAGTGCTTAGATGTAAAGGCGGGTGCTTAAGCGGCGACTTAGGTGCCTCCTTTAAAATATATGGATAAGTGTATTAATTATAAATTCTTCAATATAAATAAAAAAACAAGTACTAATATGATGCATTCATATTTCATATTTAACATTAAAATTGAAAAAATAATAATATCCATGGGATAATTAGCTTAACCACATAAGATCAAATTTCTAAAGACAAGATATACAAAACGTAACACTACAATTTACAAGCTTACAACAACAAAAAATAATTGAATTAATTAGAAAACATTAATAAAACTTGTAACTTTGTGTGTGTGTGTGTGTGTGTGAGAGAGAGAGAGAGAGAGAGAGAGAGAGAGAGAGAGAGAGGGAGGGATTGGAGACAAACAGAGAAGGGAAATGGCTTTAGTCCTCTGTGTGTGTGAATGAGAGAGAGAGAGAGAGAGAGAGAGAGAGAGAGAGAGACCCGTAAGGCTGAGGCTATGACGGAGTGAGAGAGAGAGATTAGAGAGAGAGAGAAGGTGAGAGAGAAAGAGGGCTTCAGACCTCACACACACACACACAGAAGACAGCTTTGGCCCTCTATGAGAGTGCGTGTGTGTGTGATGTGTGTATGAGAGAGAGAGATAGGCTTCGGCCCTTAGTGAGTGTGTGTGCGTGACTGTGTGTGAGAGCGAGAGTATGTGAGCGTGGGGGAGATAGGGGGGGGGTCGTCGGCCTATCTCTCCGAGATTGGATGGATAGAGATAGAGTGAGAGTGCTTTGGGCCCAGTAAGACTTATTAGATGGAGACAACGAGTGAGAGGGCTTCAGCCTTGTATAAGAGAGAGAGAGAGAGAGAGAGAGAGAGAGAGAGAGAGAGAGAGAGTTATAGGCCTACAACTGTGGCCCTATGCACCAGAGAGAGCACTCACTGGATGCGGACAGTGATGGCGATGCTGATGACGATGACGGCGAACATAGCGGTTGGCGCTAGCAACATGAACCCTAACAGAGCGGGGTGACTGGTGAGGAGGTGTTGGGGGTTTTATTGGGTCGAGGGTTGGCTAGGTTGTTGTCGGGCCTGGCTAGGGCGGACTAGGTCCAAGTGCCCGCTAGGTGCCCAAGCGCCTTGGGCGGGCCACCTAAGGGGGCGCCTGTGCCTTTCTTGGGTCCAAGAAGGGTGCCAGCCTTCCTTGAATAGCAAAAAGTGCCTTGGTGCCAAGGCACTGCTTAGCTCATGCCTAAGCGGGGCCTTGACAACTATGTTGATATTGCAACTTGTACATCTTGTGGTATGTGCATTTAACCTCAGTCACAATCAGTCATGGTTTGGATTGAAACGAGACTCTATTTTAAGGATCCGTTTATGTATGTGAAGGATTTGGGGAATTCTGCATAGTAGTCAATCCCGTCTTAGCATGGACTACCCCGGTCGGGACGTCCCATCCCAGTGAGAAAACGGGATGGGACAAGTTCTTGCTTGTCCCGGTCGTTGTCTCGCTCTATCCCGGCCCATCCTAGCTTGTCCCAGTTTGTTCCAGACCATCCTGGCCTATCCCAGCTAAAATTTGTATTTTAACATGAGATTTTCCTAACCACTTAAATTCCTTGTAAACTTATTTTAGAGGGTTCATTTGATGAATGTGCTTCTTTATAAAACCATAAATCCATCCTAAATGCTTTATTGCATTAATTTTGTCTTGTTTCTATGTTTCTATGTTTATTTTTCATATTATTTATTGTATACATATGTTTTATATTTGTTGGAATGTGTATGAAAACATTTTCAGGATGGGACACTAGAATTGTCTGGGACATTGGGACGTCCCATCCCAGTAGAAAAACGGGTCAGGGACCACGATGGGATTGACAACTATGGAATTCTGGGTTGGCTTTCTACTTTGTGAATCACTTTCTGAAAGTGTATGAAGGTATTGATAATGGTTGGCACACATGGAAATGTGCCCTGAATCAATGCCCAAAAATTTCCTGGAACTAAGACATATATATACACACACACACAATGGATGGCTTCATGCAGCTGTACGGTTGCTCGATTGTGACCTGGACACTGGTTCAAAACTGGAGATGGCCTCAGATGGACAAGGCTGCGTACAACTGATCCTCCCCATACCCTGATCGAAGGGAGCCTGGGTGGTGCTATGAAACATGTATACACAAAGAACAAACCCAAACTAATGGTGGTCCACATCGAAGACAAAGCATAACAGTAGTTCCATGAGCCTCTTTAAGCCTAAATAAAATTTCTTGAAAGTTGATTTGATGGAAAGATCTGCTGTACTTTTTCTGTAGTTTTTAACAAAAAATAACTCCCATCAATGAAATTTCCATGCATCTGTTACTGTTAGTGTAGAGTGAGCCCAAGAATCATAAAAATGAATCTACTAAACTTTGGTTTAATTTTTGTTTCTTTTAGTTTCTCGAAGGAGTAATCTTTTCCTCCAATTGATAAGCATGTTTGGCTTGATGCTAATATTGCAAATCAATATAACTGGTCTTAATCATTTTGTGGGGTGGCCATTAAATCCCAGCCACAGTCGATTAGAGATACTATTGCTTCAATCTGGTCTGCTGCAAAGATCCAGTTATGTATGTCAAGGATTTGAGTGAATTCTGGGTTGGCTTTCTACTGTGTGAGCCACTCTCTGAAAATTGATGAAGGCATCAGTTATACTTTGGCATCAAGATGTATGATGCGAAACGGTCGGAGATGTCCCACCCCGCGATCCTCGGGTGTCTTACCTGGGCTTGTTGCAGGACTTTTTGACCCCATCCTAGGGTCGTCTTCTCTGTCTCAAAGAGAAACACCAAAAATAATTCAAAATTCGTGCAAATAAACACTCATAAATAAAAAAGAGATAGTACATGCTTGTATATAGTGTGTAGGGACCTTTTTGACTCCAACTTGACTACTTAACTCCAAGATACACTAAGGCCATGTTTGGGAATGGCCGTGAGAAAATAAGAAGCTTTTGGAAATAGCTTTTGTCCTTAATAGTACAATCCTAATCATTTGGAAGCTATAAAAGCTGGGTTCTTTGAGCTTTTGAAAAATATGAGAGAGAGAGAGAGAGAGAGAGAGAGAGAGAGAGAGAGAGTGTTCCCTGTGTGTCCTTCGCTCTCTACATTTAAAACCCCATAGCTTTTGAAAAATTGTCACTTCTCCCCTCTTTAAATGCTTTATCTCCCCCTTGTCTCCTCCACCTTTTTCCCAATTAATGGAAACCAAGTGCAAATCTTGTTCTCAAATGCCACCTAAGGCACTCCTTATTAGATAATTATTGGTAAAATTCACACTTAAAAATCTCTGAAAAACAAAAAATTGCACCTAAAATTCAGAAAAAATAGAAAACATGGTAAATGGGCTCCAAATGGGCCAAATAGAATATCCTTGGACTCTTCTAAAATATACTATCCATCAAACAAGCTCTGATGATCTCCCGATCCATAGGGACATTGGCTCGGTCTTCAGATGGCAGTAGACATATTCTATCATGTGTAACGCATCGGTGCATTGGTCCTAGAACTCCATCATTCTTTTTTAAAACGTGGATGGTACCTGGATCTCCATCATTATCTCCTGGTTCTAGAAAACGTGTCCTCTAGTTTTAGAATGCGGCAATATCCACGGAGAAATGATGAGAGCAGCAAAGCAAGGAAACATAGTTGATGTCATGGAGATCACCATATAGAGGAGAACCTCGACTCGCTGTGAAAAGTGTGCCTCAACATTACTCCGTATCTGGTCAAAACCATGGTGGAACAATGACTGGCCGTCTTCAGTAGGGTCTTCGGGGACTAAGTCTAGCCTTGGTTCTGCAGAGAGGATGTCATCACACATTTTGAACATCTAGGACTCAATTTGTTCGAAATACTCGTCGGCTAACATTTGATCTGCTTTGTAAACTACTTCTCAGTACTTCTCAACCAGCATTGGGTCGGCCTTGTAAACTGCATCCTTTGGTTTTGTTATTCTGAAAAGTTGGCTCTAAATGTCATTCTTTAACTTGATCCATTCTAGGTCATCCTTTAATGCAACCCAACCCATGCTTGAATAGTTAGTAATTACCATCTTGGAAAGTGTGCGCAAATGTTAGAATGCTTCCTCGGGAAGTGTGCCATGAAGATGGGTGCGCTAGGAAGCAAGCATGCAAATCGAGGTGACTAGCACATACCTTGAAAAAATGTGTGGAGATGTCTGCAGGGCGCAAGCAAGGGTGGCACGTGAAATTAGGCACACTAGTGGTGATGGCACATTGGACGAGATAACCTCGCTGTAAGGATGTGAGCGACGCGATCAGTACGCAAAGCGGAGTACGAAGGCACTCTCGGGGTCTAACGGAGGCCTCAGAAGGTATAAAAATGATGGTCACTGGCTGACAGAGGGTTGGATGAGGTCAGCCTCGCTGTGAGGAAGCTCGTAGTGCTGGCCGTGTAGTGAGACTGCTAGTGCACCCCCGGCACATTGTGCCTGCGGCTCACAGGGGCCGGGCAGTGGTCCACTGCATTAGAAAGGGCCTAGTTCTAGTGCAGGGTAGGCCCGATAATGTAGTAGACCCACAGTTGGGCTGCTGGCTCGATGCAGGAAGGCCCTGGGTCCTACCAGGTCGCAGGTGGCTTGGACCACCAGATCCTGGTCAAACCAGGCAGGATAATGGCGTGGGGGCTCGAACCAGGTGTGGACCTGGGTGGTGCGAGCGGTGCGGGACACCACACACTGATGGCCTGCAGGAAAGGGAGAAAATAGTTGGTGGAGAGAGAGAAGAAAGGATTGCAGAGAGAGAGAGAGAGAGAAAGAGTTGGGCGGAGGGGGGTCTTCTCCCGATGGTTCCTTTATCAGAACAGGAACACAGAGAGACAGAGAGAGAGAGAGAGAGCGAACATGGAGAGTTGGAAAGACAGGTTGTGGGCAGTGGGGTGGCATGGAACAGTACCCGAGGGTTTTGGGGCTGTGGGGGAGAGGAAATAGAGAGAGAACAGGATGGGGAGAAGGGTGGGTGCGGTGGTGGGGGAAAGTTTCCAACACTGTTCCGTGCAACTTGTGGGTGGAAGGATTTGTGGAGAAGAGGAAGAAGGGGAGAAAAAGAGAGAGGGGAGGAGAAGCAGCAGTGGCCGCCAGTGACATCTCACCGGCGGTGGTGTGGTTGGATCAAGGGATGCTCTGGTACCCAATTGATGTGGAATGATCGGAGGTGTCTCGCCCTGCCATCTTCGAGCGTTTTTACTTGTCCCTATCGTAGGGCTTTTCCAATCTCATCCCATGGTCTTCTTTCTCCGTCTTAGAGAGAAACATCAGAAAATAGTCCAAAATTCGTGCAAATAAGCATTCATAAATTAAAAAGAGATACTACATGCTTATATATATTGTTTAGGCACTTTTCTGACTCCAACTCGACTACCTAACTGCAAGACGGGCTAAGACACTCCTTATTTGGTAAGTATTGCGAAAATTCTCACTAAAAATTTCAAAAAATAGAAAATATCATCTAAAATTCAAAAAAATAAAAAGCATGCTAAATGGGCTCTATGGACTCCTCTAAAAGTATACTACCCATCAAAGCTCTGGTGATCCCGTAAGCTACAAGGACACCGGCTCGATTTTCAGACAGCAGTAGACATACTCTATCATGTGTAACACATTGGTGCCTTGGTCTTGGATCCCCATCAATGTAACCTGAATCAATCCCCAAAGATCTTTTGAAATTAAAGAATATGCCCAATGGATGGGGAGTCTAGATGCAGCCATAAGGTTGCTTCCTTATGACCTGATCATGGGTTCAGAACTGGAAACAGCCTCTTTGCAAATGGCAGTGGGAAGGCTACATACAACTGATCCTCCCCATACCCTGCAGAGAGGAGACACGTGGTGCAAGGAATATATGTACGCAATGAAGGACAACCCTAAGCTAATGGTGGTCTTCTCTAAGTAAAGCATAACGTTAGTTAGAGTTGAGCAGATCAGAATCCCATGATCCTCTTTAAGCCTATGTGGAATTCTTAGAAGTTGATTGGATGGGAAGATATACTGTTCACTGTGCATGTTGTTATTGTACTTCTAGGCATGGTGAGAAGGATCGGCAAGGATCAGCCGATCCGATCTGTTTCCAGATGGTCCGATTCGATCCTGTGTCCCGATCCACCGAGTCGGGCCAGGGAGTTGTCGTATCGGATGATGATCAGGCTGGATCAGCATGGAACAGAATGGCTTGATCCGGCCCCAACGGCTAATTTGAAATTAGCTGTCGGCTTGTTGTTGGGAACAATTCCCAACGGCTAGTTTGGGCCGTGAAGGGGTTTTAGGCAACTCCCCACCCATCCAAGCTCTCCTCATTAGCATGGATCAGAATGGCTCGATCCGGCCCCAACGGCTAGTTAGAAATTAGCCGTCGACTTCTTGTTGGGAACAATTCCCAAAGGGGTTTTAGGCAACTCTGCACCCATCCAAGCTTTCCTCCCCTCTCTCTCTCCAAGCTTTCTCTCGCTAAGCTTTCTTTCCCTCCCTCTTTAAGCTCTTTCCCTCCCTCCCTCCCTCTCTCTCTCTCTCTCTCTCTCTCTATATATATATATATATATATATATATATATATATATATATAGTGGTAGAAATCCTCTCCGATGGTCGGATGGTGATCTATGGCAATCAGATTGGATTGGCTCCATGGCGATCAGATGGCTTTCCATGGCAATGTATCAGCTGCAAAGTCGAAAGAAGCATGTCTCTACACAACAATCAGATATTTCTCCTTCACTGTTAATGATACCCTACGGTGATCATTATAATTATAGTAGATCATTGTAGCCTTGTAACTTTTACATTCCTTTGTCACACTTCCATTTTTGTGCTTGGAAGTATCACCAAATAATATGAATTAGTACATGGATAATACACAAAATTGATGAATAATTTGTGTCGAATGATGACAATGGATGTAAATAATTCATCAATTTTGAGTGTTGCACATGCGCAATTTATATTCTTTTGTAATACTTCATTATTTAAGGAAGGATAAATATGGAAGTGCAATGAAGGAATGTAATTTTGAGTTTTAGGATTTATTTTTTATTTTTTTTCTTTTAACTTGCCAAAAAAATTGTAAGTTCAAAATTTTAAATCATGTATTTTTAACTTAAATTATATGGAAAAGAAACAAGAAAAGAAGGATAACTAGAACCTGATATCCTACTTCATGGATGATATCCGAGATACAATTCTTGCAAACATGAATGATATGAGTATCCTTCAAGTCGATTATATCTAGGAGTGTATGCCCTCCACTTTTAGATACAACCGACAAAAAGGTTACTCCAATGATCAACGTTTTACAATGAACCGTATCTCAGATGTCGTTCATAAAACAGGATATCAGGTTTTGGTTCTCCTTTTTTTTCTTGTTTATTTTCCACATGATTTAGGGCATAATTTATAATTTTCAAATTATCTGATGTAATTGTTCATATACTTGAAAATGAATGATATTATTTTACAACTTGTATAATCTAGTGATCATCTTTTTCATTGTCCATTTTTTGCATAAACTTTTTGAATTTTATTAGATGTCTCAAAAGGTAAACAAATAAAGGATGAACCGGACTGGATCCGCCTGGATCAGATCGGATCGGATTGGCCGATCAAATTGGTTTTGGACCAGGCCGATCCATGCCCAATCCCTGATCATGCTTTCCTTGCTTCTAGGTATATGAGCAAAGATGATGTTTTCATCATATAAGTTCACGAAGGAGCCATTTTTGTCATACTGAGTGTCCTTCAACAAAATGTATAAACTGTCATCATGCAATAACCGAGACATTGGTTGCATGTATCGAGCACTCTGCCATGTATTGAAATTCATCTGGTTGTGTTTGATCTATTTTCAGTGTATCCTTGTTTTAATTTCCTTTAGGTTTGAAACTCTCCCTATACTAGTCATGCATTTAAATTTCTGTCCAGATCGAACTTCCTTATTGTTTGCAGAGCACTAGATCTTTACCATCCTTATAATTTGGTTTTCCTGACTTAATCATACACGAGCATGGAAAGTATCTGTACGGTGTAGTGGTGCATGAATTTCCAATCAGGGGAGACGTGCTGTGGTGTAAACTGAAGTGTCATTGCTAATAGCATTTTTCTTATTTTCCAGAAACTGGATATTGCACGAGTCATTCTATAACTTAGTATATTCATTTTTATCTCTGCAGAGAATGGAAAGTTTCTCCTTGGTGCTCGGAAGATTAGGCGCCCTACTCATGCAGAATACGTCATATCGATGGCTGCAGAGGATATTTCTCGTAACAGTGTGAGCTATGTGGGAAAGCTGAGGTAATAATACTTAAAGCTTTGGATGTTGGAAACTTCATTTTTATGTTATGCCAAAACATCTGACTGCATTGGCCCAACACCCTGAAAGAAAGAAAAGGGAATTCGAAGTTCCCCCTTTTTTTCTTTATTTAAAATAAAACTGATAACAGTTCTACAGTTAATATTTTCCTACTAATTTTTCTTTAAATGGCCATTTCTTGTTAATATTTTCTTGTTAAATTTTCTGTAAATGACAATTTCTTGCCTATATAGAAAGCAGATGATAAGAATAGATGTATAATTTATTAGGGTTCTAATCTGTTAATTGTTTAATAGCTAAGACATTAGTTACATGTGGTGAGTGTTATTCCATGTTTTGAAGCTTGTTTGGTGGAGCTTAAATTGGTTTCAGTGTGTCCTTTAAAAAAAAATGGTTTCCTTCAGGGTTTGAAATTCTTTTTATACTAGAAAACTTACTTCCAGTCATGCATTAACTTTTGTTCAGATCCAATTTCCTCGGTACGAAATTTGCCATTTATGACAGCCAGCCTCCATATGGTGGGGCTGTGACGTCTTCAGGTCGTTCCAGCCGCCGATTCTATAGTAGGAAAGTCTCCCCAAAAGTTCCATCTGGAAGCTATGGAATTGCACACATAGCTTATGAACTGAATATGCTTGGCACTCGAGGCCCACGGCGCATGTGTTGCACCATGCACTCCATTCCTGCTTCTGCCTTGGAGCCCACCGGGTCTGTTCCCTCATATTATGACGCTAACCACTCTCTCGAAGAATCATTTTCGAGCATGTCACTATCCCGTCCACTTGACCATGTAATTGGAGATGTAAAATTAACGGATTCTACAAGGTTCACTGGAAGCACTAGGTTTACAGGGAGTAGCAGGTTCACGGACAGCTCAAGATTCACAGGGAGCACAAGGTTCACAGAAATTTCAGTGGATGTAGCTGGGAAGGAGGGACCACTCATCCTGAAAAATAAGCCTCCACGGTGGCATGAGCAACTCCAGTGTTGGTGCCTTAATTTTCGTGGGCGAGTGACCATTGCCTCAGTCAAGAACTTCCAGTTGATTGCATCCTCTGGAGAGCCGGCAGACAATAACAATGCTGGTGCTGGAACCTCCCAGGCAGGATCGAGTGATCATGATAAGATCATACTCCAGTTTGGTAAGATTGGGAAGGATTTGTTTACCATGGATTATCGCTATCCCTTGTCTGCTTTCCAAGCCTTTGGGATCTGCCTGACCAGCTTTGATACCAAGTTGGCCTGTGAGTGATGCTGCTGCAAGAAATGATGTTATTGTTCTGCATAATGTTGTGTTAGTTTTGATGTTGTGTGTAGACTGTAAACCAAACGATTGCCCTTCATATTCTGGGCTCGACATACAGTTGTAGCCAAATAGAAGTCAGCTGGTTGATGTTTCCATTGCTGTAGCCTTCATTGTATTGTGATGAACCTTACTTTTGTGCAAACTTAGTTGTATTTATGTTCTGTGAAAGGGCCGTTTGGTTCGGTGTAAAATAGCACTGTAAAACGCCGCACAGAAATGTGGTCTTTAACGGCGTTTTGCAGTGTTCTACGTCTAACCCAGCAGCACTGACTCTCAAATGGTACTTAATTTTGCCGAATGTTCCGTTTGTGTCATTTTTTGCCACCTGCGCGGGTGGTACGATATGGTCCTACCGCGTTGGTGTAGTGCGGCAGGCACAACCCGCGAGGAGACCACTCAGGATGCCCCAGCGTTTGGACGTGATGGTGCCGACGGCATCATCCCCACCACACTGCCGAGGCAGCGTATGTATGGACACTTGGGAAGTGAAATCACAGGTGGGGGAGGGAAAGGGCGTTTGGGTGGTGGTTGTGATGTGATGTAGTGCAGTGAGTAAAGAGAGGCTGACGCATGGAGCTGCAAATGAGCCGGCGCTCGATGAACAACTCCTGAGATTGCTCCATAATAACTTTACTCGGCATGTTTATTTTAAATTAAATAAATAAATTTGAATGAAATCTAAGTTTGGTTCACTAAATGAGTCAATCTTGAACGCACTGGATTATGTTTGTGAAGAAACTCGTTTAAACATTCGTTAAGAGTTCATTAAGAATTCCTTACCCACTATTAAGAGCTCATTTAAGGATTCATTAAGACTCTTTTAAATATTTATTTAATTATTTTATTCATAAGTAAACTTAATAAGATATCTTTTTATCAAACAATTAAGGGTGCAAGCAAATGTTTGATATAATTTTATAAATTTAAATTTTAAAAACTTAGACTAAATCTATCATGAAGTGATAGAGCTCAAGAGTATTTAATTAAAATGAGCCAAGCTTGAACAATCATCATGGATATTTGACTTGGAACTTGAATTTAAATAAATTAGTCGCAACCATGTTTGAACAAGGTAAAACTTGGCTCGTTTTGCATGGGATGCATTGGCATAAAGGTGTGTACCGGGCAAAGAAGAAGAAGGCGGCCTAGGGGCTCCAAGAGCCTGGATCAGTTCTCCGGTTTCGTTAATCTTGGGCCTATTCGGATTCGTTTATTCTGACATGCAAAAAGCAAATTAATAGGCTTTTTGAATTAATCTTTTGTTTGATGGAAGTGAATCATATGAGAGAGAGGCTTGCTGCATCGGATGTAAGTGCCAGTATTTACAATAAAAAAAGTTTATTCTTTAACTTTTTAGAAGGGCCCTCTTATGCCCTACATGACTCTACAATTTGATCTTGGATATTTTTGATATTTCAAATTTTTTAGAGTCGTCCGATCCAAGAGGGATTGTACGGTCATGTAATTGGATTCCACCTAAATTTTTTTCAAAAGATATATATTTTTATTTTAAAAACACCGGCAGCCAGTGTAGCCAGTGCACCAAGTTTTTCTCATCATCTGAACTTAGGACATAAAATTTTTGCTCCTTTTCCTGATTTGTACACAGTAGGAATGTCTGATATGTGGTAATGGAAAGAAAGATATCTTTTCAATGTTAATATTTAGGGCTTTTTGATTTTCAGTCAGCATAATCTACTTAATTTTGAGAAAAGTCCCTACAATCTTTTGATTTAGTAAAAATTATCTTTAATCTCACATTTATTTAGAAAAGATACTTTTTTCGAGGTGTTCTTACAAAATGTTTAGGGACTCTTTGTGAATATTCTAGTGCGTCTTTCAAATAGCTTATGATTTTGAGTAGTGATAAGTTAGGGTTTTTTGGATATCAATCCCTATAAACATATTGAATCTGAAATAACTCTTTTTATCCTACCATTTGCTTCCGCCATTTTTTCTTAACTCTGCGTAGTTAAACATGAGTTTAAGTTTAACACACTCTAGAAAAGTCACTCATACCCTTGTTTAAATTTTGAGTTTTACTTGTAGGACATGGCAATGTTGGACCCATTTCCCATGTTGAAAAAGATAAAAATCATCATAAAATTTTAAATGTTCAACTTTCCTTTTAGGGTTGTCCCATCCCTTGGACTTAATATTGATCATTCAATCATGAACTTTAACCATAGTCATATGATCAAATGTTATTTTTGATCTTCACGATTGGAAGGTCTACATTAAAAATAATAATAAAAAAAATGATGCAAATTATCCTTATGGTTGTTTCCATCCCCTGGGGTTTTAATCTTGAACATCCATTATAGAGTTCAAACTCCGTGTTGTCTAAACCATGGTTCACACTAATGCCTCCGCCAACTCGGTTTGGTCGTGCCGGCCTACTGCGACCTGACAGGTGGGCGTCACAGTGGGAACAATCCAAACATCTACTAAAGACAGTAAGAGGATAAGCATGAACCATACACAAAATGAAACAGCTTCCATAGCCACAAGATAAATCCACTCATTTAAAGAATTCCATGACATCAAAAATAATAACTAACATATATCTAGGATCTCTATATGTCCAACTAAAATGAAAATACATCTCAAACTGAAATAATAGTCTATTACATCTTTTGCTAAATCTGAAAATAAACTAAAACCTACGTCTAATAATCAAATTTTCCGCAAATCTTTAAGCCCCCCACTCCTCACGTTCAACATCTAACTCAGCTTCTCTTGAAAATGTCAACTAGTAAGGGTGAGTCATAATCGACTCAACAAGCTCATAATCCACAAAACTAGTGGCAAGATAGAAATTTTGTTCAGTTGGGTCACTCGAAAAGTGGGCCAGTAGGATCGCTTAGAAAGTGGGTCAGTGGGGTCACTCTATTGAGTCAGAATCAGTGAGCCAGTGGGGTCACTTTATTAGGTCGAGATCAATAAGCTAGTCATTCTAATAGGCCAAAATTAATGGACCTTCATGAATTTTTAGATCTAGTGGGGTCACAGGACCCCACTGGCCATAAGCTGTGTCCGCCAATATATAAAACCATAAGTTTTCTATATAATATAACATAAAAGAAACTTGGTTGCATCCTTACTCTTTCTCGGCCAGCATGATCAGTTACATCACAAAATAATATAATTATCAATTTACATAATTGTAAAATAAGGCCTTATGGCGGAATACAATTGAAGAGGGAGGGAGGCATATATGTCTTAGTTAACAACTAATTAACTTACAAATTAGTTAACAATACATTGGAATGAGAGAGAGGGAGGCATGCCTGTGTCATTAGTTAACAACTAATTAACTTACAAACCATTCCATAAAAGAATCACAACCACATATATCATCTCATGATAAAATGAACTAGGTGCATATCCATGACCACCACAAATTTTAACTATCTACATATGATTGAGCACATCACATGAAGGTTAATATAATTTTGGTTTTCATAAAACCTGGGTTCCAATCAAACTTAGGTATTTGAATTTTTTGAAAATCACATCTTTTAGGTATGTATTCAAAATCTAATTTTAAAGCAATTAAACACATCACATGTGCACATAAAGTATGAAACTAATTTCCAAAAATATTGCATGCAAATTTAGAACAATTCTAAATCAATTAATCTAACACTTAGATTAACTAAAGTTGCTTTAACAACTCTTCCCCAAATTTAAATTATCTCTTAACAATTTTTGTCAAAATGTTTTAGGGTAATTAACTTTCTTAACAACTCTTGTTAAGAAGTCCACTATGTAATCTAAATTTCTTAATAACTCTTATCTAGAAATTCCTTGGGACAATTAATTATATTAACAACTTTTGTTAATGTCAGCTCAAGGTAAATTAATTTCTTAACAAATCTTGTTAGGAAAGTGCAGTGGACCTTAATCTAACACTTAGATAAAATTAAATTTCATTAAAAACTGTTGTTAAATGAAATTATCTTCAATTTAGAATGATTCTAAAATGAATTTAATCTAACTCTTAGATTACATAAAATCCATTAACAACATTCGTTAGATAAGATTTTATTTTATTTTAAATTGGGGTATCCATCAAATAAAATTTAATTTTTTATAATTTTAAATAATTTTAAATAATAAATAATAACATCAAAAATTATTTGATGGGGCCTTGGGTAGGGCCCACAAGCCCGAAAAAGGGCATGGCCTGGCTCGGCCAGGCAGAACCTAGTCCAGGCCGTCTGGTCCGAGCCATGTAGGCCCTGATTGGGGCGCTTGGGCTCGGGCCAGCCCTGGTCCCAGGCCCAAAAAGGCTTGGCCCAGCTCGGCCAGGTAGAACCTGGTCCAGGCCATCTAGTCCGAGCTAGGCAGGCCCCAATTGGGGCGCCTGGGCTCGAATCGGCCTTGGACCTAGCTCTACCTGGGTCGAGCCAGGTCAGGCGGCTTGGCTAGGTTCCCCCCCATCCCCTTTTGTTCGAGCCCTTCCTGCTTACAGGGGGCCAGTGTAGGGAGGGGTGCGCTGATGCCGTCGGCACCTGCACCTATGTCCGGTAGGGTAGGCATCGGAGGCTGGCCTCTCCGGTGGCGCCGGTCACACCGGCATTGATTGAAGGGGCCGCGATTCCCTTCCTCCCTCCTCCCCTTCATCTCATGAAGGGAGGATGAGGAAGAAGAAGGGGGGGGGGGGGGGGGGGGAATCGGCTGGCGCTGCCACCCATGCCCATCCTCTCAGGGATCGACAGGAGGGGTGGCAGTGATCGGTGATCGGCAACGCCGCCGGCAATGCCTAGCTCGCTGCCAGACCCCTTTCTCCTCTACACCCATACCGCCATGCTCCATCACCATGAAGAACAAAAATACCCCAAAAATTCAAAATTTTCAAAACTAATGATCTAATCATTCTTGATCCATCACATGGATTGTTTTCTTTTAGAGAAAATCGAATCTTTATCATGGAATATAATCTAGAAATTTATGTTAGATAATCGAAATAGATTGAAGTGGCAACCTGGCTCTGATACCACTGTTAAGATAGGGGCGGGATGGCGAAGAACGCAACAAAAATAAACGACAAAAATCGATCCCGCCCGTCTCTCTATCCGTTTCGAATAAAACAAACAAAAATAAAAAAATCGGGTGATTCGAACATCACCGTTCACAGATTCAGATCCGCGCCTGTATCGGTTCTGTCGAGGCGATGCCACTAGCCGCACAAGCGTCTAGGCTCTAGCAATATCCACACGATCCTCGTCGATGGTTCTTCCTCACTCCCTTGTCTGAATCGGTACGCTCGCCCGCAATGATGCCTGCAGAAAGCAGACGGAGGTTTCTCGACCATCGAGAATCGCGCGTGGCAGAGACGGAGGAGCCCGTCGCCCTGAAGGGGGCGCCTAGAAGAGGAGGAGAGAGAGAGGGGGGTGGCTAGTATGGAGAAGCCATGGAGCTTGGCCTAGGGTTTCTACTAAAACTTAGAGCTTGGCCTAGAGTGAATCTTTGTGTGTGTGACCCTCTAGGCCCATTTACCAGTCTGATTTTCAGCCGTTAAGTCCAATAACACTTTATTGACTTACAGTAATTAATTAATATATCATATTTAACAAATTACTTAATTGAATTGAGATCTCATGTAAGTTCAGTCGGACTTTTGATCAAGTTGGGTGCCAAGCAAGACCGCATGATCCCAGACAGTAATGGGGTTCAGCAACCCACTCATGAAACCTGTCCGTCCACAGTTATCGCGTGGCTATAATCTTTTATTAGTACAATACTCTCGAGTCAACCTAGGGTGGTCAACTCACTTAGATTAGATGCCATTGTACAATATTAGAAAACACCTTTTCTGATATTATGTTTGCTCTGGCCAAAGATTCTCGCATATCTTACCTAGAGCGTTCTCTCTCTAATAACCTGAGAGCGAATGATCCCCTATTGAACACATAATCACCTTCGGAGGTCTTCTGTTGGACCCAATCATTGACTATTAGGAATCATGTGGATAGGGATTCGTGAGTCAAGGTCAAAGCTCATAAGTCCACCGATAAGGTGTCTTTGGTGTCTCAGGTCCAAGGACCAACCATGCTACTGTGACGATGAATCAAGCCGGCTGACAACCAAGTAAATTACCATCCAACGATTCATGTCAGATCAATTCAGTGAACTCATTCCCAAGTGAGCACCTATGTGTTTCCCCTAATGTCCCCACACATGTGACCATGAGATCAGTCAAGCTCATCATATGAGTAGGCACAATACGTACCAGTCTATTTAGATATTAGATGTCCATTCTCTAAATATCTTGTGACTGAACATTTATGAATTATGATCAGGAGTATTAACAATCTCATCGTGATCTAATATTCCCCTCATAATTCCACATACTTCATTATACTCGGTTACCTAACTGTCAATCATTATAATGAATTAATTGCCATATATTTGTGAACCAGAATGTCATATATGTCTTCTGATTGGCTTTGAGGACACCTATATCCAACATGAAGAACGTCTTGAATTGCCTACGTTCTCTCTGCAAAGTGCTCTCAATCTCTCTCTCTAGCTCTCTTTAGGCCTTGAGGAAGCGTAAGAGGGGTCTTGGGACGAAGGGGATCTATTTATAAGCCTCTAATAAGAGTTATATGTGGAGAAATAGTCCCCACTAAAGGAAACTATGGGGTTTAAGTCGAACATGGGCTACTGGACTGAAATGAGTCAGCCTAACATGACGCCTTTCAAGCTCCTAAATCGCGTCGACTCAGGTGATGCCTTTCAGCGTCCGAGATAGAGTTCTAAACTATGCTACCCTAGGTCCACTAATGGGCTACTCTAAACTACTAATGGGAGAGGGTCATCTAATGTGCATGAAGGGCTGACTATAATGAGTCCTAGGGCTCATCTCACTTAGATGAGCTCCCCCTTGAAATTCCTACTTTCACATCTTAAAAAAGAAATAAAAAATATAAAAAAAATTAAAATATTTAAATACATCCATCTATGTTGGTTTGACACGTTGATACTTAATTTTCGCTATTGGATCGAAAAACTTAACTGTAGCCGTCAATCAAATGCATCATTGTTTGGGGATCAAAATTTAAATCTTAAGGGATGAGATCAACCCTAAGGGCTAATTTGACAAATTTATTATATTTTGACTATTTTCTAACATTTTTAGATGTTAATTTTTGATACCTATCCAATTGGATGGCTAGGATTGATGTTCAAGATCGGATGGTGAAAATTAAAGCCTCGGAGATGTGAACAACCCTAAAGGACCCATTTCAATAATTAAAAATTATGATGAATTTTATTTTTTTTAAACATGAAGAGAAGAGGATTTCGAGGGGGGCTCATCTAAGTTAGAAGAGCCTCGAGGCTTGTGTGATCTGTTTCTCTCTCTCTGTCTCTCTCTCTCTCTCTATATATATATGTACATATATGTATATGTATATACATATATGTATATGTATATATATGTATATAAATATGTATACATATGTATATATATGTACATATATATATGTTATACATATATGTACATATATATATACATATATATATGTATAACATATATATATGTACATACATATACATATATACATATGTATATATGTACATATATATCTACATATATGTATACATATATACATATGTATATATGTACATATATATGTATATATGTACATATATACATATGTATATATGTATATGTATGTACATATATACATATGTATATATGTACATATATATGTATATATGTACATATATATATACATATGTATACTTATATATATGAAGTAGTGCTACTGTGCGAAGCACACCCTCCGTGTGATCATTCGATCTGACCGTACGGTCCAAGTCCCCACTTTCCCATGTTGGAAAAGAATAAAAATCACCATAAATTTCAAAAGATTCAATTATCCCCCCTCCCCCCTCCTAGGGTAATTTTCATCTCTTGGAGCTTAATTTTCACTGTTGTATCATATCCAAATTGATTGCAGTCGTACAATCTTATACGAGCAAATTGGTGATGAATACTAAAACCCCAGGAGATGCAAACAACCCTAAGGGTAATCTGACATTTTTTTTATTTTTTCATGATTTTTTGAAATCGAGTTTGCAAGTATCTAATGTGTTGGAAATATGTGTCCTCAAAGCCAATCATCAGACACCTATGTACATTCTGGTTCACTAATAAATGACAATTAATTCATTATGAAGACTAGCATTTAACTTATTCCTCATAATAATGTCCTTGGAACTATGTGGGGAATATTGGATTATAATGAGATTATGATAATGAGATCAACATTCCAAACCATAATTCCTAAATTGTTCCTACGCATAAGATATTTGAGACAGGACATCTTATATCTGGATAGACTAATGTGTGTTATGCCTGCTCATATGATGAAGTTGACTGGTCTCATAGTCACATGTGTGGAGACACTAGGACAAATACACAGGTACTCATTAGATAATGAGTTCATTGAACTGATCTGACTTGAATTGTTGGATGATAATTTACCTAACTGTCAGTTAGTTTGATTCAATGTTACAATTACGTGGTTGGTCCTTAGACATGAGATAGTAAAGACACATAGTTGATGGACTTGTGAGCTTTGACCTTGGCTCACATATCACTAACGATGGGGCCCTAATTAGTCATGTGATTGGGTTCAACGGAAAGATGATTGAGTATCCAATAAGAGATCATTCGCTCTCGATAATTAGAGAGAGAATGTTCTGGGAGTGATGCGCGGGAGTCTTTGGCCAGAGCATACACTGTATCATAAAAAAGGAGTTTTCTGGTATAGTACAATTGCGTCTAATCCAAGTGAGTTGACTGGATAGGATTTGACAGTTGACCACGTTGTAGGTTGACTCGGGCGCATTGTACGGATAAAGGATTATAGTCATGCTGTAACTGATGACAGAAAGGTTCCTTGAGTGGGTTACTGAATCTTATTATCTTTTGGGATCATGCGGTGTTGTTTAGCACCTAACTTGATGGGAAGTTCGATCGAATTATATGATATATTAATTCGATTAATAAATTATTTAATATAAGATATTAAATTAATTACTTTAAGCCAATAAAGCTTAATGGGCCGAAAATTGGATTAGTACTTAGGCCTTAAGGGTCACATGCACGTAGATTTTCAGTTGATGGTATTTAAGTTGGTTTTATATTAATTTGGAGACTTTTATGAAAAGTCATCTAACTTAATATAAATATGCGTCGAATGGGAATCCTGAGCCAAGATTCAAGGGTCCCTCATGTAGAAACGCTAATTTTGACTTCACATTGAGTAAATTTCGTATCACAATTATAACGCCCCAAAATGGTCTGATGTTTAATCATTAATTAATTTTTATTAATTTTTCTCGAAATTTGTTGATTAGCGTCGCCCACGCATGACGCCATTTAGATTCCTAGCAGAAATCATTTCGGAATTAAATTATTAAATTCATATAGTTTTAACTGAATAGCGTTGCCTGAGGGAGACGCCATTTAGGTTCTAATATGTCTGGGTTTTTGATTTTTAATTCAAATTAATTTCCTAATTATCTAAAACACGTCGCCTTACGGAGACGCAATTTAAGTTTCCTAATGTATTTTGATTTTCTTTTTGGATTTTAATTCTATTTTGGCTGCTTTAATTAACCAAATGGCGTTCCGTCTGGGCGACGCGATTTGTGAGTTTCCTGATAAACATGATTTGACTGAGATAATCCGGTTTCTGAAGATGGGAAAGTTGCAAACTCCTCCATGCTCATCCAAGATAAGTCCGACTGCAGGAGAGAGTCTTTTTGAAGCCCAAAACAACCCTAAACCACTCTCTATATATATAATACCCTTTGGACCTTTAAAAAAGGTTGACAATTGATGATTTTGAAGCTCAAGACAAGGTGTTTGGAGGCTCTAAAGGAGGAAAACGTGGACAGCAAGAGAAGCTTCATCTAAAGTTTCTTCCTCTTCACTCTTTGAAGCTTTTGAAGATCAAGGCTATGGAGGAGCCAACCAACCATTTTCTTCCCTTAATTTTTTTCTAGTTATTCCATAGATTCATCATTGTTCATCTCATCACTTCATGTTCACACGCACACATCATATTTTCCACACCTATATGCACATTAGGGGTTTAAAGAACACCAATCAAGTAAGTAGATTAATTTAGTTGCATGTTTGAATTCTTTGATAGAATAGATACTACTCTATTTTAGTTCTAATTAGAATTTTTATTTTTGTTGTTTAATCTTTTTTACAAGGTACAAAGAAGAAGAAAGAAGGAGATTCAAAGTAATAATAATCAATAATAGCAAAAAGCAAGAACACATCAATAAAAGTGCTCCTTTTCTTTGGCCGGCCAAAGAGAGGGAATCAAGAACTCTACTCTCCCAAATTTGAAAGGTAAGGTGATCACTTTTATTTTGAAACTTAACAGTTTCTGGCGTTTTACGTTTTCTTTAATTTTTAATAGTTTTATTCATCATATAAACAACATGAAATTCATGATAATCACACACATGATTTGAGCACCCACAGCTTTTTGGCGATCACGGTTGGACTTGGTCTTGCCGTCTTTTAGTGTTTGTTCTTGCTTTTTATCATCGGGCACCCACAGTGCACCACTTGTGTCCCTCGGGCACTCCTTTCACCAATTAGTGATTTTAGTTACTATTATCCTTATGTGCACTACGTGCACACCCCTTTGTGGCAAAATCTTGCCATCTCGTAATTGATTGGAAGTTATGAGTGTGATAGGAAGTGTGTGGTTAATTGAATTCTATGTTCGTTTACATGATAATAAACCTGTTTGAACTAAGAATTTGCATGATTAGTTAGATTTCTATTTATCTTGATAACTTGGGAGGGGATTATCCTTGAAATTGCTCTTTGTTTACAGTTTTCAGGCTCTCAATAGCGTCTAGACAGAGAGACGTGATTAAAATCGCGTCACTGTGCCAAGACGCCATTCATCCTCATATTCCTGTTGGCGTTGCCGCCTGAGGTTCTATTAACAGAAGAAGTTTCTGTCTTGAATAGCGTCGGCAAACAACGACGCGATTCAAATAGTTCCTTCTTTTGCTCATCAGCCCTCAGATCATTGATTTCTTTGTTACCTATATCTATCTTATACTACATTAGAAGCCATTCAGGCCGTAGGTCATATGCATTGGGGCTCTGTAAGGATTGAGGTTTTGGGTACAGTTATTGGGTCAGTTTCGGAGTCGGACCCCTTGGTTTGGGCCCCGGTGGGTCAGGGGCATGCCTTCTAAACGACGTCTAAGGTGCACGATGCCTTTCGAATGGCGTCGGTCTGTACGGACGCCATTTAGGTAGCTTGCTGATTGTGCCGCGTGGACAGGAGTTGGGGAATGTGTGTACAACTCCGGTCATATCGTCTGAACAACGTCTTTGATGGACGACGCGATTCAGACATTCTGCTAGAGTACGCCCCCGACATGTCACCTGAATGGCGTCTGCATAGGACGACGCGATTTCATCTGTTTTGGTTTAACACCCCAAACCTTCCTCCTTTCTCTCATTCTCTCATTCTCACTCTCTCTCTCTTCCCTCTCTCCGATCCTCTCTGTTTCCCCCTTCCCTTTTTCCTTCCCCTTCTTCCTCTTCCACCACTCTAACACCTCTCACCATTACTACCACCACCTCCTCTGCGGCACTTCATTCTCCGGGCGGCGGCCGACGTCCCGGCGGAGTGACGGCGTCCACGGCGGTACCGGCGGTGGTTTGTGGTGCGTCGGTTTGGCGGCACAGAGCTAGGAGGAGTTCAAGTGACCGGTAGGGGGACAATCCTTATACAAGATTTGGTTGTTTTATCCATGTTTTCCCGGTTGAAGCATGCGACGTGTGTGGAGATTTGGGTAGAATGAGCATGTTTAAGGGACTTTTTAATGAAAATGGTCATTTCAATAAATTGGGAATTAGTGTGTTTCAAGTGGTAAATTGGATTCTCCCCTTCATTTCCTATTTTTGGGGTGATTTTGGGGGAGAGGAAACCCCGTTTTGAGGTTCGGGTTAAGTTGCAGAAAACCAGATTTTGGGCTTTAAATGGCGTCGGGATAGGGCGACGCCATTTAGGCCAGATTTGTCACTGGAGCAATTTTGTGGGATTGAGTTTTGTTTTGAATGGCGTCTTGGGACAGCGACGCCGTTTGAAATGGCGACTGGCTAGGACGATGCCATTTAGGCCAGAACTTCATTAATCCATGAAATTAACATGTGTTTACATTGTTAGATAGTTTGATTAAATGCATGCTTGAAATCGTACATCGAGGCCGAGGATTTTTGTATAATCGGAATCGCATTGTGTATGCGTGTGTTTATGCGATGGTGGAGCTAGAATGATTGTGGTTTGCATTTGACACCTTGTGTCGGTGTGGGAGGGACGCGGTGTCTATGTGGTATTGTTGCCATACCAGTGTGGGAGGGGTACATGTTAGTGTTTCACTTATGGCTGGGGGAAGCAGAACCACCTAGAGCTAGACAGGCCGGAGTAGCCAGTGTGCTATCCGAGGGGTTGCTGTTTGGTCTCAGCGGGTCGGTGTTTTTCTAGTTTGTCGTGGCAGTTTCTGGCGTGTTTCTTACTGTGGAGCCAGGTTTGGTGCTGCTGGAGTTTACCCTTTCGCCACTGGGCCTGATGTAACCTGAGATATCGAGGTTACGAGTGGTACCCTTCGCCCTTCGGCCTGATGTGATCCGGGAGGTTAGGGTTACAGGTAGTCCCTATAGCTTCGGCTTGAGGGGGTTTTGCCGGTTCCCAGGGCCCTCGTGAAGCGCCTAGTCATGGCGTTGAGGGAAGTCCGGTCGATAGGATAGTGGTCTAGACTGCTTGTGTGCATACGTAACTGGGCGGTGGTGGTTCACTAGTCCCAGTTAGTCCTAGTTTGACTCACTGCCTCACCCTACGGTGTCTGGAACATCATAGGGGTGGACAGGCGTGGGTATTGGTGGTGTTGTGAGGCGCCGTTTGTATGCGGTCGACAGTATGGTTTGTGTGTTTAGCCGGATCTTTGGTTACGAACTGCGATGTTGAATTGGGTAACTCGAATTGCTTAGAACTGTGCCTGTTGCATTACGGATGCATATGTCTCATATCGGAATTTGGGAACTGTGTTTAATGCTTTAATTAAATTGCCTTCATTTTGTATTGCTGCACTTGTGTGTGTGTGTGTGTGGGAGGCGGGGATCAGATGATCCCTACTGAGCTCAATTTTGGTGTAGCTCACTCCCTGCGGTTTCAAGTGTGGACTTCTCGGTGAGTGTCGGCGTATGGTGTAAGGATTGAGGTTTCGGATCCGGTTATCGGGTCAGTTTCGGGGTCGGATCCCTTAGTTGGGCTTTGGTGGGGCTGAGACTTAGTTTCTCGACGCGGTTCAAACGGCGTCCAGCTAGGTGGACGTGTTTTAGGCTGTGCTACGTGGGCGCCACGTGGACTGGCCTTGGGGCGCTAGAGTACGGCCCCGGTTATATCGTCTGAATGGCGTTTTGGATGGACGACACGATTTAGAGTACGACCCTGGTTTGTCAATGTACGGCCTGGTCTTGTCATCTGAATGACGTCGGGCTTGCACGACGTGTTTTACCCAGCTTCTGTTTGACCCTGCGAACCCTCCTTCCTTTCTCTCATTCTCTCCTTTCCTCTCTCTCTCCTCCTCCCCCTCCGAGCTCCGGCGAACCACCTCCCCTTCTCCTTGCTTTCCACCCTCCATTCCATCTCTCCCTCCACTCCATCAACCTCCTAACTCCTACCACTACCACCACCATCTCCTCCGCGGCGATTTTCTCTCCGGACGGCGGCCGACGTCCCGGTGGAGTAACGGCGTCCACGGCGGTACCGGCGACGGCGTGTGGCGAGGCGGGTTGGCGGCTTGGAACTAGGAGGAGTTCGAGTAACCGGTAGGGTGACGATCCCGCTGTATTTTGTTTAAAAGCATGTTTTTCCCGCTTTGAAGCATGTTTAGGTTAAGCATATTTAGGAGACTTTTGGGGTGAAAATATTAAAGGCATGTAATGAGAAATTGAGTGTTTTAATGGGTATTTAGGTTCTTCTCCTCCTTCTCCACTTTGTTCGTATTTTTACACGATTTGGGAGAGGAAATTCCACCCCGTGGATTGGGGGAAGGCGGTGGGAGAACCTGTCTGTGAAGGTTGAATGGCGTCGGGGGACAACGATGCCTTTAAGAAAGGCGGCTTCCACCCACGACGTAATTTGACCTTGATAACAGACTCTGTCTCTGGAACTGAATGGCGTCCAGGGACAACGATACCATTTTAATCGCGTCCTCCGTGAACGACGCCTTTTAGGCCATCTTTCGAGGCCAGTTTTTCTATGAACCAGTTTAGGAAGCTTAAATGACGTCGACATTGGGCGACGCGATTCAAGACAGAACTCCATTAATCCCTGCAATTAACACATGTTTACATTGTTAGATAGTTAGTTAATTGCATGTGTAGAATGTACTCGATGACATTGGATTCTATGTGATCGGATCGCACCGTGTTGTGTTTTGTGCGATCGTGGCCCTAGAGTAACAGTTGTTAGCGCTTAGGCACCCTGTGTCGGTGTGGGAGTGACACGGCGCCGGTGTGGGAGTGACGGGGTGACGCCTAGAGAGAGGGTCACCTGGTGTACCCGGGGTATAGCTAGTACCGGTGTGGGAGTGGTACATTCGGAGTGTCACTCTTGCTGGGGGAAGCAGAACCACCTGGAGCCTATCAGGCCGGAGTAGCCAACGCGCTATCCGAGGGGTTGCTGTTTGGTCTCAGCGGGTCGGAGTTTCTCGTGTTCGGCCGTGTGGTTGGCGTGTTTTGCCAAGACGCTGGTTGTGGGCTCCGTAGTAGAATGGTTTCAGAATTGTGCATGTTATATTTCGACTGCATGTGTTTATATCGAAATCTAAGAGTTATGTTTACTGCTTTACTTGCTTAAATTATCTGTAATTGCGTTGCTATACTTGTGGGTGCGTGAGTGGGTGGTGGAGATCGAAGGATCCATACTGAGTCTTTTCGACGAGACTCACCCTTGCGGTTTTCAAGTGAGGGTTCCAGGCAGGCGTAGCGAGGAGAGCGTTGCTTTGGGTTGCGCGCTAGCAGCCGTTGTTCCGGGGTATGCCCCGATGTAGTTGTCATTTTATTTTCTGGCCTGTATGCTTAATTTTTTTTTTTTTTGTTGGAGTATGTAATTATTTGCTGAGTCGAGTCGCATTGTAATAATTTTTAATTCTTGCACTTCCCTTTCAATTCAATGCGATGTGAATGTTTAGCTTAATTTATTATTTATTTTCCAGACTTATCTAGATCCTGGTTTGACTCCAAATTAATGATTCGGTACCCATTTAATAATTGGATCCCCGATTATAGGGTGGCGGGTCGTTACAATAGCTATCTCGGTTCCGGGGTATGCCCCAATGTTGTTGTACTTTGCTTCTGCCAATACATATTTAATTCTTTGGATCATGTAATTATTGTTGGACTGTATACGGACATTATTAATTTACTTTCTGCGCACTTGTACTTTCTTTGAAATCCGTGAGATTGTTATATTTAGCCTTGTTTAACACTTACTTCTCCAGACGTGTCGTATGAGATCTGGGTGTGAACCCATAGATAATGATCTAATACCCATTTAGTAATTGGGTTTCCGATTATAGGATGGCGGGTCGTTACAGGCTCACCCCCCCTCATAGGAACACCTTTCTTAGCATCTTCACCTCTCTTTGACTGGGTCGGTCCCTCGGTCAAACTAGAGTGGTTGGTGTTAAGACCTCGTAAGTCCCCAAAAGCAAGGTATTCCTCCTTGTTCATCGGGCTGGTTGTACCAATTGAAGTCCTGGTTAGTCATCTATACCGTTGTGAGAGAACCATAGAGTATAACGGTGGAAAAATTGAACTGAAACTAGGATTCTACCCCATTGAGTGAATTTGTGTTTAAAAATCCAAATAATTCAACAAAGAATCCTAAGATAAAGTAACCACCCACTTGTTTGCTAATCCTTTGCACAACCTGTATGAATCTCTATTAAAATTTAATATCATGATGCTTCGATCAGGTAGAACCGTCGGCATGGTTGCTATTGAACATGAAGATGTGCTTGAATACGAGGGAGATGCTAATCCCCCTCGCAATTATGATTATCATTTTGAGAATGGGGGAGATTCTAATGCCCCCCATGACTCCAACTTATTTCATGCTGAGTACGAGGGAGATACTTATGTCCCTCATCAGGCCCAGTTTACTCATGACCAATATGATCCTGGTACTAATCATCCTCATGTGCATGTAATCTCCAATCCCACTTATGAGGAGGCTCAAGATCAAGCTGAGCCTTCGTCTACCAACCCTCTTGATCTAGTTACCTTCTTGGGAGCTCTGGCTACCCATGTGAATCCTCAACAACTTGAGGCTATCCAGTCCATTCTCAAGGGGAAGACGCCCTTGCATTCTGCCAAACCAAATCCCGTTGTTCCCCCTGTTGTTCGTCAAGTTCCTCCCACTCACCATATCCCCTCTGTTCATCAAGCCATGGATGGCCTTCATATTTCTACTCTCCAGCCATCTGGGCCACAACAATCCTTCTCGAGATATCCGGCCAGACTGCATATGCCGATTCACCAAAATCCCTTCGGGTATGGTGGAAGCGCCGTCGGACCTCAACCGTACTGCCCCCCTTGCCCCAGTTACTCCAAGAGGAAAGCCTATCATGCTGCATCACCTCCTCCTCCCCAAATCGATCCAGTAACTCAGGCTCTACTCACGAAGATGGACAGGATGGACGAGCAATTCAACAGTTGTAAGAAAATGATGGGAGTTAAGGCGGTACCTGAGATCACTCTCCCTAGTCTGCCAATATTTCATCTGTCGCCTTCTGAAATGCCCGTATATAGAAAGTACAATGGCTTTGGTAACCCCTTCACCCACTTGAAGGAGTTTATGTACGAGTCTTCATTCTCGCAGAACGACAAAAGGTCATTGGCATTCTTGTTCAGGAAATCATTAGAGGGACTAGCCCTCGAGTGGTTCTTTTCCCTGGACTCGTCTAATGTGGAAAATTATGACATTGTCTCGCGAAAATTCATCCAGCAATATCAGGACAGAGTTGCACCGTCCTTATCAATAACTGATTTAGTAGCTAAAAAGATGAAGCCTGATGAAGACTTCATTATCTTTGCTGATAGATGGAGGGGTGTGACAGAGAAGATAGAAGATCACATGTCTGAGTTAGAACAAGTGAAGATGTTGATTGCCAATGCAACCCCCAGTACAAGCTAGTCCTCATGTTGAACAACTTGGCTAGTATGGTGGAATTATATGAGAGGGCGCGTTTTTGCCAGAACGCTTTCAAAGATTCAACCTTCTCCAGCATCTTTGACCCCCATAGACCCAGCATACCTCCACCTCGGAAGCCTGCCATGCCAATTTCCCCTAGCATGGGTCCCACTACTGAAGGCATACTCTCCCATGAACAAATCAGTACCATAACCAACCGCAGTTCATAAGAAATCAACAGCAATAGCCGCAATATACAGGGCAGAGACCGCCGAATCAATAGGTATTTAGGCCGCCTCAGCAACCATACCAGCTAGCCTACAATTAGCCTCAACAGCAGTATCATCAGACGTTCAACCAGCCACGTCAGTAGCCAGCATACTACAACGTACCTCCCCCGGGTGATTACAACCAGCACAGAAAACCTCCAGGCCCGAAGAGGGCATCTTATCCTCCACTTCCAGAGTCTCTATCTGACATCTTCAACGGCCTTATGGCAGCCAATGCTCTAGTATTTCTAAAGGAGAAAACCGTCTGGCCCCATAATGTTGATGCCTTCACGTACTGTGTCTTCCATAGATAACCTGGGCACACAGTGGATGCATGTTTCTGTTGGGTTCTTGGGTTTCTTTGGATCTCTCACGCAGCGGAAATAAAAATAAAACGGAGATCCGATTCCCGTTTCGAAAAAAACTAAAACTTCGATAATCGGATTATTGAATCTCACCGTGTGCGGATTCGAATCCGCAACTGTTCGGTTCCGTCGGTGCGACACCGCAAGCCGCGCATGCGCCCGACCTCTAGTGGAGTCCACGCGATCCTCCTCGCGATGGATATCCTCACGTTCCTTGTTCTTCGTAGCCACGAAACCTCCGCCAGTCGCCGCAACGATCGCCACAATGCGCAGACTATTTCCCGTCGAATGGAAGTCGGAGAAGCGGCGGAGCAGATCTGGGGATCTGGATCTGGCCTGGGGCGCCAGAGAGAGAGAGAAAGAGAGGCGGGGCGCCAGAGAGAGAGAGAAAGAGAGGCAAGTCCTCCAAGTTCCAAACTTGGTTGGTGTACATGGACTGGATTTCTGAGTTCATGGCTTCTCGCCATTTCCCGGCTTCTGGGCCTTCTATGGCCTCCTGGTAGGTTTTAGGATCATCATCCTCATTATATTCTACCTTATACTAACCTTCAGCGATATGTCCCACATATCGTTCAGGTGGTCTAGGTAATCTACCAGATCTACGAGGCTTATCTGTGCGTACCTGAACAAATTCAGGAACTGATATCTCATCTGATGATAATGCAGTTGTTTAGGGATCTGGAACCTCTTCCAGTACTATTTCTCTCACACTGTCCTCCTGGAGAAGGTATTCCTCTTCCAGGAAGATAGCTTTCCTGGCGACAAACACCTTTTGTTCATCAGGATGGTAAAAATAGTATCCAAAGGTTTCCTTTGGATATCCCACAAACCTGCATTTATCAGTTCGTGATTCCATCTTGTCTGGATCATGCCTCTTTACATGAGCAGGATAACCCCAGACTTTAACATGTTTAAATTCTGGTTTCCTACCTTTCCATATCTCATATAGAGTAGAGGCCACAGACTTGCTGGGTACTCTGTTCAGTAGATATGCTGCTGACTCTAAAGCATACCCCCAGAGAGACACTGGTAATCCTGAAAAGCTCATCATGGATCGCACCATGTCCAACAAGGTGCGATTCCTCCTTTCCGATACACCATTCATCTGTGGTGTATATGGAGGGGTTAGTTGAGAAAGGATACCATTATCCTTTAAGAATTGTGTGAAATTAGTACTTAAGTATTCTCCTCCTCGATCTGATCGAAGAGCTTTAATACTCTTTCCTAACTATTTCTCTACCTCATTCTTGAACTCCTTGAACTTATTAAATGCTTCCGACTTGTACTTCATTAAGTACACAGCAGAATCTTGAGAAGTCATCGGTGAACATGATGAAGTATGAAAAACCACCTTTGGTTTGGGTGGACATTGGACCACATACATCTAAATGTATTAGTTCCAGAATGTCCTTGGCACGTTCTCCATGTCCAGTAAATGGATATTTTGCCATCTTTCCCATAAGGTAGGACTCACATGTCGCAAATGATTCATAATCGAATGCATTTAAATAACCATGCTTGTGCAACCTTTGCAACATGCTTTCACCAATTTGCCCAAGTCTAAAATGCCACATGTATGCTTGGTTCACACAATTCTTGCTCTTCTTAAGAGCATTATCAATGTGAAGATTGTAATAAGAAACATCTAACAGATATAGACCGTTGACTAAGGATGCCGAAGCTATTGATTTATTACCATAATAAATCGAACAACTTCTATTCCCAATAGTCAACCTATATCCTATCTTGTCCAAACAAGATACTGATATGTTGTTCTTTATTTTGCTAGGAACATAATAACAATCTTGTAATAGTAAGGCGTCTCCTGATGGAAGCCCGAGGTTTGCTGTCTCAACAGTAATCGCCGCAACTTTTGCGTCGTTTCCTAGCCTCAATTCCATCTTGCCTTGTCTCAGCTTGCGCTTACTTGTCAGCATCTGCGCATCATGATAGATATGAGAAGCACATCCGGTATCCAATATCCAAGATGTGGTATCTCTAACTGACAAGTTGATATCTATCATATAGATATCTGAAGCTTCAGACAGCTTCACCTTTCCATGAGCTTTATCGTTGAGGAACTCCTTGCAGTTCCTCTTCCAGTGACCATGCTGCTTACAGTAAAAGCAGTCACATTTAACTACTCCTTTGTCTTTCTCCTTCGATCTTTTATCGTTAGCTATTATCTCTCCGTCAAGGGCATCCAATGCCGGTTCAGCAGGATGATCAGCTCCAAGGATAAAGTCAACGTGCTCAGATCTGAAGACATTCTTCAAGTTTCTGAACCAATCCGAGTAGATCAGGTAAGTCAAAAGGGCATCAAGTATGCCACGGAGTGGATTATTCGACGACGTAATTCCTTATAGGAGATGAATAAAATTATTTTAGCATATGTTCAATTATTAAATATAAAATAAGACATGAACTTTTGTTCAAGTTTTAACTCCCACTAATTTTCGACGGACTGTATAACCCTCAGTTATACAGAACGGGAGACGCCGACAGTCTCCTAGTGGGGATTAGAATCTCAATGACTTGCAGTACAGCCTTGTAGATAGCATAACAAACTGTAATACAATCAAAGAGCACCCAACTAATGGGACTTGCAACTCCTTGCAATATTTGATCATAGCTTCGGTCTCCAGAAGTTTAATGGCCCTGTGGATAGCACAACAAGCCACTAATTCTGGTCTAAGCTAACGATCGTTATGCGACGAGCATAGATTTGCATGCAGCCTTTGTGGATAGCAGAACAAAACTACATGGTTCCTTTACCCCGATCATATAGGCATTTAATGCCATAGCCATAGTCTCTCCTCACAATTAAACATGCCTTGTGGTAGCACAACAAACCTGCCTAAAGTGATTCGAGTCCTATGACTATAACGATGGTGGATCACGCGGTAAGTTCTAAACTACTCACGTTACGGCTTAGAGTTTAGACGAGGGTATTTAGATAACTTTTATCTTGGTCTCTCCTAGGTGATAATATAAATATATCGTATATATTTAATAAATACTATTCCTGCTTTGATTCATAATCAAAATAAAACAATGCATCTCATACATGTCAAGTGTGGTCACAGATAGCACAGTGGGTTTGACTGGAGCCAACAGTCAAATGCACACAGAATTCTAATATAACATTTACATTAGATAATCAGCAAACACACAGGAAAAGGATCTGCATCACATCGCCTTCCTAGTTGCATCTGTGGATCGTCCTCGCTCCTTCCTCGGTTGCCTCGATCAGATTACAATAATTTTAGAATTACATGTAAATAGAAGAGGGCCTTATGGCGAGTACAAGAGAGAGGGAGGTAGAAGTACATCGGAGTTTGAGAGAGGGAGAGATACGCAGATCTCTGTTTATTAACAATTAATAAATATCCATACATCCACAATCCACACAATCATTCATTATATGAATAATTAAATAAGTGCATATCCATGACCACAGTGTGTTTTAAACATTCCACACATGATTCAACGCATCACATGGCTAAAAGAAAAGAGTTTTCAAAATATATAATTTTGGCTTTCAAAAGTTGGGATCCAATCAAAATTGGTATTCGAATTTTGAAAATTCTTTTAATTAATTTAACATGCAATCAAATCTAATTTAAAAGCATCAAAACACACATCACATGTGCACACACTCCAAATTAATAAATTCCAGATTATTCCATGCAAATTAGAACAATTCTAATAATTAAACAATATAACACTTAGATTAAAACAAATTAATAATCTAACAATTAGATTATTAATAATTAATTACTAATCTAACTCTTAGATTAGTTCACTAAAATTAATCATTAATTTAACACTTAAATTAATAATCAACTCTAATTTATTAATAACTACAATCTAACAATTATATTAGTTAATTTATAATTAATTATTAACTTAACACTTAAGTTAGCAATTAACTTTAATTAATAAATAATTACTAATCTAACTATTAGATTAGATGATTAATGTTAATCATTAATTTAACCCTTAAATTAATAACTAACAAAAATAATTAAAGAATACTAATTTAACACTTAAATTAGTCATTTGAATTAATTAATTTAACAATTAAATTAATAACTAACTTAAATGTTAATTAACAATTAGATGAAATAAATGTTAATAACTAATTTAACCCTTAAATTAGTCATATTAAGGTTAATAATCAATTTAACATTTAAATTAATATTAACCCTAATCAATTAACAACTAATTGCTAATTAATTAACCTTTAATTACTTAATGATTCAAAATCATAAATGCCCAAATAATTAAAATTGATTTATAAAATTAAATATCAAAACAATTTTGAATTTTAAATTAAAATCAGATTTTAATTTCATCAATTGGGCATGGGGTTTACAAGGGGTTAAATAGAAATAGGGTCAGTTGGCTCAGCCAAGACCCGAACTAGGGTGAACCATGGCTCGAGCCACAGGCTCGGGGCGGATGGGGTGCAGCCCAACCCGGTCTGGGCTGCATAGGCTGGCCGGCCTAGCTGGTTGGACCGGCTCGGGCCGGCCTCCTTCTTCCTCCAACCGATGCCCAACAGAAACCTTAAAGCTATAGTAGGTTTGATGCAGCCGGCGGCGGGTCTCCACGGCGCCGCCCGGCGGTTGGCCACCAGCGACGGCTGGCCTCGCCAGCGACATCCCCGACGCCGGCGGGATCCCAACCGCCGGTAGACACCCCGAAGAAGCCCAAATAGCTCCCTAGCCGCCCCCTTAATTTCTGGTTTTAGTTCAAACCGTGGGCATGGAAGGAAGTGGGAGATCCTACTGGCCATCTCCAGCGGCCCATCCGGCACTGGCTAGAAGCCCAGTGAACACAGGGTGACAATCCCTAAAGGATCCAGGGTCCCGGGCCTTCATCCTAACGCTTGGGAAGCCCGAATGAGGCCGCCATTAACCCTGTTCTTCATCACATGAAGAACAAGAAAATAACCCCAAAAATTCTGATTTGTAGGATTAAAAATTAATCTAATTAATCGTGTTCATCATATGAACACAAATCCAATAATCAATCGAATTTGTGCATGGAATTAAATCATGGAAAAATTAATTTTGGAACCCGAAACGGGACGAGAAACAGTGGAACCTGGCTCTGATACCACTGTTGGGTTCTTGGGTTTCTCCGGATCTCTCACGTAGCGGAAATAAAAATAAAACGGAGATCCGATTCTCGTTTCGAAAAAAACTAAAACTTCGATAATTGGATTATCGAATCTCACCATGTGCGGGTTCGAATCCGCAACCGTTCGGTTCCGTCGGTGCGACACCGCAAGCCGCGCAAGCGCCCGGCCTCTAGCGGAGTCCACGCAATCCTCCTCGCGACGGATATCCTCCCGTTCCTCGTTCTTCGCAGCCACGAAACCTCTGCCGGTCGCCGCAACGATCGCCGCAATGCGCGGACGATTTCCCGTCGAACGGGAGTCGGAGAAGCGGCGGAGCAGATCCGGGGATTCGGATATGGCCTGGGGCGCCAGAGAGAGAGAGAAAGAGAGGCGGGGCGGCTAGGGTTAGCAGCAGCTTGGCCTGCTCAGCCCGTTCGCTATATTTTATACTAATCGCGCGGTTTTTCATAAAAATCCCCGGTTTATATAAAACCCACTTATTTATCCATCGCCTTGAGAATCATTTGCGTGTGACCCTCTAGGCCCAATTACCAGTCTGGTTAATAGCCCAATAAGCCCAGAAACTCCTTACTGGCTTTATTAATCAATTAATAACTCTTTATTAATTAATTAATCAATCGAATTGATGTCGCACATTGAATTCGATCGGGCCTCCGATCACGTTGGGTGCCAAGCAACACCGCGTGAACCCGGAAGGTATCGGGGTTAAGTAACCCACTCTTGGAACCTTTCCGCTGATAGTTACCGCGTGGATATAATCCTTCATTCGTACAATGCTCTCGAGTCAACTCAGGGTATGGCGTGCTGTCAAACCCTAACCGGTCGACTCACTTGGATTGGATGCTGCTGATGAATATCGGAAAACTCCTTTTCCGATATTATCGTCCGCCCTAGCCAGGAACATCCGCTCATCCTTCCTAGAGCATTCTCTCTCTAAGTATCTAGAGCGAATGATTACTTATTGACACACAATTCCCTTCGACAGTATTACGCTATATCCAATCCTTGGCTGTTTAGAATCCCGTGGTTAGAGATTCATAAACCACGGTCAAAGCACAGAAGTCGACCGACAAGGTGTCCTTGGTGTCTCAGGTCCGAGGACTATCCACGCAACTGCGACAATAGAATTAAGCTGGTTGACAGTGAGGTACAATACCATCCAACGATTCAGTCGGATCAGTTCAGTGAACTCATTCTCCAATGAGCAACTACAGATTCGCCTTAGTGTCTCCATACAAGTGACTTATGAGATCAGTCACCCTCATCATATGAGCAGGAGTAATCTGTACTAGTCTAACCGGATATCCGATGTCCTTCTCGGATATCCTCCGATTAGGAACAATTAAGAATATGTGTGTTTAAGTGATCAGTCTCATTAGTATGATCTCATTATAATCTGATCACTATCGCACATATTCACGGACTTCATTATGGGACGATAATTAATATAATTTACACAGAATGAATATTATGCCATTATATTAATAAATGAACGAGATTACAAAGTCAGATTGGCTTGTAGGCCACCTAAGACTAACAGTTTCCAATTCAGGGACTACGTCCATGATCTCAATGATCAAGGGAGTATTGATTGGGAGGAGATGAGAAAATACATAGCCTCCTTGAAGACGAGGAGACCACAGCCGCAGCAGCAACAACAGCCACAACAGCAGCAACAACAAATGCAAAGAGCACCAGCATAGGCAGTAACACCACCAAACATGGGTATAGTGCAGAACTCGCTACTCGAGCATCAAAACCTGGTCACCCCAATTCTTACTAATAGCTAGTCTAAGGCTAACAGGGGGCAACAATATAAGGTAGAGGAATCCTCCTCTATCTACTCAACATGCCACATCCCGAGTACTGCCGGGCAACCGCCTCGCCGTATTCTCTGCATGCCCAAACCAGAAACCATAACCATCACTCCCATACCAACACCCGCCTACCATAGACCCAAACCGCAATCCCAAACCCTTAAACCCATTACCCCCACTCCACCACCTACCTTCCTTAAACCCATTACCCCCTCCGCCACCATGCTTCCACCAAATAACCCTCCGCAACCCAACCACGAACCCCTCATGCCTTCTAAACCATTGCTACGCATACCATTTCCCACATCACCTGTACCAACCATTTACCCCAATACCATACAACCCTCCAAACCACTCATCTGCGTTCCAGCACCTCTACCAAACAATCCCCCACCATCACCCATTTACGAACCCATTACCCCCTCTAAATCCCTCATCAACACGGCGGTACTTAAGATCTCATATGGACCTTCCAATATTGAACAACACATGCTCCAGAGCGGGAGAATCTTTACTAAGGTCTTCCCTCAATCTACAGTAAAAGACGGCCCATTACAGCCGTCAGAAGAAATTCAGAATGAAGAGAGTGCACCTGGCACTCAGTATAACCTACTGAAGTAGCTGGACAGAACACCGGCACGTATTTTCATACTAGAACTGATCAAAAGATCTAAGATCCATCAAGAGGCTCTGATGGAGTATATGCAGAGAGTGATGGTCAGTGAAGATGTGCCAGTAGAGAAGATAACCGCACTGCTAGTTCCACAAGGGGATCAACGCTCTATAACATTCCACACATCTTAACTAGGATCACCAGTAGTCAGGAGCATGGCATTAAGCATTATAGTTAACATTTGCAAGAAGGTTGTGGATGCATGTCTAGTTGACACATGGGCCTCTATTAATGTACTATCACCAAAGACCCTAGAATTCTATGGTGTACCCAAGGAGAAGTGGTTGCCTTCCCCTATTTCTATTACCGCCTACGACAACTCTACCCGTTCCCCTCTGGGAATGGTTTACTTGAAGGTAGAGTTAGGACCCGTTTGTCATATCGAGGTCGAGTTCTACATCTTGAAGATCGGTCCATCTTTAAAAGGTATCCTTGGCCATCCCTACATCAAATCCCTTGAGGCCATACCCTTTACAAACCATCAATACCTCAAGTTTCCTTATAAGGGACAAATCATTAAAGTAACGACCATGCCAATCCTTGATGTTGCTCATTCTTTGAACATCAAGCCGACTCCTTTACCTGGCCAACAACCCATTCTGTCGGTATTACAGGTTTATTCTCCTTCGGTTGATCCTCTGAAAGCCACTATACCTATTCCTTGTCTAGTCGATGCTGTGAAGAGGGGTAAGTGCATGAGTACCCCTGGCTGGGACATCATGATTAAGGGTGGTTACCGACCTGGAAAAGGCCTGGGCTCACAAATGAAGGGCGGAACCAAGCCTATCAAAGACAACAGAAGGATACCTGGTAATGGTTTGGGCTATAGGCCAGTGAGGATGAAACGACACATTGTCCAACAACAAGAAGATGAAAATGGTTAGAAAATTTGTAAGACAATGACCATACTGTGCAAAGAAAACTGGGATCCCTTGACTTAGACCTTATATACACATTTCATTAAGGGACCCGTAATTAATCATAATAATGACAACACGGTGGTGATCACTTACCACTTCGACCTACATGACATTTATGGGAGGGATCTAACCAAGCACTGTTTTGAGTTGCTGACGTACCAATCCCTGGAGGCTCTACGGCCGATGAAGAGGAGGAAGATTCAAGATCCAAAATGCGAGTGGTACCGCTGGTTCGATACATGGGACCTATAGATTGCGCTCAATAGATTGTTCCTTGATTCCTAAGAACCGAAGTGGCTGCTCCTGATAGATGAGTTGATTGAAGGGCCTGGGGCTATTTTTGATAAGAGAATCCGGCTGAGCGAGGAGACTGATGAAGGGGAGCCTGACGACCCATACCAACCTGGATTCACCACTGATCTTCTCTGGAGGGGAACTTATCTCCATCATGTTTTCACCCTACATACACTGTTCCGCACTTTGCTCCTGACCCCGACTTGGTCGAGGGTCATCACTGAAGACATTCTACGGGCTCCGCCCATCATTGTTACTCTATCCCCTCGGGACCTAATTCCTCAGATCTCTCTCAACCTTGAGAGGATTTATGATCTGATCTAGGACATACTATTGTATACCGTTACCTCCTCATCCTCCTCCTTTCCAGATTCACTCTTGTTTTATGATTAACACTCAAAATCTCAAAAAAAAAAATGCCAATTTGGCAACTCCCTCCTCTTGTATCCTCGTCGAGGAAACATCATATTACTTGTCCGAATATATCCCATTGTGCGGGTCACTCGGGCAAGATTCTCTTCTAGATCTACTTTGCCCCTCCTCTCGGGAGGATTCACCTGTATCACATCCTGTATCCCTTGATTTTTATCCTTTTTTGTCCTCATTAGATCAGGATAGAGAGTCTAGTTGTAAGGAGTCTAGTTCTAGGCTAGTTGGAAGTCTAAGCGTAGACAAGTTCCAGATAGATACCTTCAGGATCTAGCTTTAAGATGCCTTTCTTGCTCTCAGATTCCCCAACTGTTAGAGAATCCCATTCAGATGCCAGAAGAATGTGAAGTCGATGGGCTAATCGATGACGGGTATGGGGTATATGAATTGTTACATGATAAAGACCCCATTACTGAAGATGACGAGTACGCGGTTGAGGCGTATACTAGTGGAGTGAAGAGATTTGATGAACCCTCAGCCGCCGTAGAAGAGCCTACCAAAGAGATTAATGTAGGAACTGAAGACGAGCCTAAGGTTGTCCTCGTTAGTAAAATTTTTTTGAAACAGATGAGGAGGCAGTGGTTCAAGTTCTCAGAGATTATAAGGACACTTTCGCATGGAATTATGAAGATATGCCGGGGTTAGATTCATCCCTTGTGGAGCACTGATTAACGTTGAAATATGAAGCTAACCCGATTAAACAGAAGTTGAGGCGATCCCACCCTCTGATGGTTTTGAAGATGAAGGAAGAGGTCGCTAAGTTGCATAAAGTCAAATTTATTAGAGTTGTCCCTTATCCGCAATGGGTGACTAATATAGTCCTGGTTATGAAAAAGGATGGGAAGGTTAGGATTTGCATTGACTTCCGAAATTTGAACCGGATATGTCCTAAAGACAACTTTCCTCTGTCTCATATAGACGTGCTCATTGACAACACAGCTGGTTATGAAACACTATCATTCATGGATGGATTCTCAGGGTGTAATTAGATTCGCTTGACAGAAGAGGACCAAGAGAAGACGTCGTTCACTACACCTTGGGGCACTTATTGTTACGTCGTTATGCCATTTGGACGGAAGAATGCTGGAGTCACTTATCAGAGGGCTATGATGGCTATATCATAGCCCTCTGATAAGTGTATGCGGATGATCTGTTAGTGAAATCCAAGACTAAGGTTGAGCATGCCAAAGTTTTGGCCAGAGTTTTGGAAAGGTCAACAGAATATCAGTTGAAGATGAATCCCAAAAAATACGTATTTGGTGTTTCATCAGGGAAGTTGTTGGGATTCATCATGAGTAAACGGGGCATTGAGATCGATCCCAACAAGGCTAAAGCTATCAGAGAGATGCCACCTCCCCGAAACTTGAAAGAATTAAGATGATTGATCAGGAGGTTGCAATTTATTCGCCGCTTTGTCTCCCAGCACTCACAAAGGTGTAAGCCGTTTTATGAGGTTACTAAGCTGGGAGTCAAGTTTGATTGGGACGATAAATGTCAGGAGGCGTTCGATGGATTGAAGACATATCTAGGAAGTCCTCCTGTCTTGAGACCACCATCTCCGGACAAACCTTTGATTTTATACATCTCTGTCTTGGATGACACGGTGGGGGTTGTCCTAGCACAAGAAGATTAAGAAGGAAAGTATAGGGCAGCCTATTATCTCTCTAAACTCCTCAACCCCGTAGAACAGAGATACACCACGATGGAGAAAACATGTGTTGCATTAGTATGGGTGGTGCAGAAGCTGAAGCACTATTTTCTAGCTCATGAAGTCCATCTCATCGCTAGGATGAATCCAATCAAGTTCCTCCTTGAGAAATCCGTCCTCACAGATCGATTAGCGCGTTGGTAGAGCTATCTTAATTCGATATCATCTATATTCAATAGAAAGCAATCAAAGGCTATGCTATCGCATAACATCTTGCTCATCACCCTCTTCCTCGTTTTGATCTAATCCGATCAGAGTTTCTGGATGAGGAACTGATGACCATAGACATAATCAAAGACGATATGTGGACTCTGCATTTTGACGAAGCTCTGAACTCTTATGGTAAGGGCATCGGCATCGTTCTGCTATCATCCGAAGGTGTCACCATTCTACAAGTCTTTCAGCTTGACTTTCCTGTCACCAACAATATTGCTGAATATGAGGCTCTTCTAGCTGGTCTCAAGGCCGCTCATTTACATGGTGCCACCAAACTGCAGATTGTAGGTGATAGTCAGCTAATCCTTCGCCAAGTGCTTACCAAATACCGAACTCTTGATCCTAAACTCAAGCCATACCAAGAACTTATTTTAGCTTATGTTAAGCTTTTTACTAAATTGATCTTCATCCATGTTCCTCGAAATCAAAACATCTTAGCTGACGCTCTAGCTTCTCTCGCATCATCTCTAAATTTCCCAATCAGCAAACAATTTGAATCGATCATCGTCCATAGGCGTCGCTCACCCGCCGTGAAAGACCCTTCATTCCTTAAGATTAAGGAGAAATTGTTAAACAGGGTCAGAGATGGAGATATAGTGGAGAAGCGAGAAATCATGCTATTGGAGCTGCAAGAAGAGATGGATGATGAAGAGAAACCTTGGCATTTTGAGATTGCCAAATACTGTGAAGATCAATCCTACTCTGAAGAGGCCACAACTGAAGAGAAAAGGGCTATCAGGAGAGTTACTAAGAGATACACTCTAATTGGAGGAGCACTTTATAAACGAGGTTTTGACGGTGTTCTTCTGAGATGCTTGGACGAATATGAGCTTTGGAAGATTATGGAAGGAGCTCATGCTGGAGTTTGTGGTAGCCACATTAATGGACAAATGTTGTCAAAGAAGATCCTTAGACAAGGATTATATTGGCTAATTATGGAAGAGGACTGTGTAGGGTATGTTCGTAGGTGTGCTAAGTGTCAATTTAATGCCGACAAGATTCATTCTCCCGTATCTTCACTCCATCCTGTTTCCTCTCCATGGCCTTTCTCTATATGGGCTTTCAACATCATTGGACCCCTCGGTGATTCCGATTCTGGCATTAAGCAGAAATCCTTCATTCTCACGGCAACGGAATACTTCATCAAGTGGACAGAAGCCGAAGCTTACGCGGAAGTCAAAGCGTCAACAGTCTGCAAGTTTATCATGAAGAACATCATCACGAGATTCGGGATTCCAAGCACCATCGTCACCGACAATAGACCACAATTCATATCACAAGAATTGAAGGACCTCTGCAACAGGTATAAAATTGCATTGCATCATTCGTCTCCATATTATCTGCAAGGCAATGGCCAAGTAGAGGCAACTAATAAGACTTTGATAAAAATCATCAAGAAAACGTGTGAATCCAATAAGTTCTTCGATTGGCCAGAGAAATTAATGGAGGCTTTGTAGGCATATCGAACTTCAATCCGCACGCCCACTAGGCAGACTCCATATTCCTTAATGTTTGGAATGGAGGAGGTAGTTCCATATGAAGTCCTCATCCTGTCCTTAAGAGTACAATTGAACAAGGAGTTCTCCCTTGATGAACATCATTCAACACTCCTCACTCAATTGGAACTTTTAGACGAGAAAAGATGGACAGCCACTAATCATGTACGAGCATATTAAAATAGATTAGCATGTTTTTATCAAAAGAAAGTCATTGAACGAAAATTCAAAGTTGGTGAAATGGTTGTAAAAAGAATCTTTATAAAGCCTGGTGGTCCGCGTTCTAAGCTCCAACCCAATTTGAAAGGTCCTTATGTTATCTCGCATGCTTTTCTTGGTAACACCTATCGCTTAGTTAATGTATAAAGGCAAGAGTTAACTCATCCCTGGACTGGTCTCTATCTTAAGAAGTACTACCCTTAGATAAGTGTGTCGATTAGCATGGCGCAAGGACCAGTGGAGTCTAAAAATTTGAAAACTCAAATTCCCTCGTTAGTCTTTGATAATCTAATCTAAACCCATTATTGCACACACAAACACGTTTGGTTCGTAAGTAACAAGAGATGTGAAGTTCGAAGAATGCCGAAAGCTTAACTGAAGGTATAAAAGTACAACTCATTCTTTTTAAAAGAAAACTTCTGTTTTTACTCTCGGCCCACGATGTCGGAACGAGGCTTAGAATAGACTACCGAAAATACTCGCCATCTTAGTAGGAGGCCGTCATAAAAAAAAGGGGGAGACCCGCCCCACAAAAAGGCAAAAGAAAAACACAAAAGGGAAAAAGCCAACAGAATCAAAAGGCCATTCGACATTACAAACACTACATCAAAAGGCCGCAAAATCAATTGAAAAGAGAGCGCAAGGTCGATAAATACCCTGTAAAAGTGAAAATGACCGAACCCTAACGGATAATAGGGTAAAGGAGGAACATCTTTTTGGGTCTCCGGAACCCTCTCGTGGGCTTTCTAGGCTAATTCTTCCTTTCCTTCTAAAGAAGCGTATTCCAAACTTGAGGAATGGCCTAGGCTAACTAAGGGTCAGACCATCGATTTGTGAGTTTCCTGATAAACATGATTTGGCCGAGATAATCCGGTTTCTGAAGATGAGAAGGTTGAAAACTCCTCCATACTCATCCAAGGTAAGTCCAACTGCGGGAGGGAGTCCTTTTGAAGCCCAAAACAACCCTAAACCACTCTCTATATATACAATACCCTTTGGACCTTTGAAAAAGGTTGGCAATTGGTGATTTTGAAGCTCAAGACAAGGTGTTTCGAGGCTCTAAAGGAGGAAAATGTGGACAACAAGAGAAGCTTCATCTAAAGTTTCTTCCTCTTCATCTTCTTCACTCTTTGAAGCTTATGAAGATCAAGGCTATAGAGTAGCCAACCAACCATTTTCTTGTCTTAATTTCTTTCTAGTTATTCCATAGTGTAACATTCGATTATTCGCATGTAATTAGCATAATTATGTTACTAATTAACTTTGAGGTAATACATTATGTATGTTAAGATATGCACAAAGATTAAACTTGTTTGGTTAAATCCCATAAAATAATTATTTATGTTCAATTGTGATAAAAAATTTAGTATAAATCATAATCGGATTTAGATTAGAATGATTAATTGGAGATTAAGGGTAAGTATGCAATTATTAAAAGTAGGATGACCATTAGATGAATAATTATTTTATATAGTAGAAAACTAAAACCTATGGTTAGAAATTTGTCTTTTATTAATTAGTGCTTATCCTAGAAATATTAGTATTATATTAGATAGTGGGGTGGTCATAATTAATATTAACCTTGGTTAAAGTTAGTGGGATAGTAAAGTTAGTTTAACCTTAGTTAAAGTTAGTGGGATGGTCAAAGTTAGTATTAACCATGGTTAGTGTTAGTGGGATGGTTAAGTTAATGTAACTTGGATGGTTAGAATTAATAAATTTTAAAGTCATTTAAGTAACTATGGTAAGACTAACTAAACCTATCCTATTTAAAGGACTTTAACTTGGGTTTTGGCCTTGGTTTGGCATCTTCTCTGTACCAAAACGTGGGAAGTAGCAAGGGAAGGATTTGGGAGGCCATTCTTGAAGTGTTCTTGACGTTCTTGAAGTGTTCTTGGTGTTCTTGAAGAAGGTAGGTTGCATGGGTGCTAGTTTCATAAGAGTTTAGCTTAGTTAATCATAGGAAATAAGTAAATCTTTAATATATATTTTTTATATCTTCAAATTATATGTTCTTGTGAAGTTATTAAGTGTGAAATAGTTGAATGATGTAGGGGTTTAAATTTTTAAAAACCTAGAATAGATTAAGCATAGTAAAAGTTAAATTTTTGCAATCCAGATTTTTCTGTAACTCTTATTACAGTAGGGTAACCTTCAAATTTTTATGATTTTATTTTGTATATAAAACTTATGAAATTTTTATGACATAGCTATGACATGAATGGACATCTCTATAAAAATCAGCATAAAGTTTCATGTTCATATGGTGATACTTCTAGGTCATGAGCAAGACTGTGATTTCCAGATACAGCTTTTCGAGTTCATTTGATAGCATGTTAGAACATGAATTTTTGTGATTTATATGTTTCACAAAATAATCTGAAATTTTTATTAAATAATACTCATACTAAAATAAATATTCCAAAAAAGTTTCATGAATTTTGGTATTCATATGATGATGCTTCCAGGTCGGGTAACATGATATAATTTGTAGATATAGTTTTCAGACTTCATTTGATAGCATGTTAGAATGTGAATTTTAGTAATTTATGTATGTTAAAAAATAATGTAAAATTTTATGACATAATACTCATATCATTATACAGCTTCAATAAAAGTTTTATCAATTATTATACTCATATGGTGATGCTTTCAGGTCGGATAACATGGTATAATTTGTAGATATAGTTTTCAGATTTTATTTGATAGTATATTAGAATGTGAATTTTAGTAATTTATATGTGTCATAAAATAATCTAAAATTTTTATTAAGTAATTCTTATACTATTATATATCTTTATAAAAAGTTTCATGAATTTTTATACTCATATGATAATGATTTCTGGTGTGTGTAGTAGGGTTCATATTCCACTATGATATTTCAGTAACTCAGAGATAATACCTTGATGTTTGATTTTCTGCTATCTTTGTGGAGAACCATTTGAGCTCAAATTTTTAAATGATGTACCTAATGTGAATTAGTATAATATGTGAAATTTTCATAATTTTTTTAAGTACTTTTCTATATTAATAAAATCAGTGTTTTAAATGTGGGCATATTACTTCTGTAGGAGATTTGTGATTACTTATATGTGTTATCTGAATTTATAACAAATTGTATTTAAATTCAGCTTAGAACATGATTTATTTACCTTTTAAATTATGATTTCGAGTTATTCTTAGTTTATGAACTCTTGAAAGAAAATCACTAAAGTGGTTAGTCATTTTCGTATGTATATATTGTTGTAGTTACATGAATATTAAATTTATTCTCATAATGTTAATGAAGCTTGCTGATCGGACATAGCCGCTATATGAGAATAGTTCTGAGGAAATGGTGGCAACATCTCCACCATGACCTATTTATTTTGGGGCTGCGTGCTATACCTAAAGAGGTTGGGACCACCTCCAGAACCCATTAGCTTTGTTACCTGAAGGCCGCAGGTAGAAATTCTTTGTTAAGGTGGGGTGACGACCCTCGGGGTAGCGCTATGCCCATAACTTGGCTCTGTATGTGCCTAGGAGCTTAGTTTCTGTATTTTGTTTATGGCTCATAATGGTGGTTGGATGAGTGTCCGGGCACTTCTATAATAAGTGGGAACTTATGGTCTGAAAAACAAATTTTATATCTTGAAATTTATATGTCATTTTAGTAAATCAACTTAATAATCTTAAGTTCTGTATTCTGTTCTGTATTCTAGCCCTGTTCATATATTGATAAGCTTGTGTAGCTTTGTTCACAGTTGGCATGATATTATGAATCATGTATCTCAATTTCCATATTGGCAAACAATTCTGATGCACATATGTATTATGTGTTAGTTTTACTTTCTGTTATGTTTAATGTTCTTATCCAATGTATATATTCTACTTCAATTATTTGGATGGCAAATTCTTATGAAGGCAGCCTCATCTGCCTACCGAGTTACCATTTCTTTGGTACTCACACCTATTTTTCAGGTGATCGGACAAACGGAGAAGCAGAGTGAGTTTGAAGTGGGGTCATTCAGGGTTCGCATAAGACAATATCTCTTTTTGGGCGAGCCTAAAGGATTGAACCATGTATATACTTATACTTTTGTTTTTGTTGGAATGCATAATGAAGATCCTGACATGTAAAAATGACAATCTATTAGTGCTTTGGTATAATATTGTGAATGGTGGAACTTCCTTAGTATTTAGATTTCTCTTACAAATTTTTATACTATGCTTCCATTTGAAACATAGTATCCTCCCAATTATCTGTTCTGAGGGGTCTTTTCCCCCTGTTGCGCTTTGGCCATCTCTGTAATTACCTTGTATATTATGGATTACCGAGCCGGGGCGTGATAGATTATGGTATCAGAGCTTAATTAGGATTCTACTGTGTTTCACCCACCATTCAGAGATTATACCCCAGGATCTTTACATGAAAAGTTACTTCAAATAAATGGTCTGAGTTTAGTTTCAATGTGTGCTTAAATTTTTTTGTTTTCCTGGGTATTATAGATACATGGCTGGAAGGGAGTCAAGGTGAAATAACAAGCGACCCACTAGGATGAATCCCTTGGATGGGAATGGAGAGGCTCAGGGATCTGGAGGCGGTGACCCATTGGGTGCAGCAACTGGAGGATATGGAGATTTCCTATAGACTTTTCAATGTTTGGCATAGGCCATGCAGGCCTAGGCCAGGACCCAGGCTCAGATGCAGACTCAGATGCAGGAGCAATTGTAGGTGATGGTTGCAGCCCAACCAGAGCATTCAGATAGATTGGCGGGTGCTACTTTGATGGAGAAATTCCGCCGTATGAATCCACCCTCCTTTAAGGGGAGAGTCGACATGAGGCAGCCGAGAGGTGGATCAGAGAAATGGAGAAAATCCTTGATGCCATTCAGTGTAATGATGGAGACAAGATTTTTCTAGGTACATTTATGCTCCAAGAGCGAGCAGACGAGTGGTGGCAGGCAACCAAGAGGACATTATTTGCAGGAGAAGCTGATATTGGTTGGGAAGATTTTCTTAAGGTGTTTAGGGCAAAGTTCTTTTCTGAACATGTGCAAGATTAGATGGAGCTGGAATTTCTGAATTTGCAGTAAGGTTCGATGATAGTGACACAATATGAAGCGCGTTTTACTGAGTTAGCCAAGTATGCTCCTCACTTATGCACATATGAGAAGAGGAGTACCAAGATGTTCGTTTGCGGGCTTCGAGGTCCTATTCGAGATCGTGTGTCTTTGTTTGATCATGAGACAATTACAACCGCCTATCGTGTTGCATGCATTGCAAAAGGCAACATTGAAGCTATGCAAAAGAATCAGAGGGTACATCAGCACGGCAAGGAGCAACCATGGAGATTCCAAAGAGATCAGAGGAAGAAGTTTAAGATTGCCCCAAGAGCAGTGCCACCTATTCTAACCATTCCACGAAGGGATCTTCCATATGTAGTTATTGTGGCGTCAGACATGATGGACTTTGCAGGAAGATGTCAGGCAAGTGTTTCCGTTGTGGGGCTGCAGACCATATGGTGAAGAATTGTCCAAAGCCAATGAGAACTAATAGGCCAAGGGTGCCAGCTAGAGTTTATAATCTCACCACAAACGATGTAGAAAATTCTGGAGTAGCAGCATGAGGTACAGTTTTGATTGTAGATTCATATGCTCGTGTTTTATTTGATCTAGGTGCTACAAATTCTTTTATATCTAGAAGATTTGTTGTTGTTCTATATAAGTTTTATCCTATTTATGATGTGGAGTCTTTATCTGTGAGTACCCCTATGGGTGAGGGCAGTACTTCTCAAATCATACATGATGTAGATGTGGTGATTCAGAATAGATGCATGCCAGCCAATCTCTACCTTCTAGATATAAATGACTTTGATGTTATTCTAGGGATGGATTGGCTCGAACATTATTATGCTATGATGGATTGTCGGTCCAAGAAAGTAGTATTTCATATTCCATGAGATTGAGAGTTTTGTTTTCAATGCCCTAAACATGCACTTACTAAGATTGTTGTGTCGGCAATTAAAACTGAGAAGTGGTTGATGCGAGGCTGTCAGGGTTATCTCATTAGTGTGGTGACTCATCCAAAGTCTGAGGCATCAAGAACTATTGCTGATATTGAGGTGGTTCGTGAGTTTTTTGATGTCTTCCTAGATGAGCGTCCAGGATTACCTCCTTCTCGGGAGATCGAGTTCACTATTGAACTGATGCTTGGCACATAACCCATCTCTAAGGCTTCCTATAGGATGGCACCGACTGAATTGATGGAGTTGAAGAAGCAGTTGCATGACTTATTGGCAAAGGGTTTCGAGTGTGTCTCCATGGGGAGCCCCAGTTTTATTTGTCAGGAAGAAGGATGGTACTTTAAGGTTGCGTGTTGATTACAGGAAGCTCAACCAAGCTACGGTCAAGAATAAATACCTATTGCCAATGATAGATGATCTATTTGACTAGCTGCAATCAGCTCAAGTTTTCTCTAAGATTGACCTTCGGTCAGGGTATCATCAGCTAAGGATCCGGACTAAGGATGTACCAAAGATAGCCTTCAGAATGAGATATGGGCACTATGAGTTTTTAGTGCTGCCTTTCGGGCTCACTAATGTACCAGCAGCCTTTATGAATATGATGAATCGTGTTTTTAAGCCCTATCTCGATGAGTTTGTTGTTGTATTTATAGATGATGTGCTAGTATATTCTTCAAGTATAGAAGCCCACAAGGAACATTTAAGGTAGTTCTCCAAACTCTTCGAGAGGACCAATTGTTTGTAAAGCTTAGTAAATGTGAATTTTGGCTTGACAAGGTTAAGTTTTTAGGACATGTGATTTTTAAAGATGGTATTGTAGTTGATCCTGAGAAGGTGAAGGCTGTATTTGACTGGTAAACTACAAGAACCACAACAGAAGTTAGAAGCTTTCTTGGTTTGGCAGGTTATTATTGCAAGTTCATTGAGGGATTCTCGAAGATTGGGGCACCAATGACTACGTTGACAAGAAAAGGGGTTAAGTTTGTATGGACCGATGCTTGTGAGAGTAGCTTCCAAGAGCAGCTGAAGAGGAAGTTGACATGTGCTCCAGTCCTTACATTGCCTAAGGGGACAGGTGGCTATGTTGTCTATAATGATGCATCTCGGCAAGGACTTGGGTGTGTATTGATGCAGAACGGGAAGGTCATAGCCTATGCTTCCCATCAGCTAAAAGAGAATGAGTTGAACTAACCCATACATAATTTGGAACTTGCAGCGGTAGTCTATGCTTTGAATATTTGGCGGCATTACTTATATGGAGAATCTTTTGAAGTTCTTACAGATCACCAAAGTTTGAAGTACCTTTTCTCTCAGAAGGAGCTAAATTTAAGGCAGAGAAGATGGTTAGAGTTCCTTAAAGACTATGAGTTCTTCCTTCAGTATTATCCATGTAAAGCAATGTGGTGGCATGTGCCCTTAGTAGGAAGAAATTGATGTCAGTACAGTTGAGAAGGATGTGGAGGAATATGGTGGAGGTGGCAAGATTTGATCCAAGAATGATGCAAGGCAGGTCCAACATATTGGTGGGTCAGTTAGTCATTCATTCAACTTTTGTGGATCGAATTGAGGCAGCACAGAAAAATGATCAGCAAATACAAGATTTGATTGGGAAGCCAAATGTCACTCAAAGTGCTGATGGGATAGTGATTTTCAAGGGCAGAATGATAGTTCCAACTATGTTGAGGCATGAAGTACTAGATGAGGCTCACAGATCTAAGTACACTTCACTTTGGTAGTACTAAGATGCACCAAGATTTAAAGAGAAGCTTTTGGTTGGTTGGCACGAAGTCGAGATGTCTCACATGCCAGCAAGTTAAGGCTGAGCATCAAATGCCAGCAGGTTATTTGCAACTTCGGGAGATTCCACAGTAGAAGTGGGAGGACTTGACCATGGACTTTGTTGTAGGTATGCCGCGAACTAGAAGGCAGCATGATGCTATTTGGGTAGTGGTTGATTGACTTACTAAATCAGCTCATTTTCTACCGATTAAACAGTCCCAGCCTGTAGAGAGCTTGGCACAGTTGTATATTGATGAGATTGTAAAGCTCCATGGAATTCCCAAGACCATTGTATATGATAGAGATTCAAGATTCACATCACGAGTTTGGAAGAGCATGCAATCAGCTTTGGGAACTCAATTGAGATTTAGTTCAGCATTTTATCCTTAAATGGATGGTCAGTCAGAACGGACCATTCAAACATTGTAAGATATGCTTAGAGCATGCAATCTTGATTGGAAGGACAGTTGGGACTGGCACTTAGCTTTGGTAGAATTCGCCTATAATAATAGTTACCATTCCAGTATAGGTATGGCTCCATTTGAGGCACTGTAAGGTCGACCATGTAGATCCCACTATGTTGGCATGAGAATAGTGATGATAGATTGGTGGGGCCAGAAGCAATTCAGGATTGCACTGAGAAGATCAAGACCATCAAGCAGCGGTTAGTAGTAGCTCAGAACCGAGAAAAGCAATATGCTAATAACCAGAGGGGAGATCTAGAGTTTGCAAAGGGCGATCATGTGTTCTTAAAAGTCTCTCCTACTAGAGGTGTGATTCGGTTTGGTAAACGAGGAAAGCTGAACCCACATTACATCGGGCCATTTCATATTTTGGCTCGGGTAGGCAGAGTAGTTTACCAATTAGCATTGCCACCTGAGTTTGCTGGAGTTCATGATGTTTTTCATGTATCAATGTTGAGAAAGTATGTGTATGACCCAGCTCATGTTATTGATTAAACTGCATTGGAAATTAAAGTATATTGGACATTTGAAGAAGAACGTATTCGTATTCTGGATCGAAAGGTGCAAGAATTAAGGTCAAAGAGCATTCCCATGGTCAAGGTATTATGGCGTCATCACTCAATGGAAGAGGCTACCTGGGAATCAGAGGAGAAGATGCAGGCAAAGTATCCAGAACTATTTAGGCGAGAATATTTTAATTTTGAGGACAAAATTATTTTAAGGAGGAGAGAATATGTAACATTCGATTATTAGCATGTAATTAGCATAATTATGTTACTAATTAATTTTGAGCTAATACATTATGTAAGTTAAGATATGCACAAAGATTAAACTTGGTTGGTTAAATCCCAAAAAATAATTATATATGATTAATTATGATAGAAAACTTAGTGTAAATCATAATTAGATTTAGATTAGAATGATTAATTGGAGATTAAGGGTAAGTATGCAATTATTAAAAGTAAGATGACCATTTGATAAATAATTATTTTATATAGTAGAAAACTAAAATCTATGGTTAGAAATTTGTCTTTTATTAATTAGTGCTTATCCTAAAAATATTAGTATTATTTTAGATAGTGGGGTGGTCATAATTAGTATTAACTTTGGTTAAAGTTGGTGGGATAGTAAAGTTAGTTTAACCTTGGCTAAAGTTAGCGGGATGGTCAAAGTTAGTATTAACCATGGTTAGTGTTAGTGGGATGGTTAAGTTAATGTAACTTGGATGGTTAGAATTAATAAATTTTAAAGTCATTTAAGTAACCATAGTAAGACTAACGAAACCCATTCTATTAAAAGGACTTTAACTTGTGTTTTGGCCATGGTTTGGCATCTTCTCTGCACCCAAACGTGGGGAGTAGTAAGGGAAGGATTTGTGAGGCCATTCTTGAAGTGTTCTTGAAGAAGGTAGGTTGCATGGGTGCTAGTTTCATAAGAGTTTAGCTTAGTTAATCATAGGAAATAAGTAAATCTTTAATATATATATTTTTATATCTTAAAATTATATGTTCTTGTGAAGTTCTTAAGTGTGAAATAGTTGAATGATGTAGGGATTTAAAATTTTAAAAGCATAGAATAGATTAAGCATAGTAGAAGTTAAATTTCTGCAACCCAAATTTTTCTGTAACTCTTATGACAGTAGGGTAACCATCAAATTTTTATGATTTTATTTTGTATAAAAAATTTATAAAATTTTTATGACATAACTATGACATGATTGGACATATCTATAAAAATTGACATACATTTTCATGTTCATATGGTGATACTTCTAGGTCATGAACAAGACTGTGATTTCTAGATATAGCTTTCCAAGTTCATTTGATAGCATGTTAAAACATGAATTTTTGTGATTTATATGTTTCACAAAAAAATCTAAATTTTTTATTATATAATACTAATACTTGTATAAATATTTAAAAAAAGTTTTATGAATTTTAGTATTTATATGATAATGCTTCCAAGTCTGGTAACATGATATAATTTGTAGATATTGTTTTCAGACTTCATTTGATAGTATGTTATAACGTGAATTTTAGTAATTTATGTATGTTACAAAATAATATGAAATTTTTATGAAATAATACTCATACCATTATATAGTATCAATAAAAGTTTCATGAATTATTATATTCATATGTTGATGCTTTCAGGTCAGATAACATGGTATAATTTGTAGATACAGTTTTCGGATTTTATTTGATAGTATGTTAGAACGTGAATTTTAGTAATTTATATGTGTCACAAAATAATCTAAATTTTTTATTAAATAATACTTATGATATTATACATATTATTAAAAAATTTCATGAATTTTTATATTCATATGATAATAATTCCTGGTGTGTGTAGCAGGGTTCATATTCCACTATGATATTTCAGTAACTCAGAGATAATACCATGATGTTTGATTTTCTGCTATCTTTGTGGAGAACCATTTGAGCTCAAATTTTTACAGGATGTACCTAATGTGAAAGAGTATAGTATTTGAAATTTTAAAATTTTTTTTAAGTAATTTTTTGTATTAATAAAATCAGTGTTTTAAATGTGGGCATATTACTTCTATAGGAGATTTGTGATTACTTATATGTGTTGTCTGAATTTATAACAAGTTGTATTTAAATTCAGCTTAGAACATGATTTATTTACCTTTTAAATTATGATTTAAAACTATTCTTAGTTTATGAACTCTTGAAAGAAAATCACTAAAGTGGTTAGTCATTTTCGTATGTATATATTGTTGTAGTTACATAAACATTAAGTTTATTCTAATAATGTTAATAAAGCTTGCCGATCGGATATAGCCGCTATATGAGAATAGTTCTGGGGAAATGGTGGCAACATCCCCACCAGGATGCATGCTACACCTATAAAGGTGGGAGCCCCCTCCAGAACCCATTAGCTCTGTTACCCGAAGGTTTCAGATAGAAATCCTTTGTTAAGGTGGGGTGACGGCCCTCGGGGTAGCGCTACGCCCATGACTTGGCTCTGTACGTGCTTAGGAGCTTAGTTTCTGTATTATGTTTCTGGCTCATAGTGGCGGTTGGATGAGTGTCCGGGCACTTCTATAATAAGTGGGAACTTGTGGTCTGAAAAACAAATTTTATATCTTGAAATCTATATGTCATTTTAGTAAATCAACTTAATAATCTTAAGTTCTGTATTCTGTTCTGTATTTTGGCGTTGTTCATATATTGATAAGTTTGTGTAGCTTTGTTCACAGTTGGCATGATATTATGAATCATATATCTCAACTTCCGTATTGGCATACAATTCTGATGCACATATGTATTATGTGTTAGTTTTGCTTTCTGTTATGTTTAATGTTCTTATCCAATATATATATTCTACTTCAATTATTTGGATGGAAAATTCTTATGAAGGCAGCCTCATCTGCCTACCGAGTTACCATTTCTTTAGTACTCACGCCTATTTTTCAGGTGATCAGACATACGGAGAAGTAGAGTGAGTTTGAAGTGGGGTCATTCAGGGTTCGCATAAGACGATATCGCTTTTTGGGCGAGCCTAAAGGATTTAACCATGTATATACTTATCTTTCCAGTGGTATCAGGGCCAAGTTACCACTTTGATTTGTTTAGGTCTTCTGAACTGAATTTCTAGCATGGATTCCATGTGAAAATTTGATCTTTTTATGTCCACTAGTTCATGGTGATGAATCTAGTTCAAAGAACCCCAAAATATTGAGCAAAAAATTGTTCAGATTAATTTTTTGAGGTTTTTTTTTATTTTTGTTGTGTTCTTGTGGAAGGGGTGTGACACGGCATCCTGGCACCGTCGGCGATGCCAGCGGTGCCTACTGTAGACGCGCTAATTTTGACCTAATATTGAGTAAATTTCATGTCACAATTATAATGCCTAAGAATAGTCCGATTTTTAATCATTAATTATTTTTTATTGATTTTTATCGAATATCCTTGATTAACGTCGACTATGGCTGACGCCATTTTGATTTCTAGCCGAAATCTATTCGGAATTAAAATTTCTAATTAGATAGATTTAACTTAATGACGTCGCCCATGGACGATGCCATTTAAGTCCTAATCCATCTGGGTTTTCGATTTTTAATTTTGAATTAGTTTCATAATTATCTAAATCACGGCTTCCATGGTCGACGTCTTTTACCTTTCCTAATATTTTTCGGTTTCTTCGTGAATTTCTTTCTTTGTTAGCCCCTCCTAATTAGCTAAATGGCATCTTTTGAGCACGACGCATTTTAAGCACTTTCCTGAGAAGCAGGATTTGACCGAGCTAATCCGGTTCCAGAGAGTGGAAGGGATTCCAACTCCTTCCATGTCCATCCAAAGCAAGTCTGAGCTGCGGGAGAGCCCTTTTGAAGACCAAACAACCCTAATTGAAGTCTCTATATATACAATACCTTTTGGACCTTTGAAAGAGGTTGGCCATTGGTGTTTTGGAGTTAAAATCAAGGTGAAAAGGAGCCCTCTACTACAGAAAATGTGAAAGAGATTTGAAGATTCCTTCTTCCTCCTTTTCCTTCTTTATTGCAGCTATTGAAGACCAAGACTATGGAGGGACCAACCATACTCATCCCCTTTGCTTTCCTTTGCTAATTTCTTCATTTATTTACTGTTCTTACATAATTTTCATCATATCACTCCATTACATACACACACTTCATCTTTTCCAAACCCATGTCCATGATAGGGATTTAAAAGGAAACCATAAAAGTGAGTTCTTTTAGTTTAGTTGCATGTTTAGATTCTTAATTAGAAGGGATGCTATGCTATTTTAGTTTTAATCATAGTCTTCTTGTTTGTTTATCTTCTTTTGCAAGGTACAAAGGAAGAACGTCAAGGTTTGAAAGCTTTGAAGATTGAAAGTGACGCGGAACGTCGGCAAGACGGTGGGTCGAAGGCGGGAGAGACGATACGAACACGGGCCTCACGCCTACAACCTCTCGCCGGAACCTCTCTCAGGCGACCTCTGTGGAGGGACGAGCTCTCATCTTACACTATGAGGAGAGGGAGAACACAATAACACAAAGTTTTCATTCATTCTAACATGCCTACAAGGGAAGAGATGACCCCTTTATATAGGGAAGGGCATCTCTTGGTCAAGACAAGAATGACCTTATTAAAAAAGAAATACCAAACATGTCCTAGGGGCAGGAAATGATAGAAATAGCCCTTAAGGCTAGACTAAAATAAAATGCATAACTAGACTTGATGCTAGATAAGGAGCTCGTCGCCAAGCCACAAAGACATCTGCGTAGCACGTGCTCGATGTCTGGTCTTCAGTTGTTCGGTGTCCCCACCAACTCTCCCGGGGTGCTGGGAACTCGACCCCGTCGAGTAAGGGTCTACGCCGCTCCAGTAGCGCTCGAGCAGGTCTGGATCGGGGAGTTGTAAGTCCTCTCGGCTGATCCACGTGTCTTCGAATGGTGGCCGATCTCGCCAGCGGACAAGGAAGCGCCGATACTCCTTGCTCGTGGTGGTGATTACCTGTTCATCCAGTATTCGCTCAATTTGCTTGCGTCGTGCAGGGGGTGGAGCTGGTGGACACTCCGTAGGGGGGTCACTCTCAATGGATGGCAAAGGCCCAAATGGATCACTAGGAATGGCTGTGGGCTCCTTGTAAGCTACAAGGTTTGCCACATTAAATGTGGGACTGATCCCATAGTCTGTCGGTAAGTCCACAACATAAGCATTCAACCCGATCCTTTTTAGGATCCGGAATGGGCCAGCACCGCGGGCTTGCAGCTTTTTAACGACCCCTGAGGGGAATCGTTCAGGCCGCATCCTGACCATGACAAGGTCACCCTCCTGAAATTCCTGCACTCGTCTGTGTGCATCAGCCAATCTTTTGTAGAGCTGGTTGCTCTCATCAATTTGCTTGCTAATGTGCTTGTGTAGGTCCTGAATATGTTGGGCAAATGACTCAGCCGACTCGGAGATGCGAGCATGCAAGGGAAGGGGAATGATATCCACAGGCTCGTTAGGCTTGTATCCATGCACGACTTCAAAAGGGCTCATCCCAGTGGTCCTATTGACTGAACTATTATAGGCAAACTCAGCTCGGGGCAAGATCGAATCCCATGTCCCTGTGTGCTCCCCTACTAAGCACCTCAAAAGGTTCCCTAGGCTTCTGTTGACCACCTCGGTTTGGCCATCAGTTTGAGGGTGATAGGCAGTAGAAAACTTGAGTAGGGTGCCTATTCGGTGCCAAAGGGTCTTCCAAAAGTAGTTGGTAAATCTCACATCCCTATCTGAGACTATGGTCTTGGGAAGACCATGTAAACAGACAACCTCATCAAAGAAAAGATGAGCCACCCGAGATGCATATGAAGTTTTGGAGCAAGGGATGAAGTGGGCCATTTTCGAGAACCGATCAACCACTACGAAGATGGAGTCATGCTTACGAGGGCTCCGTGGTAGTCAAAGCACAAAATCCATACTCATGTCCTGCCAAGGACGATCAGGGACGGGAAGGGGAGTGTAGAGGCCAGTGTTTTGGCGTTTTTGCTTGGTAGTGGCGCAAGTACGGCACTGGGCCACTAAACGAGCTACATCGCGCTTTAGGCTTGGCCAATAGAACCGGCTTTCAACAGCCTCAATAGTTTTGTTTCGACCAAAGTGCCCACCTAGACCGCCTGCATGTACCTCCCAAATTAAAAATTCGCGAATGGAGGTGCGTGGCACACAAAGCTGCTGACCTCTAAATAAGTATTCGTTCTGTAGGAGATACTCACTCGTACTCCTAGAGGATCCGGCTTTAAGCGTGGTATAGATCTCTCCAAAATCAGGACATTCCTCATACAATTCCTTGAGTTTATCAAATCCAGTCACCTCAACACTCATGATGGAAAGAAGGGATACTCGTCGACTGAGGGCATCTGCAACCCTATTCTCGACTCCCGCCTGTGCTTCAGCACGAAAGTGTAGGCTTGCAAGAACTCTACCCATCGACCATGCCTAGGATTCAGCTTTTTTTGGGAGCTGAGGAAGCGAAGTGCCTCATGATCGGAGTACAAGACAAATTCCTGCGGCAACAAATAATGCCGCCAATAGCGAAGAGCTTTGACCACGGCATAGAACTCTTTATCATAAGTTGAATATTTCAGCTTAGCATCAGCTAGCTTCTCACTGAAATACGCCACAGGGTGCCCTTCTTGACTTAACACTCCTCCTATACCGACCCCAGAGGCGTCACAAGAGACCTCAAAAACTTTGGAGAAATTGGGGAGGCGAAGTATGGGGGCCTGAGTGATTCGATTCTTGACCTCTGCGAAGGCTTTGGAAGGGGCCTTCGTCCACCCAAAAGGTTCCTTACGGATGCAATCCGTAATTGGGGCCATCACAGTGCTGAATCCCCTAATGAATCGCTTATAGAAAGATACTAGTCCGTGGAAACTGCGAACATCATGGATGCTCATAGGCTGGGGCCACTCAACGATCGCCTTGACCTTTTTAGGGTCGGCGGAAACTCCCCTATGTGATACTATGAAGCCTAAGAAGGTTACTTGATCAGTAAAAAATGCGCACTTCTTAGGATTTGCATACAAGCTCTCTTTTCTCAGCACTTTGCACACCTGACAGAGGTGGCCCAAGTGGTCCTCCCTGGTCCTACTGTAAATGAGAATGTCGTCAAAGTAGACAACAACAAAGGAGCCCATGAAGGGTCGGAGGACCTGAGTCATCAGCCTCATGAAGGTGCTGGGGGCATTTGATAGCCCAAAAGGCATGACGAGCCACTCGTAAAGACCATCCTTGGTCTTAAAAGTAGTCTTCCACTCATCCCCTGACCGGATGTGGACCTGATGGTATCCACTCTTTAGGTCAATCTTGGAGAAGATGGTGGCTCCAGCCATCATGTCAAGCATGTCGTCAAGTCGGGGAATGGGGAACCTATATTTCACAGTGATTCTATTGATGGCGCGACTGTCAACACACATCCGCTAGGTGCCATCCTTTTTGGGGGTCAGGAGGGCTGGCACAGCACAAGGGCTGGTGCTGATTCGCAAAAAACCCTTCCCAATGAGCTCCTCGACCTGCCTTTGTAGTTCCGCGTGCTCGGTGGGATTTAAACGATAGTGAGGCAGGTTGGGCAAGGTGGACCCAGGGACGAAATCAATAGCGTGTTGCATGTCACGCATGGGCGGCAGATGATTTAGAAGATCCTCGGGGAAGACATCATGATACCTGTGCAAGACGGTTTCCACTTCCTCAACTCGTGGAGTGGAGTAACCTTCAGATGGATTACTCATGACGACAACCCAAACCGAGGCTCCCTCGGCAACCTCGCCCTCAAGTGCACTTGCTTTGATTATATGAAGGGATACCCTCGCTTTTGACTTTACGGCTAGTTCTGGGTTGGGTGGGTTGGATGGGGAAGGAACAAGTGGGGAGGGGTTAGGTGAAGGTGTGGAAGGTGAATTTTCCCGAGATGGGATCTCCCCCTTGGCGGGGTTCTTAGGTGGGGAGAGATGCAAGAGAATCTTCCTGCCATTGTGTTTGAAGACACAAATGTTGGCCTTGCCAAGTAGGGTAGCATCCTCATCATAGATCCATGGCCTACCCAAGATGATGCTTCCTACTTCCATGGGAAGGACGTCACACCAAATCGGCTTCTGATAGGATTGAAACTCAAGGGGTACCAGGCAGCGGGTCCTGATGGGTAATGATGAGGCATTAATCCACGAGACTTGATATGACTCAGGGTGAGTCTCAGGATCCAGGCCTAAACGAGAGACACAATTAGTGGAAATTGCGTTGACACAACTTCCACTATCAATTATGATCTTGCATGGCTGGTCGGCTATCCTAGTGTAGGTGTGGAAGATGGAGGTTCGACGCCAGTCCTCCTCTTTGGTCTGTGTGAGGATGCATCTCACCACACCAAGCCTAGTGTCTCCGTGTGAGTCCACAATGCCCTCGATCCTGGCGTACCCCCTATGCACACACCCTAGGGTGGCACCATTCTCCTCAAATTCCTCAGCTAAGGCTGGGTCAGGTATGTGGTTCTCCTCTTCTTCATGAGTGGAGGGCTCAATTAGCAGGGCCCTGGTGGGACACTGACTGGCATAGTGGCGAACCCCATGGCACCGAAAGCAGTGATTACGAGAGCTCCCTGCTTGTTGGCTATCTCTGCTAGCTAGTCCGGTCCCTCTATCATCTCTCCTCTCAGCCCGTGGGACGGTGGAAGCCTGAGTCGGGGTAGTTGGAGGTAGGGGTGAGGGAGGGCTTGGGGTGGTGGCAGTAGGGACCCTTGCAGAAGTGACGGGAGTAGTTCCGGACCGCTCGGAGAAATGCATGTGGCGATTAGTAGCCCCTCGGGAGTCAGGTTGCCAGAAGATGGGGGGTCTAGTGGGCTTCTGAAACCGTTCCACATCCAAGGCGATCTGATAGGCATGTTCTAGTGTGATCACCTCACGTAGGAATAGCTCACGTTGGATGCTCTCATGCAACCCTACCTGAAACCTCGATAAGGTGACCCTACTATCTTCGCCAACGCCACACCTGAGACAATAGTCATCAAATTCGGCTATGTACTCAGACACCGTCCGGCCGTCTTGAGTCAACCTCTGCCACTAGTCTAGGAGGCGCTGCTCATAAGATGGAGGTACATATTTCTCCCGCAATTTCTCTCTCATCTCCTCCCATGTGGAGATAGGTCTCAGCTGCCTTGCAGCACGAAGATGCTCCACGTTGAGCCAGTAGGTTTTGGCTCGACCCACAAGCCTCATAGAAGCAAGGCTCACCTTCCTCTCTTCACTCATGGTATACCAGGTAAAGTACTGGATCATCCCTGCCTCCCAGTCAAGATAGGCCTTGGGGTCTAGGGTACCATCAAAAGTCGGAGCATCTACCCTCACACTTCGGAGGATGTGATCATCAATGTCGGGGTGATCCCTAGGCCATCTATCAAACGGTCCACGCTCTCGGCCACGCTCATAGGCATTCCTAACCCATGGTGGGTTGGGGATATCATGTTCGCCTCTCTCACCCACACCCCTATACCCATGCGGAACCCTCTCAAAGCATCTGGGGTCTCGCTCATGTTAAGGCTCATCCCCTCGAACCCTGTAAGGGTCGGAACCCGTTCAAATTCATCAAAATAATATCGGGGGCCTCTCACAAAGGGTGCGCGGTCCCTCCTATAGCCGTAGGCCTCCCCTTGTACCCGTGGTGGGTCGGGGAATGGGTCGCATTCATCATACTCACCATAGCCTCGGGGAACTCTATCGCATGGCACATGATTTTGTCCACGGTCATGGACACCCATCCCATCCCGACGTAGGTCGGGATATCGTTCTTGGTCTAACCCGTCGTCGAACTCTACTCTCCTGCGCGGCGCTCGCTCCAGAGGCGAGTGATTGGGCTCGTGGTCAAGGACATCCTCCTAACCCTGGGGTGGGTTGGGGGCCCTAACTGGCTCTCCTTGGCAGTTATCTAGGTGATCACGCAATCCCGCACGTTCCTCCGCCTCTTGGGGTCTATCTAGAGGATTCTCTAGATTATTCACTCGTCCTACCACGAATCTCATGGACTCCCCCAGGGTAGTGAGCCTCTCGTCCACATGTTGGGTTAGTCGCCCAAACTGATCGGTTATGTCTTGCAAAGATTTGCCCAAGAGGGTCTCTATGGTGTCTACAAGTGTGGGATCCATGACGGGATTGTGCTGAGATGCGGGACGGGACGAGTGATTTCTATGGGCTGACATGCAAGACTTGATAGGTTAGCAAGGTGCGGAGTTCCTAGACTTGTAGCAAGCAAGTTAGATGCAAGATTGACATCCTCACTCAGTGAACAAGAAGCTCAAGACGTGAACTCTTAGTGGTGAAGGGTGTTGAGCACCTGCGGCGTCAGCCCACTAAGTGTGTGGGACGAATCGAGGTAGTTGTGGAGCTACCGACAGGTGTAAGGCTTGTCCACACTTGGCGTGTAGACCTTGCGCTGATTGGAGCACTGGGTTTCGCAGACACTCTCTCACTGCCATAGCAATAATCACTCAGTGTGGTGTAACGCTCTCTCACTCCGGCGCTACGCAATTTATGCAAATACTAAATGAACAGATAATATTAGAGCAGAGTTCAGCACTTACCTAGCCGGCCTGCAAGACCGACTTCGACCGGAGATGAGGGCGAGCGGGGATGCGCGGAACACCCACACAGTGTCGGTGTCGCTTCAGTACCAGTGTACAACGGTCTTACGCCTCACGCAGGAGGGAAATAAATAATTAAGTACATGCCATGATCCTATTCCCCATGCAAGGGGACAAATCAGTCACAAATCTCCACGCAGGGAGAATAATCTGTCTAAAATATCCTATAAATCTTCTACAAGATCTGTCCAAATGATGACCCTAGCAACCCTCCTCAAAAGCTCTTGTCAAGGTGTCCTAGGCGTGCAGAATCCCACCAAGATTTCGTGCAGAAAGCCTGCCACAATCTCTCATGCATGCAGGGGCATTTCGCAGACTTTGAGTGTTGGAGTTCTTTGACGTAGCAGGGGCATGACTTGGGGTTTGGTGTGACTGGTGGTGGCTGGGTGCGTGCTGGAGTGCAACTCTCGAGTCTAATAGCTACATGCATGTAGGCCTGCGGACGCGGGCCAGAAGGATAGCGTGCAAGTGTGTAACCCGTTTTTCTGTCACCCTCAAAACTTATTTTCTGGTTCTCTGTGTACAGTTCTTTTGTGACAAAACTCTTCACTTCGACCACCAGCTGTTTGCTCAGACGCTGCAGCAGTCACGAGGCACTGGATCGGGAACGCATGGGGTACGCCGCGTTCGTGAGGGTCACGGGCGACGATGTCACCGTGCTCCTCCTTCTTCTTCGCGCGCGGGCGGCAACCGCGGGCTGGGAACAGGCCTGCCGGCGATTATATGGCTGCGGGAGTGGGGTCCGGACACCACGAACACTGTCGGTGCCGGGCTAGCGGGCTCGAGGTCGCTGGACAACAGCGCTTGGGCAGCATGATGGTCACCATTCTCCTGCTTGCAGGCAGTGTGATGGGCACCGGCGTTCACATAGACTAGGTGGTGCGAGCTGGAGGCTCCAGTCCCCCTAGTTGCTTACCTCGGCTGGGGCTCAAATTTCTTCCCAACACCAGTGGAGGGCTCGCCGTGATCACGCGTCTGCTCGGGCAGGCGGTGGCATTGAACGAGCTCCTTCTTCCTCGCGTCGGCAGTAGCGTCAACCGTAATAGTAGTGTAGACGGGGTTGTGTTTGGGCGAGGGAGGTGTAGACAGCCACTGTCTCGCAGCTGGTTTAGGCAAATGGCAGTGCTCGTGTTGAGTAGGGCGGTCCCCAACCCACTTGGTCGTCGCCGACCACGTTCAGTGCTGTCACTGCTGGTGCAGGAGGTGTGGGAAGAAGAGGAGGAGGGTGGTGATGTAGGAGAGATAAAGGTGCAAGGGGAAGAGAGAGAAAGATGGCGGGAGGTTGATGGGTGTGAGGAGGACAGTAGGGCTCGTCGCCGACGAGCTAAGGGGCCCGGGCAGCAGCTCGTGGTTGTTGTTGTTGTGGTCGCCCAGTTGGTGGCAGCCCTTGGCGTCCTCGTTGTTAGGGAGGACGATGAGAAGGGAGATGAGACGTAGCGGGAGTGGCTCGTGGGCTGCAGATGATGGCCACGTCGGGTGGGCAGTTGTTGCCGCTACTGGTTGTGGGTGGCTGTGGGAGACGCAGGAAACAACATAGAGGGAGAATGATAGCGAGAAGGTGGCGGTGAAAAGAGATGAACGGTGGCGAGTGGGTGGTGGAGGGCCGTGTACGAAGAGGAAGTGGTCGGCGTGCTTACCGGTTGCCGCCGCTAGTGGTGGTGCTACGGGTGCATGCCGGTAGATGGCGGTGGCCACACGCAGAGTCGAGGATCCTAAGGCTGTAAGGACGTCCTTAAGGTTTGCTCTGATACCAATTTGACGTGGAACGTTGGCAAGAGGTGGGTCGAAGGCGGGAGAGACGATACGAACACGGGCCTCACGCCTACGACCTCTCGCCGGAACCTCTCTCAGGCGACCTCCGTGGAGGGACGAGCTCTCATCTCACACTATGAGGAGAGGGAGAACACAATAACACAAAGCTTTCATTCATTCTAGCATGCCTACAAGGGAAGAGATGACCCCTTTATATAGGGAAGGGCATCTCTTGGTCAAGACAAGAATGACCCCATTAAAAAAGAAATACCAAACATGTCCTAGGGGCAGGAAATGACAGAAATAGTCCTTAAGGCTAGACTAAAATAAAATGCATAACTAGACTCGATCCTAGATAAGGAGCTCGTCGCCAAGCCACAAAGACGTCTGCGTAGCACGTGCTCGATGTCTGGTCTTCTGCTGTTCGGTGTCCCCACCAGAAAGGGTTCGAAAAGCTATAATGAAATCTATAACAAGAGTAAATAAAGAAAAGGCTCTTCTTTTTCGGCCAGCCGAAAGAGAGGAACAAGGAACCCTAATCTACCCATTTTTACAAGGTGAGTAAAGCGATCAACTCTTTCTTTTGAAACTAATGGTTTCTGGCGATCACGATTTAGATTAGATTTGTTAATTATATAACACATGATATCATGATGATAACACACACCATTTGAGCGCCCACAACTTTTTGGTGATCACGGTGGAACTTGTCTTGCCATTCTTTTTTTTTACTCTTGTTATTTCCATTTGGGCACCCTTGGTGCACCGCTTGTGTTTCTCGGGCACGTTTGATGATTGGTTGTTTGATTTTTATCCCCACGTACACCTCGTGCACACCCCTTTGGAAAAATCTTGCCCTCCCCTTGATTGCCTTAAGTTGTGGTATTGGAAAGTGTGTCTTATTGAGATTGATATCTATGATGTTGCATAATTAGCCTACCTGTTTAACTGTTTTCGCATGAGTATTTGATCCTTTATTCATCCAGTTGAGTCGAGAGGGGAATACTCCTGATATTTGTACTGTTTACTACTTTTCGGACTTGAATAACGGCGACATAGAATGATGGCTTTCTGAAGGACGTTGCCCGTGCATGACGCCATTCAGCCTACAGCATCTGCTTGTTTGCCTGCCCGAGCCACTGTGACCAGAAGTCACTGTTTTGAATAACGTCGACTCAGATCGACACGTTTCAGGCAGTCTTTCTTCTGGCCATTAGTCCTCGGATTTCTGATCATTTGTTAATTACCTATATTTATTATACTACATTAGAGGCCATCCAGGCCGTAGGTCATTTGCATTGGGGCTCAACCCCCTTCTTTTAGGAACACTCTTCTTAGCATCTCACCTCCCTTTGATTGGGTCGGTCCCTCAGTCAGATTAGAGTGGCTTTTGTTAAGACTTCCATAAGTCCCCAAAAGCGGAGAATTCCTCTCTATTCATCGGGTTGGTTGTACCATTTGAAGTCCCGGATAGATCTTCATATTGTTACAAGTAAGCCCTACAAGGAATCCTTCCTTGAGTGAATCTCATTTAAAAATATGCTTAAACCCTACAAGGAATCCTAAGAAGACGTAATCATTAACTTGTGTGTTAATCTCTAAATAACTTGTCTGAACTTTTGATAATCAAACACAATGATGCTACGTTCAGGTAGAACTCTTGGCATGGTTGCCTTTGAACAATAAGATGTGGTGGAGTATGAGGGAGATGCTCATGCCCCTCGGGTTTTTGATCCGTCTTATTCGGAAGATGAGAGAGATGTTTATGCCTCTCATGATCCCAATCAATTTCAAACTATGCACGAGGGAGATTCTCATGCCCCTCAGTTTCAATCTCACGCCTCTTATGATCAGTATAATCCGAATATAGGCAATCATCCCCATGTTCATGTCATCTCTAACCCCACCTATGAAGAAGCCCAAGATCAAGCTGGGCCTTCCTCTCATCCTACCGATCTTGCTACCCTCATGGGAGCCTTGTCTAATCATGTGGATCCTCATCAGTTTGAAGCAATCCAATCCATTTTGAAGGAAAATACTCCCTTGAATTCTTCTGAACCAAACCCTTCGATTCATTATACCATGCCTCAAATCCCTATTAAGGCCATAGAAGGTCTCTGCATTTCTACTCCTCGGCCCATGGCCATCAACAATCCAGTTCGTGACATCCTATCAGGCCTCAGACTCCGGTTCATCAAAATGCCTTTGGGCATAGTGGAAATGTTGCTAGTTCGTGACCCTACTCTCCCCCTGTTCCCACTTACTCTAGGGGACAGGCTTTTCAGCAACCACCTCCTCCACTGGTAGATCTAACTACTCAGATTCTACTCAACAAAATCATTCAGATCGATGAGCAGTTCAAGAATTTCCAAAGGACCATGGGTGCGCAAGCCGCCCTTGAAATGGTTGTCCCTAATTTACCAGTCTTCCATCTATTACCGCCTGAGATGCCAGTGTACCGAAAATACAAGGGCACGGGCAATCCTTTCATTCACCTTAAACAATTCTTATATGAATCTTCCTTCTGGCAAAACGACAAGCGAGCACTGGCTTTCCTATTCTGGAGGTCATTGGAAGGGTCAACTTTGGAATGGTTCTTTTCCTTGGATCCAAGTGAAGTTGAAAACTTTGATGTAGTGTCCAAGAAATTCTTGCAGAGGTACAAGGATCGAGTTGCACCTACCCTATCCATCACAGACTTGGTTAATGAAAAGATGAAGCCGGATGAAGATTTTGTGGTGTTTACCGATAGATGGCTGTCCATGGCTGAGAAGATAAGAGACCGTTTGTCTGAGCAATAGCAAGTGAAAATGATGATTGCCAATGCTACGCCACAGTACAAGTTGGTCGTGACTTTGAACAATCTGACTACAATGGTAGAGTTATATAAGAGGGTGCGCTACGCCCAGAATGCATTTAAGGATACAACATTCTCCAGTGTGTTTGACCCCCATCGGACTTACAGGCCGCCACCTAGGAAGCCTAATGTCCCGAATATTGTTACAGCTGGACCAATCACTGAGGGAACCATGTCCCATGAACAGGTGAACATCATGAATAACAACCATGGTTAGCTAGTCACAAATCAGCCACCACCATATAATGCACAAAGACAATCAAATCACCTGGGCTACAGGCCACCCACTCAGCAATTCCAACAACCACACCCTCAACAGTTCCAACAACAACCTCATCCACAACCACAGCAACTTCAGTTACCCCAACACCCTCCTCAGTAAGTGTACAACCAATCCCGGCAACAACCGAACTATAATCCGGTTCCTCCTCCGAATGATTATTCCGAATAGAGGAAGCCTCCTTGTCCCAAGAAAGCAGCATATCCCCAATTACGAGAAACTCTCTCTGATATTTTTAATGCTCTCATGGCAGCCAATTCCTTGGTGTTACCTAAGGAAAAGACCATCTGGCATCTAATGCAGATGCCTCTCGGTATTGTCTATATCATCGACAGCTTGGGCATACTGTGGATGCCTGTTTTCAATTTCGGGATTATATCTACGACCTAAATGACCAGGGAGGAATAGACTGGGAAGAAATGAGGAAATATATTGCCGCCTTAAAAGCAAGGAGACCACAACAGCAGCAACCACAGCAACAACAACAACAGCAGAGAATGCCAGTTCAGGAAGCAGTACCACCATAGAATATGGGTATAGTGCAGAACCCGCTATTGGAGCATCAAAATCAGATTGCCCCAATCCTCACGAATAGCCAATCTGAGGCTAACAGAGGGCAACAATGGAGAATTGAAGAGGCCTCGTCTATATATTCCACAAGTCACAGTCGGAATACTGCTGAGCCACCACCCCGCCGCATTGCCCACATCTCCAGGCCCTTGCCAATCCCATCATCACCCATACCCACTAACCCTACTCTGTTACCCACCTTCCTCAAACCCATAACCCCAACGTCACCACCAAATAACTCTCCACCACCTGTCCACGAACCCGTTATCCCATCCAAACCATTATTACGCATATTGTTCCCTACACCATCAACCATCCACCATGATACCACACCCTTACCATATGAACCCCTCATCCATAACAACCAATCACCTAACCCTTACAATACCATGCTACCATCTAAACCCCTCATCCGCGTTAACCAATCACCCGCTGGATCACAAAACCAACCCATAATGCCCTCTAAACCCCTCATAAACATGGCACCATTGAAGGCATCGCCTGCCTCATCCATTGTTGAGTTACGAAGCGGCCGCATCTTCAACAAAGTATTCCTACAATCTGCCGTCCAGGAAAGTACGTCACGAGTAGCTGATGAAGTCCAGAATGAAGAGAGTGCACCAGGCACTCAATATGATCTGCTGAAGTATTTGGACAAGACATCGGCACGCATTTCCATTCTAGAATTAATCAAAAGATCTAAGACCCATCAGGAAGCCTTGATGGAATACTTATAGAAAGTTATGGTTAATGAAGACGTGTCGGTAGAAAAGATTACGGTTCTACTAGTTCTCTAGGGGGATTAGCCCTCAATATCCTTCCATCTCTCTGAATTGGCACCCCTGGTAGCGAGGGGCATGGCGCTGAGTATAACTATTAACATTTACAGCAAAGCTGTGGATGTATGTCTAGTGGATAATGGAGCGTCTATCAATGTGTTGCATCTAAAAACTCTGGAGTTCTATGGTATACCTAGAGAGAAATGGTTATTGATATGCGCGCGATACGCGTCGTTAAACGCTCATGGCAACAAACCTCAAATATTACCGGTCTCACAATTTTATTTGAAATAGAAAGTGGTGAGAATAAGGTCGATCCACAGGGAAATAGAATTTTAATTTCAAAAACTTTGAAGTTTGATTTAACAAGTTTGAACAATGTGAGAGTTTAAAACTAGAGCCTAAATTAACCTAGAAATTGAGCAACTAATTAATGTGAATCTAATGCTAAAATTAGAGAAATGGTTAACTCTTTGAAAGACATTAATTTGTACAACTTCAATGCTAATGAACAAAATTGATTAATTAAAACTAATAAAGGCAAATAAATCTTCTCAAATCTAATCCTAGAAATCAAACTAATATGATTATGCTTAGAAAATAAGGAAAAAATAAAAAGGGCACTAAAATACGACAAAGTCACACTATTGACAATAATTTAAACAGAGTTTTGTAACCTTACACATCAAGATTAAATTAGAAAATAAAATAACTGAAAGTAGAACAGTGGTAGTGGAGCAACAGGAAACAGTGGGCGCGTGGGGTGCGCTGTGATGACCTGGCGCAATGGACCGGGCTGCTCGGCAACTTTGGCTCGGGCATACGGCAGGCGCGTGGCTTGCACAGGCGAGCGTAGCAGACGAGGCATACGACGGCGCAAGGCGGGAAGCAGCAAAGGGGCGGCACGTGGCGGGTGCGCCTGGCGGCTGGGGCGACGTGGCGCGCTCTAGCGCCTCGTGCGTGGCACGGGCGATGAAGCTCGGCGGCGCGAACACGGGCCGGCTTCCGCGTGGTTGAGGCGTGCGGTGCGCCTCTGGCTCGAGCGACGAGGGCGTGTTCAGCGAATGCCCTTGAGCCGCCGCGTGGCCGAGGTTGACGGCGGCGGGCGAAAAGGCAGACACGGGCGACGATGCTCGTCCGCGCGAATGCGCTCGGGCTGCCACGTGGCTGGGCGGCATACGGTGGGGCTCAGGCTGCGTGCGGGCGGGTCCAAGAGTAGAGAGAGACAGAGCGAGAGGGAAAAAAAGTGGAGAGAGCAGGGGGAAAAAGTGAGGAAGCAGGAGAGGGGGTTCTGACAGAGAGAGGGTAAACAGAGAGAGAGAGAGACTACGAGAGAGAAGAAGAAGAGTGCTGGTAGAGAGAGAGAGCGTGTGTAAAAAAGGGGAGGGTCCCCCGAGAGGGAATAAGCCCCCCTTTAAAAAGGGAAGGGAGGTTTATTTAAAAAAATAGTAAGAGGGCAAGGAGGTGGCGGCTGCCTCTTAAGTTAGGGTTTCTTGGGTAAAGGGTTAGGGCACTGTTTTTAGGATAGCAAATGACGAATTTGCCCTTCTTTTAACTTCTTCCCCAAAATAAAGTTGATTCTTTTCTTGAGATTCAATCACTGAACCTCCTGCAAAATTTCCAGAGATCTCACCATCTGCACTACATCCTCTTTGTGTTCTGTTCACATAGAATAAACATAAATTAGGATATTATCATGATTATTTATGTTAAAATAAATGATTTATCTCGGTTTTGCACAAATGCATGAAATGATGATGATTTTAACTAGGAATTTAACGAAATTGGTACCGTTGGGCTCGTTACAAAATTATCAATCATTTAATGGTATTTTACACATACAAATGTGAATATGATGCGTGCGATTGCCCTTAAACGATCAAAATTATCAACTTATCACACCCCCCAACTTACTCATTGCTAGTCCCTTAGCAATGCAAATAAGGGAAAAATTAGGACAAACAATGAATTATCATGTTTCATTTGTAGTTATCTATCACAAATAATTTAAGTGGTAGCCGATTGGTTAGGTTAAAGTTTTCATATCCCACAATATTTTGATTCGCGATTGGCACGTTTAGAATTCGTTTCTGACCTTTCTGTTATATTCTTGCCTTTACTAACCCTCTAGATAAGACTACCTGGGGAAGATAAGAGAATAAAAGATTTCCCGATTAGTCAGCGAGGATCGTTTTTCAGCTCCCGCCCCGACTCAGCACTTTTCACGACTTGGTCATATTTTTGGTATGATGGACTTTTTAGCGCGTTTTTTTTTCATTTATTTGCGCAATTGCCTTTGAGAGTACTTACTTTTTGTTACTCTCATTACTTTGCTTGAGGGGAGGTGCGTACTTTTTGCCACCTACCTTCCTTTAGCTCTTTTAACACCTTCTATTCCCTTTAGTGTTTACAACTGTCTATTTTAAATGACCGCCTCTTTAGAGTGCTGAGTGGGACTGTCCCCTATTACGAATCCTAACATTCCTTTCGTTCAACCAAAAAGAAAAATTAGAATAAGTAGTCCTATCCTTAAGGCTAATTCTAGCAATTCTATACTTTTAAGATCTTTCATTCATTCTAAGTTGCTGTGTGTATGAAAATAATCCTGTCGTGGATTTTTGTGAAGTGGGATATTTTAAACTTTGAAGGCTCTTTAACCAATGTGACTAAAAAAAAACTTATTTGTTTAAGATTTACTTAATGAAACTTGATTTCATGCAATTTTCATAGGATGTGAAAAGAAGTTTTTGAAAGAAATTTTAAAATTTTGACCATTTTTCAGTGAAAGATATCAGTTTTCTTCAAAAGATTTTCAAATAAATACATATCAAATTGATTGTCCCACCCCCCAACTTGATTGACATTGTCCTCAATGGCATAAAAGATATGAAGAACATGCCAACCATAAGAGAATTGTGAAGGAGAGAAACAACCTGTGATGAAGAGGATGCGACTTTACCAAAGCCGATTCCCGCTTACAATCCTAAAAAAAAATGAAAAGAAAACAAAAGTTGAATTAAAGATATTGGGTTGCCTTCCGACAAGCACTAAGTTTATCATCTTCAGCCAGACGGAAGTTCAGTTATTGTGGATCACTCAGTTCTATGGATTTTGGTGGTTCATTTCGAAGGTTTTCAATAAATGGTTTCAACCGTTGACCATTAACGGTGAAAGTGTTCCCACTCTTAGGATTCAGAACTTTAACAGCCCCATGATCGAAGGCTTTAACGACCACGAACGGTCCATCCCATATGGATTTCAGTTTTCTTGGAAATAGGCGAAGCCTAGAGTTAAATAGTCAAACTTTCTGATTTGGAAGAAAAGATTTTCTCACAATATATTTATCAAGGAAAGCTTTAGTTTTGGCTTTATAAATTTTTGAATTTTCATAGGCCTCATTACGCAACTCTTCTAGCTCACTCAGTTGTAAGGTTCGGCGGGAACCAGCTTGGGCTAGGTCCAGATTGACTTGTTTAATAGGCCAATATGCCTTATGTTCCAATTCCACCGGAAGGTGGCACGCTTTTCCAAAAATCAGTCGATAAGGAGACATGCTAATAGGAGTTTTATAAGCAGTCCGATAGACCCATAAGGCATCATCCAATCTTTCAGACCAATCTTTTCTATCGGGCCTTAGGGACTTTTGCAGAATATTCTTAATCTCTCTATTGGAAACTTCCACTTGGCCGCTGGTTTGGGGATGATAAGGGGTAGCCATCTTGTGATTAATACCATATTTCTTAAGCAAAGCTCGAAACTGGTAATTCGTGAAATGCGTTCCTCCATCACTTATGATAGCTTTAGGCCACCCGTACCGAGAAAAGATACTTTTTTGGACGAATTTAATGACCACTTTATGATCATTGGTTCGGGTGGCTATTGCTTCAATCCACTTAGAGACATAATCCACCACTACCAGGATATATGTATGTCCAAAAGAAGGTGGAAAAGGTCCCATAAAGTTAATCCCCCAAACATCAAAAACTTCAACCACTAACATTGGGTTGAGTGGCATCATATCCCTTTTCGCCATATTTCCTACAGCCTGGCATCGGAGGCAAGTTTTGCTGAACTCATGGGCATCTTTGAAAAGTGTGGGCCAGTAAAAACTACTTTGCAGGACCTTGGCTGCAATTCTCTTCTCCGAGAAGTGGCCTCTACAAGCCAGATTATGGCAGAAGTTGAGAACACTCTGTTGTTCTTCTTCAAGAACACATCGCCTAATGATTTGATCAGGACAAAATTTGAATAGTTCCGGATCCTCCCAGAAATAATACTTCTCCTGGGAAAAGAATTTTTCCTTCTCTCTTTTAGTCCATCCTTCCGGAAGCTGATTAGTCACCTTGTAATTGACAATATGAGCATCCAGCAGATGCTCATCAGGAAATGAATCAGTTATTGGTGCACTTTCGGAAATCAGAATTCGGGATAGGTGGTCAACTACCACATTCTCGGAACGCTTTTTATCCCAAATTTCCAAATCAAATTCCTGAAGGAGTAAGATCCACCTGATAAGTCTGGGCTTTGCATCCTTCTTGGTCAAAAGGTATTTCAGAGCTGAGTGATCAGAATAGATTATGACTTTTGCCCCTAAAAGATAAGATCTGAATTTTTCTAGGGCAAAAACCACAGCTAATAATTCATTTTCTGTGGTGGTATAATTCATTTGAGCATCTGCAAGGGTGCGACTTGCATAATAGATCACCACGGGACACTTGTTAATTCTTTGTCCCAATACCCCACCGATAGCATAGTCAGAGGCAACGCACATGATTTTGTAGGGCAAAGACCAATCTGGAGATTGAAGAATCGGAGCTTTGGTCAAAGATTCCTTCAGAGAATTGAATGCCTTAATGCAAGATTTATCCATTTGGAAAGGAACATCCTTAGCTAGGAGAAGAGTGAAAGGCCGGGTAATTTGAGAGAAATTGTGGATAAACCGACGATAGAAACCGGCATGGCCAAGGAATGAATGGATCTGTCTGACCGAGATGGGAGGAGGAAGATTGGATATGAGATTTGTAAGGATTGAGGTTTCGGATCCGGTTATCGGGTCAGTTTCGGTATCAGATCACTTAGTTTGGTCCCTGTACGGCCCGGTCTTGTCGTCTGAATGACGTCGGGCTTGCACGACACGTTTTACCTGTTAGAATTGGGTGGCCTCAAAGCCAATCATTGTACATTCTAGTTCAGATTATTAATAAAGGCAATCGTTTCTTCATTTAATAGTTCTCGCAATTAACTATCGTAATGAAAGTCCATAGACAAATGTATGGGATATTGAATCATGATGAGATCATGATAGTGAGATCAATATCCTCAGTCAATTGTCTTAAAAAGTTCTCGATCATAGGATATTTGAGATGGACATTAAATATCCGATAAGATCGACACAAGTTATGTCTGCTCATATGATGAGGGTGAATGATCTCACATTCACTCGTGTGGTGACACTAAGACAAACAAGTGGGTGCTCATTAGAGAATGAGTTCACTGAACAGACCCAAATAAGAATTCCTGGATGGTAATTATACCTATTAGTCAACCAGGGAATTCAATCGTTGCAGTAGCACAGTTGGTCCTTTGACCTGAGTCACCAATGATACCTTGTTTGTGGACCATTGTATCTTGATTCTCTGACTCGTGGACTTTAACCATTAAGTCCACCATAATCGGTCTTTCAGATACAGTGGAAAGCTTGCGAAGGTAATTGAGTGAACAACAAGGGATCACTCACTCTTGGTATAAGACTGGAGAGAGAATGTCCTATGGATGTGTACACAGAAATCCCTGGCCAGGGTCAAATGAAAGAGATGTCTTTCTAGATATTAACTGTGTACTGGAATCCATCTGGATAATGCGATAGAGGGTTTGACTATAAAACCATACCCTTGCGTTATCGGGACATTGCATGAGTGAAGGATTATATCTGTGCGGTATCGGCAGACGGAAATGTTCAATTGAAGGGAACAATATCCCTTATATCTTCTGGGATCATGAGGTAGTGTTTGGTACTGTTCATGATCAGAAGGCCAAGTGATTTGATCATCAGATGATAATTCACTTGTTTATTAAATTAATCATTTAACATATGATGTTTAAATGTTAATTAATAAATATTAAACTCAAGAAACAGTTCTAAGTTTAATGGGCCTGCAACCGGACTGATATATGGGCCTAGAGGGTCACACACATAAGAGTTCTCGTCAGACGGTGAGAGATGTTAAATTTTATGCTTATCTGGGTTTTTATGAAAAGCTGCAGGATAAACATGAAGATTTAATGGAGAATTATCCAAGGCCAAACTCTTGGATAATCATGAGGATTATTCCATGTGCTTATCCTTATTTCTATATAAGGAGGGCCAAGGGGAAGGGGTAAAAAAAGTTAGTTGGACGAATTTTACTCCCTAGATTCTCTCTCTCCTCTCTCTCTCTCCTTTTCGGAGTGGATCTGTCTCTCTCCGCGCATGGTGGATTTGAGATCTGGTCGGAGCACTCAAGTCGAGGAGGAAATCGCGTCTGCTGCGGGAACTCGTGTGGATACCTCTAGAGATCGTGCGCGTGCGCGATTACCGAGTCGGCATCATCCACGGGAGATTCGAAACCCCGCAAAGGTGAAGAACTGTTCTTCCCGCTTAGTTTTTAATGTCCGTTTTACGACCCCAGCAACCGATACAATGGAATCATTTTTATTTCCGCTGCGTTCATGGCGATTCCTTACAGTGGTATCAGAGCCAAGTTCGCTGGTTCGGTTGTAAAACGACACCGTTTTGCGTGTTTTTCTCGTTATGCGTGAAGAACCCGTATTGTACGTGTTCTTGTGTTTAATCCGATTAAAAATGACAGATTAGTGTTCATATGATGATCACAATCAATTTGATTATTTTTCTGTAATTTTTCGGATTTTATTTGGGTTTTTCGGAGTTCTTCATGTGATGATGAACCGGGGTACTTCGGCGGCTTCGTACGTGCATCCCAAGCGTTGGGATGGCCGGCCGAATCTCTAGATCTCTTGGTGATAGTCACCACTTCGCATTGGGCATGAAGATCGGCACCGAAGTGCCCTTGGAGGTCTTGAAAATCGAGCCCAAACTCGGTTTATAAACCCTGCAAAAAATCAGATTTTTTAGGGGATTTTAGGCTTGATTTTCTTCCTCTTTGGAGGCCGCCGGCGGCCCTGCCGGCGCCGGGCACGACGCCGGCGCTGGGGGCACCGCCGGCCGGGGCCGCGGCCGCCGGGTGGTGGCGGCCGCCAGCGCCACTTCCCTGCAACCGCCGCCGGTTAGGGTTTCAGCAACGCAGGCTTCTGTTGGGGAAGAAAGGAGCCGGTCGAATGGCGCTGGAGGGGCTGAACCGCCCGGTCCCGACCCGGTTGGACCGGGCGGGGGCCGGGCGGCGCCCTGGCCGAGCCAGGGCCCTGGGTCCGAGCCTTTGGGCCCTAATGGGCTGGGCCCGTTTTCTGTTTTATTAAAAATTGTTTTTAATTCCTGTTAAACCCGATTAAACCCATTATTAAGCTCATTTAAGCCCGTTTTAAAATTGTTTTAAAACAGAAAAATTATAGAAATAATTAATAATTGTTATTAATTATTTTTATGATTATTAACAGGTTATTAAATTGTTTAATAACTGTTATTTACTTAAAGGGCTTTGTTATTAATAGGGTGTTAGTTAATTATTTAAAATTGTTTTAGATAATTAATTTCCCTGTTAAATTAATTAGTTTAAAATTGTTTTAAAGTGATTTCATGCATAACTTGATTACTTTTTCTGTTCAAATTGTTTGAATCATTATTTAGAATAACTAAATGGTTTAGTTAGTTATTTTGTCAATAATGTTTTGAATATTATTGATTATGCTCAAATAAATGTTATTTCGAAAACTAATTGGTATTATAATTTTATATTTATAAAATTTAATACCAAACTGCAATTATGTGATGATTGTGATGCATATGATGTGTTATATGGTGGGATGATCATGGACTTAGATTTTTCATGTGATGAATGATGTGGATGAATGAGATGCTTATTTCATTTGGTATTTTAAATAGGACCTGCGTGTCCTCCTCTCTCTTAATCCAAGTGTACTTTCTACCTTCCTATAAGATTGTACTCTCCTTGATAAGATCAAGATTTCTAATTGTTTAAATATACATTTGTGGACCTGTGAGTCCTGAATTTCATATTTAAAAGTATTGGATTAAGCTAAGAGGACGGGATCTTCTGAGGACACCTCTGGAGGAAGGACTCGCATCAAATGGAACCAGTGTTGCTGTTTTCACATTAGGATCCTAGTATGGATCATCGTTTGGCTCCGATGATTCCATAGTAGCTTTTGCAGTCCATGATCATCCCTATTTAATTTTTCTGCATATATGTGATATTTGTGGACTATGCTATCATATATATATATTTCTATTAAGTATATTGATACTTCAAATTGAAATACTATTGATAGCACGATTTTTTACAAATCAAAATAAAAAACCCTCTTTTAAAAACTTAAGTTGTAAACGTGAGATATTCAGAATAATCCATGTAACCCACCGTCATTATAGATCTTAGGATAATTCTTATCTCAAACGGATTTGTTGTGCTACCACAAGGTCTATTTGATTTAGAAATTAAACTAGGTCTACGACATGTGATGTCATTAAGATGAATGGACAAATAGTGTAGTTTTGTTGTGCTACCACAAGGATTGCACTATGAATTCATGTCATCTAAGTAATGATGGATAAACTTAACTGAATCATTTGATTTGTTGTGCTACCACAAGGTCATTCTGATTCAGGGGTTAAATCGATCGGATATTGCAAAACGTTGCAACTGTCAAGAGTTGACTGCCTAAGAGACTTGATGTGATTTGTTGTGCTACCACAAGGTCACATGCATGTTGCCCGAAGGATTCTGATCCCCACTAGGAGATCACCGGAATCTCCCGTTTTGTATCTTAGAGGGTCATACAGATCGCCGAAAAATAGTGGGAGCATAAATCTAGATTAAAAGTCCTAAATCTGATTTTAAGAACTATCTGCTCATTTTATATATTTCCATGTAGGTCGCTATGTCGTCACCTAACCCCCTCCGTTGCATACTTGATGCAAACAAACTCACGGGACCAAATTACATTGACTGGTTACGCAACCTGAAGATTGTCCTCAGGTGTGAAAAGCTAGCCTATGTCCTGGATCAACCAGATCCAGTGCAACCCGGTGATAATGCTAACGAAGATGAATTAATGATGTATGAAAATTGGATGGAGGACTCTGTCAAGGTCCAGTGTTATATGCTCGGTTCAATGAACAATGAACTGCAGCGACAGCATGATAACATGGAACCTAAGACCATTCTGAATCACCTACAAGAGTTGTTTGGTGAACAATCCAGAACAGAAAGATATGAGATATCTAAGAAATTGTTCAGGACCATAATGAGCGAGGGCACATATGTGCAAACTCATGTGCTCAAGATGATAGAGTGGATTGAGAGGCTTGCTGTGCTTGGCTTTGTTATGAACAATGACCTAAGCATCGACTTAATCCTACAGTTCCTTCCAGATTCATTTTCACAATTCATTATCAACTTCAATATGAACAAAATTGAAGTTTCACTGGCTGAGCTGCTCAACATGTTGAAGACAGTAGAAGGCACTATCCAGAAAGATAAGCCAAATGTAATGCTTGTTGGTAAGACCAACAAGAAAAGAAAAGCTGGACAGACCTTTAAGAAAGGTAAGCCTAAGAAACTAGTGAAAAGCAAACTGGGAGCTCAAAAGGACAAAGCTAAAGTCAATGATAAAGGTCAGTATTTCCACTGTCATAAAGAAGGTCATTGGAAGAGAAACTGCAAGATTTATCTTGCAGAAAAAGCAAAGGAAAAGCTTGGTGAAGCTTCAGGTATTCTCATGATCGATCTTAACTTGTCTTATAGAGAATCAACATCCTGGGTATTAGATACTGGATGTGTTTCTCATATCTGCAATAACTTGCAGGTGTTAACAAGTAAAAGAAGATTGAACTGCGGAGACGTGGATCTGAGGCTCGGGAATGGAGCAAAAGTTGTTGCGTTAGCTGTGGGGACAACAAGACTTCAGATGCCGTAAGGAGACTCTTTGGAACTGATAGATTGTTATTATGTTCCAACCATTATTAGGAATATCATATCTATGTCATGTTTAGATAGACAAGGATATTTTATGAAACTAGAGAATAAAGGTTGTTCAATTTATCAAGGAGACAAATTGTTTGCTTCCAGATATTTATTGAATGGATTATATTTACTTGATATTTCATATGATGTTTGTCTGGTAAATAATTCTCTTGAACGCTTAGATAATGATGTGAATAAATCGTACCTATGGCATTGTAGGCTAGGTCATATAAATGAGAACAGGATCATAAGGTTGCAAAAGAATGGATATCTTGATCCATTTGATTATGAATCATTTGCAACCTGTGAAGCTTGTCTCATGGGAAAGATGACCAAAGCTCCATTCTCAGGACATGGAGAAAGAGCTAAGGACTTATTGGAACTAATACATAGTGATGTATGTGGTCCAATGTCCACTCATGCTGTGGGTGGTTACTCATACTTTGTTTCATTTACAGATGATTTCTCAAGATATGGCTACATATATTTAATGAAATATAAGTTAGAAGTCTTTGAGAAATTTAAAGAGTTTAAAAACGAAGTTGAGAACCAGACTGGAAAGAGTATTAAAACTCTTCGATCAGATCGCGGGGGTGAATACTTAAGTAGAGAATTCACAAAATATCTTAAGGATAATGGTATTTTGTCTCAGTGGACTCCTCCCTATACACCTCAGCTAAATGGTGTATCGGAAAGGAGAAATCGTACTCTATTAGATATGGTACGATCCATGATGAGTTATGCCAAACTTCCAATCTCTTTATGGGCATATGCACTGTTGACTGCTGCATATCTGTTGAACAAAGTTCCCAGTAAGTCAGTACCTTCCACTCCATATGAGATATGGAAAGGAAAGAAACCAGACTTTAAGCATGTTAGAGTCTGGGGTTGTCCTGCACATGTCAAAAGACATGATCCAGACAAACTGGATTCCAGGACAGAGAAATGTAGATTTGTGGGATATCCAAAAGAGACTTTTGGATATTACTTCTATCAGCCCAGCGATCAAAGGGTGTTTGTCGCAAAAAGAGCTGTCTTCTTAGAGAAAGAATATCTTTCAAAAGAAGACAGTGGGAGCAAGATAGAACTGGAAGAAATTCTAGACTCACAAATCAACACTGGTTCATCTACTGAACCATTGACTCAAGAACTTGTTCAAGATGATACACAAAAGGTTCGCAGATCAGGTAGAGTGCCTAAGCAGCCTGAAAGATATGTTGGACATATCGATGATGGCAAGCCAAAAGTGCACTTAAATGAGGATGATGATCCTCAAACCTACCTAGAAGCCATAAATAGTCAAGAATCAGAAAAATGGCAAGAGGCAATGGATTCTGAAATTCAGTCCATGTATGCCAACCAAGTTTGGAACTTGGTTGATCTGCCAGAAGGTATGGTACCTATTGGCAGTAAATGGATCTTTAAAAGAAAGATCGGGGCAGATGGACAGATTGACACATACAAGGCAAGGCTGGTAGCAAAAGGATATCGTCAAAGGCAAGGCATTGACTATGACGAAACCCTTTCTCCAGTTGCCATGATTAAGTCAATCAGAATACTTCTTGCTATCGCTGCATTCTATGATTATGAAATATGGCAAATAGATGTGAAAACAGCATTCCTTAACGGGAACCTTCAAGAAGAGGTGTATATGATACAACCTGAAGGATTCACTTCCAAAGAGCATTCAAGCAAGGTATGCAAGCTGCAAAGATCCATCTATGGATTAAAGCAGGCATCCCGAACTTGGAACTTAAGATTTGATGAAGCAATCAAATCTTATGACTTCATTAAGAATGAAGATGAACCTTGTGTATCCAAAAAGGCTAGTGGGAGCGCAGTTACCTTTTTGGTACTTTACGTTGATGACATTCTACTCATTGGGAATGATGTAGGAATGTTGTCATTAGTAAAGGCTTGGTTATCCAAAAACTTCTCCATGAAAGATTTGGGAGAAGCATCCTATATTCTGGGAATAAGGATCTATAGAGATAGGTCCAAAAGGATGTTTGGCTTGTCCCAATCTATGTACATAGATACCATAGTCAAAAGGTTTGGCATGGAAAATTCCAAGAGAGGCCTCGTTCCTATGAGGCATGGAATTTATCTCTCTAAAGAAATGTCTCCCAAGACACCTGAAGAGAGAGCATACATGGATAGAGTTCCTTATGCCTCGGCAATAGGATTCATCATGTATGCAATGTTATGTACTAGGCTTGATGTGGCACATCCATTAAGTGTCACTAGTAGATATCAGGTTGATCCAGGTGAGGAATACTGGAAGGCGGTGAAATGTATCCTTAGATACTTGAGAAGGACTAAGGATCTATTTCTCGTTTATGGAGGAAACGACTTGGAACTTCGAGGATTTACTGACTCGAGTTTCCAGTCGGGTATGGATGACAACAAATCCATGTCTGGATTTGTGTTCATGTTAAATGGAGGTGCAGTAAGTTGGAAGAGTTCCAAACAGGAAACAACTGCAGATTCGACGACCGAAGCAGAATACATTGCTGCAGCTGAAGCGGCCAAGGAGGCGGTTTGGATGAAGAAGTTCATCTCAGCGCTTGGAGTCGTTCCAAGCATTTCAGATCCCGTTCCATTATTGTGTGACAACAATGGGGCAATAGCTCAAGCGAAGGAGCCCAGATCACATCAGAAGTCAAAGCACATTCTGAGACGATTTCATCTGATTCTTGAGATCATCGTCCGAGGAGATATAGTAGTTGAGAAAGTCTCATCTGAAGATAATGTAGCAGATCCCTTGACTAAGCCATTGTCTCAAAACAATTTGGAACGTCACCTTAAGTCTATGGGACTTAGACACATGGGTGATTGGCTATAGTCCAAGTGGGAGAATGTTAGAATTGGGTGGCCTCAAAGCCAATCATTGTACATTCTAGTTCAGATTATTAATAAAGGCAATCATTTCTTCATTTAATAGTTCTCGCAATTAACTATCGTAATGAAAGTCTATAGACAAATGTATGGGATATTGAATCATGATGAGATCATGATAGTGAGATCAATATCCTCAGTCAATTGTCTTAAACAGTTCTCGATCATAGGATATTTGAGATGGACATTAAATATCCGATAAGATCGACACAAGTTATGTCTGCTCATATGATGAGGGTGAATGATCTCACATTCACTCGTGTGGTGACACTAAGACAAACAAGTGGGTGCTCATTAGAGAATGAGTTTGCTGAACAGACCCAAATAAGAATTCCTGGATGGTAATTATACCTATTAGTCAACCAGGGAATTCAATCGTTGCAGTAGCACAGTTGGTCCTTTGACCTGAGTCACCAATGATACCTTGTTTGTGGACCATTGTATCTTGATTCTCTGACTCGTGGACTTTAACCATTAAGTCAACCATAATCGGTCTTTCAGATACAGTGGAAAGCTTGCGAAGGTAATTGAGTGAACAACAAGGGATCACTCACTCTTGGTATAAGACTGGAGAGAGAATGTCCTATAGATGTGTACACTAAATCCCTGGCTAGGGTCAAATGAAAGAGATGTCTTTCTAGATATTAACTGTGTACTGGAATCCATCTGGATAATGCGATAGAGGGTTTGACTATAAAACCATACCCTTGCGTTATCGGGACATTGCATGAGTGAAGGATTATATCTGTGCGGTATCGGCAGACGGAAATGTTCAATTGAAGGGAACAATATCTCTTATATCTTCTGGGATCATGAGGTAGTGTTTGGTGCTATTCATGATCAGAAGGCCAAGTGATTTGATCATCATATGATAATTCACTTGTTTATTAAATTAATCATTTAACATATGATATTTAAATGTTAATTAATAAATATTAAACTCAAGAAACAGTTCTAAGTTTAATGGGCCTACAACCGGACTGATATATGGGCCTAGAGGGTCACACACATAAGAGTTCTCGTCAGACGGAGAGAGATGTTAAATTTTATGCTTATCTGGGTTTTTATGAAAAGCTGCAGGATAAACATGAAGATTTAATGGAGAATTATCCAAGGCCAAACTCTTGGATAATCATGAGGATTATTCCCTGTGCTTATCCTTATTTCTATATAAGGAGGGCCAAGGGGAAGGGGTAAAAGAAGTTAGTTGAACGAATTTTACTCCCTAGATTCTCTCTCTCCTCTCTCTCTCTCCTTCTCGGAGTGGATCTGTCTCTCTCCGCGCATGGTGGATTTGAGATCTGGTCGGAGCACTCAAGTCGAGGAGGAAATCGCGTCTGCTGTGGGAACTTGTGTGGATACCTCCAGAGATCGTGCGCGTGCGCGATTACCGAGTCGGCATCATCCACGGGAGATTCGAAACCCCGCAAAGGTGAAGAACTGTTCTTCCCGCTTAGTTTTTAATGTCCGTTTTACGACCCCAGCAACCGATACAATGGAATCATTTTTATTTACGCTGCGTTCATGGCGATTCCTTACATTACCCAGCTTCTGTTTGACCCCGCGAACCCTCCTTCCTTTCCCTCATTCTCTCCTTTCCTCTCTCTCTCCTCTTCCCCCTCTGAGCTCCGGCGAACCACCTCCCCTTCTCCTTGCTTTCCTCCCTCCATTCCATCTCTCCCTCCACTCCATCAACCTCCTAACTCCCACCACTACCACCACCATCTCCTCCGCGGCGTTTTCTCTCCGGACGGCGGCCGACGTCCCGGTGGGGTAACGACATCCACGGCGGTACTGGCGGCGGCGTGTGGCGAGGCGGATTGGCGGCGGCGTGTGGCGAGGCGGATTGGCGGCTTGGAATTGGGAGGAGTTCGAGTAACTGGTAGGGTGACGATCTCCATTGTATTTCATTTAAAAATCATGTTTTTCCCGCTTTGGAGCATGTTAGGGGTTTTCTTGGGGTGAAAATATTAAATGCATGTAATGAGAAATTGGGTGTTTTAATGGGTATTTAGGTTCTTCTCCTCCTTCTCCACTTTGTTCGTATTTTTACACGATTTGGGGGAGGAAATTCCACCCCGTGGATTGGGGGAAGGCGGAGGGAGAACCTGTCTGTGAAGGTTGAATGGCGTCGGGGGACAGCGACGCCTTTTAGTAAGGCGGCTTCCACCTACGAAGCGATTTGACCCAGGTAACAGACTCTGTCTCTGGAACTGAATGGCGTCCAGGGACAGCGACGCCATTTGAATGGCGTCATCCATGAACGACGCGTTTTAGGCCATCTTCCGAGACCATATTTCACATGAACCAGTTTAGGGGTCTTGAATGACGTCGGCCTTGGGCGACCCGATTCAAGCCGGAATTCCATTAATCCATGCAATTAACACATGTTTACACTGTTAGATAGTTTAGTTAATTGCATGTGCAGAAATGTACTCGATGACATTGGATTCTATGTGATCGGATTGCACCATGTTGTGTTTTGTGCGATCGTGGGCCTAGAGTGACAGTTGTTAGCGCTTAGGCACCTTGTGTCGGTGTGGGAGTGACACGGCGCTGGTGTGGGAGTGGCGGGGTGACGCCTAGAGAGAGGGTCACCTGGTGTACCCCGGGGTATAGCTAGTACCGGTGTGGGAGTGTTACATTCGGAGTGTCACTCGTGCTGGGGGAAGCAGAAACCACCTGGAGCCTGTCGGGCCGGAGTAGCCAGCGCGCTATCCAAGGGGTTGCTGTTTGGTCTCAGCGGGCCGGTGTTTTCTGCGTTCGGCCATGTGACTTGTGTGTTTCGCCGAGACGTGGGTTGTGGACTTGTGATGGAGTGGTTTTTAGAATTGTGCATGTTACCGTTTGAATGCATGCGTTTCATAACGAAATTGGAAAATGTATTTACTGCTTTAATTGCTTAAATTTTCTATATTTGTGTTGGTATACTTGTGGGTGCGTGAGTGGGCGGTGGGGATCGAATGATCCCTACTGAGTCTTTTGGATGAGACTCACCCCTGCGGTTTTCAGGTGAGGGTTCCAGGCAGGCGTAGCGAGGGGAGTGTTGCTTTGGGTCGCGCACTAGCAGCCGTTGTTCCGGGGTATGTCCCGATGTAGTTGTCATTTTATTTTCTGGCTTGTATGCTTAATTATTTCCTTTCTGTTGGAGTATGTAATTATTTGCTGAGTCGAGTCGCATTCTAATAAATTTTAATTCCTACATTTCCTTTCTAATTCAATGCGATGTGAATGTTTAGCTTAGTTTATTATTTATTTCGCAGACTTTTCTAGATCCTGGTTAGGCTCCAAATTAGTGATTTGATATCCATTTAGTAATCGGATCTCCGATTATAGGGTGACGGGTCGTTACAGTTGGTATAAGAGCATTCGGTCTGGCAAATAAATAAGTAACTAGGTTAAATATTATAATTCCGGCAAATAATTATATTATCCCGTACAGGCACGGCGGTAGTGTAGGTTTTTAGGATTCTAATTAGAACTTTTTGATTTTTGTGATTATAGGCGATTAGATGGCTCCTAGGAAGAGTATGCCAGTCATTAGAGAGCGGGGAGATGTCCCTAGTGGATCTGAGGCCGGTAGGCCGAGTATGGAGCGTTTCATGGAGGCTATGATGGACACGATGGCTAGATACCAGACCCGAGACCCTAGTGAGAGTTCTAGTGCTCGGGGAGGGTCTTCAGCTACACTGGAGAGATTCCTGAAGCTGAAGCCGCCTCATTTTACCGGTCGTCCCGACCCTGATGGGGCTGTTCATTGGTTGAGGGAGATGGAAAAGACTTTTGATACTATGGATTGTGCAGCGGTTGAGAGGACTCCGTTGGCTACCTTCATGTTGAAGGATGATGCCTACGACTGGTGGACCACTTTGAAGAGCTTGTCATATGCGGATAGGAGTCTCAGGGAGATTCCATGGGAGACATTTGTGAAGGAATTCAATGGTCAGTACTTCCCTAGGCATGTCTAGAGGGCCAAGGAGAGGGAATTTGTGGAATTGACCCAAGGAAGCATGACAGTGCTTGAGTACCAGATGAAGTTTGTTTCACTTGGGAGGTTCGTGCCTTTTATCTCAGGAGACAAGGAGCGTCGGACTGAGAGGTTTGTGGATGGACTGAGGCCCAATTTGAGGAGTTTTGTGGCCTCCCACTGTATTACAGATTTGGCATCGGCGGTTAGGTGTGCCGCGGTAGTAGAGGCACAGCATGAACGGTCAGCTCGAGAGAGGGGACTGACTACTCAAGGGCCAGCTCATGGCAGAGGAAAGACAATAGCAGTAGCAGCTCCTTCGTCCGGATCAGGATCGTCTTCACTCGGCTCTAGATTCAGGAGGTTCTTTCGAGGAGGTGGCAACAGCAGTGGTAGCAGCAAACCCAGGCAGAGCCAGCAGAGTCAGTAGGTGTAACGACCCGCCATCCTATGACCGGAGACCCGGTCACTAAATGGATGTCGGCCCATTAACTGCGGGTTCACACCCGGATCTCACACAATACATCTGGAGGAGTAAGTGCTAAACAAGGCTAAATATAACAATCACACGGACTACAAAGGTGAACGAGTGCGCAGGAAGGAAAATAACAATGTCCGTATACAGTCCAACAAAAATTACATGTCCAGCAATTAAATAAGTACAGGCAGAAGGAAGTACAACAACATCGGGGCATACCCCGGAACTAAGACAGCTGCTGGTCCGTACACCAAGAAGACACCACGCTCCCGCTCGCCACGAGGTCCACACCTGAAACCGCAGGGAGTGAGCCACACCAGAATTGGGCTCAGTAGGGATCATCCGATCCCCCACCTCCCACTCACACACCCACAAGTGCAATAACAGGAATATATGGCAATTAAGTAAAGCAGTAAACATAGCACCCAACTCCGATATGAAACATACGATAAGCAGTGTAGCAAGAACCATTCTAGCCACCCGAAGAACCCAACACAGAGTCACGTCTCACAGCCAAAGTCCACGAAGCGACTGAACCACACTGTCGACCGAAGTCAAACGTCGCCTCCCAACACTACCACCACAGCTCACGCCTGTCCACCCCTACAGTGTTCCGGGGCACTGTAGGGTGAGGCAGTGAGTCAAACTAGGACTAGCTGGAACCAGTGTACCGCCACTGCCAGCTACGTGTGCACACAAGCAGTCTAGACTACTGTCCTACCGTCCGGATTGCCTCCACGCTAGGCCTCAGCGCTTCAGGAGGGCCTTGGGGACCGGCGAACCCCCGTCAAGCCGAAGCTACAGGAACTACCCACAACCCTAACCTCTCGGGCTGAGTCAGGCCAAAGGGCTAAGGGTACCACTCGTAACCTTGATCAAAGGTCACATCAGGCCCAGTGGCTATAGGGGTAAAACAAGTCCAACAGTACCACAACCAGCTCCACAGCAAGAAACGCGCCGGAAGCTATCACGACAAACAGGGAAACCCCGACCCGCTGAGGCCAAGCAGCAACCCCTCGGATAGCGCACCAGCTACTCCGGCCCGACGGGCTCAAGGTGGTTCTGCTTCCCTCAGCCAAAGGTGAAACACAACATGTACCACTCCTCCCACCGGTACGGCACAATGCCTCACAGACACCATGACCCTGTCCCCATCGGTCCATGGTGACAACGTAAACCACAGTTATATTGATTCCACATTCGCATAAGCACACATCCACATATAACATTATGTAATTCCATTCACGCAGAAGTCCTCAGTCTCAGTGTACAACGTAAAGCATGCATTGGAATCGTCCCATAATGAAAACACATGATAAAACCAGGATTACACAGTTTTGTCTTGAATCGCGTCGACCGAGGTCGACGCCATTCATGCCCCTCAGACATGATCATTAAAGCCAGATAATTCCTTGAAACGCGTCGTCATAGGGAGTCGCCTATCTAAAACGCGTCCAGGTCCACAGACGCCATTCACACTGAAATTCCAGATTTACAGACCCTCACTCGGGGTGATTTCCTGCCTAAATGGCGTCATGATGGCCCGACGTCCTTCCGAAAGGCGTCGTCCATCCATGACGTCATTTAGCGCCAGAACCCCTACTCGAAAAACCTCGAATCAGGGAGGTTTCTGCCCTAAAAGGCGTTGTACTGCCCTGACGCCCTTCTGAAAGGCGTCGACCAGGCACGACGCCGTTTAGCGCCAGAAACCTGGTTCCCTGGTTCGAACCGAGGGTTTCTCCCTTAACCCCAAACACCCCGAAAAGCCCCAAAACAAGAAGGGGAGGAAGAGGAATTCAACCATCACAAGCATGCTATGAATCTACGATCACAAGCACAGCCATTCCCACAAGGAAACCCCCCTAAACATGCTCAATCTAGCCCGAACACGCCATGCCACGTCAAAGAAAACACGAACAACACATGCAAGGTTCGTCCCCCTACCGGTTCTTGAACTCCTCTAAGCTCCTCGCCGCCGACCCGCCGCACCGCAGACCGCCGCCGGTACCCTCGAGGACGCCGCCACTCCGCCGGGACGTCGGCCGCCGTCCGGAGAAGGGAACGCCGCGAAGGAGGTGGTGGAGGTAGAGGTGAGAGGTAAGGAGGCTATGAAGTGATTGGAGGAGGAAGAAGAGGAAGGGAAGGGGAAAAGAGAGGCGAAGAGGGCGGAGAGGGCGAGGAGAGAGAGAGTGAAGGCGAGAATGAGGGAAAGAAGGGGAGGCTCGCGGGGTCAATCTGAATCCCGCTAAAACGCGTCGATCGAGGCAGACGCCTATCACTCTGACAGGACGGCCGTACTGACAGCGGTCTGAAACGCGTCGCCCACCGTGGACGCCGTTCAGACGACAGGACAGGCCGTACTGACAACGCTCTGGCGCCGCACCCTGACATCGCAGAGGTCACAGTCTGAATCGCGTCGATCAACATGGACGCCGTTCAGACGATGTGACCGGGGCCGTACTCTCGGGGCCCGAAACCCGCCCACGTGGCGCACACGTGGCACAACAACCAGCAGACCTAAATGGCGTCCACACAACCTGATGCCTTTTGAAAGGCGTCGAGCAGTGCTGACGCCATTCAGTCAGAAATCTCAAGACCCTCCTCAGGGTCCAAACCAGGGGATCTGGCCCGAACCCGACCCGAATACTGAATACGAAACCTCAGTCCTTACAGTAGGTGTCCAGTGCTCAACAGGAGGAAGCTCAAAGGCTTCCGGCAGCTTGTCGACATTGCGGTGGTACTCACGGTGGGACTCAGTGTCCTGCATTTTCGGGGAGGTGTTACACTTGTGGCTAGTAGGGCCATTTGGCGAGGTATTGCCCGCAGGGGCATGGTTAGGGGCAGGGGCCAGGTGATCAGAAGAAGCCGAAGACCTAGGGGAGAGTTCTAGCTATCACCAGGATGGAGGCCCGTGCGTCCAACTTGGTGGAAGGTACACTTTCTGTCCTTGGGAACTCTACGCATGTGTTAATTGATTCGGGTGCTTCGCATTCTTTTATTTCTGAGCAGTTCGTAAATATTCTTTCTGCATCCGTTGCTGAGATGTCTGATGGACTGATGGTAGAGGTTCCTTCTGGGGATTTCATGTTATCCTATAACTATTTGAATAAGGTTCCCTTGACCATTGAGGGCCATGAGTTACCTGCCCAGTTAGTTGTGCTTGCTATTCGCGACTTTGATGTCATCTTGGGCATGGACTGGTTGGAGGCTTTTTATGCCGAGGTGGACTGCCACAGGAAGAGGGTGCGTTTCTCTATTCCGGATCATCTCTTTGCACGGGGTGCCCTTATCCATCGTGTCAGACCGGGATCCGAGATTTACTTCTAGGTTCTGGAAGAGTTTTAAGAAGGCTTTGGGCACGCAGTTAGCCTTCAGCTCGGCTTATCATCCCGAGACTGATGGGCAGTTGGAGAGGACCATTCAGACACTGGAGGATATGCTCAGGGCATGTTGCTTAGACTGGGGAGGTTCTTGGGAGCAACACTTATCTACAGTGGAGTTTGCCAACAACAACAGTTATCATGCTAGTATTGGCATAGCGCCTTATGAGGCATTGTACGGACGGCCGTGTCGATCCCCTGTGAATTGTTTTGATATTGGCGAGAGGCAGATGGCAGGGCCAGAGTTGGTACAGCGGTGTGCTGAGGTTGCCAGAGTGGTGTAGCAGCGGTTGACTACAGCTCAGAGTAGACAGAAGAGTTATGCAGACATCCGTAGGAGACTGCTTGAGTTTGAGGTTGGGGATCACGTGTTTCTCCGAGTCTCACCCTCCAAAGGTGTGATGAGATTCGGGAAGTGAGGTAAGCTGAGTCCGCGATATGTTGAGCCTTTTCCCATTCTTGCTCGAATTGGGGAAACATCTTCGGGATCCATCTCATGTTTCTTTAATGAGGAGATATGTTTAGGATCCATCTCATGTGTTGGACTTTTCAGAGTTGGAGGTCGCTGAGGACTTGTCCTTTCCATAATTTCCAGTGCGGATTGAGGATCGCAGGGAACAGGTCCTTCGGAACAAGGTTGTTCCCCTAGTTAAGGTGATTTGGCAGTATCGCTCTGGGAGCGAGGCGACCTGGGAGCGCGAGGATGAGATGCGGGAGAAGTTTCCCTACCTTTTCTCGTAAGTTCCCTTGTGAGCTTGTATCTTTATTGTTTCAATCTCGTTAGTTATAGCAGGCAATTTCGGGGACGGAATTCTTTTAAGGAGGGGAGAATGTAAGGATTGAGGTTTCGGATCTGGTTATCGGGTCAGTTTCGGTATCGGATCACTTAGTTTAGGCCCTGCGGTTCAAATGACGTCCAGCAATGTGGACGCATTTTAGGCTGTGCCACGTGGGCTGGCCTTGGGGCGCGAGAGTACGGCCCCGGTCATATCGTCTGAATGGCGTCTTGGATGGACGACGCCATTTAAAGTACGACCCTGGGTTGTCAGTATACGGCCCGGTCTTGTCGTCTGGATGACGTCGGGCTTGCGCGACGCGTTTTACCCAGCTTCTGTTTGACCCCGCGAACCCTCCTTCCTTTCCCTCATTCTCTCCTTTCCTCTCTCTCTCCTCTTCCCCCTCCGAGCTCCGGCGAACCACCTCCCCTTCTCCTTGCTTTCCTCCCTTCATTCCATCTCTCCCTCCACTCTATCAACCTCCTAACTCCCACCACTACCACCACCATCTCCTCCGCGGCGTTTTCTCTCCAGACGGCGACCGACGTCCCGGTGGAGTAACGGCGTCTACGGCGGTACCGGCGGCGGCGTGTGGCGAGGCGGATTGGCGGCTTGGAATTGGGAGGAGTTCGAGTAACCGGTAGGGTGACGATCTTCGTTGTATTTCGTTTAAAAATCATGTTTTTCCCGCTTTGGAGCATGTTAGGGGTTTTCTTAAGGTGAAAATATTAAATGCATGTAATGAGAAATTGGGTGTTTTAATGGGTATTTAGGTTCTTCTCCTCCTTCTCCACTTTGTTCGTATTTTTACACGATTTGGGGGAGGAAATTCCACCCCGTGGATTGAGGGAAGGCAGAGGGAGAACTTGTCTGTGAAGGTTGAATGGCGTCGGGGGACAACAACGCCTTTTAGTAAGGTAGCTTCCACCTACGACGCGATTTGACCCAGGTAACAGACTCTGTCTCTGGAACTGAATGGCGTCCAGGGACAGCGACGCCATTTGAATGGCGTCATCCATGAACGACGCGTTTTAGGCCATCTTCCGAGACCATATTTCACATGAACCAGTTTAGGGGTCTTGAATGACGTCGGCCTTGGGCGACCCGATTCAAGCCAGAATTCCATTAATCCATGCAATTAACACATGTTTACACTGTTAGATAGTTTAGTTAATTGCATGTGCAGAAATGTACTCGATGACATTGGATTCTATGTGATCGGATTGCACCATGTTGTGTTTTGTGCGATCGTGGGCCTAGAGTGACAGTTGTTAGCGCTTAGGCACCTTGTGTCGGTGTGGGAGTGGCACGGCGCCAGTGTGGGAGTGGCAGGGTGACGCCTAGAGAGAGGGTCACCTGGTGTACCCCGGGGTATAGCTAGTACCGGTGTGGGAGTGGTACATTCGGAGTATCACTCGTGCTGGGGGAAGCAGAAACCACCTGGAACCTGTCGAGCCGGAGTAGCCAGCGCGCTATCCGAGGGGTTGCTGTTTGGTCTCAGCGGGTCGGTGTTTTCCGCGTTCGGCCATGTGACTTGTGTGTTTCGCCGAGACGCGGGTTGTGGACTTGTGACGGAGTAGTTTTTAGAATTGTGCATGTTACCATTTGAATGCATACGTTTCATAACGAAATTGGAAAATGTATTTACTGCTTTAATTGCTTAAATTGTCTATATTTGTGTTGGTATACTTGTGGGTGCGTGAGTGGGCGGTGGGGATCGAAGGATCCCTACTGAGTCTTTTGGATGAGACTCACCCCTGCGGTTTTCAGGTGAGGGTTCCAAGCAGGCGTAGCGAGGGGAGTGTTGCTTTGGGTCGCGCGCTAGCAGCCGTTGTTCCGGGGTATGTTGCGATGTAGTTGACATTTTATTTTCTGGCCTGTATGCTTAATTATTTCCTTTCTGTTGGAGTATGTAATTATTTGCTGAGTCGAGTTGCATTGTAATAAATTTTAATTCCTACATTTCCTTTCTAATTCAATGCGATGTGAATGTTTAGCTTAGTTTATTATTTATTTCGCAGACTTTTCTAGATCCTGGTTAGGCTCCAAATTAATGATTTGATACCCATTTAGTAATCGGATCTCCGATTATAGGGTGACGGGTCGTTACAAGATCGATCTTAGCTTTATCTACCTCTATCCCCCTTTCAGATACAATGTGGCCTAGAACAATGCCCTCTCGAACCATAAAATGGCTCTTCTCCCAGCTAAGTATCAAGTTGGTTTCTATGCATCTAACTAGCACCTGATTAAGATTTTCCAAGCAGTTTTCAATAGAATCCCCGAAGATCGAAAAATCATCCATGAAAACTTCGAGAAATTCTCCTACCATATTAGAGAATATAGCCATCATGCACCGTTGAAATGTGGCTGGTGCGTTGCATAATCCAAACATCATTCTTTTGAAAGCAAACGTGCCATAGGGGCACGTAAAGGTGGTCTTTTCTTGATCTTACGGGTAAATAGCCACTTGATTATACCCGGAATACCCATCTAAGAAGCAAAAGTACTTCTGGCCTGATAACTTTTCTAAGATCTGATCCATGAACGGAAGTGGGAAATGGTCTTTTTTTGTCATGAGGTTAAGTCTTCTGTAATCAATGCACACTTTCCATCCCGTGGTTAGCCTAGTGGGCACCTCTTTCCCATGATCATTCTTGATAACCGTTAATCCAGATTTCTTGGGTACCACTTGGCTTAGGCTGACCCATTTACTATCCGATATGGGGTAAATGATACCCGCGCCCAGCCATTTCACAACTTCCTTCTTCACCACTTCTTTCATATTTGGATTAAGCCGCCTTTGCATCTCCCGACTTGGTTTGGAATTCTCTTCCATATAGATATGATGCATGCAAATGGACGGACTTATTCCTTTCAAATCTGCCACTGATCAACCAATGACACCTTTATGGGCTTTAAGGACCTCAATTAACTGGGCTTCTTGCGGCGATGTTAGGTTTTCCGCATTGATGACCGGAAGAGTCTGGTTGGGGCCAAAGAAGACATACTGAAGAGATTCAGGTAATGTCTTGAGTTCGAGCACAGGAGGGTCCTTTAAAGATGGCAAAGCAGGTTCAGATTGCAAGGCTGGTAATGGTTCAACATTGGGCCAAGATGTTAATGGGCTCGGACAATCTTTTAAAGTATTCGCTTCCTTTAGATGGTCATGCGTGATCATCACATTTTCTTCAACCAGATTATCCAAGATATCAATAGTATGGCATTCTTCTTCATGATCTGGATATTGAGATGCTTTAAAGACATTAATCTTGACTTTTTGACCCCCAAATGAAATGTCCATCATGCCAGTTTCATAATTTATATTAGCTTTGGCAGTGGCTAAGAATGGACGACCTAGGATGATCGGGGTGTGAATGAGTTCCTCAGGTAATGCCATATCCAGAATAAGAAAATCCACGGGAAAATAACAATCATGAACCTTCACAATAACATCCTCAATTAATCCCCGTGGAGTCTTCACAGACCTATCAGCCAACTGCAAGATGATGGATGTGGGTTTTAATTCCCCAATATCAAATTTCTCATAAATGGCTGTTGGCAAGAGGTTCACACTAGCACCTAAATCCAATAAAGCTCTATCAAATGTAACTCCACCTAAGTCACATGAGATCAAAAGTGCTCCAGGATCCTTCAACTTCTTGGGAAGATGATTCATCACAATCGCACTTACATCTTCCGGAAGCCGAACCTTTTCGGGTGCCATTCTAGATTCTCTTCGTGGAGTACATAATTCCTTGAGGAACTTAGCATAAGCTGGCACATGCTTGATGGCATCGAGGAGTGGAATATTAATCTGAACTTGTTTGAATAAGTCGAGCAACTCCTCATTTTGGGCCAGTTTCTTCCTGGCATTGGGCTTAGCTAACAAAGCATTTGGAAATGGCACCCTAGGTTGATAAGAACTTGGGCTTTCATCTATCTTTCCTTTTCCTTTCGGATCCTCCTCCGACTTTTCCATGTTGGGTTCAGCCTCACTCTCACTTTCAATTTCATGAGGCCCATCAGTGGAACCTTCGGCTAACTCTCCATCTGCATGTGGGTTTTCTAAACTTTTCCCACTCCTAAGGGCTGAAATAGCTTTAGCATTCTCAAATTGCGGCCCTTTAGGTTGTTGTAATGGGCTAGGCTGAGGTAAAAGACCCGATTGCTATGAAAAACTCGGAGGTTGATTCCTTGGATTGACAATGGGTTGACTAGGAAGTTGACCCACTTCTCTTATCATCTTAGCTTCAGCTAGTTGGCCCATTTGACTTTCAACTTAGCAATAGATTGTTGTTGGGTCAAAATCAGTTGTTGGAGTTGAGTGAATTTGTCATTAAAGTTGGACTGAGGAGGTTGTTGGTAAGTGGGTGGAGGATGGTATTGGGTTGGTTGTCCTGATTGGAATGATTGGTAGCGGGTTGGTTGAGAGAATTGGGCCTGGGATCCCCTAGCCTGAACATTTCCGTCGAAATTAGATTGATGTTGAAATGAATTATGTGGCTTTTGGGCTTGATGCATGGGAGGATTGGATATTGGTAATGGGGCCTGCTGATTCTTCCAAGAAAAATTAGGGTGGTTTCTCCAACCAGGATTGTAAGTATTTGAGAATGGATCATTATTGGGCTTGGAGAATCCCTGGGCAACCTGAACTTGTTCTTGAATGAATGGTGGAAGTTGGGCCGCAGTTGGGCATTCATTCACTTGATGGGTCGGACTTGCGCATAAGGCACAAATGTCATGATTGACATAAGATGTGCCTTCATATGGACTAGATTGTGTTAGATAAGTAGGCTCTTGCTTGTTTAAGGCCAAGAGTTGGTCTAATTTCTGGGCCAAGATGTCTACCTTATCCAATTTCTGATTAATTAGATTTATGTCCATTCTGGATTCGGGCTCTCCACGGGCCTTAAGTTCATACATTCCAGCCCGTTTAGATGGCCCAACAGACCTCTCATAAGATGATAGGGAGGCATGATTGATGGAATTATCACTTAGCATCTCAAATAAATCATAAGCCTCCTCTTCATTTTTCATCATAAATGCCCCTCCACATGAGGCATCCATCATTTGTCTGAACTGTTCAGACAATCCTTCATAGAATGCTTGGACAATTTGCCACTTTGATTGCCCATGATGAGAGCATTTCCTAAGCAATTCTTTCAATCTTTCCTAAGATTCATGGATCGATTCCCCCGGAGTTTGGGTAAAACTCGTGATGGCCCTTCTCATGGTATTGGTCCGCCCTATGGGATAGAACTTCTTTAGAAATTCTTTTTGCATTTCTTCCCATGTCCTAATGGGCCTACCTATAGTCCCCAGCCAATATTTGACTTTATCTTTCAGAGAAAAGGGAAATAGGGTCAACTTAAGGGCATCATCGGTGAAATTCTGGATTTTTACCGTGGAACAGATTTCTAGAAATTCATCTAGATGCTTTTAAGGATCTTCATTTGTATTCCCATAAAAAGATGGGAGCATCTGAATGGTACTTGATTTAATCTCATATTGATTGGCCGGATTCTGAGGAAGGTGAATACAAGATGAAGGTTGATATTGATTTGGAATGAAATAATCCTTCATTTGCTTTGGTGGTTGCTGATTATTGGCCATTTGATCTTGAAGTGGGTTTCTTTGATGGATAATTCTCTCAATTTCAGCATTCGGTCCTAGAAGGTTAGGGTTTTGAGATCTCCTACCTTGCATACACTAGGACTAAGAGAGAGAAGATGGATTTGAATTTTGTTTTTTATTTCTTGTTTTTTTTTTTTAAATGCAAACAATTTTGACAATCAAATTAACCTAATGATCTAACGTTGACCTAGACTCTCTATGTGAATTTTCTTAGAAGGTGAATGGGGTCCACCTCAAGTCACAACCACAATCAATCAACGGCCAGGTAAGAGGTGGGGTAGTGGGAGGCTCCTCCTACTTTCGTAGAGACCTAATTAGAGAACCATTTTCCCGCTTAGGCGTTTGCCTTTTTAACCTCTAACCTAGGCGCCGTTGCCAAAAGTGGAGGCAACCCGAAATTTAAACCACTCACGGTGTAAACCCTAGATTCTCTTTCGACTTGCTTTTAATTGGATTAGGAAATGCCAATGCAAGGAAAGTGATTTGTAGGCTAAGGAAGGGTGATCAAATCCCTACCTTATGTGATTAAAGTTGTTGCCTTTAAGTCTTTTTGAATGCAATGCAAGGCAATCATCAAATCCAGGCAATGTTTGTTGATGCAATCATGAATGACTTGCTATAATTGAAACACGTACCTTTCCCCCGCAATCTTCAACAAAATGTGGAAATGACTATGAAAGAAAGCTAACTCATGATTTCCTAGAATGATGAATGCCTAGCATGGAAGGTTTCTAATATGGAAATGAGGATTTTTAAATTTGAATGTTCTTCTTTTTGTTCTTTTTTAGTTAATGGAAACCTATCTAAATTAGAAACTACAAAAATTGAAACTAACTAAAATAAGAAAATTGAAAAAGTTGGAACACACTTTTGTTTTAAAATTTTATGCACCTACAAACATAAGAAAAAGAAGGTTAGCTAAGGAATAATTACACTACATCCAAAATAATCAAAATTACAAATCCACTTCCCCGGCAACAGCGCCAAAAATTGATATGCGTGCGATACGCGTCGTTAAACGCTCACGGCAACCAACTTCAAATATTACCGGTCTCACAATTTTATTTGAAATAGAAAGTGGTGAGAATCGGGTCGATCCACAGGGAAATAGAATTTTAATTTCAAAAACTTTGAAGTTTGATTTAACAAGTTTGAATGATGTGAGAGTTTAAAACTAGAGCCTAAATTAACCTAGAAATTGAGCAACTAATTAATGTGAATCTAATGCTAAAATTAGAGAAATGGTTAACTCTTTGAAAGACATTAATTTGTACAACTTCAATGCTAATGAACAAAATTGATTAATTAAAACTAATAAAGGCAAATAAATCTTCTCAAATCTAATCCTAGAAATCAAACTAATATGATTATGCTTAGAAAATAAGGAAAAAATAAAAAGGGCACTAAAATACGACAAAGTCACACTATTGACAATAATTTAAACAGAGTTTTGTAACCTTACACATCAAGATTAAATTAGAAAATAAAATAACTGAAAGTAGAATAGTGGCAGTGGAGCAACAGGAAACAGTGGGCGCGTGGGGTGCGCTGTGATGGCCTGGCGCAATGGATCAGGCTACACATGATGGTAGACGATGTACATGATGGCGCAGGGCGGGAAGCAGCAAAGGGGCGGCACATGGCGGGTGCGCCTGGCGGCTGGGGTGACGTGGCGTGCTCTAGCGCCTTGTGCGTGGCACGGGCGACGAAGCTCGGCGGCGCGAACACGGGCCGGTTGCCGCGTGGTTGAGGCATGCGGTGCGCCTCTGGCTCGAGCGACGAGGGCGTGTTTAGCGAATGCCCTTGAGCCGCCGCGTGGCCAAGGTTGACGGCGGCAGGCGGGAAGGCAGACACGGGCTATGATGCTTGTCCGCGCTCGCGCTCAGGCTGCCACGTGGCTGGGTGGCGTACGGCGGGGCTCAGGCTGCATGCGGGCGGGTCCAGAGAGAAGAGAGAGATAGAGCGAGAGGGAAAAAAAGTGGAGAGAGCAGGGGGAAAAAGTGAGGAAGAAGGAGAGGGGGTTCTGACAGAGAGAGGGTAAATAGAGAGAGAGAGAGACTGCGAGAGAGAAGAAGAAGAGTGCTGGGAGAGAGAGAGAGCGTGTGTCAAAAAGGGGAGGGTCCCCCGAGAGGGAATAAGCCCCCCTTTAAAAAGGGAAGGGAGGTTTATTTAAAAAAATAGTAAGAGGGCAAGGAGGTGGCGGCTGCCTCTTAAGTTAGGGTTTCTTGGGTAAAGGGTTAGGGCACCCTTTTTAGGATAGCAAATGACGAATTTGCCCTTCTTTTAACTTCTTCCCCAAAATAAAGTTGATTCTTTTCTTGAGATTCGATCACTGAACCTCCCGCAAAATTTCCAGAGATCTCACCATCTGCACTACATCCTCTTTGTGTCCTGTTCACATAGAATAAACATAAATTAGGATATTATCATGATTATTTATGTTAAAATAAATGATTTATCTCAGTTTTGCACAAATGTATGAAATGATGATGATTTTAACTAGGAATTTAACGAAATTGGTACCGTTGGGCTCGTTACAAAATTATCAATCATTTCATGCTATTTTACACATATAAATGTGAATATGATGCGTGCGATTGCCCTTAAACGATCAAAATTATCAACTTATCAGTTATCTTTGTAGGTTCTCGGGTTTCTCCAGATCGCAAAAATGCAGCGTTAAAATAAAATATAAATAGCAATCCGTTTTCTCGTTTCGAAAACTAAAAAACCCGATAATCAGATTATTGAAGTCTTACCGTGCGCGGATTCGAATCCGCAACCGTTCGATTCCGTCGGTGCAACACCGCAAGCCGCGCAAGTGCCTGGCCTCTAGCGGAGTCCACGCGATCCTCCTCGCGATGGATATCCTCAGATTCCTCGTTCTTCGCAGCCCACGAAGTCTCCGTCGTTCGCCGCAACGATCGCCGCAACGTGCGGACGATTTCCCGTCGAACGGGAGTCGGAGAAGCGGTAGAGCAGATTCGGGGATCCAGTTTCTTCTGGGGCACTAGAGAGAGAGAGAAAGAGAGGAGGGGCGGCTAGGGTTAGTAGCAGCTTGGCCTGCTCAGCCCGTTCGCTATATTTTAGACTAATCGCGCGGTTTTTCATAAAAACCCTCAATTTATATAAAACGCACTTATTTATCCATCGCCTTGAGAATCATTTGCGTGTGACCCTCTAGGCCAAATTACCAGTCCAGTTAATAGCCCAATAAGACCAGTAACTCCTTACTGGCTTTATTAATCAATTAATAACCCTTTATTAATTAATTAATCAATCGAATTGATGTCGCACATCGAATTCGACCGGGCCTCCGATCACGTTGGGTGCCAAGCAACACCGCGTGAACCCAGAAGGTGGGGTTAAGTAACCCACTCTTGGAACCTTTCCGCCGACAGTTACCGCGTGGATATAATCCTTCATTCGTACAATGCTCTCGAGTCAACTCAGGGTATGGCGAGCTGTCAAACCCTAACCGGTCGACTCACTTGGATTGGATGTCGCTGATGAATATCGGAAAACTCCTTTCCCGATATTATCGTCCGCCCTGGCCAGGGACTTCCGTGCATCCTTCTTAGAGCATTCTCTCTCTAAGTACCGAGAGCGAATGATTCCTTATTGACACACAATTCCCTTCGACGGTATTCCCCTGTACCCGATCCTTAGCTGTTTAGAATCCCGTAATTAGAGATTCATAAACTGAGGTCAAAGCACAGAAGTCCATCGAGAAGGTGTCTTTGGTGTCTCAGGTCCGAGGACCATCCACGCAACTGTGACAATAGAATCAAGCTAGTTGACAATGAGGTACAATTCTATCCAGCGATTCAGTTGGATCAGTTCAGTGAACTCATTCTCCAATGAGCACCTACAGATTCACGTTAGTGTCTCCACATAAATGACTTATGAGATCAATCACCCTCATCATATGAGTAGGAGAAATCTGTACTAGTCTAACCGGATATCCGATGTCCTTCTCGGAATTCCTCTGACTAAGAACGATTAAGAATATGTGTGTTTAAGTGATCAGTCCCATTAGTATGATCTCATCATAATCTGATCACTATCGCACATATTCACGGACTTCATTATGAGACGATAATTAATACGATTTACACATAATGAATATTATGCCATTATATTAATAAATGAACTAGATTTACATAGTCAGATTGGCTTGTAGGCCACCTAAGACTAACAATGTCCCACTTAGACTAAAGCCAATCACTTTTATGCAGTAAGCCTATAGACTCTAGGTGACGCTTAAACACAATTTGAGCCAACGACTTTGTCAGTGGATTTGCTACATTGTCGATTGATGGAACTCTTTCCACCATTACATCTCCTCTGTATATGATCTCTCTGATAAGATAAAAGCGCCTCAGAATATCTTTCGATTTCTGATGAGACCGCGGCTCTTTCACTTGTGCAATAGTCCCATTGTTGTCGCACAACAGCGGAACATGATCAAAGATGCAGGGAACTATGTCAAGGTCGGTGATGAACTTCTTCAACTACACTACTTCCTTGAAAGCTTTAGCTGCAGCGATATGCTCAGGTTCAGTCGTCGAATCTGCAGTGGTTGCTTGCTTGGAACTCTTCCAGCACACTGCTCCCCCGTTCAAAGTAAACACGAATCCAGATGTAGACTTGCTATCATCTGGATCTGACTGGAAACTCGAGTCAGTAAAGCCTCGCAGTTTCAAGTCACCTCCTCCATAAACAAGAAACATATCCTTAGTTCTTCTCAAGTACTTAAGAATACATTTCACTACCTTCCTGCTCCCTTCGCTTGGATCAGCCTGAAATCTGCTCGTAACACTTAGAGCAAATGCAACATCAGGCCGTGTACATAGCATGGCATACATGATAGATCCAATGGCAGAGGCATAGGGTACTCTATCCATGAGTGCCCTCTCATCAGGAGTCTTAGGAGACTGCTCCTTTGAGAGATTTATTCCATGTCTCATCGGTATGAGACATCTCTTGGAATTTTCCATACCAAACCTTTTGACTATGGTATCTATGTACGAGGATTGGGTCATTCCAAGCATTCTCTTTGATCTATCTCTATAGATCCGTATTCCCAATACATAGGATGCTTCTCCCAAATCCTTCATGGAGAAGTTTTTCGATAGCCAGATCTTTACCGATGACATTATAGCTACATCATTCCCAATGAGTAGTGTGTCATCTACGTAAAGAACTAAGAAGGTGACTGCGCTCCCACTGGTCTTCTTGTACACACAAGGCTCATCTTCATTCTTAATGAAGTCATAAGACTTGACAGCCTCCTCAAATCTCATGTTCCAACTTCGGGAAGCTTGCTTCAATCCATAAATGGACCTTTGAAGCCTGCACACTTTATCTGGAGATTTCTTGGATGTGAAATCTTCTGGTTGTATCATATACACCTCTTCCTCAAAGTTACCATTGAGGAAGGCAGTCTTCACATCCATCTACCAGATCTCGTAATGTGCAGCAATGGCGAGTAGAACTCTGATCGATTTTATCATGGCAACTGGTTAGAAAGTCTCGTCATAGTCAATTCCTTGCCTTTGACGATATCTCTTTGCCATCAACCTTGCCTTATAAGTATCGATCCGTCCATCAGCACCGATCTTCCTCTTAATGATCCACTTTCATCCAATGGGTACAATACCCTCGGGCAAGTCTTCCAAGTTCCAAACTTGGTTGGTGTACATGGATTGGATTTCTGAGTTCATGGCTTCTCGTCATTTTCCGGCTTCTGGGCCTTTTATGGCCTCTTGGTAGGTTTTAGGATCATCATCCTCATTATATTCTACCTTAGACTCACCTTCAACGATATGTCCCACATATCGTTCGGGTGGTCTAGGTAATGTACAAGATCTACGAGGCTCATCTGTGCGTACCTGAACAAATTCAGGAACTGATATCTCATTTGATGATAATGCAGTTGTTTGGGGATCTGGAACCTCTTCCAGTATTATTTTTCTCCCACTGTCCTCATGGAGAAGGTATTCCTCTTCCAGGAAGACAGCTTTCCTGGCGACAAATACCTTTTGTTCACCAGGATGGTAAAAATGATATCCAAAGGTTTCCTTTGGATATCCCACAAACCTGCATTTATCAGTTCGTGATTCCAGCTTGTCTGGATCATGCTTCTTTATATGAGCAGGACAACCCCAGACTTTAACATGTTTAAATTCTGGTTTCCTGCCTTTCCATATCTCATATGGAGTAGAGGCCACAGACTTGCTAGGTACTCTGTTCAGTAGGTATGCTGCTGACTCTAGAGCATACCCCCAGAGGGACACTGGTAACCCCGAAAGGCTCATCATGGATCGCACCATGTCCAATAAGGTGCGATTCCTCCTTTCTGATACACCATTCATTTGTGGTGTATACGGAGGGGTCAACTGAGAAAGGATACCATTATCCTTAAAGAATTGTGTGAAATTAGTACTCAAATATTCTCCTCGATCTGATCGAAGAGCTTTAATACTCTTTCCTAACTGCTTCTCTACCTTATTCTTGAACTCCTTGAACTTCTCAAACGCTTCTGACTTGTACTTCATTAAGTACACATAGCCGAATCTTGAGAAGTCATCGGTGAACGTAATGAAGTATGAAAAGCCACCTTTGGCTTGGGTGGACATGGGACCATATACATCCGAATGTATTAGTTCCAAAATGTCCTTGGCACGTTCTCCATGTCCAGTAAATGGAGATTTTGCCATCTTTCCTATAAGGCAAGATTCACATGTTGCAAACGATTCATAATTGAATGCAATTAAGTAACCAAGCTTGTGCAACTTTTGCAACCTGCTTTCACCAATATGCCTAAGTCTACAATGCCACATGTAGGCTTGGTTCACACAATTCTTACTCTTATTAAGAGCATTATGAATATAAAGATTATAACAAGAAACATCTAAGATATATAGTCCGTTGACTAAATATGCCGAAGCTATCGATTTATTACCATAATAAATCGAACAACTTCTATTTTCAATAGACAACCTACATCCTATCTTGTCCAAATAAGATACTGATATGATGTTCTTTATTATGTTAGGAACATAATAACAATTTTCTAATGATAAGACGTCTCCCGATGGAAGACTGACGTTTGCTGTCCCAACAGTAATCGCCACAACTTTTGCGCCGTTTCCTAGCCTCAATTCCACCTCGCCTATTCTCAGCTTGCGCTTACTTGTCAGTATCTGCAAATCATGACATGTGTGAGAAGCACATCCGGTATCTAATACCCAAGATGTGGAATCTCTAACTGACAAGTTGATATCTATCATATAGATATCTGAAGCTTCAAACAACTTCACCTTTCCATGAGCTTTATCGTTGAGGAACTCCTTACAGTTCCTCTTCCAGTGACCATTCTGCTTACAGTAGAAGCAGTCACCTTTTACTACTCTTTTGCCTTTGTCCTTCGATCTTTTATCATTAGCTATCATCTTTGCTTGAGGGGCAACTAATGCCGATTCAGCAGGAGGATCAGCATCAAGGGCGTAGGCAATCTGCTCATATATGAAGACATTCTTCAAGTGTCTGAGCCAATCCGAGTAGATCAGGTAAGTCAAAAGGGCATCAAGTATGCCACGGAATGGGTTATTCGACGACATTATTCCCTACAGGAGATGAATAAAATCCTTTTAGCAGATGTTCAATTATTAAATATAAAACAAGACATGGTCTTTTGTTCAAGTTTTAACTCCCACTAATTTTTGACGGACTGTATAACCCTCAGTTATACAGAACGGGAGACGCCGACAGTCTCTCAGTGGGGATCAGAATCTTAATGACTTGCAGTATAGCCTTATGGATAGCATAACAAATTATAATACAACCAAAGAGCACCCATCTCATGGAACTTACAACTCCTTGCAATATATGATCATAGCTTCGGTCCCCAGAGATTTAATGGCCTTGTGGATAGCACAACAAGCCACTAATTCTGGTCTAAGCTAACCATCGTTACGTGACGAGTATAGATTTGCATGCAGCCCTTGTGGATAGCACAACAAAGCTACATGGTTCCTCTACCCCGATCATATAGGCATCTAATGTCATACCCATAGTCTCTCCTTACAATTAAACAGGCTTTGTGGTAGCACAACAAACCTGTCTAAAGTTATTCGAATCCTATGACTATAACGATGGTGGACCACGCAGTAAGTTCTTAACTACTCACGTTACGGCTTAGAGTTTAGATGAGGGTATTTAGATAACTTTTATCTTGGTCTCTCCTAGGTGATAGTATATAAACATATCGTATATATTTATTAAATATTATACCTGCTTTGATTCACAATCAAAATTAAAAACAATGCATCTCATACATGTCTTGTGTGGTCATGGATAGCACAATGGGTTTGACTAGAGCCATCAGTCAAACGCACACATTATCTAACACAACAATTATATTAGATAACTTGCAAACACATAGGCAAGAGATCTTCATTACATCGCCTTCTTGGTTGCATCTGTGGATCGTCCTCACTCCTTCCATGGTTGCCTCAATCGGATTATATTAAATTCTAAAATTTACATGTAAACTCAAGAAAGCCTTATGGCGAGTACAAGAGAGATGGAGGTCGAAGTACATCGAAGTATGAAGAGTGAGAGAGAGAGGTACGTAGACTTCTATTTATTAACAATTAATAAGCAACTCATTCATCCATGATCCACACAAGCATTCATCACATGAATAATTTAAATATGTACATATCCATGACCACGGTGTGTTTTAAACATTCCACATAAGATTCAGTGCATTACATGGCTAAAATAAAAGAAGTTTTTAAAATAAAATAATTTTGGCTTTTAAAAAATTGGGATCCAACCAAAATTGGTATTTGAATTTCGAAAACTCTTTTAATTACTAAAGCATGCAATTAAATCAAATTTAAAAGCATTAAACACATATCACATGTGCACACAGTCTAAATTAATAATTTCCAGATTATTCCATGCAAATTAGAACAATTCTAATAATTAAACAATCTAACATTTAGATAAACCATTATTAATAATTTAACAATTAGACTATTAATAATGAATTACTAATCGAACTCTTAGATTAGTAATAAAAATTAATCATTAATTTAACATTTAAATTAATAATTAATTCTAATTAGTTATTAATTACTAATCTAACAATTAGACTAGTTAATTAATAAATGTTAATCACTAATTTAACTATCAAACTAATAATTAACACTAATGAATACTTAACCATTAATCTAACTCTTAGATTAGTAGATAAATATTAATTATTAATTTAACTTTTAAATCAATAATTAATAACATCTAATTAAACCATTTGATCAGTTAATTAAAGTTAATTATCAATTTAACATTTAGATTAACAATTAACAACAATTAACTAATATATACTAATTTAACATTTAAATTAGTCAATTAAATTTAATTATTAATTTAACGCTTAAATTAATAACTAACCTTAATTAATTAACAACATCTTGTTAATATAAATGATTCCTTAATCATTTTGCCCAAATAAATAAAATTTGATAATAATTTAAATTTCAAAACAATTTTGAAATCAAATTAAAATCTAATTTAATTATTAAATGGGAAGATTTAATAAGATTTATTGGGGTTTTAATACGTGATTAAAAGGGCAAGAGGGCTCAGCCTAGTGCTGAGCCAGGGCTCATCCTGGGACTGAGCCAAGGCCCTCCTGGCTCGAGCCCTTGGCTCAGCCAGGTGCAAGCCCGGGCTGCGCCCAGCCTGGCCAGGACTAAACCGGCCGGTCCGGCCCGCCCCTTCTTCCTAGCCCGACCCTGGACCTGCTTCCCCCACCCGACGCCCAGTAAAAAAAACCGTAAAACAATGGAGTTGCAGGCCGGCGGCAGGGAGGGAGATGCAGGGCCGCCCGGCGGCCGGCGCCGGGCCCCGCTGGTCCGGTCGGCGTCGCCCCCTGCACCGGCAACGTCGCCGGTGCCAGCTGCCCCTTCGGCGGTGCCAAAACCAAGCTGCCCGAACCCCTTTAAATCTCCCCAAAAATTGGTTTTTTGGATTTCATAAAACCTAATTAGGGCTGGATTTAGTGAACCTCCAAGGCCACCACGGAGCCGACAATGACTCCCAGAGGACAGTGGTGACTATCCACTGGGGATCCGAAGTCCCGGCTCGCCATCCCAACGCTTGGGAAGCAAGTACGGACTTGCCGAAAACCCCCAAATCATCATCTCATGAAGAACTCTAAAATATCCCCAAAAATTTCGAAAAATTGCAGAATTAAATAATCAAAATTATTCATAAAATCTGTGTTCATCTCATGAACATGGATCCAACAAAAAGATCGAATCTTCGCATGGAATAAGACACAGAAAAAATTTCGGAACTCGAAACGGGACGAGAAACAGTGGAACCTGTCTATAATACCACTGTAGGTTTTCGGGTTTCTCCAGATCACAAAAACGCAGCGGAAAAATAAAATAAAAACAGTGATCCATTTTCCCGTTTCGAAAACTAAAAAACCCGATAATCGAATTATCGAAGTCTTACCGTGTGCGGATTTGAATCCGCAACCGTTCGGTTCCGTCGGCGCGACACCACAAGCCGCGCAAGTGCTCGGCCTCTAGCGGTGTCCACGCGATCCTCCTCGCGACGGATATCCTCACGTTCCTCGTTCTTCGCAGCCCACGAAGTCTCCGTCGTTCGCCGCAACGACCGCCGCAACGTGCGGACGATTTCCCGTCGAACGGGAGTCGGAGAAGCGGTAGAGCAGATTCGGGGATCCGGTTTCTTCTGGGGCACCAGAGAGAGAGAGAAAGAGAGGAGGGGTGGCTAGGGTTAGTAGCAGCTTGGCCTGCTCAGCCCGTTCGCTATATTTTATACTAACCGCGCGATTTTTCATAAAAACCCCCAGTTTATGTAAAACCCACTTATTTATCCATCGCTTTGAGAATCATTTGCGTGTGACCCTCTAGGCCCAATTACCAGTCCGGTTAATAGCCCAATAAGCCCAGTAACTCCTTACTGACTTTATTAATCAATTAATAACTCTTTATTAATTAATTAATCAATCGAATTGATGTCGCACATCGAATTCGACCGGGCCTCCGATCACGTTGGGTGCCAAGCAACACCGCGTGAACTCAGAAGGTATCAGAGTTAAGTAACCCACTCTTGGAACCTTTCCGCTGACAGTTACCGCATGGATATAATCCTTCATTCGTACAATGCTCTCGAGTCAACTTAGGATATGACGTGCTGTCAAACCCTTACCGGTCGACTCACTTGGATTGGATACCGCTGATGAATATCGAAAAACTATTTTCCCGATATTATCATCCGCCCTGGCCAGGGACTTCCGCGCATCCTTCCTAGAGCATTCTCTGTAATGACCCGCCACCCTATAATCGGGGATCCGATTACTAAATGGGTAACGAATCATTAATTTGGAACCAAACCAGGATCTAAATGAGTCTGGGAAATAAACAATAAACTAAGCTAAACATTACATCGCATTGAAATGAAGGGAAAGTGCAGAAATTAAAAGTTATTACAATGCGACTCGACACAGCAAATAATTACATATTCCAACTGAAAAGAAGTGAGTAAGCATACAGGCCAGAAACAAAAAGAACAACTACATCGGGGCATACCCCGGAACAACCGCTGACGGCGCGCAGCTCACAACATCACACTCCACGCTAAGTCTGTCTGGAGTCCTCACCTGAAAACCGCAGGGGTGAGTCTCAACGAAAAGACTCAGTAGGGATCCTTCGATCCCCACGACCCACTCACACACCCACAAGTGCAATTACCAAGATACAAGTAAGCAAGGTAAGTAAAGCTGTAGCACATTACCCTTAATTCTCGATATAAACCACATGCATTCGGAATATAACATGCATATCACAGAAATCATTCTACCAAGGAGTCTACAACTCGCGTCTCGGCAAAACGTTTCAACTACGTCTCAGATAGTGGGAAACAACGACCCGCTGAGACCAAACAGTAACCCCTCGGATAGCACGCTGGCTACCTCGGCGGTTACTCCTTCCCCCAGCAAACACCGACCCGCTGAGACCAAACAGTAACCCCTCAGATAGCACGCTGGCTACTCCGGCCCAACTAGCTCAGGTGGTTACTCCTTCCCCCAGCACGAGTGACACTCCAGAGGTACCACTCCGACACTGGTACAAGCTAGCTAACCCCGGGGTTCACCAGGTGACCCTCTCTCACTAGGCGTCACCCCGCCACTGCTCCCGTCAGCGCTGTGTCCCTCCGCACCGACACAGGGTGTCAAACGCTACAACTGTCACTCGAGGTCCACAGTAACATAAAACATGGTACGGTACGATCCGGTCACGTGAGAAGTCCACGGTTGCACGACATATAACGTGGTGTCATCCGGTCACGAAGAGTCCATCACATCGAGTATACTAAAAGCATGCATTAACCAACTATCTAGCAGTGTAAACACATTTTACTAGCATGGATTAGTGTGGTTCTGTCTTGAATCGCGTCGCCCAAGGCCGACGCCATTCAAGCACCCTAAACTGGTTCATGAAATACCGGCCTCAGAATATGGCCTAAAAGGCGTCGACACCAGAGGTCGCCTTTTAAAAGGCGTCAACATCCTCAGACGCCAATAACACAGAAAATCCAGAATTTGCAGAAAACGTTAATCAGGGGATTTTTGCCTTAAAAGGCGTCATGGTGACCGGACGCTATTACAAATCGCGTCGCACAAGCATGACGTCTTTCAGTACCAGAATCTCCGAACTGACAGAGCCTTAGTGGAACGATTCCTGGCTAAAAAGGCGTCATGATGGACCGACGCCCTTCTAAAAGGCGTTGTCCATGCACGACGTCTTTTAGCCCCAGAAACCAAGTCCTGTCTCGTGCCCGAGGGCTCCCTTTTCACCCCCAAAGACCCAAAATCGCCCAAAACAGAGGAAAGAGATAGAGGCAAACCAAACCATCATAAACCCACATTCATAGAAACCCTCATTCCCATCAAGAAAAGCTCCTAAACATGCTCATTCTACCCCAAAACCATAGATCCATAGCATGCTTCAAGCGGGAGAACATGGTTTTAAAATGAAACACTGAGGGAACCGTCACCCTACCGGTTACTTGAACTCCTCCAAGCTCCAAGCCGTCCACCCGTCTCGCCCCACGCCGCCGCCTGTACCGCCGAGGTCGTCCTTACTCCACCGGGACGTCGGCCGCCGTCCGGAGAGTAAAGGCCGCGGAGGAAGTGGAGGTGGTAGTGGTGGGAGCTAGGTGGTTGATGGAGTGGAGGGAAAGACGAAGTGGTGGGAGGAAAAGAGGGAGGGGAAGGGGGGCGTCGCCGGAGTCGCCGGAAGGGAGGAGAGAAAGAGAGAAGGAAGAAAATGAGGGAAAGAAGGAGGGCTCGCGGGGTTAACCAGGACCTAGGTAAAACGCGTTGAGGTGTACGGACGCCTATCAGATGACATGACAGGCCATTCTGACAGAAGTCTGAAACGCGTCGTTCAAGGATGACGCCATTCAGACGACAAGACCGGCACCGTACTCTGACACCGCAGGGTCGCAGTCTGAAACGCGTCGCCCATCATGGACGCCGTTCAGACGACACGACCGGCCCGTACACTCGCGACCCAAGGCCAGCCCACGTGGCATCCACGTGGCACAATCTAAAACGTGTCTGCCACGCCGGACGTCGTTTAAACCGCGTCGAGCAGGCTCGACGCGAAACAGAACAGGGTCCCTGCCCCGTTAGGGCCCAAACTACATAGTCCGACCCCGAAAATCGGATCCGAAAGTCTCAATCCTTACATTCTCTCTCTAAGTACCGAGAGCGAATGATTCCTTATTGACACACAATTCCCTTCGACAGTATTCCGCTGTACCCAATCATTGGCTATTTAGAATCCCGTGGTTAGAAATTCATAAACCAAGGTCAAAGTACGGAAGTCCACCGACAAGATGTCCTTTGTGTTTCAGGTCCGAAGACCATCCACGCCATTGCGACAATAGAATCAAGCTGCTTGACTGTAAGGTACAATACCATCCAGCTATTTAGTCGGATCAGTTCAGTGAACTCATTGTCCAATGAGCACCTACAGATTCGCGGTAGTGTCACCACACAAGTGACTTATGAGATCAGTCATCCTCATCATATGAGTAGGAGTAATCTGTACCAGTCTATCTGGATATCCGATGTCCTTCTCGGATATCCTCTGACTAGGAACGATTAAGAATATGTGTGTTTAAGTGATCAGTCCCATTAGTATGATCTCATCATAATCTGATCATTATCGCACATATTCACGGACTTCATTATGAGACGATAATTAATACAATTTACACACAATGAATATTATGCCATTGTATTAATAAATGAACGAGATTTACTTAGTCAAATTGGCTTGTAGGCCACCTAAGACTAACAACCATCCCCCATCTCTGTGACTGCTTATGACAATTCCGCACATTCCCCTCTGGGAATGGTATATTTGAAGGTTGAGTTGGGACCAGTCTGTCATGCCGAAGTTGAATTTCACATTCTGGAGATTGATCCTTCACTGAAAGGGATACTCGGCCGTCCTTACATTAAGCTACTCGAGGCTATACCATCTACAAATCATCAATTCCTCAGGTTTCCCTATAAAGGATGAGTCATCAAGGTCACGAGCATGTCTATCCTTGTTGCTGCTCACTCGTGAAATACAAATCCAATTCTAGTCTCTCTACTTGTTCAACAACCCATCCTGTCCATGCTACAGACTTACCTACCGTCGGCTGATCCATTGAAGTGCACCATCCCTTCATCCTATCCGGTTAATACTGTAAAGAGGTGGAAGTTCATGAGTACCCCTGGATGGAATATTATGATGAAGATTGGGTATCAGCTTGGAAAAGGTTTGGGGGCACAGCTACAGGGCAGAATCAAGCCAGTGAAAGATGATAGGAGGATACTCGGGAATGGCTTGGGTTATAAACCCGAGAAAGTAAGACACGATCGTCTAGCAGCAAGAGGAAGAAGATGGTCACAAAATATGGAAGACAATGGTTACACCATGTAAGGAAAAACGGGATCCACTGAATCGGACCTTATCTATCCATTTTATAAAGGGGCCCGTAATCCGGCATGATCATGATAACACTGTGATAAGAGCTTCCCACTTTGACTTGCATGATATTTATGGAAGAGAATTGGACAGACAATACACACTGTTGTTAACATACAAATTCTTAGAGGCTTTGCGGCCGATGAAAAGGAGGAAGTTCCATGATCTTGAATGTGAGTGGTATCGTTGGTTTGACACCTGGGACCTATACATAGCATTGAACACACTATTCTTACACCCTACTGAGTCATAGTGGCCGCCATTGATTGATGAATTAATAGAAGGGCTTGGGGACATATTCGACAAAAGAATTTTGCTGAGTGAGGAGACAGATAAAGGGGAGCCAGACGACCCTTATGAAGCTAGTTTAACAACAGATCATCTCTGGAGGGCTACTTATCCCTCGCATGTTTTCACCCTCCACACTCTGTTTCGTACTGTGCTTCTGACCCCTACTTGGTCGAGGGTCATCACTAAAGATCTACCTTGGGCTCTGCCCATTATTATCACTCTGTCCCTCAGGACATTTTACCTCGGATTCCTCTCGACCTAGAGAGGATCCAAGATTTGATCTGGGACTTACTACTATATGATCCCCCCAATCCTCTGGCAATGGTGTAACGACCCGTCATCCTATAATCGGGGATCCGATTACTAAATGGGTACCGAATCATTAAAATTTGGAGCAAAACCAGGATCTCAATAAGTCTGAAAAATAAATGATAAACTAAGCTAAACATTCCACATCACATTGAATTGTAAAGGAAGTGCAAGAATTAAAAATTATTACAATTCGACTCGACTCAACAAATAATTATATATTCAAACTGAAAAGAAATAATTAAGCGTACAAGCCTGAAAGGAAAATAACAAGTACATTGGGGCATACCCCAGAACAGTGGTTGCTGACGCGCAACCCGAGACAACACCCTCTACGCTGCGCCTATCTGAAACCCTCACCTGAAAACTGCAGGGGTGAGTCTCATCGAAATAGACTCAGTAGGGATCCTCCGATCCCCACCACCCACTCACGCACCCACAAGTGCAGCAACATGAATATAGGCAATCTAAATAAATAAAACAGTAAATACAATTCCCAAATTTCGATATAAAACATATGCATTTGTAAATGCAACATGCACAACTTTGAAACCATTCTACCACGAAGTCCACAACTAGCGTCTCAGCTAAACACACAAACTACGCAGCCAAATGCGAAAAACATCGACCCACTGAGACTAAACAGCAACCCTTCGGATAGCGTGCTGGCTACTCCGGCCTGACCGGCTCTAGGTGGTTCTACTTCTCCCATTACGAGTGACACTCCGACTGTACCACTCCTACACCGGTACTAGCTATACCCTGGAGTACACCAGGTGACCCTCTCTCTAGGCGTCACCCCACTACTCTCACATCGGCGCCGTGTCACTCCCACACCGACACAGGGTGCCTAAGCGCTAACAACTGTCACTCTAGGTCCACGATCGCACAAAACACAACACAGTGCGATCCGATCACGTAGAAATCCTCGTCTCCGAAGTACGATTTTAAACATGGGTTTAACCAAATTACCTAACAATGTAAACACATGTTAATTGTATGAATTAATGGGGTTCCATCTTGAATCGCGTCGTCCGTGGCCGACGTCATTCATGACCCCTAAACTGGTTCATATGGAAACTGGCCTCAGAAGATGGCCTAAATCGCATCGCCCCTGGCAGCCACCATTTAAAATAGCGTCGCTGTCCCCAGACGCTATTCAATACAGAGACAGAATCCCCTGATTTGGGCTAAATCGCGTCTCGGGTGGAAGCCATCATTTAAAATGGCGTTACTGTAAGGACTGAGGTTTCGGGTTCAGTATTCGGGTCGGGTTCGGGCCGGATCCTCTGGTTTGGACCCTGAGGGGTCTTGAGAATTTTGACTGAATGACGTCTGCACTTGGCGACGCCTTTCAAACGGCGTCTTGCTTGGTGGACGCCATTTAAGTCTGCTTGCTGTTGTGCCACGTGGGCGCCACGTGGACGGGTTTCGGGCCGCGAGAGTACGACCCCTGTCTTGTCGTCTGAACGGCGTCCGTAATGCACGACGCGATTCAGACTGCGACTTTGCGATGTCAGTGTACGGTGCCTGACATGTCGTCTGAACGGCGTCCGTGGTGGTCGACGCGTTTCAGAGCGCTGTCAGTACGGCCCGTCCTGTCACCTGATAGGCGTTTGTCTCTGTCAACGCGTTTTAGCCAGTTTCTGATTGACCCCGCGAGCCTCCCCTTCTTTCCCTCATTCTCACCTTCACTCTCTCTCTCCTCGCCCTCTCCGCCCTCTCCGACTCTCTTTTCCCCTTTCCCTTCCTCTTCTTCCTCTTCCACCACTCCAACACCTCCCTACCTCTCACCTCTACCACCACCACTTCCTTCGCGGCGTTCCATTCTCCGGACGGCGGCCGACGTCCCGGCGGAGTGGCGACGTCCTCGGGGGTACCGGCGGCGGTCTGCGGTGCGGCGGGTCGGAGGCACGGAGCTTGGAGGAGTTCAAGAACCGGTAGGGGGACGAACCTTGCATGGACTGTGGTTATCTTGCTTGTGATTTCCTTGGCGTGGCATGATGTGTTTTGGGTTAGAATGAGCATGTTTAGGGGGTTTTCTTGTGGGTATGGCCGTGTTCGGGATTGTGGAATTGTAGCATGCTTGTGGTAGTTTGATTTCCCGTTTCTCCCCCTTCCGTTTTGGGCGTTTTGGGGTGTTTGGGGTTAAGGGGAGAAACCCTCGGGTTGAACCATGGAACCAGATTTCTGGCGCTAAACGGCGTCGTGCCTGGTCGACGCCTTTTCGAAGGACGTCGGGCCAGTATGATGCCATTTAGGCAGAAATCCCCCCTGTTCGAGGTTCCATGAGTTTGGGGTTCTGGCGCTAAATGACGTCATGTCTGGACGACGCCATTTCGAATGGCAACATGCCAGCATGAAGCCATTTAGACAGGAAAATCCCCCGCCTAAGGCTTCTGCAACTTTGGAATTCTGGTGTGAATGGCGTCTGTGGACTTTGACGCGTTTTAAACGGCGGCTTCCCAGGACGACGCGTTTTAGGGCATAATCTGATTTAAATGAACCTGTTTGAGAGGCTTGAATGGCGTCGACCTCGGTTGACGCGATTCAAGACAGAACTGCATTAACTCCTGTTATTAACACATGTTTAACGGTTGGATAGTTCAAATACATGCTTTAAGTTGTACACTGAAACTGAGGATTTCTGCGTGGATAGAATTACATCATCTGTGTGTGTGTGCTTATGCGGATATGGAATTGGAACTACTGTGGTTTACGTCTGTCACCTTGGGCCGATGGGGGTGGGCCTTGGTGTCTGTGAGGCATTGTTGCCGTACCGGTGGGAGGAGTGGTACATGTTGTGTTTTTCCTTTGGCTGAGGGAAGCAGAACCACCTTGAGCCCGTCGGGCCGGAGTAGCCGGTGCACTATCCGAGGGGTTGCTGTTTGGTCTCAGCGGGTCGAGGTTTCCCTGTTTGTCGTGGCAGCTTCCGGCGCGTTCCTTGCTGTGGAGCTGGTTGTGGTACTGTTGGAGTTGTTTTACCCCCTTTAGCCACTGGGCCTGATGTGACCTTTGATCAAGGTTACGAGTGGTACCCTTCGCCCTTTGGCCTGACGCAGCCCGGGAGGTTAGGGTTATGGGTAGTTCCTGTAGCTTCGGCTTGACGGGGGTTCGCCGGTCCCCACGGCCCTCCTGAAGCGCTGAGGCTTGGCGTGGAGGAAATCCGGTCGGTAGGACAGTAGTCTAGACTGCTTGTATGCACACGTAGCTGGGCAGTGGTGGTTCACTGGTCCCAGCTAGTCCTAGTTTGACTCACTGCCTCACCCTACGGTGCCCCGGAACACTGTAGGGGCGGACAGGCGTGAGTGTTGGTGGTGTTGTGAGGCGATATTTGACTTCGGTCGACAGTGTGGTTCGGTCGCTTTGTGGACTTTGGCTGTGAGACGTGACTTTGTGTTGGGTTCTTCGGGTTACTTAGAACTGTTCCTGCTTCACTGCTTATGCATACGTTTCATATCAGGTTAGAGAGCTATGTTTACTGCTTTGTTTAATTGCCATATATTTGTATTATTGCTCTTGTGGGTGTGTGAGTGGGAGGCGAGGGATCGGTTGATCCCTACTGAGCCCAATTCTGGTGTGGCTCACTCCCTGCGGTTTCAGGTGTGGACCTCGTGGCGTGTGGCGGCGTGTGGTGTCTTCTCGGTGTGCGGGCCAGCAGCTGTCTCTGTTCTGGGGTATGCCCCGACGTTGTTGTACTTTACTTCTGCCTGTACTTATTTAATTTGTTGGACCATGTAATTATTGTTGGACTGTATACAGACATTGCTATCTTCCTTCCTACGCACTTGTTATATCTTGTAGTCCGTGTGATTGTTATATTTAGCCTTGTTTAACGCTTACTCCTCCAGATGTGTTGTGTGAGATCCGGGTGTGAACCCGCAGTTAATGGGCCGACATCCATTTAGTGATCTGGTCTCCGGTCATAGGATGGCGGGTGGATCAGAGCATGAGAGAGAAATGAGAAGAGAATGAGAGGAATGAGAGAGAAGAGAATGAGAGAAATGAGGGAAAGGAAGGAGGGCTTCAGAGCATCATCCGAAACTCGCTAAAACGCGTCGTCCAAGACCAACGCCAATCAGACAACAAGACGGGGTCGTACACTGACAGATGTCTGAATGGCGTTGACCATATGAGACGCCATTTAGACGATAAGATCGGGGCCGTACTCTCGCGGCCTAAAACCAGCTCACGTGACACATTCTAAAACGCATCCCCCTAACCGGACGCCGTTTGAACCACGTTGAGCAAGCTCGACACGAAAAAGAACCCATACTCCAACCCCACAAGGGCCCAAATCAAGGGGTTTGACTCCGAAACCGACACGATAACCGGATCCGAAACCTCAGTCCTTACAAATGGTGCCATTTCTTCCCCCTCATGATCATCCCCCTTTCAAAATTCATTCTTGTTTCACGATGAATATTAAAAATGTCCAAAAAAAAAAAACCCGATTTGGCAACCTCTTCCTCTTAGATCTTTGTTAAAGAAACCTCATCCTACTTGTCCGGACGTACCCTATTTCACGGGTTGCTCGGACAGGATTCTCTTCTAGATCTACTCTGCCCCTCCGCTCGGGAGGATTCACCTATATTTCTTCATGTACCCAATGATTTTCATCCTTCTTCGTCCTCCCTAGGTCAGGATAGTGAGTCTAGTGCTAGGTAGTTTAATGAAGTTAGTCAGATTAGGAAGTCTAGGAAATCTAGGGGTAAGAGAATTCCAAATAGATACCTCCAATAGTTAGTGTCTAAGTGCTTCCATTCTATCACATCCCTCAATTATTAGAGAATCCAATCAAGTTGTCAGAAGAGCTTGAGATAGATGAGTTGGTTGATGATGGGTACGGGGTGTGTGAATTAATACATGAAAAGGACCCCGTCATTGAAGAAGAAGAAGAAGATGAGGACGCAGCTGAGGCATATGCAAGCGAAGTAAAGAGATTTGATGAACCTTCAGCTGCTGTAGAAGAACCTACTAAAGAAATCAATCTAGGAATCGAGGAAGAACCTAGGATTGTCCTCATTAGTCAAAGTCTTTCAAAATTGGATAGAGGCATTGGTTCGAGTTCTTAGAGATTATAAGGACACTTTCGCCTGGAGCTATGAAGATATGCCGGGGTTAGATTCTTCTCTAGTGGAGCATCGGTTAACATTAAAAGATGGAGCTAGTCCGGTTAAACAAAAATTAAGGCGATTCCACCCACAAATGGCTTTGAAGATGAAGGAGGAGGTCGATAAGCTGCATAAAGCCAAATTTATTAGAGTTGTCCTCTATCCGCAATGGGTGGCTAACATAGTTCCGGTCATGAAGAAGGATGGGAAGGTTAGGATATGTATTGACTTCCAAGATTTGAACCGGGCGTGTCTTAAAGATGATTTCCTATTGCCTCACGTAGATGTGCTGATCGATAATACAGTTGGATTTGAGACTCTGTCTTTCATGAATGGCTTTTCAGGATATAATCAGATTAGATTGGCTGAGGATGATCAAGAGAAGACGCCATTCACTACACCATGGGGCACATATTGTTATGTGGTTATGACGTTTGGATTGAAGTCAGAGGGCTATGATGGCTATATTCCATGATATGATGCATATAAATTTGAAAGTGTATGTGGATGACTTGCTGGTGAAGTCTAAGACCAAAGCTGAGATTGCAGAAATTCTGGCAAAGGTTTTGGCAAGATTAAGAGAATATCAATTGAAAATGAATCCAAACAAGTGCGTATTTGGTGTCTCGTCAGAAAAGTTGTTAGGATTCATCATGAGTAAACGGGGCATTGAGATCGATCCCAACAAGGCCAAAGCTATTATAGAAATGCCACCTCCCAAGATTTTGAAAGAGTTGAGAGGATTGATGAGGAGGTTGCAGTTTATTCGCCGTTTTTTCTCCCAGCATTCACAAAGGTGTAAACTGTTCTACGAGCTTACTAAGTCGGGAGTCAAGTTCGATTGGGACAATAAGTGTCTGGAGGCATTCGATGGATTGAAGAAATATCTTGCAAGTCCTCCTGTTTTGAGACCACCATCTCCGGACAAGCATTTAGTTCTTTACATCTCTGTCCTGGATGACGTAGTGGGGGTTGTCCTAGCACAAGAAGATGAAGAAGGAAAGGAGAGGGTAGCCTATTATCTCTCAACCCCGCAGAACAGAGGTATACGGCAATGGAGAAAACATGTGCTGCATTGGTTTGGGTAGTTCAGAAGCTGAAGCATTATTTCCTGATCCATAAAGTCCATCTCATCGCTAAGATGAATCTAATCAAATTCCTTCTTGAGAAATCTGTCCTTAGAGATCGTTTAGCACGTTAGCAAAGCTTTCTATCTCAATTCGATATCATCTACATTAAGCAAAAAACAATAAAAGGCTATGCCATAGCAGAACACCTTGTTCATCACCCTTTACCCATATTTGATCCGGTTCGGTCGGAATTTCCAGACGAGGAATTGATGTCCATTAACAGAATCAAAGACGATATGTGGACTCTGCATTTTGACGGAGCTCTGAATTCCCACGATAAAAGTATTGGCATTATTCTTCTATCACCTGAAGGTGTCACCATTCCCCAAGCCTTTCAGCTTGCCTTTCATGTTACCAATAACATAGCTGAATACGAGGCTCTTCTTGCCGGCTTCGAGGCCGCTCATCTCCATGGTGCCACCAAATTGCGGATTGTAGGTGATAGTCAGCTAATTCTTCGCCAAGTGCTTACCATGTACCATACCCTTGATCCCAAGCTCAAGCCTTATCAAGAACTTACCTCAGCTTATGCCAAGCTTTTCACCAAATTGATTTTCGTTCATGTTCCTCGAAATTAGAACATCTTAGCTGACCTCTAGCTTCTCTCGCGTCATCTCTGAATTTCCCAATTATCAAACAATCTGAATTGATCATCATTTATAAGCGTCTCTCTCCTGCTATAGAGGACCCTTCCTTTCTTAAGATTAAAGAGAAATTGCTGAAGAAGGTCAGAGATGGAGGTATTATGGAAAAGAGAGAAATCATGCTATTGGAACTGCAAGAGGAGATGGATGATGAAGAGAAACCATGGTACTATGAGATTGCCAAATACTGTGAAGATTAGTCGTACCTTGAAGAAGCCACAACTGAAGAGAAGAGGGCTATCAGGAGAATTGCTTAGAGATACACCCTGGTTGGAGGCGAGTTATCTAGACGTGGATTTGATGGTATTCTTCTGAGATGCTTCGACGAAGATGAGCTTTGGAAGATTATGGAAGGAGCTCATGCTGGAGTTTGTGGTGGCCATGTTAATGGACAGATGTTATCAAAGAAAATCCTTAGACAAGGATATTATTAGTCAACCATGGAAGAAAATTGTGTAGGGTTTGTTCGTAGGTGTGCTAAGTGTCAACTTCATGCCGACAAGATCCATTCTCCTGCATCTTCACTCCATCCTATTTTCTCTCCATGGCCTTTCTCCATGTGGGCTTTCGACATCATTGGACCTCTCGGTGATCCTAATTCCGGCACTAAGCAAAAATCTTTCATCCTCACTGCGATGGAATAGTTCATCAAGTGGACAGAAGCCGAAACTTACACAAAAGTCAAAGCATCAACCGTTTGCAAGTTCATCATAAAGAACATCATCACAAGGTTCGGGATTCCAAGCACTATTGTCACCGACAATGGACCATAGTTCATATCACAAGAGCTGAAGGACCTCTGCAACAGGTATAAAATTGCATTGCATCATTCATCTCCATATTATCTCTAAGGCAATGGCCAAGCATAAGCAACTAACAATACTTTGATAAAAGTCATCAAGAAAATGTGTAAATCTAATCGATACATAGACTGGCCAGAGAAACTAATCGAGGCTCTATGGGCATACCGAACTTTAATATGCACGCCCACTGGGCAGACTCCATATTCCTTAACATTTGGAATGGAGGTGGTAGTTTCACATGAAGTCCTCATCCCGTCCTTAAGAGTACAATAGAATAAGGAGTTTTCTCTTGATGAGCATCGCTCAGCACTCCTCGCTCAATTGGAACTTTTAGATGAGAAAAGATGGTAAGCTTCTAATCACTCTCGAGTATATCAAAAGAGATTAGCATGTTTTTATCAAAAGAAAGTCACTGAACGAAAATTCAAAGTCGGTGAAATAGTTGAAAAAAGAATTTTCATAAAACCTGGTGGTCCGCGTTCTAAACTCAACCCAATTGGGAAGGACCCTATGTTGTAAAAGAAGCTTTTTCTAGTAATGCCTACAAACTACTTAATGCAGAAGGCTAAGAGTTTAACTCACCTCTGGAATGGTTTATATCTTAAGAAGTACTACCCTTAGGTTAATGTGTCGATTAACATGGTGCGAAGACCAATGGAGTCAGAAAGTTTGAAAACTCAAATTCCCTCGTTAGTCTTTGGTAATCTAATTCAAATGCATTATTGTATACACAAATACGCTTGGTTCGTGAGTAACAAGAGATGCAAAGCCCAAAGAATGCCGGAAGCTTGACTAAAGGTGTAAAAGTACAACTTATTCTTTTTAAAAGAAAACTTCTGTTTTACTTTCGGCCCACAATGTCGGAACGAGGCGTAGAATAGACTACCGAAAATACCCGCCATCTTAGTAGGAGGCCGTCATAAAGAAAAAAGGGGAGATCCGCCCCACAAAAAAAAAGCGAAAGAAAAGCACAAAGGCAAAAGCCAACAAAATCAAAAGGCCACCCACATTACAAATGTTACATCAAAAGGCCACAAAATCAAATGAAAAGGGAGCGCAAGGTCGTTAAATACCTCGTAAAAGTGAAAATGACCAAATCCCAACAGATAATAGGGTAAAGGAGGGACATCTTTCTAGGTCTCCGGAACCCTCTCGTGGGCCTTCTAGACCAATTTTTTCTTTCTTTCTAAAGAGGCGTACTCCAAACTTGAGGAATGGCCTAGGTTGACTAAGGGTCAGACTATCGAATGGGATCACGATCAAAAACATAATTCAAGCACAATGAGTCTGGGTTAGGTTATTAAAGAATGATTAGGGAATTAAGATGACGAATAAGTATTCTCTTTTGATCCATGTACCATGCTGGTCCTTAGTTTATTTAGTTGATGTCATATCTCAAAACCACAAAAAAATTGAATATCTCAAAACCACAAAAAAAATGAATATTTCAAAAAAAAAAATGAATATTTCAAAACAATTTTTTTTTTGAATATTCCAAAACCAAAAAAAAATGAATTGAATATGGCAAAATCATAAAAAAATTGGATATTTCGAAAATTGCAATTGCAAAACAAAAATATTTCAGTTAGCAATTGTCTACTAGATCATGAATGTTGCATGTCCTTAATTTTCAGTAAGTATTTGCATGCTTGTATGCTGCATTGTCTTTAATTATTATTATTTGCCTTCATTAAATAAAGGCTTTGCCCCTTGACCTTTATACTGAGGATAGGATCAAGAAACTGATTACTTAACCGGGCAAGGGGCTAAGCAAGAACAAAAACTTAACCTGTTTGTTCAAGTCACATGCAGGGCACAAGTATTTAAGGAGATTCAGAGTTAAGAGGGACAATGAAAGTACAAAAAGAGTTTCATCCATATACCGAAAGTTCCATGCAGAGGTGTGACAAGATGAAAAATCCGTCATCAAGACTGAAAAAGAAAAATACATCATCAGCCGCCAACAGCCCTCACGGTTGACTCTCCCCGGCACCCTCATCGAATTGGCTCTGCGCCTCGTCTGGTCCCTCTGGCGCTTGGCTAGGTGGTGGCGGTGGCCCCATCGCGCTCGGTCCAATCTGGCTGGAAGATATGGGGACGCTGGCGGTAAACGCACTCCCGTGCCCTCTCTCCTGAGCTCGCTGGCGGGCACGGCGGTAGCGCTCTGATAGCTTAAGATTGTGTCATTAAAAACCCGAGCTAACAATCATATTTTAATCCGCTCATGTAAACTAATTTTAGCAATAGCAATGGTGAGTCCAAGTCGATTCCACAGGGAGATAGAATTCTAATTTTTGAAAACTTTGAATTTTAATTAATCTAAAAGATAATTTATAACTTGAATTAATTCATTAACTACCTATTCAATAACTTGAAAGAATGAGAGGTTTGAAATGAGATTATATTACATCTAAACAACTAGTTGAATTTAAGGTTAACACTAACTACCTAATTAAACTGAGTTTACAAATCTAACTGACCTAATTTTTAAAAGAACAAAGACAACCACATTTAAAGTTGAGAAGAGAGAGAGATTAATAAAAGATTGCAAAAATACTATAACTTCTAAATTGAAATAGCCAAGTTTATGCAGCAAGAAACAATACACAATAATAACTTAACTCAACTAAACTAAAATAAGCCAACAGAAATACAAAAAAAAAAAAGGTAAAATATGATAATAATAAGGCAGGTTGCAGCAGTGGCCCTGGTGGGACTTTGGGACAGGGCAGGAGGGTGCTTCTGTGGACTGGCTGGAGAGGCAGTAGGCGAGGAGGTGAGGCTTGACGTGTGCTGGACGTGGAGAGCTTCAGTGGAGGTGTGTGAGCGGCGGGGAAGCTGGCTACGCGTGGAGCAGCGCAGAGAGCTTCACTGGATGTGCGCTGGGGACGTGCATGCATGCGCGTATGCACGCTGGAGCGGCTGGTGTGCGCTGGTGCAGCAGGTGTGCGCTGGTGCAGTGGGGGGGGATGTGCATGCATGCACGTTGCCGCGTTGGAGGCGCGTTGGAGCACGGCGGAGGCGCGTGGCAGCACGGGGTGCGGCCTGGCAGGGCGTTGGGAAGCGCTGGAGGCCCGTGGCAGTGCGGGGTGCAGCCTGGCGGTTGGTGCGGGCTCGAGCGTTGCCACGTGGAGCGGTTGCTGGTGGTTGGCGCGTGCGGCGGCCGGCGAGAGAGAGAAGAGAGAGACAGAGCGAGAGGGAAGAGAGAGGCGTGGGAGACAGAGAGAGAGAGCGTGTGGGAGAAACTGAGAGGGAGGAAGAGAGAGGCGTGGGAGACAGAGAGAGAGAGCGTGCGGGAGAAACTGAGAGGGAGGAAGAGAGAGGCGTGGGAGACTGAGAGGGCGGCAAGGTGCGGTTGAGAGACTAAAAGAGAGAAGGAGAGTGCTAGGAGGGAGGAAGAGAGAACAGAGAGAGTCGGAGGAGGAGAGAACAGAGAGAGTGCTGGGAGAGAGCGAGGAGGGAGGAAGGTTTCGGCTGAGAGAGGCTGAATAAAAGATAAGGATTAGGGTTCGTGAGGGTCCTTTTAAAGAAAAGGGAAGGAAAGATTTAAAAAAAAAAGAAAGTGAGAGAAAGGAAGGCGGCTGGCCCTTCTTGGGTTCTTTGGGCAAGAATTAGGGCAACCCTAATATAATATGAGAAGTAAATGACCAGTTCGCCCCTGCTTTAGCCTTTTAGCCAATATGAAGTCAAATTTTGTTGAGATTCGAACATTGGACCTCCCACAAATTTTCAGAAACTCCACCAACTGCACTGCATCATCGGCAGGTCTTGTTCACATAGAATAAATGTAAATTAGCATATCATTACATTTATTTATTTATTTCATCTCGGTTTTGTCAAAAAACCGCAAACACGCTATTCTCCAGTAATCACATGAAATGATGATGTTTTTAAGTCGGAATTTGACGAAATCGGTACTGTTGGAATTGGTACGAAATTATCTATCATTTTATGCTATTTTACAGATAAAAACGTGAGTGTGATGCAAAAGATTGCCTTTAAATGACAAATTTAACAATTTATCATACCCCCCAACTTACTCATTGCTAGTCCCTTGGCAATGCAAATAAGGAAAAATTAGGACAAACAATGAATTATCATGTTTCATTTTTAGTTATCTTTCACAAATAATTTAAGTGGTAGCTGATTGGTTAAGCTAAAGTTTTCATATCCCACAATATTTTGATCCGCGACAGGTGATTGTGCATGCAAATTGGCACACTTAGAACTCGTTTCCGACCTTTCTGGTATATTCTTGCCTTTACAACCATTTAGATAAGACTGCCTGGGGAAGAGAAGAGAATAAGAGATTTCCCGATCAGTCAGCGAGGATCGTTTTTCAGCTCCCGCCCCGACTTAGCACTTTTCACGACTTGGTCATATTTCTGGTACGATGGACTTTTTAGCGTGGCTTTTTTATTTAATTATACTTTTGCTTTTGAGAGTGCGTACTTTTTTCCACTCTCTTTGAATTGCCTGAGGGGAGGTGCGTACTTTTTGCCACCTACCTTCCTTTAACTCTTTTAACGCCTTCTATTGCCTTTAGTGTTTACAGCTGTCCATTTTAAATGACGGCCTCTTTTAGAGTGCTGAGTGGGACAGTCCCCTATTACGAATCCTAACACATTCCTTTCGTTCAACCTAAAAAGAAAAATTAGAATAAGTAGTCTTATCCTTAAGGTTAATTCTAGGAATTCTATACTTTTAAGATCTTTCATTTATTCTAAATTGCCGTGTGTGTGTGAAAATTATCCTGCCGTGGATTTTTGTGAAGTGGGATATTTAAACTTTGAAGGCTCTTTAACCAATGTGACTAACAAAAAACTGATTTGTTTAAGATTTACTTAATGAAACATGATTTCATGCAATTTTCATACGATGTGAAAAGAAGTTTTTGAAAGAAATTTTAAAATTTTGACCATTTTTCAGTGAAAGATATCAATTTTCTTCAAAAGATTTTCAATAAATGCATATCAAATTGATTGTCCCACCCTCCAACTTGATTGACATTGTCCTCAATGGCATAAAAGATATGAAAAACATGCCAGCCGTAAGAGAATTGTAAAGGAGAGAAACAACCTGTGATGAAGAGGATGCGACTTACCAAAGGCGACTGCTGCTTAGAGACCTAAAAATGAAAAGAAATACAAAAACTGAATTAAAATATTGGGTTGCCTCCCAACAAGCGCTAATTTTATCGTCTTCAGCCAGACGGAAGTTCAGATAATGTGGATCACTCAGTTCTATGGATTCAGGTGGCTCATTTTGAAGATTTTCAATAAATGGTTTCAACCGTTGACCATTAATGGTGAAAGTGTTCCCACTCTTGGGATTTAGAGCTCCATGATCGAAGGCTTTAATGACCACGAATGGTCCATCCCATATGGATTTCAGTTTTCCTGGAAATAGGCAGAGCCTAGAGTTAAATAGCCAAACTTTCTGATTTGGAAGAAAGGATTTTCTCACAATATGTTTATCATGGAAAGCTTTTGTTTTGGCTTTATAAATCTTTGAATTTTCATAGGCCTCGTTGCGCAACTCTTCTAGCTAACTTAGTTGTAAGGTTCGATGGGCACCAGCTTGGGCTAGGTCCAGATTGACTTGTTTAATGGCCCAATAAGCACTGTGTTCCAATTCCATCGGAAGGTGGTACGCTTTTCCAAAAACTAGGCGATAAGGAGACATGCCAATAAGAGTTTTGTAAGCGGTCTGATAGGCCCATAAGGCATCATCCAATCTTTCAGATCAATCTTTTCTATCGGGCCTAACGGACTTTTGCAGAATATTCTTAATCTCTCTATTGGAAACATCCACTTGGCCACTGGTTTGGGGATGATAAGGGGTAGCTATTTTGTGATTAATCCCATATTTCTTAAGCAAAGTTTGAAACTGGTAATTCGTGAAATGCGTTCCCCCATCACTTATGATAGCTTTAGGCCACCTGAACCGAGAAAAGATATTCTTCTAAACGAATTTAATGACCACTTTATGATCATTGGTTCGGGTGGCTACTGCTTCAATCCACTTGGAGACATAATCCACCGCTATCAGAATATATGTATGTCCAAAAGAGGGTGGAAAAGGTCCCATAAAGTCAATTCCCCAAACATCAAAGACTTCAACCACCAAGATTGGGTTGAGTGGCATCATATCCCTTTTCACCATATTTCCAACAGCCCGACATCGGAGGCAAGTTTTGCTAAATTCATGGGCATCTTTGAAATGTGTGGGCCAGCAAAAACCACTTTGCAGAACCTTGGCTGCAGTTTTCTTTCCCGAGAAATGGCCCCCACAAGCCAGATTATGGCAGAAGTTGAGAACACTCTGTTGTTCTTCTTCAGGAACACATCGCCTAATGATTTGATCAGGACATAATTTGAATTGTTTCCGATCCTCCCAGAAATAATATTTCTCCTGGGAAAAGAATTTGTCCTTCTCACTTTTAGTCCATCCTTCCGGAAGCTGATTAGTCACCTTGTAATTGACAATATGAGCATACCAAGGTGCAACAGTGTGAGAAATGGCTAGCAGATGCTCATCAGGAAAGGAATCTGTTATTGGTGCACTCTCGGAAATCAGAATTCGGGATAGGTGGTCAGCTACCACATTCTCAGAACCCTTCTTATCCCGAATTTCCAAATCAAATTCCTGAAGGAGTAAGATCCATCTAATAAGTCTAGGCTTTGCATCCTTCTTGGTCAAAAGGTATTTCAGAGCTGAGTGATCAGAATAGATTATGACTTTTGCCCCTAAAAGATAAGATCTGAATTTTTCTAGGGCAAAAACCACAGCTAATAATTCCTTTTCTGTAGTGGTATAATTCATTTGAGCATCTGCAAGGGTGCGACTTGCATAATAGATCACCACGGGACACTTGTTGATTCTTTGTCCCAAAACTGCACCGATAGCATAATCAGAGGCATCGCACATGATTTCGAAGGGCAAAGACCAATCTGGAGATTGAAGAATCGGAGCTTTGGTCAAAGATTCCTTCAGAGAATTGAATGCCTTGATGCAAGATTCATCTATTTGGAAAGGAATATCCTTAGCTAGGAGAAGAGTTAAAGGCCGGGCGATTTGAGAGAAATTGTGGATAAACCGGCGATAGAACCCGGCATGGCCAAGGAATGAACAGATCTGTCTGATCGAGGTAGGAGGAGGAAGATTGGATATGAGATCGATCTTAGCTTTATCTACCTCTAACCCCCTTTCAGACACAATGTGGCCTAGAACAATGCCCTCTCGAATCATAAAATGGCTCTTTTCCCAGTTAAGTATCAGATTGGTGTCTATGCATCTTGCTAGCACCTGTTTAAGATTTTTCAAACAATTTTCAAAAGAATCCCCGAAGATCGAAAAATCATCCACGAAAACTTCAAGGAATTCTCCCACCATATCGGAGAATATAGCCATCATACACCGTTGAAATGTGGCTGGTGCGTTGCATAATCCAAATGGCATTCTCCTAAAAGCAAACGTGCCATAAGGGCACGTGAAGGTGGTCTTTTCCTGATCTTTCGGGTAAATAGCCACTTGATTATACCCAGAGTACCCATCTAAGAAACAAAAGTACTTCTGGCCCGATAAATTTTCCAGAATCTGATCCATGAATGGGAGTGGAAAGTGATCCTTCTTAGTCATGAGATTCAGCTTTCGGTAATCAATGCACACTCTCCATCCCGTGGTGGGCCTAGTGGGTACCTCTTCCCCATGATCATTCTTGATAACCATTAATCCAGATTTCTTGGGTACCACTTGGGTTGGGCTGACCCATTTACTGTCCGGTATGGGGTAAATGATACCCGCATCCAGGCATTTCACAACATCCTTCTTCACCACTTCTTTCATATTGGGGTTAAGCCGCCTTTGCATCTCCCGACTGGGCTTAGAATTCTCTTCCATATAGATGTGATGCATGCAAATGGACGGGCTAATTTCCTTTAAATCAGCCACCGACCATCCAATGGCACCCTTGTGGTCTTTGAGGACCTCGGTTAATTGGGCCTCCTGTGGCGATGTGAGATTTGCCGCAATGATGACCGGGAGAGTTTGGTCCGGGCCCAAGAAGATATACTTGAGAGACTCAGGTAATGGCTTGAGTTCAAGCTCAAGAGGGTCCTCTAAGGATGGCAAAGCGGGCTCAGATTGTAAGGCTGGTAAAGGTTCAACCTTGGGCCAAGATGTTAATGGGCTGGGAGAGTCCTTTAAAGTATTGGCTTCCTCCAAAAGGTCATGTGTGAACATCTCATTTTCTTCAACCAGATTATCCAAGATATCAATAGTATGACATTCTTCTTCATGATCTGGATATTGAGATGCTTTGTAGGCATTAATCTTGACCTTTTGACCCCCAAATGAAATGTCCATCATGCCAGTTTCACAATTTATATTAGCTTTGGCAGTGGCTAAGAATGGACGACCTAGGATGATCGGGGTGTGAATGAGTTCCTCTGGTAATGCCATATCCAGAATAAGAAAATCTACGGGAACATAACAATCATGAACCTTCGAAATAACATTCTCAATTAATCGCCGTGGAGTCTTCACAGACCTATCAGCCAACTGCAAGATGATGGGTGTGGGCTTTACTTCCCTAATATTAAATTTCTCGTAAATGGCTGTTGGCAAGAGGTTCACACTAGCACCTAAATCCAATAAAGCTCTATCAAATGTAACTCCACCTAAGTCACATTAGATCAAAGGTGCTCCAGGATCCTTCAACTTCTTGGGTAAATGATTCAACACAATTGCACTTACATCTTCTGAAAGCCGAACCTTTTCGGGTGCCATTCTAGATTCTCTTCGTGGAGTATATAATTCATTGAGAAACTTAACATAAGCTGGCACATGCTTGATGGCATCGAGGAGTGGAATATTAATCTGGACTTGTTTGAATAAGTCCAACAATTCCTCATTCTGGGCCAGTTTCTTCCTAGCATTGGGCTTAGGTAACAAAGCATTTGGAAATGGCACCCTAGGTTGATAAGAACTTGGACTTTCATCCATCTTCCCTTTTCCTTTCGGATCCTCCTCCAACTTCTCCATGTTGGGTTCAGCCTCACTCTCACTTTCAATTTCTTGAGGCCCATCAGTGGAACCTTCAGCTAATTTTCCATCTGTATATGGGTTTTTTAAACTTTTCCCACTCCTAAGAGCTGAAATGGCTTTAGCATTCTTAATTGCGGCTCTTTAGGTTGTGGTAACGGGCCAGGCTGAGGTAAAAGGCCCGATTGCTGTGAAAAACCCGGAGGTTGATTCCTTGGATTGACAATAGGTTGACTAGAAAGTTGATCCACTTCTCTTCTCATCGTAGCTTCAGCTAGTTGACCCATTTGACTTTCCAACTTAGAAATGGATTGTTGCTAGGTCAAAATCAGTTGTTGGAGTTGAGTGAATTTGTCATCAAAGTTGGGTTGAAGAGGTTGTTGGTAAGTGGGTGGAGGATGGTATTGGGTTGGTTGTCCAGATTGGAATGAGTGGTAGTGGGCCGGTTGACCTGATTGGAATGATTGGTAGTGGGCCGGTTGAGAGAATTGGGCCTGAGATCCCCTTGCCTGAACATTTCCGTAGAAATTAGATTGATGTTGAAATGAATTCTGTGGCTTTTGGGCTTGATGCATAGGAGGATTGGACATTGGTAATGGGGCCTGCTGATTCTTCCAAGAAAAGTTAGGGTGGTTTCTCCAGCCAAGATTGTAAGTATTTGAGAATGGATCATTATTAGGCCTGGAGAATCCCTGGGCAGCCTGAACTTGTTCCTGAATGAATAGTGGAAGTTGGGCCGCAGTAGGGCATTCATTCACTTGATGGGTTGGACTTGCGCATAAGGCACAAATGTCATGATTGGCAGAAGATGGGCCTTCATATGGACTAGATTGTGTTGGGTAAGTAGGCTCTTGCTTGTTTAAGGCCAAGAGTTGGTCTAATTTCTGGGCCAAGATGTCTACCTTATCCAATTTCTGATTAATCAGATTTATGTCCATTCTGGATTCGGGCTCTCCACGGGCCTTAAGTTCATACATTCCAGTCCGTTTAGATGGCCCAACAGACCTCTCATAAGATGATAATGAGGCATGATTGATGGAATTTTCACTTAACATCTCAAAAAGATCATAGGCCTCATCTTCATTTTTCATCATAAATGTCCCTCCACATGAGGCATCCACCATTTGTCTGAACTGTTCAGACAATCCTTCATAGAATGCTTGGACAATTTGCCATTTTGAAAGTCCATGATGAGGGCATTTCCTAAGCAATTCTTTCAGTCTTTCCCAAGATTCATGGATCAATTCCCCGGGAGTTTGGGTAAAACTCGTGATGGCCCTTCTCATGGTATTGGTCCGCCCTATAGGGTAGAACTTTTTGAGAAATTCTTTCTGCATTTCTTCCCATGTCCTAATGGGACTTCCTATAGTCCCCAACCAATATTTAGCCTTATCCTTTAATGAAAAGGGAAATAAGGTCAACTTAAGGCCATCATTGGTGAAATTCTGGATCTTCACCGTGGAACAGATTTATAGAAATTCATCCAGATGCTTATAGAGATCTTCATTAGTATTCCCATAAAAGGATGGGAGCATCTGAATGGTGCTAGATTTAATTTCATATTGATTGGCTGGATTCTGAGGAAGATGAATGCAAGATAAACGTTGATATCGATTTGGAATGAAATAGTCCTTCGTTTGCTTCGATGGGTCATGATTATCAGCCATTTGATCGTGTGGTGGGTTCCTTTGGTGTAGGATTCTCTCGATTTCAGCAAATGGTCCTAGAAGGTTAGGGTTTTGAGATCTCCTACCTTGCATACACTAGGACTGAGAGAGAGAGGATGGATTTGAATTTTGTTTTCTATTTCTTACTTTTTTTTTTTTAAATGCAAACAATTTTGGCAAACAAATTACCCTAATGATCTAATGTTAACCAAGACTCTCTATGTGAATTTTCTTACAAGGTGAATGGGGTCCACCTCAAGTCACAACCACAATCAATCAACGGCCAGGTAAGAGTTGGGGTAATGGGAGGCTCCCCCTACTTTCGTAGGGACCTAATTAGAGAACCACTTTCCCGCTTAGGCATTTGCTTTTTTAACCTCTAGCCTAGACACCGTTGCCAAAAGTGGAGGCTGTAGACACGCTAATTTTGATATCATTTCGAGTAAATTTCATATCATATAATAATGCCTCATAATGGTTTGATATTTAATCATTGATTAATTTTTATTGATCTTTTTGAGTGTCAGGTTTAACAGACATGTTTAAGTTAATCAATTAAATTGATTTTAGCTCAAATTTCAGTTAAAATATTCAGAATTCTAAAAGACGTCGACCTGTGTGGACGCGATTTAGAGTTTATTCCTATTTTAGCGTTTAAATTTGAATTTTAATCAATTGATTAATTAACTAAAAAGCGTCTGTGAAGGCTGACGCGTTTTAGGTTTCCTAGGCTATTTTAACTTCTCTTCCGGATGTTTATCCTTATGTTAATTAGTGTAAAAGACGTTTGCATATGTAGACGCGTGTTAGCCAATAAAGATAAAGATAAGTTTTCCCGGATGTTTATCCTTATCTTAATTAATCTGAAAGGCGTCAGCCATGGTGGACGCGTTTTAGATAATTGCAGATAAAGATGAATTAATCTGTATTTATCTGTCAATTAAGATAGATAAATCCTAGATTTTTCTATGTTAATCGCGAACGCAGAAAAAGCCTATAAATACCTTACATCTTGAAGAGTAAAAAATGTTGAGCCATGTTGAGCCCCATTGAAGAGAGAGCATTATTATAGCGAGTTGAAGATCGAAGCAACAACGTCGGAACGCCGGAGCGCTGCCATTTCCAGAAGTCGGCGTCCTTTCAAGAATCTTCATCCTTTCAAGGATTCAACCCATTGGGCATAAGTGTTTCAATTCTGCATTTTCATTCTACATCTCCATTAATCTCATTCTTCATAATCACTTCATGCAACACACACCACTGCATCAATCTTTCAAAACCTATTTGATTTAAGGGGTTTCAAAAGCTATTTAAACAAGTAAGTTTGTTGTTCAATTATATGCTTAAAATCATGATCAATTTAGATATTACTTCTACTTAAATTCTCATCTTCATCTTTCTTTTTTCTATTTCTGCTGCACTCAACAACAACAAGAGAACAAAAGGGGAAATCAAGCACAAAGCCAAAAGGATTTCTGGACGATCCTAAACCTCAAATTCAACAGCAAGAACAAAAGAACAAAGAAAGGGCTCTCTTTCTTCAGCCGGCTGAAGGAGGGGAATCAAGGACTCAACATCTTCCGCGTTCAAACAGGTAGGCGATCAAAACTCTCTTTTGAAACTTTTAAGTCAAAAGTTTCTGGCGATCACTGCACTTAGTTATCGTTTTTAATAAGTTAGTTTACACTAAACAACATAGATTTTTCATGTTAATCACACGAGCATTTTAAGCACCTACAGCTCTTTTGGCGATCACGGTGGGACTTGGTCTTGCCATCTTTTAGTTTCTTTTTGTTCTTGCTATCATCAATCGGGCACCCACGGTGCACCATTTGTGTCTCTCGACACGTCCTCAACAATTGGTGAGTGTTTTAGTTTAATTAATTTCCCTCGTGCACCACGTGCACACCCCAGTGGCAAGATCTTGCCCTCCCCTTGATTAGTTCAAAACGCTGTTTTTGTGATAAAAATGATGTGTGATTGATTGATTTCCTAGTTGTTTAGTTAGTAAATCATCCTGTTAAAACCTGGAACTAAATTTTTTTTTGCATGAGTCGATTGTTTACTGCTTTTTATCCTGTTTGAGGAGGATTTAACCCGGAAAATCCTCCTGCAAAACTATTTCTGCGAACTTAAAAGCGTCCAGGAGCACTAACGCGTTTCAAAACCGCGTCAACACCCCTAGACGCCTTTCAGTCTTCATATCTTCTCTGCTGTCTGCATCTGGTTCTGCGAAAAAATTAAGTTATGTGTTGAATGGCGTCGACTATCATCGACGCGATTCAGACAGTTTCTTAGTTATTTTTCAGATCTGTTTCTGCGAAAAAATTAAGTTCTGTTTTGAATAGCGTCAACTACCATCGACGCTATTCAGACTGTTTCTTAATTATTTTTCAGTTCCCAAATTTCTGTGGTTTGAGTGCTAGCTACCCATTATTAATTAAGCATTAGAGGCCATCCAGGCCGTAGGGCATACGCATTGAGGCGAATACCCTCCTTTTCTTAGGAACACACTACTCGACGTCAGCAACTCTCTCTGATTGGGTTGGTCCCTTGATCAGACTAGAGAAGTTGACGTTGAGACCTCCATAAGTCCCCAAAATCAAGGTATTCCTCATTGATCATCGGGCTGGTTGTACCAATTGAAGTCCCGGCTAGATTCCGAATGCGTTGTGAGAGAAAACCCTAGAGAATAACGGTGGAAATCGAATTGAAACAAGTGGAAATCCAATTCAAATAACTCAACAAGGAATCTTAAAATCACGTTAAACATCCACTTGTTTGATTAATCTCTGTGCAACTTGTTTGTCAAATCTTTGAAAAGGGAATCTAACATCATGATGCTGCGATCAGGCAGGGACTTGAGTATGGCTCAAGACGCCATCATCAACTACGAGGGAGATGCTAATGCCCCTCGCGATTCGGACTACAACTATGAGAACGGGAGAGATGCTGATGCCTCCCGTAATTCCGTCCCCATTCCATATCGACAAGATGGGAATGTCCGGACCCCTCTCTTTCATCCACAGGATCGATATCCTGATTTTCCCCCGCATGAATATGCGATTCCTAATCCCGATCTAGAGGGGGACATGAATCAGAATGATCACTGATCTTTGATCCTTCGTGTAACGACCCGCCATCCTATGACCGGAGACCCGGTCACTAAATGGATGTCGGCCCATTAACTACGGGTTCACACCCGGATCTCGCACAACACGTCTGGAGGAGTAAGTGCTAAACAAGGCTAAATATAACAATCACACGGACTACAAGGTAAGCAAGTGCGCAGGAAGGAAAATAACAATGTCCGTATACAGTCCAACAATAATTACATGTCCAACAATTAAATAAGTACAGGCAGGAGGAAGTACAACAACATCGGGGCATACCCCGGGACTATGACAGCTGCTGGTCCGCACACCAAGAAGACACCACGCTTCTGCTTGCCACGAGGTCCACACCTGAAACCGCAGGGAGTGAGCCACACCAGAAATGGGCTCAGTAGGGATCATCCGATCCCCTGCCTCCCACTCACACACCCACAAGTGTAACAACAGGAATATATGGCAATTAAGTAAAGCAGTAAACACAACACCCAACTCTGATATGATACGCACGGTAAGCAGTGTAACAAGAACCATTCTAAGTAACCCGAAGAACCCAACACAGAGTAACGTCTCACAGCCAAAGTCCACGAAGCGACCGAAGTCAAACGTCGCCTCCCAACACTACCACCACAGCTCACGCCTGTCCACCCCTACAGTGTTCCGGGGCACTGTAGGGTGAGGCAGTGAGTCAAACTAGGACTAGCTGGAACCAGTGTACCGCCACTGCCAGCTACGTGTGCACACAAGCAGTCTAGACTACTGTCCTACCGTCCGGATTGCCTCCACGCTAGGCCTCAGCGCTTCAGGAGGGCCTTGGGGACCGGCGAACCCCCGTCAAGCCGAAGCTACAGGAACTACCCACAACCCTAACCTCTCGGGCTGAGTCAGGCCAAAGGGCTAAGGGTACCACTCGTAACCTTGATCAAAGGTCACATCAGGCCCAGTGGCTAAAAAGGGTAAGCCAACTCCAACAGTACCACCACCAGCTCCACAGCAGGAAACACGCCAGAAGCTGCCACGACAAACCAGGGAAACCCCGACCCGCTGAGACCAAACAGCAACCCCTCAGATAGCACAACAGCTACTCCGGCCCGACGGGCTCAAGGTGGTTCCGCCTCCCTCAGCCAAAGGTAAAATACAACATATACCACTCCACAGACACCATGGCCCTTCTCCCATCGGCCCATGGTGACAAACGTAAACCACAGTCATTCCGATTCCATATTCGCATAAGCACACACACACACAACATGATTCTATTCACACAGGAGTCCTCAGTCTCAGCGTACAACGTGAAGCATGCAATTGACATCATCCCACAGTGAAACACATAGTGAAAACCAGGATTACACATCTCTGTCTTGAATCGCGTCGACCGAGGTCGACGCCATTCAAGTCCCTCAGACAGGTTCATTAAACAGTCAGAATATTCCCTGAAACGCGTCATCATAGGGAGTCGCCTATCTAAAACGCGTCCAGGTCCACAGACGCCATTCACATGTAAAATTCCGGATTTACGACCCTCACTCGGGGTGATTTTCCTGTCTAAATGGCGTCATGATGTCCCGACGTCCTTCTGAAAGGCGTCGTCCATACATGACGATATTTAGCGCTAGAACCCCTAACACAGAAAACCTCAAACAGGGAGGTTTCTGCCCTAAAAGGCGTCGTACTGCCCTGACGCCCTTCTGAAAGGCGTCGACCAGGCACGACGCCGTTTAGCGCCAGAAACCAGGTTTCCTGGTTCAACCCGAGGGTTTCTCCTTTTACCCCCAAACACCCCGAAAAGCCCCAAAACAAGAAGGGGAGGAAGAAGAATTCGTCTATCACAGGCATACTACGAAACCACGATCACAAGCACAGCCATTCCCACAAGGAAACCCCCTAAACATGATCAATCTAGCCCAACCACATCATGTTACGCCAAGGAACACACGAGTAACACATGCAAGGTTCGTCCCCCTACCGGTTCTTGAACTCCTCCAAGCTCCTCGCCGCCGGTACACCGCACCGCAGACCGCCGCCGGTACCCTTGAGGACGCCGTCACTCCGCCGGGACGTCGGCCGCCGTCCGGAGAAGGGAACGCCGTGAAAGAAGTGGTGGAGGTAGAGGCGAGTGGTAAGGAGGCTATGGAGTGATTGGAAGAGGAAGAAGAGGAAGGGAAGGGGAAGAAGAGAGTCGGAGAGGGCGGAGAGAGCGAAGAGAGAGAGAGTGAAGGCGAGAATGAGGGAAAGAAGGAGAGGCTCGCGAAGTCAATCTGAATCCTGCTAAAACGCGTCGATCGAGGTAGACGCCTATCAGTCTGACAGGACGGGCCGTACTGACAGCGGTCTGAAACGCGTCGCCCACCGTGGACGCCGTTCAGACGACAGGACAGGCCGTACTGACAACGCTCTGGCGCCGCACCCTGACATCTCAGAGGTCACAGTCTGAATCGCGTCGACCAACCTGGATGCCGTTCAGACGATGTGACCGGGGCCGTACTCTCGCGGCCCGAAACCCGCCTACGTGGCGCACACGTGGCACAACAACCTGCAGACCTAAATGGCGTCCACACAACCTGACGCCTTTTGAAAGGCGTCGAGCAGTGCTGACGCCATTCAGCCATGAATCTCAAGACCCCCTACAGGGTCCAAACCAGGGGATCCGGCCCGAACCCGACCCGAATACTGAACCCGAAATCTCAGTCCTTACATTCTCCCCCCCTTAAAAGAATTTCGTCCTCGAAATTGCAACCGCTCAACGCTCAACTCGGCTAACCATCACACGCCGACACACACCAATAACAACAATCATTCTTACCAATCACCCACACAGGGTTCCAACACATTTACGCCGAGTTAACTAAGATTCTCAATTCTGACAAAAGCTGATAGATCAAATATCCACATACTAGCAAGGCACAACTACAATCCACATACTAGCAAGGCACAACCACACACTAGCAAGGCACAAATTACAAAACCGATTTCTCCACCAAGCCCCAATACACAAAAGTGCTACGAGAGTTCACAACCACTTCTGAATAAGACAAGACGAAAGTGCTCCTCTAGTCTGATATCTCGAATCCCCACCAAGAGATGTAACACTACTCAACGTCCCGGCTCTTACTGACCACTCGGTTCCTGATCTGACTTACTCTTCTGGGGACAATTTCTCAGAAAATGGACCTTCTTACCACAACCAAAACAGCCACTAGAGACCAATGGGCACGTCCGACTGCCATGATCACCACCACACTGGGAACAATGACCTCCCGCATCCTGCCTCGCTCCCTGCCGCCTGCTAGCCACAGACTGCATCCGATGAATCGGACCTTTGCTGCCCTCACCACAAGGCATCTCTTGGGACCTGAACTCGAAGGAACTCGGACCGCCTGACGAAAAGACCGTTGATCTGCTCCTGCCTTGCTGCTTCCCTCGTGCCGAACGCTCCAATTCTCTCGCCATCTGCTGTAATTGAGTCTCCACCGCTGCCGCGCATCGTGCTGCTGACGCCAGATCCCTACAATGCTGAGGTGCCACCATTGACCTCAGATCATAACGAAGTCCGTCCACAAATCTCTCTGTTCTAATTTCCTCGTGCTCAGATATATGTGGTACGAATCTTCCAAGGGCCACAAACTTCGCTTGGTATTCTAAAACCGACATGTCGTCCTGTACCAACTCCATAAACTCCATTGCCTTCGTCTTCCGAACGTGCCTCGAAAAGTACTGTCCACTAAATTCTTTCACAAACATCTCCCAAGGGATCTCTCTCAAGGACTTATCTGCAAACATCATTTCTCTGGTGGCGACCCACCACTCAAATGCATTGTCCTTCAATAAGTAAGTCGCCAACAAAGTCTTGTCATTCTCAGCACACTCAAGAACATCAAATGCCTTCTCCATTTCCTTAATCCAAAGGGCTGCCTCGTCTGAGACTGGCCGTCCTGTGAAAGAAGGGGTCTTCAACTTCAAGAACCGCTCCAAAATCGTAGACTGACCGTCTCGGGAATTGGATCCCTCACTCCCAACTCCTTGCCGGTGTCTAGACGTAGCCCCAATCATAGCTTCCCTGAAACGGTCCACATCATGACCTTGAGCCCTCGAACCACCACCATCTGTTCTCGAATCCCGAGCCACCGGAGCTCTCCTCTTCGGCGCCATCGCTGCCCCACAACATGCAAATCGAACCAAAACACGTCAAAACCCAACTCTAATATAAAACGTACGATAAGCAGTATAGCAAGAACCATTCTAAGCAACCCGAAGAACCCAACACAGAGTAACGTCTCACAGCCAAAGTCCACGAAGCGACTGAACCACACTGTCGACCGAAGTCAAACGTCGCCTCCCAACACTACCACCACAGCTCACGCCTGTCCACCCCTACAGTGTTCCGGGGCACTGTAGGGTGAGGCAGTGAGTCAAACTAGGACTAGCTGGAACCAGTGTACCACCACTGCCAGCTACGTGTGCACACAAGCAGTCTAGACTATTGTCCTACCGTCCGGATTGCCTCCACGCTTCCATATTCGCATAAGCACACACACACCACATGATTCCATTCACACAGGAGTCCTCAGTCTCAGCGTACAACGTGAAGCATGCAATTGAAATCATCCCACAGTGAAACACATAGTGAAAACCAGGATAACACATCTCTGTCTTGAATCGCGTCGACCGAGGTCGACGCCATTCAAGTCCCTCAGACAGGTTCATTAAACAGTCAGAATATTCCCTGTAACGCGTCGTCATAGGGAGTCGCCTATCTAAAACGCGTCCAGGTCCACAGACGCCATTCACACGTAAAATTCCGGATTTACAGACCCTCACTCGGGGTGATTTTCCTGTCTAAATGGCGTCATGATGTCCCGACGTCCTTCTGAAAGGCGTCGTCCATACATGACGTCATTTAGCGCCAGAACCCCTAACACAGAAAACCTCAAACAGGGAGGTTTCTGCCCTAAAAGGCGTCGTACTGCCCTGACGCCCTTCTGAAAGGCATCGACCAGGCACGACGCCGTTTAGCGCCAGAAACCAGGTTTCCTGGTTCAACCCGAGGGTTTCTCCTTTTACCCCCAAACACCCCGAAAAGCCCCAAAACAAGAAGGGGAGGAAGAAGAATTCGTCTATCACAGGCATACTACGAAACCACGATCACAAGCACAGCCATTCCCACAAGGAAACCCCCTAAACATGATCAATCTAGCCCAACCACATCATGTTACGCCAAGGAACACACGAGTAACACATGCAAGGTTCGTCCCCCTACCGGTTCTTGAACTCCTCCAAGCTCCTCGCCGCCGGTACATCGCACCGCAGACCGCAGCCGGTACTCTCGAGGACGCCGCCACTCCGCCGGGACGTCGGCCGCCGTCCGGAGAAGGGAACGCCGTGAAGGAAGTGGTGGAGGTAGAGGCGAGTGGTAAGGAGGCTATGGAGTGATTGGAAGAGGAAGAAGAGGAAGGGAAGGGGAAGAAGAGAGTCGGAGAGGGCGGAGAGAACGAAGAGAGAGAGAGTGAAGGCGAGAATGAGGGAAAGAAGGAGAGGCTTGCGAAGTCAATCTGAATCCTGCTAAAATGCGTCGATCGAGGTAGACGCCTATCAGTCTGACAGGACGGGCCGTACTGACAGCGGTCTGAAACGCGTCGCCCACCGTGGACGCCGTTCAGACGACAGGACAGGCCGTACTGACAACGCTCTGGCGCCGCACCCTGACATCTCAGAGGTCACAGTCTGAATCGCGTCGACCAACCTGGACGCCGTTCAGACGATGTGACCGGGGCCGTACTCTCGCGGCCCGAAACCCGCCCACGTGGCGCACACGTGGCACAACAACCTACAGACCTAAATGGCGTCCACACAACCTGACACCTTTTGAAAGGCGTCGAGCAGTGCTGACGCCATTCAGCCATGAATCTCAAGACCCCCTACAGGGTCCAAACCAGGGGATCCGGCTCGAACCCGACCCGAATATTGAACCCGAAATCTCAGTCCTTACACTTCGGATCTCGTCAACGCCCTGGGAGTTCTTGCCTCCCGACTGGACCCTCAGCAGTTCGAGGCGATCCAGTTTATTTTGAAGGGGAAGGCACCCGTACAGCCTGCTGAGCCGAACCCTGTGGCTCCCCCTGTTGTTACTCGACAACCTCCTCTTCCTCCTCCTTATATCCATCAGGCCATGGAAGGCCTTCACCTCACTTCTCGGCCAACTGGGTCACAGCTTTCATCATCTAGGCAACTGGCTAGACCGCAAACGCCTATTTATCAAAATGCCCTCGGGCATGGCGGAAGCTCTGCCGGACCTCCTCTTTATTGTCCTCCCTGTCCAACGTACTCTAGGCAGCAGGCCTATCAAGTACTTCCACCTCCTCCTCCTCCCCAGGCAGATCTGACCACGCAAACGTTGCTGGCCAAGATGGAGCGCATGGATGAGCAGTTCAACAACCTCTAGAAGATGATGGGGGTTAAAGCTGTACCAGAGATCATTTTACCGAGCCTGCCAGTATTCCATCTGCCACCCTCTGAGATGCCAGTGTACCGGAAGTACAACGGTACTGGTAACCCCTTCACACATCTGAAGGAGTTTATGTACAAATCATCTTTCTGGCAGAACGACAAGAGGTCGTTGGCCTTTTTGTTCAGGAGATCTCTAGAGGGACCAGCCCTCGAGTGGTTCTTTTCTCTGGAACCCTCCGAAGTAGAGGATTACGGTATCGTTTCACGTAAATTTATCCAACGATACCAGGACAGAGTTGCACCCTCCTTGTCCATCACTGACCTCATTGCAGAAAAGATGAAACCTGATGAGGAGTTTGTCAGTTTCGCTGACAGGTGGCGGGGCCTGGCTGAAAAGGTGAAAGATCACTTGTCCGAGTCCGAGCAAGTGAAGATGTTAATTTCCAACGCCACGCCCCAGTTCAAGCTAGTCCTCTCCTTGAACAATTTGACTAACATGGCAGAGCTCTATGAAAGAGCACGGTACTGCCAAAATGCCTTCAAGGACGCTACGTTCTCTAGCGTCTTTGATCCTCACAGACCTAGCAGACCTCCACCTCGGAAGCCTGCAGTGCCAAATTCTCCCAGCACAGGTCCGACCACTGAGGGCACGCTCTCTCACGAGCAAGTCAGTAGCATGAACAATAACTCACCCCAGTTCGTGAGGAACCAGCAGCAGTACCAGAGGCCACCGCAGCCGAACCAACAAGGGTGTAGGCAGCAGCAGAACCCCCATTATCAGCAACAGTATCAGCGGCCCCAGCAGCCGAATCAGAACCAGCAACAACTACAACAACAGCCGCAACGGCAACAGCAGTACCAGCAGCCCCAACAACAGCAATATCAGCAACAGCAACAGCTACAGTATCAGCCGCGCGCACCGCTGGCGTACCATAATGTCCCTCCTCCTGGTGACTACAACCAGCAGAGAAGACCTCCAGGCCCGAAGAGGGCAGAATACCCGGCCCTCCCAGAATCCTTGGCAGATATCTTCAGTGCTCTAATGGCAGCTAATGCCTTAGTTTTGCCAAGGGAAAAGGCCGTCTGGCCTCAAAATGCCGACACGTCCAGGTATTGCTACTTCCATAGGCAACCTGGGCATACCATTGACACCTTCTTCCAGTTCAGAGATTATATTCATGATCTCAATGAGCAGGGCGGCATAGACTGGGAGGAGATGAAAAAGTATATATCAGCCCTAAAGGCGAGAAGACCACAGCAGCAGCAGCAGGAGCAAGCAAGACCGCCAGCACAAGCAGCAGCACCACCCAACATGGGCATAGTGCAGAATCCACTCCCGGAGCACCAGAACCAAAACCAAGTTGCTCCCATTTTGACGAACAACCAGTCTGAGGCTGGTCGTGGGCAACAGTGGAGAATAGATGACTCTTCCTCTCTTTGTTCAACGGGTCACGTTCCAAGTACCGCAGAGCGACCACCACGCCGCACCATCCACATACCTAGGCCGCAACCCATTACCATCACCCCTCTACCGACACCCACATATCACTCGCCCACACCCAGTAACCCATTACCACTACCTGCCTTCCTCAAGCCCATCACGCCCCGCACTCCTACGCCATCATATAACCCCCCGCAAACCAATAACGCGCCCCTCCTACCATCTAGGCCATTACTACGCATACCATTTCCTACTTCGCCCACTACCACTACCATCTACCCAGATATCCCCTTACCATCCAAACTGCTATTACGCGTACCATTCCCCACTTCACCAACCACTTACCCATCCACCATCCAACCCTCTAGGTCTTTAATCCGCACCGCGCCATCACCACCTAGCCCTACGCCATCACCTACGTACCAACCCTCTACGCCATCCGCACCATCCAACTCTGCGGTACTTAAGGTGTCACCCGGATCCTCCACGGTTGAGGAACATGCGCTCCGGAGTGGAAGGATTTTCAACAAAGTCTTTCCTCAGTCCACAGTTAGAGACGGCCCATCACAGCCGACTGAGGAAGCCCATAATGAAGAGAGTGCACCAGGCACTCAATATGACTTGTTGAAACATCTGGATCGAACACCGGCACGGATCACTATACTTGAATTGATCAAAAGATCCAAGATTCACCAAGAAGCCTTAATGGAATATCTACAGAAGGTGATGGTCAATGAGGACGTGCCGGTAGAAAAAATTGCAGCACTACTAGTTCCTCAGGGGGAACAACCCTCCATTACATTTCACACATCGGAACTAGCACCACCGGCAGCAAGAAGCATGGCTTTGAGCATCACGGTCAACATCTGTAAGAAGGCCGTGGATGCATGCCTGGTAGATACAGGGGCTTCGATCAATGTTTTACCTCCGAAGACCCTGGAGCTATGCGGTGTGCCCAAAGAAAAATGGCTGCCCAGCCCCATCTCAGTAACGGCATATGACAACTCTACCCGTTCCCCTCTGGGAATGGTCTATTTGAAGGTGGAGCTGGGCCCTGTAAGTCATGCAGAGGTCGAATTTCACATCCTGGAAATCGACCCTTCTATAAATGCCATTTTGGGTCGTCCTTATATTAAAACTCTTGAGGCGATTCCCTCTACGAATCACCAATGCCTCAAATTCCCTTTCAAAGTACGAATTATTAAAGTGATGAGCATGCCGATCCTTGCTGCTGCTCATACCTTAAATATTAAATCTGCTGTCTTACCTGGCCGACAACCTTTTCTGTCGGTATTACAGGTCTACCGTCCAGTGGCTGATCCTCTAAAAGCCGCCACTATTTCTCCATACCCGTTAGATGCTATAAAAAGGGGGAAGTGCATGAGTACCCCAGGATGGAGGATTATGATGAAGAACGACTACGAGCCTGGAAGAGGTCTGGGCACACAGTTGCAAGGCAGGACCACTCATGTTAAAAATCATCGAGTAGCACCTGGAAGTGGTCTGGGCTATAGGCCAAGAAGACTGAAGCAAGATCTGGCTTAGCAAGCAGAAATCGAAGAAGGTCCGAAAATCTGGGAGACAATGTCTACACCACCCAAAGAAGGCCGAGATCCCTTAACATGGACCCTGTGTATGCACTTTGTGAAAGGGCCCATACTTAGCCACGACAACACGGTGGTCATTACTTCCTGTTTTGACTTCCATGATATATATGGGAGGGATTTGGCCAGACATTGCTCTGAACTACTTACGTACCAATCCTTGGAGGCTCTACGGCCTATGAAAAGGAGAAAATTCCATGATCCCGAATGCGAATGGTACAGGTGGTTCGATCTGAGAGACCTTTATATTGCACTGAACAGATTGTTCCTAGATCCTGCAGAACCCAAGTGGCTGCCGCAGATTGATGAGCTGATTGAAGGCCCTGGTGCCATATTTGACAAGCGGATATTGCTGTCTGAAGAAACCGATGAAGGGGAACCAGATGACCCTTATGAAGCTGGTTACACTACAGATCTGCTCTGGAGGGGGACATATCCTTCACATGTCTTCATGCTCCATACTCTATTTTGTACACTGCTCTTGACCCCGACTTGGTCGCGGGTCATTATTGAAGATATTCCACGGGCACCGCCCGTCATGATTACTCTGTCCCTCGGGACCTTATACCACAACCTCCTCTCGATCTAGAGAGGATGTATAATTTGATCTGGGACATATTGCTATATGATCCCCCTAATCCTCTGGCCTTGGTGCCACTTCCTCCATCTGATTCTCCTCCCATTTGTATTCACTCCTGCTTCATGTATAATTCCTCTGATACCAAAAAAAAAATGCCAATTTTACAACAAATTCTTCTCAAATCTTTATCGAGGAAACATCTTACTTGTCCGATTGTACCCCGTCGCGCGGGTCTTTCGGTCAAGATTCTCTCTTAGATCTACTCTGCCCCTCCCCTCGGGAGGATTCTCTTGTATTTCCACTTGTACCCCAGGATTTCTATCATACTTCATCTTCGTTAGGTTATGATAGTAAAGTTAGGCAGTCTAGTTTTAGTCAGGTTAGGAAGTCTAGGAAGCCTAAGGGTAGGCAAATTCCAGATAGATACCTCCAGGACTTAGCTGATAGATGCTTTTCTTGCTCTTTGATCCCTCAGTTCTTAAAAAATCCAATTCAGATGCCAGAAGATTGCATGGACGATGAGTCTGTCAATGATAGGTACGGGGTATATGAATTAGTGCATGAAAAGGACCCCATTGTTGAAGAGGAAGATAACGAGGACGCAGTCGAGGCATATGCCAGTGGAGTGAAGAGATTCGACGAACCCTCAGCTGTCGTAGAAGAGCCCACCAAAGAAATCAATTTAGGGATTGAAGACGAACCTAAGGTTGTCCTCGTCAGTAAAAATCTTTCTACAGAGGATGAGAAGGCAATGGTACAAGTACTTAAGGACTACAAGGACACTTTCGCCTGGAGTTATGAAGATATGCCGGGGTTAGACTCATCTTTAGTTGAACACAGGCTGACATTAAAGGATGGAGCTAGTCCGGTCAAGCAAAAACTAAGGCGATTCCACCCACAAATGGCTCTAAAGATGAAGGAAGAGGTCGACAAATTCCATAAAGCCAAATTTATTAGAGTTGTCCTCTATCCACAATGGGTGGCTAACATAGTCCCGGTTATGAAGAAGGACGGAAAGGTCAGAATTTGCATTGACTTCCGCGATTTGAACCGGGCGTGTCCTAAAGATGATTTTCCATTGCCTCATATTGATGTACTCATCGATAACACTGCTGGCTATGAGACGTTATCATTTATGGACGGATTTTCATGATATAATCAGATTAAGCTGGCAGAAGAGGATCAAGAGAAAACGTCATTCACTACACCTTGGGGAACATACTGTTATGTCGTCATGCCATTTGGATTGAAGAATGCTGGAGCCACTTAACAAAGGGCTATGATGGCAATATTTCATGACATGATGTGTAACGACCCGCCATCCTATGACCGGAGACCCGGTCACTAAATGGATGTCGGCCCATTAACTGCGGGTTCACACCCGGATCTCACACAACACGTCTGGAGGAGTAAGTGCTAAACAAGGCAAAATATAACAATCGCACGGACTACAAAGGTAAACGAGTGCGCAGAAAGGGAAATATCAATGTCCGTATACAGTCCAACAATAATTACATGTCCAACAAATTAAATATGTACAGGCAGAAGGAAAGTACAACAACATCGGGGCATACCCCGGGACTAAGACAGCTGCTGGTCCGCACACCAAGAAGTCACCACGCTTCCGCTCGCCTCGAGGTCCGCACCTGAAACCGCAGAGAGTGAGCCACACCAGAAATGGGCTCAGTAGGGATCATCCGATCCCCTGCCTCCCACTCACACACCCACAAGCGTAACAACAGGAATATATGGCAATTTAAGTAAGGCAGTAAACACAGTTCTCAAACCTGATGGGAACCGTACAATAAGCAATGTAGCAAGAACGGTACCAAGTAACCCGAAGAACCCAACTCAATATGAAACGTACGCGTAAGCAGTGTAACAGGAACAGTACCGAGCAACCTGGAGAACCCAACACAAGGTCACGTCTCACAGTCAAAGTCCACAAAGCGACTGAACCACACTGTCGACCGAAGTCAAACGTCGCCTCCCAACACTGCCACCACTGCTCACGCCTGTCCACCCCTACAGCGTTCCGGGGCACTGTAGGGTGAGGCAGCGAGCCAAACTAGGACTAGCTGGACTCAGTGTACCGCCACTGCTAGCTACGTGTGCACACAAGCAGTCTAGACTACTGTCCTACCACCGGATTGCCTCCACGCTAGGCCTCAGCGCTTCAGGAGGGCCCTGGGGACCGGCGAACCCCCGTCAAGCCGAAGCTACAGGAACTACCCACAAACCCAACTCTCCCGGGCTGCGTCAGGCCAAGGGCTAAAGGTACCACTCGTAACCTTGATCAAAGGTCACATCAGGCCCAATGGCTAAAGGGTAAACCAACTCCCACCAGAAACACCACCAGCTCCACAGCAAGAAACACGCCAGAAGCTGTCACGACAACCAAGGGAAACCCCGACCCGCTGAGACCAAACAGCAACCCCTCGGATAGCACACCAGCTACTCCGGCCCGACGGGCTCAAGGTGGTTCTGCTTGTCTTAGCCAAGGGTAAAACACAACAAGCACCCCTCCTTACAGACACCATGGCCCTTCTCCCATCAGCCCATGGTGACAAACGTAAACCACAGTTAACCCAATCCACATTCGCATAACACAACCACACATATAACATGATTCCATTCGCACAGTAAACCTCAGTCTCAGTATATAGTTAAAGCACACACGCACACACACACACACACAGGTGATGTAATTCCACTCACGCAGAAGTCCCCGTCTCAGTATACAACCCGAAACATGCATTAGAACCATCCCACCGTGAAACATGCACGAAATAACAGTATTAAGCATTCCTGTCTTGAATCGCGTCGACCGAGGTCGACGCCATTCAAGACCCTTAGACAGGTTTATTAAAAGCCCGATTTATCGTTAAAACGCGTCCACCGTTGAAGTCGCCTTTTAAAAACGCGTCTGGGTGTCCCGACGCCATTCAACCCAGAGATCCAGATTACAGAACCCTTAAACGGGGGCATTTCCTGGCTAAATGGCGTCATGATGGCCCGACGTCCTTCTAAAAGGCGTCGTCCATCCATGACGTCATTTAGCGCAGAACCCCTAACTCAGGAAACCTCGCACAGGGAGGTTTCTGCCCTAAAACGCGTCGTACTGACCCGACGTCTTTCGGAAAGGCGTCGACCAGGTACGACGCTATTTAGCGCCAGAAACCAGGTCTCCTGGTTCAACCCGAGGGCTTCACCCTTGAACCCCGGGCACCCCGAAAAGCCCGAAAACCAAAAGGGGAAGAAGAGAAGCTCAACCACATAATCATGCTACGAATCCACGATCACAAACACCGCTATTCCCACAAGGAAACCCCTCTAAACATGCTCAATCTAGCCCCACACACGCCACATCATGCCAAGAAGCAAACGAGTAACACAAGCAAGGTTTCGTCCCCCTACCGGTTCTCGAACTCCGCCAAGCTCCGTGCCGCCGTCCCGCCGCACCGCACACCGCCGCCGGTACCCTCGAGGACGCCGCCACTCCGCCGGGACGTCGGCCGCCGTCCGGAGAAGGGAACGCCGCGAAGGAGGTGGTGGAGGTAGAGGTGAGAGGTAAGGTGGTGTTGGAGTGGTGGAAGAGGAAGAAGAGGAAGGGAAGGGAAGGAAGAGCGTCGGAGAGGGCGGAGAGGGTGAGGAGAGAGAGTGTGAAGGTGAGAATGAGGGAAAGAAGGGGAGGCTCGCGGGGTCAACCAGAATCCGGTTAAAACGCGTCGATCGAGGCAGACGCCTATCAGTCTGACAGGACGGCCGTACTGACAGTGCTCTGAAACGCGTCGCCCACCGTGGACGCCGTTCAGACGACAGGACAGGCCGTACTGACAACGCTCTGGCGCCGCATGCTGACATCGCAGATGTCACAGTCTGAATCGCGTCGACGAACGTGGACGCCGTTCAGACGATGTGACCGGGGCCGTACTCTCGCGGCCCGAAAACCCGCCCACGTGGCGCACACGTGGCACAACAACCAGCAGACCTAAATGGCGTCCACACACCCTGACGCCTTTTGAAAGGCGTCGAGCACTGTTGACGCCATTCAGCCAGAAATCTCAAGACCCCTCCAGGGTCCAAACCAGGGGATCCGACCCGAACCCGACCCGAATACAGAACCCGAAATCTCAGTCATTACATGATGCACATAGATTTGGAAGTGTACGTGGATGACTTATTAGTTAAATCTAAAACAAAGGCTGAGCACGCCAAAGTTTTGGCAAGGGTATTAGAGAGATCGAGAGAATATCAGTTAAAGATGAACCCCAAGAAGTGTGTATTCGGGGTATCTTCAGGAAAATTGCTTGGATTTATTGTCAGCAAACAGGGAATTGAGATCAATCCCAACAAGGCGAAGGCTATCAGAGAAATGCCCCCTCCCAAAAACTTGAAAGGGTTGAGAGGATTAATCGGGAGGTTACAATTTATTCGCCGTTTTGTCTCTCAGCACTCACAAAGGTGTAAGCCGTTTTACGAGCTTACCAAGCCGGGAGTCAAATTCGATTGGGACGATAAGTGTCAAGAGGCATTCGATGGATTAAAGAACTATTTAGCAAGTCCTCCTGTTTTGAGACCACCATCTCCAGGCAAACCGTTGATACTTTACATTTCAGTCCTGGATGATGCAGTGGGGGCTGTCCTAGCACAAGATGATGAAGAAGGAAAAGAGAGGGCAGCCTACTATCTCTCTAAACTTCTCAACCCCGCTGAACAGAGATATACAGCGATGGAGAAAACATGTGCAACATTGGTCTGGGTTGTGCAGAAATTAAAGCATTATTTTCTGGCCCATGAAGTCCATCTCATCGCTAGGATGAATCCGATCAAATTCCTTCTGGAGAAATCTGTTCTTACTGATAGGTTAGCGCGATGGCAAAGCTTTCTATCTCAATTCGACATCATTTATATTCAGCAGAAAACGATCAAGGGCTATGCCATAGCAGAACATTTCGCTCATCATCCCCTTCCTCGATTTGATCCAGTACGATCAGAGTTTCCGGATGAGGAACTGATGTCCGTAAATCAAATCAGAGATTATATGTGGATTCTGCATTTTGACGGAGCTCTGAATTCTCATGGAAAAGGGATCGGTATCGTTCTGTTATCACCTGAAGGTGTCACCATTCCAGTCACTAACAATATAGCTGAATACGAGGCACTCCTTGCTTGTAAGGACTGAGGTTTCGGGTTCGGTTTTCGGGTCGGTTTCGGGCCGGATCCCCTGGGTCGGACCTTGCGGGGTCTAGAGAATTTCCTCTGAATGGCGTCGGAGGATCACGACGCCTTTCAAACGGCGTCTTGATAGGTGGACGCCATTTAGGCGAATTGCTGTTGTGCCACGTGGGTGCCACGTGGGCGGATTTCGGGCCGCGAGAGTACGGCCCCTGTCTTGTCGTCTGAACGGCGTCCATGATGGACGACGCGATTCAGACTGCCACCATGCGATGTCAGTGTACGGTGCCTGTCATGTCAGCTGAATGGCGTCCATGGTGGTCGACGCGTTTCAGACAGCTGTCAGTACGGCCCGTCCTGTCATCTGATAGGCGTCCTTCTCGCTCGACGCGTTTTAGGTAGTTTCTGATGACCCCCGCGAGCCCTCCTTTCTTTCCCTCATTTCTCACCTCTCACTCTCTCTCCTCTCCCTCTCCGCCTCCTCCGATCCCACTCTCCGCCATTCCCTTTCTCTCCTTCCTCTCCCACCACTCCAACGCCTCCCTACCTCTCACCTCTGCCACCACCACTTCCTTCGCGGCGTTCCATTCTCCGGACGGCGGCCGACGTCCCGGCGGAGTGGCGACGTTCTCGGGGGTACCGGCGGCGGTCTGCGGCGCGGCGGTTGGGCGACACGGAGCCGGGAGGAGTTCAAGTATCCGGTAGGGGGACGAACCTTGTATGTGTTGCTCGTGCTTTCCTAGGCGTGTTTTGATGTGTTTTGGGCTAGATTGAGCATGTTTAGGGGGTGTTCTTGTGGGTATGGCCGCGTTTGTAAATGGGGTTTCGTAGTATATTTGTTGTGGATCAACTGCTCTTCCTCCCCCTTTCCGTTTTGGGGCTTTTCGGGGCATTTGGGGTTAAGGGAGAAACCCTCGGTTCGAACCAGAGAACCAGGTTTCTGGCGCTAAACGGCGTCGTGCCTGGTCGACGCCTTTTAGAAGGACGTCGGGGCAGTACGACGCGTTTTAGGGCAGAAACCTCCCCTGTCCGAGGTTTAACAGGCTAGGGGTTCTGGCGCTAAATGACGTCATGGGTGGTCGACGCCTTTCAAAAGGACGTCGAGCCACCATGACGCCATTTAGGCAGGAAATCACCCCGACTGAGGGTCCGTCAGCTCGGGATTCTGGGACTAAAAGACGTCATGGGCGGGCGACGCGATTTAAATGGCGTCGGGAGACCATGACGCCTTTTAAGGCAGAAATCCCTTGGGTACTGTTTTCCTGAAATTCTGGATTTATCAACTGATTGGCGTCGTAGGATGTCGACGCGTTTCAAAAGGCGACCACTTGGGTCGACGCCTTTTAGGCCAGATTTCCGTGGCCTCTGTTTTATGAACCAGTTTAGGGAGACTGAATGGCGTCGGCCTTGGGCGACGCGATTCAGGGCAGAACAACACTAATTCATGCCAGTAAAACGTGTTCATACTGCTAGATAGTTAGTTAGTGCATGCCTTAGTGTACTCGGATTCTTCATGACCGGATGGCACTGTGTTGTGTGCCATGCGATCGCGGGCTTTTCACGTGACCGGATCGTACTGTACCGGGTTTTGATGGTTTTGTGTTACTGTGGACCTGGAGTGACATTGTAGCGCTTTATCACCCTGTGCTGGTGGGGGCGTGAGCACAGCGCCGGTGGGGGCGTGGGCGGGGTGACGCCTAGTGAGAGAGGGTCACCTGGTGAACCCCAGGGTCAGCTAGTACCGGTGTCGGAGTGGTACATTCGGAGAGTCACTCATGCTGAGGGAAGGAGTAACCACCTGAGCCAGTTGGGCCGGAGTAGCCAGCGTGCTATCCGAGGGGTTACTGTTTGGTCTCAGCGGGTCGGTGTTTCCCACTTTCGCTTGTGTAGACGGTGTTTCCTACTTACGGCTGTGTGGTTGGTGTGTTTCCCACTTTCGGAGGCGTGGTTGGCGTGTTTTGTCGAGACGCAAGTTGTAGGCTTCTTGATAGAATGATTTTAGAAATATGCACGTTACATTTCGAATGCATATGGTTCATATTGAGATTTAGGAGTAGTGTGCTACAGCTTTACTTGCCTTATTACCTGTACCTTTGTCACTGCACTTGTGGGTGTGTGTGTGGGAGGCAGGGGATCGGATGATCCCTACTGAGCCCAATTCTAGTGTGGCTCACTCCCTGCGTTTTCAGGTGTGGTCCTTGTGGCGTGTGGCGGCGCGTGGAGTTCTCCTTGGTGTGCGGACCAGCAGCTATCTTAGTTTCCGGGGTATGCCCCGACGTTGTTGTACTTTATTTCTGCATGTACTTAATTAATCTGTTGGACATGTAATTATTGTTGGACTGTGTACGGACATTATTATTTTACTTCCTGCGCATTGTACCCCTTGTAGTCCGTGTGAATGTTATATTTAATCTTGTTTAACGCTTACTCCTCTAGATGTGCGAATAAGATCCTGGTATGAACCTACAGTTAATGGGCCGACATCCATTTAGTGACCGGGTCTCCGGTCATAGGATGGCGGGTCGTTACATTGCTGGTCTCGAGGCTGCTCATTTCCATGGTGCCACCAAACTCAGGATTGTAGGTGATAGCCAACTGATTCTTCGCCAAGTGCTGACCAAGTATCGAACTCTCGATCCCAAGCTCAAGCCTTATCAAGAACTTACTTCTGCTTATTCAAAGTTTTTCACGAAATTGATCTTTGTCCATGTCCCTAGAAATCAAAACATCTTAGCTGACGCTCTGGCTTCACTTGCATCTTCTCTTGATTTTCCAATCAGCAAACAATCCGAATCAATCATAGTTCATAGGCGTCTTTCACCCGCCGTGAAATATCCTTCATTCCTTAGAACTAAGGAGAAGTTGCTGAAGAAAGTCAGAGACGGAGATATCATTGAAAAAAGAGAAATCATGTTGATGGAGCTGTTAGAAGAGATGGATGATGAACAGAAGCCATGGTATTATGAAATTGCCAAATATTGTGAAGATCAATCGTATCCTGAGGAAGCTACAACTGAGGAGAAGAAAGCTATCAGAAGAGTTGCTCAACGATACACCCTAGTTGGGGGAGCATTGTACAAGAGAGGTTTTGATGGAGTTCTTATGAGATGTCTAGACGAAGATGAGCTTTGGAAGGTTATGGAAGGAGCTCATAGTGGAGTTTGTAGTGGCCATGTCAATGGACAGATGCTAGCAAAGAAGATCCTTAGACAAGGATTTTATTGGCCAACTATGGAAGAAGACTGTGTAGGATATGTTCGTAGGTGTGCTAAGTGTCAACTTCACGCCGACAAAATTCATTCTCCTGCATCTTCACTCCATCCTGTTTCTTCCCCATGGCCTTTCTCCACGTGGGCTTTCGACATTATTGGACCTCTTGGTAATCCAGATTCCGGCATCAAGCAAAAATCTTTCATTCTCACGGCAACGGAATACTTCACCAAGTGGGCAGAAGCTGAAGCGTACGTAGAGATCAAAGCATCAACCGTCTGCAAGTTCATCATGAAGAACATCATCACCCGATTTGGAATTCCAAGCACCATCGTCACCGACAATGGACCGCAGTTCGTGTCACAGGAACTGAAGGACCTCTGTAACAGGTACAAAATTATATTGCATCATTCATCTCCTTATTATCCGCAAGGCAATGGCCAAGCAGAGGCAACAAATAAGACTTTGATAAAAATCATCAAAAAGACGTGCAAATCTAATAAGTTCGCAGACTGGCCAGAAAAACTAGTTGAGGCTCTATGGGCCTACCGAACTTCAATCTGCACGCCTACTGGGCAAACTCCTTATTCCTTAACATTTGGAATGGAGGCGGTAGTTCCATATGAGATCCTCATACCGTCATTAAGGGTACAATTGAATAAGGAATTTTCTATTGATGAACATCGTTCAGCACTCCTTGCTCAATTGGAACTTTTAGACGAGAAAAGATGGTCAGCTGCTAATCATGCAAAAGTTTATCAAAATAGACTAGCACGTTTTTATCAAAAGAAAGTCATTGAACGTAAGTTCAAAGTCGGTGAAATGGTTGTTAAAAGGATTTTTGTAAAACCTGGTGGTCCGCGTTCTAAGCTCCAACCCAACTGGGAAGGACCTTATGTTGTATCGCACGCTTTTCCTGGTAATGCTTATCGTCTTGTTAATGCAGAAGGAGAAGAGCTAAATCATCCCTGGAATGGCTTACATTTTAAGAAATACTACCCTTAGGTTAAAGAGTCGATCAGTATGGTACAAAGACCAGTGGAATCAGAAAATTTATAAACTCAAATTTCCTTATCAGTCTGGATAATTTAACTCAAGCCCATTACTACACACACTGACACGTTTGATTCGTGAGTAACAAGAGATGACATGTCCTAAAGAATATCGAAAGCTTGACCGAAAGTGTAAAGTACAAATCATTCGTTTTAAAACAAAAATTCTGTTTTAAACTCGGCCCATGATGTCGGAACGAGATTTAGAATAGACTACCAAGAATACCTGCCATCTTAGTAAGAGGCCGTCATAAAAAAAGGGGGAGATCCATCCGGAAGAAAAGAATAGAAAAAGCAAAAGCAAAAAGGCAAAAGCCAAATGTCAAATCAAAAGGCCATTACATTACAAACGTTACATCAAGGCCATGAAATGAAACAAAAGGGAACGCAAGGTCGATAAATACCCCGTAAAGAAAATGACCGAACCCCAACGGATATTAGGGTAGGAAAGGGACATCTTTTTAAGTCTCCGGAACCTTCTCATGGGCTTTCTAAACTTATTCATCTTTTCTTTCTAAAGAGATGTACTTCAAACTTAAGGAATGACTTACATTGACTAAGGGTCAAATCATCAAATGGGATCACGAATGGAAACACAAGTTCAAACACGATGGGTTTTAAGTTAAGTTGTTAAAGAACAATTTGGAAATTAAGTTAATAAATGAATATGATCTTTTGATCTAAGTACCATGCTGATCTTTTAATCAAAATTCAAAAAAAATACATATGTCAAAAATTCAAAAAAATACATATGTCAAAAATTCAAAAAAATACATATGTCAAAAATTCAAAAAAAATACATATGTCCAAAATAAAAAAAAATACATATATCAAAAATTAAAAAAAAAATACATATGTCAAAATTAAAAAAAAAACATATATTTCAAAAACCCAAACAAAAATGAATATTTCAAAACAACAAAAATATTTCAATTAGCATTTGCTTGTTGCACTTGGTGTGTCTCATTCCTTTTATTTTCAGTGAGCATCTGTCTGCTTGCATGTCGCATTTTGCTTAAGTTCGATTATTCTCATTACCTTTGTTAATAAAGGCTATGCCCCTTGACCCTTCTATCAAGGATAGGATCAAGTAGTCGGTTACTTAACCAGGCAAGGGGCTAAGCCTAAACAGATACTTAACCTGTTTGTTCAAGTCATATACAGGACACAAGGCATTGATAAAGTTGGAATCCGAATAGAGAACAAGCAGAAACCTGTTTCTGTGAGTGAAAGGCGTCGAGGAGCACTGACGCGTTTCAACGTTAAATGGCGTCTGCGCGACATGACGCATTTCAGCCTTTCTGTGATTTATTCGAAATTCTGTGGGTTTTGATGTTTAAATTGAATATTTGACGGTTATTTCTACCCTTGTATTATTTCATGTAATTCATGTGCATTATCATAATTACTATATGATAAGTATTTACTAGAGTATGTCAAGGACCTTGTGGTTTTGATGAAACTGGAATTTGAGTTCCCCTTTAACAAAAACAGTGATAATTCCAGAGGATTCTTAATCGCATGGATAGGCCGTTGGATTGTTAATTAGTGAGGACGATGGTTCCACTTTTGTGAAACGGTGCGTGGATAAACGAGCTTCGGCTTAGCACTGGATTATAAGAATTGGTGTCTTGACTCATTAATGACAATTTGACAATATTATCCTTGATTAATTTATATTTTATTTGACTTTATATTTTTGGTTTAGCCCAGCATGCATCATGTAGGATTTTGAAATCATTGTGATAAGGATTAATTATTGATTAAGTTTCAGACCATTAATCAAATAATTCAAACATGATATGAAATATTCCATTTTGAATTGAGTATCTTGATTATCTTTGAGGTTCGCTTGAAGATATCATTGGAATTCTATCCTTTCTTGGATTCTTTATCCAATATTCTTGTTTTCTTTTAAGATCCATCATGGCTGCAGCACGTCCACATTGGCTGGCAAACGCTCCCCATGATGAAACCTACAGTGTCTATGACATAGGGTACTTCCCACTCCGTGGAGGTTGATCGACCTTATTTTATTTTCTTGTCTACCTCATCCAGACAGGATTGATTCCATTGATCTCATTAAACTATTTTTCATTGATAATTTTGAGAAAAATTCCAATCATGTGATGTTAAAAGCGTGTCTCATCACACCTTGGCATCACCTTTTCAGTACATTCCATTCCATTTCACTCCCTTACAAAGACGATGCCAAGGTGAGGCAGCTGTAGACACGCTAATTTTGACATCATTTCGAGTAAATTTCATATCATATAATAATGCCTCATAATGGTTTGATATTTAATCATTGATTAATTTTTATTGATCTTTTTGAGTGTCGGGTTTAACAGACATGTTTAAGTTAATCAATTAAATTGATTTTAGCTCAAATTTCAGTTAAAATATTCAGAATTCTAAAAGACGTCGACCTGTGTGGACGCGATTTAGAGTTTATTCCTATTTTAGCGTTTAAATTTGAATTTTAATCAATTGATTAATTAACTAAAAGGCGTCTGTGAAGGCTGACGCGTTTTAGGTTTCTTAGGCTATTTTAACTTATCTTCCGGATGTTTATCCTTATCTTAATTAGTGTAAAAGACGTCTGCATATGTAGACGCGTATTAACCAATAAAGATAAAGATAAGTTTTCCCGGATGTTTATCCTTATCTTAATTAATCTGAAAGGCGTCAGCCATGGTGGACGCGTTTTAGATAATTACAGATAAAGATGAATTAATCAATATTTATTTGTCAATTAAGATAGATAAATCCTAGATTTTTCTATGTTAATCGCGAACGCAGAAAAAGCCTATAAATACCTTACATCTTGAAGAGTAAAAAATGTTGAGCCATGTTGAGCCCCATTGAAGAGAGAGCATTATTATAGCGAGTTGAAGATCGAAGCAACAACGTCGGAACGCCGGAGCGCTGCCATTTCCAGAAGTCAGCGTCCTTTCAAGAATCTTCATCCTTTCAAGGCTTCAACCCATTGGGCATAAGTGTTTCAATTCTGCATTTTCATTCTACATCTCCATTAATCTCATTCTTCATAATCACTTCATGCAACACACACCGCTGCATCAATCTTTCAAAACCTATTTGATTTAAGGGGTTTCAAAAGCCATTTAAACAAGTAAGTTTGCTGTTCAATTATATGCTTAAAATCATGATCAGTTTAGATATTGCTTCTACTTAAATTCTCATCTTCATCTTTCTTTTTTCTATTTCTGCTGCACTCAACAACAACAAGAGAACAAAAGGGGAAATCAAGCACAAAGCCAGAAGGATTTATGGACGATCCTAAACCTCAAACTCAACAGTAAGAACAAAAGAACAAAGAAAGGGCTCTCTTTCTTTAGCCGGCTGAAGGAGGGGAATCAAGGACTCAACATCTTCCGCGTTCAAACAGGTAGGCGATGAAAACTCTCTTTTGAAACTTTTAAGTCAAAAGTTTCTGGCGATCACTGCATTTAGTTACTGTTTTTAATAAGTTAGTTTATACTAAACAACATAGATTTTTCATGTTAATTACACGAGCATTTTAAGCACCTACAGAGGCAACCCGAAATTTAAACCACTCTCGGTATAAACCCTAGATTCTCTTTCGACTTGCTTTTAATTGGATTAGGAAATACCAATGCAAGGAAGGTGATTTGTGGGCTAAGGAAGGGTGATCAAATCCCTACCTTATGTGGTTAAAGTTGTTGCCCTTAAAGTCTTTTTGAATGCAATGCAAGACAATAAGCTAATCAATGCAGGGTGTGTTGTTGCAATCATGAAAGACTTGCTATAATTAAAACACGTACCTTTCCCCCGCAATCTTCAACAATTTATGGAAATAACTATGAAAGGAAGGTAACTCATGCTTTCCAAGAATGATGAATGCCTAGCATGGAAGGTTTCTAATATGGAAATGCAGATTTTTAAATTTGAGTGTTCTTCTTTTGTTCTTTTTTAGTTAATGGAAACCTATCTAAATTAGAAACTACAAAAATTGAAACTAACTAAAGTAAGGAAATTGAAACATAGAAAGTTGGAACATACTTACCCTGATTTCGCTTTCCTCTTTTTTTTTTTTTTTCAATACACCTACAAAAACAAGAAAAATGAGGTTAGCTAAAGATTAATTACACTAAATCCAAGATAATCAAAATTAAAAATCTAAGTCCCCGGCAACGGCGCCAAAAATTGATAGCTTAAGATTGTGTCGTTAAAAACCCGAGCTAACAATCATATTTTAATCGGTTCATGTAAACTAATTTTAGCAATAGCAATGGTGAGTCCGAGTCGATTCCACAGGGAGATAGAATTCTAATTTTTGAAAACTTTAAATTTTAATTAATCTAAAAGACAATTTATAACTTGAATTAATTAATTAACTACCTATTCGATAAGTTGAAAGAATGAGAGGTTTGAAATGAGATTATATTACATCTAAACAACTAGTTGAATTTAAGGTTAACACTAACTACCTAATTAAACTGAGTTTACAAATCTAACTGACCTAATTTTTAAAAGAATAAAGACAACCACATTTAAAGTTGAGAAGAGAGAGAGATTAATAAAATATTGCAAAAATACTATAACTTCTAAATTGAAATAGCCAAGTTTATGCAGCAAGAAACAATACACAATAATAACTTAACTCAACTAAACTAAAATAAGCCAACAGAAATAGAAAAAAAAAAAATTAAAATATGATAATAATAAGGCAGGTTGCAGCAGTGGCCCTGGTGGGACTTTGGGACAGGGCAGGAGGGTGCTTCTGTGGACTTCCTGGAGAGGCAGTAGGCGAGGAGGTGAGGCTTGACACGTGCTGGACGTGGAGAGCTTCAACAGACGTGCGTGAGCGGCGGGGCAGCTGGCTACGCATGGAGCAGCGCACGGAGCTTCACCGGACGTGCATGCATGCGCGTATGCACGCTGGAGAGGCTGGTGTGCGCTGGTGCAGCGCGGGGGGGGGGGGACGTGCATGCATGCACCGCGTTGGAGGCGCGCTGGAGCGTGGTGGAGGGGCGTGGCAGCGCGGGGTGCGGCCTGGCAGGGCGTTGGGCAGCGCTGGAGGCCCGTGGCAGCACGGGATGCGGCCTGGCGGTTGGTGCGGGCTCGAGCGTTGCCGCGTGGAGCGGTTGCTGGTGGTTGGCGCGTGCAGCGGCCGACGAGAGAGAGAAGAGAGAGACAGAGCGAGAGGGAAGAGAGAGGCGTGGGAGACCAGAGAGAGAGAGCGTGTGGGAGAAACTGAGAGGGAGGAAGAGAGAGGAGTGGGAGACAGAGAGGGAAAGAGCGTGGGAGAAATTGAGAGGGAGGAAGAGAGAGGCGTGGGAGACTGAGAGGGCGGCAAGGGGCGGCTGAGAGACTAAAAGAGAGAAGGAGAGTGCTAGGAGGGAGGAAGAGAGAATAGAGAGAGTCAGAGGAGGAGAGAATAGAGAGAGTGCTAGGAGAGAGCGAGGAGGGAGGAAGGTTTCGGCTGAGAGAGGCTGAATAAAAAATAAGGATTAGGGTTTGTGAGGGTCCTTTTAAAGAAAAGGGAAGGAAAGATTTTTTAAAAAAAGAAAGTGAGAGAAAGGAAGGCGGCTAGCCATTCTTGGGTTCTTTGGGCAAGAATTAGGGCAACCCTAATATAATATGAGAAGTAAATGACCAGTTCGCCCCTGCTTTAGCCTTTTAGTCAAAATGAAGTCAAATTTTGTTGAGATTCGAACACTGGACCTCCCACAAATTTCCAGAAACTCCACCAACTGCACTGCATCATCGGCATGTCCTGTTCATATAGAATAAATGTAAATTAGTATATCATTACATTTATTTATTTATTTCATCTCGGTTTTGTCAAAAAACCGCAAACGCACTATACTCCATTAATCACATGAAATGACGATGTTTTTAAGTCGGAATTTGACGAAATTGGTACCGTTGGAATTGGTACGAAATTATCTATCATTTCATGCTATTTTATAGATAAAAACATGAGTGTGATGCAAAAGATTGCCTTTAAATGATCAATTTATCACGCTCCTCTACATTGCGTCGCTCGTGCTCGGCGACTCCAAGCTGGACCCAGAGGGAGGTCACCTCGGCATCAACCTGCTTCCGCTCCTCCCGCTTGCGCTCCCTGTCCTCGGTAATGATCTCTAGACGCATCTGGAGGTGTGTGAGCTCGCGAGGAAGGTTGTCGCTGGAATGGCGTGCCAGCTGCTCCTCCAAAGCCCTGATGCGAGCAACAATAGCCTGAGCGTGGGCAGCTACTGCCCGAGTATGCTCCAACTCTGTTTTAGCCCTCTGGAGGGCTTCTTGGAGCTTGGTGACCTGTTGAAGATGTTGTCAGTCCATGTAGATCAGGCAAATGAATAACTAGTTCAAGAATAAAAGAGAAGGTCGAAGACTCACTCGAGTGGCACGATCCTCTTTTGCGAGAGAGGCTCGGTGGATGGCCTGAGCCAACTACGCCTGGAGGTCAGTGAAGGCGGGGTCGGGATAGGCACTCGAGGAAGAAGCACCAGCCGCGTGCGGAGAAGGCTGGGCCGCATGTGTGTAAGCGGCATGCTGTACCAAAAAAAAAGGAAAACACCGTCAGTGGCTAAGTGTCAAAACATGTACCTGAAAAAAGAATTCATTCATATCATGATTCATTCATATATACCAGATCATGGAGCTCCTTCTGAACTTGCTCGAGCTGGGCCTCGGCATCCTGGATTCGAGCCCGGAGAGTGTGATGGTCGCGTCGCGTGCATCCTGCATTTTCACACATGTCAGTCATGCATTCACAAACTTAAATAAAGATAATAATAAAATGTAAGAAGCATGAAAGCATACTTACATCGAGGGGGCGCAGCTGTTGGAGCTGGGTGGCGTAATGCACGCGATACTGCTGGAGGTAGGCCTCGCTACTCTCTGTGCGTGATTGTACCAACACACTTCCCCAGTCGTCAAACTTCTCGCGGAACTTGGCACGCCAGTCCGTGCGTGCTTGCTTCCCCCTCATGGACCGACCGATCCCCTCTAGGATCTCCTCTTGGACCCACTCCTGGTGGAGGCCCAGGGTCCTCATGGCAAGCCATAGGTGCAGGAACTCAATCTCGGTCAGGCATTGCACCCACATCTGCCCGCCGAACTTTGCTCTGCCGGCTGTCACCCACGGCTACCTCGCTTCTCCCATTCCTAGATATGGGCGCCAGATAACCTGCATGCATTTAAGTTAGTTGCATTCATAAATTAACAAATAAATTGTATTTAATTAACATAAACAAAATTGCATTAATTAAAACTCACCAGAAGCTCAGGATAATCTAAGAACTAACGACAAAGAGCCGTCAGCTAGTGGTGCTTTGGAGCCGTATCCATAATCGGTTGCCACCGGCGTGCCAACGGTACAGCCTTAGTCTGGATGGCCTTCACTCGGCTTAGAGGAAAATAAAAGTAACTCCAAATCTGTACAAGCAAACATATAGGTTAGAAATATCATTTCATAAGCATTCATTTGCATTAATGAAATAATTAAAACAATTTGTACCTGGAGAAACGGCGCGAAGCCGCTGATGGTTGTCTCGCGGTCTGGTGTAACCGCGGACAAGTCGGCGAAAAGGTGGGCTAGGAGGGCCGCACCCCAGGCGTACTCATGTAACCTATCTAAGTCCTCTAATAAGCTAAGAAATATACAGTGAATTTGGTCGCCCTTCGTCTCGAAGAGCAACCGACCAAACAAGAAAACTAAAAAGATCCTGAGTTGCCGGTCTACTAACTCTCTCTCGCTCTCATCCCAACAATAGGAGCCGACAACTGACCTAGACAATCTATCTATAAATCCCTCTCTGGACTCACCTACCTCGGGTCCTCTAACCCTAAGGCATCCTGTACCTCTGCCCGCCAGAGGGTCCTATACTCCTTGCCCGGTGGCCCTAATACATCTAATCCTAAGAGACGTCCTGCCATCTCTCAGTAATCAGGATAAGTAATCCCGCTCACAGCCTGGCCCTCCACTCGAAGGCCGGTGATCCTCGCTACATCCTCGAGGCTGGGGACCATATGTCCCAAGGGCATCAGGAATGCCATGCATTCTGGATCTCACCTCTCCCTCAGGACTTGAAGGAGGACTAGGTCCTGCCAGAAGGGCTCTATATCTAGTAACTCCCTGAACCCCATCTCCCTGAGATGGGCCTTCAGGAAGTTAGGAAGCCCTCAGTATGTTGCTACCACCAGATCACAAGAGATCCGAGTCCTTATCGTTCCCTGCCAAATTGTCAAGAAAATGTTAGAAAAGTCATTATATAGACAATTAAAATCAATTTTTAAAATTAATTTTGAAATAGGAACCCTACCTTGAATGGCGTCGGCCATGGTCGATGTCGTTTAAACGGCGTCAGTTGGTTCCTTCCCTCGATCTTCCTATCTCCCGAATGCTATAAATAGGAAGGTTTAGAGCTTACCATTGATGGCCCCGCCTCTTGAGCATGCGCCGGTGCCGGTGCCGCCGTCGGTGCCGGTGCCGCCGTCGGTGCCGCTTGTGGAGCCTCCTCGACTTCCATGAACTCCTCGGCCGCGGAGAGGTTTGCAAGATCTTGAATGATCTCGGGTTGTGTCGAGAGCACGTCCTTGTCGTCCCCTTCCAACTCGGGCACGCTGAAGATCCTCTGCTGTTTTCCATTAGGGCCACCGAGTTCCATGGTAACCGAGAGTAAGGGAGAATGAATGGGGTAAGAGAGAGCTTGTGGGAGAAAAGGGCTCGTGAGGAGGATCCTGAGAATAAGAAGGAGAAAGAAAATGAGAGAGAAGGCGGCCGGTGATGGAGAACTGATCGGAAAAGTTCGAGAACCGTCGGAGGCACGTCGATTGCCGAAGAGGAAGAAGAAGAGAGGAGATAGAACGAGCAAGAGGGAATGAAGGAGGAGGAAGGCTCGGGCTCACGACCCCTATTGAAAGTGGTTAAATGGCGTCGACTTAGGGTGACATGTTTTCGAGGCACACAAACTGAGGCAGGCGATTTGAATTTTGAAAATGAGATAAAAGCGTCGCTCATGGACGACGCGTTTTAGGGTTTACTGCCTTTGGCAGTCAGAGCCGTACCATGGAGTATGTGGAAAATCGGAGGAAATCTGGAGAAAGTCAAATAAAGGCGTCGAGCATGGTCGACATGTTTCAGGCAATTTAATGTTCAGAAATATCTGGAAAGTAGGTGAGAGGAGTGATTAGCGTCACTCATGGTCGACGTGATTCAGGCTATTTTAAGGATTAAATTTTGATTTTTTGGAAATTGAAGTTGGTTGAAAAGCGTCTTCCTGAGTCGACACCGTTTGCAGTAATGAGCCCGAAACTTGTGATTATGAAGGAAAAGAGCAGTTTTGCTTAAGGAAAAATTCTATAAAATTGCACAATGTTAAGAACAGATCTTTATTGCAATAAAGGAATGATTTTCATTGAAAATAAATTGAGAAATACAATTAAAACTTTGGGCAAGAGTTGAGGGCTTTTAAGGTCGGATTTTCTGAAGCTCTTTTACATAAGCCTTCTGCAATTGTCTATTCGCTTCATGAGGAGTTTTCACACAAAAGGTGAATCCGATGTTCCACAGCGTTGCAATGAGTTCTGTCACCTCAAAGTCTTCATCAGTTCCCAAAGCCCGCTTCTTGATTGAAGAAAGAGAAGATATTTCTAGAAATTCGTAGCGAGGCATACCAAATTGAGGATAATAGCGATGTGGATTATAGAGAACGAACTCGGTCGCCCCAATCAGTTGGAGTTCTGTGCCAGCACCACGGCGAACTCGAACCGCCTTTTCCATGAGAGAAAGTGGCGTGGATTCAAATCCAGTTCTGGGCATAGTCTTGAAGTAAGCGTGCCAGTCAGCTCTAGTCTTGAGGTTGGGCACCCAATTGGTCATATTGTCGTTGAACTTCACAATGTTTGCAATATGGAAGATAGGACTACGCTGGTACATTTGGGATATTCTTGGAACCTTTTCCTCATTATGGAGGTTGACCTGTAGAAGCTGCAGAGAGCCCACTGTAGAGATAGGCTAGAATTGCTGTGTTGATATACTTTTCTTCGAAAATCCCACTAATTGCGCTAATTTGATCATCTTCTAAAATATTATCTTGGGTAGGGAATAGTAGAGCTCCAGCCAAGCAGGTGGTGAACGTCTTCATCACAGTCTCTGTTTCATCATCCTTGAGATTTTCTATCATTTTCAAGGTCCATTTTGCTAATTTTGCAAAATTGATCCCTTTCTGAGTAAGACAACCTTGAATTTCTTTTGGATTCTTCATAATTTTATTCATGAATTGATGACCATTGATATTTTTCCTCATGAACATCATCTCAGTCAAATTAGGTTCATCATTGTTGACCTTAAGTTTAGGAAGACCCAATAGGAGTTCAGCTTCTTTTAAGAGAATAGTGACTTCGAATGTGGAGAAGAGAAAGGTATGAGTTTGAGGATGCCACAGTTTGATTAAAGCACCCATTGAAGTCCAACCCATGAGTGTGCTCTTGTAATGTTTGGCATGAATAACCAACCCTTGAATATGCCACTTGGATATATAAGATTGCATGGAAAGATTGATCTTGTTTACAAGCTTTTAGATCCATGGAAGTGAAGCGAATCTTCTTGGACCAGGGAAGAAAGGATAACTCTTGAAAAGAAAATAACATAGTTCTATCATATTAGAGAAAATTTGGAGTATGGAGAATTTATGGAGAAAGAATAAAGAATTGGATAGGAAGAGAGAGTAACTTACTTGTAAGTTAGAATCTCTACCACTTAGATGGCCTTCCACATCAGAAATCCTCTTAATCATCTTCCTTGCCCTCTTGTTTGAGGAATCCTTAGTAAAGCTAGCCATCTCCTTTGAATAAATTTGATTTCCTCTTTATTACTTGATTTCTTCTTCTTTCCCCTCTTTTCCTTGAATCTTGAAGAGAATTCTCTAGCTTTCCCTCTTGATTGTTAGTTATGATGAATTGAATTGAAGAGAGAGAGGTTATATAGAGTGATTTGCGAAGTTGAGGAGCCCCTTTCCGAGTTGAAAGAGGGATTTGGGAGAGGAAAGTAGAGTTCAGATTGGAGTTAGAGCAGCTTGTTTCGGTAAGTTAAAATGCATCTTGACGGGGTGACGTCATTCAAATGACGTCGACTTAGGGCGACGCCTTTTAGGCTTTTTCTGACATTTTTCTGAAACTACATATTATCTGCTATTTGTTCATATTTATTCTTTTGCATGAAGTTACTGATGAAATTTGAGTACAGTAAAATTCCAGGAAATGGAAATGATGCCGAAGTTTTTAATAAGGTCCCACTGTGGGAGTTTCACTGAGTCCCATCCGTGACTAAAAAGACGGTTATCTCTATCTTTGTATTCTTTTATGCAATTGATTTGCTTGGCATTATTATATAATAAATACTTATTAGATTATATCAAAGACCTTGTGGTTTTGATGAAACTAGACTTTGAGTTCCCCTTCAACAAAAATAATGATAATTCTAGAAAATTCTTAATTGAACAGATAGGCCGTTAGATTCTCAATTGATGGGGACGATGGTTCCGTTTTTTATGAAACATTATGTGGACAAACAAGCTTCGGCTTAGTACTGAATTACAAAACTGGTATCTTGATTCATTAATGACAATTTAACAATATTATCCATGATTAATTTATATTTTATTTTATTTTATATTTTTCTTTTTACCCAGCATGCATCATGTAGGATTTTAAAATCATTGTGATAAAAATTAATCCTTGATTAAATTTTATACCATTGATCATAATAAACCTCAATGTGATATGAAATATTCAATTTTGAATTGATCTCTCAATTATCTTTAATGTTTTCTTGAAGATATCTTTGAAATTCCTTCTTATTTATATTCTTTATCCCAAATTTTCTTATTTCCTTTAAGATCCATCATAGTTATAGTACGTCCACATTGGCTGGTAACCGCTCTCTATGATGAAACCTGTAGGGTTTGTGACCTAGGGTACTTCTCAAGCGTGGAGGTTGATCGACCTTATTTTATTTCCTTTGTCTCTTTCATCCAAAGAGGATTGATTCCATTGATCTCTTTGAGTTACTTCATTGATCATTTTGAGAAAGATTCCTATCATATGATGTTGAGAGCGTGTCTCATGACACCTTGGCATCACCTTTTCAGTACATTCCATTCCATTTTATTTCCTTACAAAGTCAATGCTAAGGTGGGGCAGCTGTAGATACACTAATTTTAACCTCATATTGAGTAAATTTTATGTCACAATTATAATGCCCAAGAATGGTCCGATTTTTAATCATTAATTATTTTTATTGATTTTTCTCGAATTTCCTTGATTAATGTCGACCATGGCCAACGCTATTTAGATTTCTAGCCGAAATCAGTTCGGAATTAAATATTTCTAAATTCAGATAGATTTAACTTGATGACGTCGCCCATGGACGACGCCGTTTATGTCTTAATCCGTTTGAGTTTTTGATTTTTAATTTCAAATTAGTTTCCTAATTATCTAAATCACGACTTCTATGGTCGACGCCTTTTAGCTTTCCTAGTGTTTTCCAGTTTCCTTCGCGAATTTCTTTCTCTGTTGGCCCCTCCTAATTAACTAAATGGTGTCTTTTGCCATGACGCGTTTTAAGTACTTTCCTGATAAGCATGATTTGGCTGAGCTAATCCGGTTTCAGAGAGTGGAAGGGTTTCCAACTCCTTCCATATCCATCCAAAGCAAGTCTGAGCCGCAGGAGACCCCTTCTGAAGACCAAACAACCCTAATTGAAGTCTATATATATACAATACCCTTTGGACCGTTGAAAGAGGTTGGCCATTGGTGTTTTGGAGTTAAAATCAAGGTGAAAAGGAGCCCTCTACTGCAGAAAATGTGGAAGAGATTTGAAGATTCCTTCTTCCTCTTTTTCCTTCTCCATTGAAGCTATTGAAGACCAAGGCTATGGAGGGGCCAACCATACTCATCCCCTTTGTTTTCCTAATTTATTCATAATTTCATCATTTATTTATTGTTCTTACATAATTTTCATCATATCACTCCATTACACACACACACTTCATCTTTTCCAAACCCATGTCTATGATAGGGGTTCAAAAGAAAACCATAAAAGTGAGTTCTTTTAGTTTAGTTGCATGTTTAGATTCTTAATTACAATGGATGCTATGCTATTTTAGTTCTAATCATAGTCTTCTTGTTTGTTTATCTTCTTTTGCACGGTGTAAAGGAAGAACGTTAAGGTTTGAAGATTGAAAGGGTTCGAAAAGCTACAACAAAATCCATAATCCTTGTGGACGTGGAACTTGTCATGGCCGCCGTCACGTTCAATCTTGGATGGTTGGTCGCGTCCAGAATGTGCACTGCAAAGCCTTCTGAGGTAGGCTATGTATTCTGGCGCTGTGAGTCTCCTTGGAGGAGAAGATGGGACGGGGACGTCGCTGGATGACTCCTCATCATAGTCGGTCAGTTGATCGGGCACACGCTCCGATTCCTCGTCACTAAGAACCACCAAGGGAGCCATTCGCCTCGACGAGGCCGCAGCACCGGAACGAATCTCTTTAATCGAGGATCACGTCGCCATGCTTCACAAACGAACCTGGCTCTGATACCAATGTTGATAAATCTCCATACATTAAATGAGCAACATAAATGCGGAAGCGTACATGGAGATGGGATCACGACGAGGATTTGGTGTTTACCTTCACGGCGACTTTCTCGGACGGACGATGGCGGCTTCGAGAGGATGAGGAAGAGAACCACATGACGGGCTTCTTCCGATGTTCCACGCTGCAAATCCTAGGCTCTTGGTGATTTCCTCTTGGAGAGCAACACTTAGAGAGAGAGAGAGAAAATGTAGAGAGAGGAGGCTATGCTTCAAAAGCTGTATTCTCGTTTTCCACACTTCCCCTATTTATCTCTCACCCTTAAGCCTTTCAAACGAGGGAGGGAACAATTGAGAGAGATAACTAAGAGTAGAAAGTGGGCTGCGGTTGGGAACCACATGCCATAACCTCCTTGTATGTGGGTTACCAAGTGTACCCCACCTTCCCACTACAATGCCCCACGTGGGCAATGCATGTCAACTTCCATGCATCGGTTAACATCTATGAAGAACAAATTTTCTTTACAAGGATATTGCACATCATGAGAACTATGTAAGAAGGCTTTTTAAGATACTACCAACTGATGTACTGAGGAATGTAATCTAATTCCTGCTAGGTTTCACTGCAACACCCCACTCAAACACAAAGTTGTAGTTGTCATTGCCCCCCACATTGTCAAACGGGGCATATTGAGTCCTTTCATCAACCAAGAAAAGAAAACATATGTCTCAAGATGATGATTTGAAGACACTAATTTAGCATTTGGAAACTAGATATTTCCAGTTTTGAATAATGTAGGTTCAAACTGCATAATCACTAGGCTTGGGACCAACTGATAAAAAAGATGTGATAAATAGACACCCAGTTGGCAGCATTTTGAAGAAGGCACAGAGCCCATGGCCTGTTGTGTTCACTCGGAGAGTCAGTTGCCCTTCCTCACTGAGATCCACACTGTAGTAGTCCAAAAGTAGAGGGTTATTGTCTTGCCATCTGTTGAAGTTATAACTATTCTTCTTCAAGAAGATTTGTTGGGGAACTACCTGGTCATATACCACAAGTAGTCACTAGCATCCTAGGTAACTAATTTCTGATCAACAATTTCATCTTTTGTCACTAGCATGCCGTGGCCTTTGTTGGGGAGCTCCAGAAATTTCCTGCATGACCTCTTGAACTACAGTTTGGGCCAGACTAAAAGAGACCACAAGATAATTTATAAGCTTAAAATCCATGAGCATCGACAAACACACGAGTTGATAGTATGAAAACTAGCCTAAAGATGAGATATACCATAAATTTTAGGGATACAAATAAACATGATAAATCAAGGAAGAAGAGGTGAGCTCCATTAATTTAAAATCCATAAGCATCGATACACACACAAGCTTATAGTATGAAAGATAGTCTAAAAGACAAATGGCTCATCACTATCTACAGAGAAAAACACAGAAAATCGACATTGACAATGTCCCAAATCTACTACAGTCCTGCAAACATAGAAAACAAGCAAAAAAATTCATTATTTTCAGCCATTGATATAACAAACCAAAATAAGCTATACACTAGTCTTAAATATTGAGAGTGCTTACATTCTTCAGAGACCGAGAAGTGTAGACTAGTATTTGCTATGTTTAGAACACTGTGACCAGCAACATGCACAGATGATTGGCTCTCCATGGTCCAAGTTGTGTGGATATTAACAGCCTTGGAGACCAATTGACTGCCTGACTCTTCCCTTACAGCCTCTCCTCCTCGAGCACCTCCCCGACCACCTCCTCGAGCACCTCTTCTACTACCTCTCCCTCTCGTACTTGTGGCAACTCCTCTCTTGGTCTCTAACAAAGTCATAACTGAAAATAGTAAAGCATCGATATTTTTCACATAGTAAAAAGTATCTCAAATGGATACATTACCTCTAAAAGCCCCTCTGGAGATAGACCCAATGTCAGAGACCTCTTCAGTCCCTCGAGAGGATTGGCCACCTTTGCTTACAAACCTAGGTGGCCTTCTAGGCACCCTGCCAAAAACCAACAAGCCTTAATACCTTATACACTTGTAAAGAAAATAAGTATACTATATAATACTCTCATTTAGCCATGCTTACCTTCCTCGTGTAGTGGATGCTTCTTCATTGAGTGGTTCCTTGCATGTGTTCTTGTGATGACCAAACTTCCCACATCTCGTGCATTTGTGATACCTTCTTTGGGGTTTCTCATTAGCTCCCCTTATCCTCTTTTTCCTTAGACGACCACGAGGCCTATGTGAATGAGGAGGATTCACTTCTTCCCCTTCAACCACACCCCACATGGACTTATCAGGTAATGCTTGAATTGCATGAGCACATGCCTTCTCATATGCATCTCGGCTATAGTAGTCATCCACATAGTTCTGAATGTGGAAACCTCTAAAGGAGCTGACAAATGCACTAGTGTGCTTACAAGGAAGCCCTGTCAATTTCCACTGTTTGCATGTGCAAGTCCTCTCATCCAACCAAACCTCAGCTCTATCATAAGGACCAATAACCTCACCATGTTCATCAGTTGACCGCCTAGATATATAGTCTCCCACACGTTTGCAAATAGTCTGACAATGAGCATGTGCCCTAGGAACAAGTCTGTCATGCCACCTTCTACAATGCCTTCTCCTGAAGTCCATCTTCACCATTATCTTTTGACGGATGCTATCAACTATATCTACAATTGGCAACCTTCTCACATCTCCAAGAAAAGAGTTAAAGGACTCTACAATGTTATTGGTGATATGATGACACTTGGCTTTTGTGTCAAATTGATGCCTTGACCAAACACATTTCAAACCTTTTAACTAAGGTGCAGCCTGTGGATCTATCTATTCTATCTCAAACAACTCAGAATTGAATCCTTAGATAGTCTAAGCCCTAGCACACCCTGTGAGCCTCAAAAAACTTTCCAGCAAATTTTTTCTTGAAGTTTGCATAGATGTGTCTCATACAATACCTGTGCTCCACAGTAAGATATATAGCAGAAACTGCACCCTTAATCCCTTTGTCCATATCTGAAATGAATACAAGACCATCCCTTTCACCACTACCTCCTTTAGCTTTGTCAAGAAGCATTCCCAAGAACCTAAAGTCTCACCTTCCAGAACACCATATGCAACTAGAAACATCCCACAATTCCCATCAATGGACACTGCAGAGACTAGCACTCCTTTGTATTTCCCCTTCAAATGACAGCCATCAATTCCAAATATATTGGTCTACAACCCTGAAGAAATCCATGGATGCATGCCTCTAGAGCTACAAATATCCTTTCAAATCTTTTCTGAGCATCAATTTTGAACTCCACAACTGATCCAGATTTGTCTTCTTCAACTTAGCAACTAGAGTGGGTACTGATCGTTCCAAATTGTGCATCGTTAAACACTCATGAAAACGTTCAATCTAAATTTATCCGGCTCACTCAAATCAAATTTTGGAAATTAATAGCGGTGAGTCTGAGTTGATTCACAGGGAGATAGAATTTTAATTTTGAAAACTTTGGACTTTAGTTAATCTAAAAATAAGTGAAAATTTAAGTAAACTAATTACTTAATTAAACTAAAATTAAGTTAACTAATGTTACCTAAAAATAGGATTACTTAAATTAAACAAATCTTTTTTTTTTCTTTTCTTTTTCAGGAATTAAACACAAACACTTATATAAAAAAAATTAAGCACAACTAAAATTTATGACAAAGACATTGAAATTTTACTACGTGTAAAAGATGAATTATCTAAAAATTATGAAATAAATTACAAAATTTAATTGTTTAATAAACTTAAACTAAATAATCAAAATATTAAATAACAACTAGTTAACTCTTAATGATTAAACTAATTCTAAACTAAAAGGGAGAAGGAAAAGAACAATCTGTGGGGGAGGGCTGGTTCCCTGCTGGTTATACACGTGGAGAGGCTGTGGACAAGGTGTGTGGACTGTAGCTGGGTGATGCGCGCAGGAGGTGAAGGCTTCAAGCCTGTGCATGCATGCACGGGTGCGGTGATTTGCAGGTGTGCTGTGAAGGAGGTTGGTATGCGCTGGAGCAGCTGCTGGCCACGTGCATGGAAGGAGGAGCTTCGGTGGCTGATGCGTGGAGGAGCTGGAGGAGGTTGCCGGCGCGTGGAGGAGCTGGAGCTTGCCGGATGCTGGTGTGCGTGGACAGATGTTGCTGGAAGAAGGCTGGAGCTGGTGCTGCAGGTGGACAGATGCTGCTGGAAGAAGGCTGGAGCTGTTCGCGGCTGCTGCATGCAAGAGGAGGAAGCACGTGGAGAGGCTGAAGGCTGCTGCAGGTTGGCGAGACAGGTGCTGGAGGAAGGAGGAAGCTGCCGGCTGCTGGTTCGCGTGGAGCTGCTGCTGGAAGAAGCTTTGCCGCGTGGGGAAGGCCGTGGAGCTTGCTTCTGCGTGGTGCCGCTGGAGCTTGCTGGCTCGTGCAGGGTAGGATGGATGTGCTGGCATGCGCGTGCCAGGAGGAAGAAAGAAGCTGCTGCTGGTGCCGCTGGAAGAAGCAGCCGGGTGCTGCAGGTCGTGGAGGAGGCAGGTGCTGGAGTTGCTGCTGGGTGAAATAGCCGGGTGGAGAAGCTTGCTGAAAGAGAGAAGAGAAGAGAGAGGGAGGCAGAGAAGAGAGAAGAGAGGGAGGAAGAGAGGGATAGCGGCGGAGAGAGAGAGAACCGGAGAGAAACAGAGAGGGAGGACGAGAGAGAAGAAGGAGATTGCGTGGGAAAGAAAGAGAGAAACCGAGAGAGGGAGAGAAGGATGCTGCGGCTGGGAGGAAGAGAGGGATGGCAAGGAGAGAAGGAAACCAGAGAGGAAGACGGGCTGCCGGGTTGAGAGGCTACGGGAGGAGGAGAAAACAGAGAGGAATAAAAAAACTGAGAGAGAGAAACGTGTGTGAGAGGTTTGCTGCCGGAAGGAAATTAATATAGAGAGGAAGAGAGGCGTGGGAAGGAAACTGGAGAAGAAGTAGGACTGCGGTTTGGAAAATTGGAGAGAGGAAGGAAATAGTGGGTTTTGGGAAACTCCAGAAAATGAAGGAATCAAATTGCATTTTTACCCCTATTTTAGTTGAAATCCGAACACTAGATCATCCCCAAATTTCCGGAAACTCCACCAGCTGCACTGCATCATCGGCATGTCCTGTTCCCATAAAATAAATATAAATTAGCGCATTATCATAAAAATATCATCACATTTATTCATTTCGTCTCGGTTTTGTCGAAAAACCGCAAATGCGCTATGCTCCTTTAATCATATGAAATGACGATGTTTTTAAGTCAGAATTTGATGAAATTGGTACCGTTGGACTTGTTACACAATTATCTATCATTTCATTCTATTTTGCAGATAAAAACATGAGTATGATGCATATGATTGCCCTTAAATGATCAATTTAACACTTTATCACACCCCCCAACTTACTCATTGCTAGTCCCTTAGCAATGCAAATAAGGAAAAGTTAGGACAAATAATGAATTATCATGCTTCATTTATAGTATCTTTCACAATCAATTTAAGTGGTAGCCGATTGGTTAAGCTAAAAGTTTTCATATCCCACAATATTTTGATTCACGACAGGTGATTATGCATGAAATTTGACACACTTAGAACTCGTTTCCGACCTTTTTGGTATATTCTTGCCTTTACTACCCTTTAGATAAGACTACCTGGGGAGGAGAAGAGAATAAAAGATTTCCCGATCAGTCAGTGAGGACCGTTTTTCAGTTCCCGTCCCAACTCAGCACTTTTCACGACTTGGTCATCTTTTTGGTACGATGGACTTTTTAGCGTGGCGTTTTTTTTTTCATTTTATTGTACTTTTGCTTTTGAGAGTGCGTACTTTTTGCCACTCTCTTTGAATTGCCTGAGGGGAGGTGCGTACTTTTTGCCACCTACCTTCCTTTAGTTCTTTTAACGCCTTCTATTGCCTTTAATATTTACAGCTGTCCATTTTAAATGACCGCCTCTTTTAGAGTGCTGAGTGGGACAGTCCCCTATTACGGATCCTACATATTCCTTTCGTTCAACCCAAAAGAAAAATTAGAATAAGTAGTCTTATCCTTGAGGTTAATTCCAGCAATTCTATACTTTTAAGATCTTTCATTTATTCTAAGTTGCCGTGTGTGTGTGAAAATCATCTTGCTGTGGACTTTTGTAAAGTAGGATATTTAAACTTTGAAGGTTCTTTAACCAATGTGACAGCCAAAAAAACTGATTTGTTAAAGATTTACTTAATAAAACATGATTTTTCATGCAATTTTCCTAGGATGTGAAAAGAAGTTTTTTGAAAAAATTTGACTATTTTTCAGTGAAAGATATCAGTTTTCTTCAAAAGATTTTCAATAAATGCATATCAAATTGATTGTCCCACCCCCCAACTTGATTGACATTGTCCTCAATGGCATAAAAGATATGAAAAACATGCAGCCAGAAGAGAATTTGTGAAGGAGCGAAACAACCTGTAATGACGAGGATGCGACATACCCACGGCGATTGCTGCTCAGGGACCTAAAAGGAAAAGAAATACCAAAAACTGAAGTAAAATATTGGGTTGCCTCCCAACAAGCGCTAAGTTTATCGTCTTCAGCCAGACGGAAGTTCAGTTAATGTGGATCACTCAGTTCTATGGACTCAGGTGGTGCATTTTGAAGATTTTCAATGAATGGTTTCAACCGTTGACCATTAACAGTGAAAGTGTTCCCGCTCTTAGGATTCAGAATTTTAACGGCTCCATGATCGAAGGCTTTAACGACCACGAAGAGTCCATCCCATCTGGATTTTAGTTTTCCAGGAAATAGGCGAAGCCTAGAATTAAATAGCCAAACTTTCTGATTTGGAAGAAAGGATTTTCTGACAATATGTTTATCATGAAAAGCTTTAGTTTTGGCTTTATAGATCTTTGAATTTTCATAGGCCTCATTGCGCAACTCTTCCAGCTCACTCAGTTGTAAGGTTCGGTGGGAACCAGCTTGTGCTAGGTCCAGATTGACTTGTTTGATGGCCCAGTAATCCCTATGTTCCAATTCCACCGGAAGGTGGCACGCTTTTCCAAAAACCAGGCGATAAGGAGACATGCCAATAGGAGTTTTGTAAGCGGTCTGATAGGCCCATAAAGCATCATCCAATCTTTCAGACCAATCTTTTCTATCGGGCCTAACGGACTTTTACAGAATATTCTTGATCTCCCTATTGGAAACTTCTACTTGGCCACTGGTTTGGGGGTGATAAGGGGTAGCTACTTTGTGATTAATCCCATATTTCTTAAGCAAAACTCGAAATTGGTAATTCGTGAAATGCGTTCCCCCATCACTTATGATAGCTTTAGGCCACCCAAACCGAGAAAAAATATTCTTCTGAACGAATTTAATGACCACTTTATGATCATTGGTTCGGGTGGCTACTGCTTCAATCTATTTTGAGACATAATCCACCGCTACCAGAATATATGTATGTCCAAAAGAGGGTGGAAAAGGTCCCATAAAGTCAATTCCCCAAACATCAAAGACTTCAACCACCAAGATTGGGTTGAGTGGCATCATATCCCTTTTCGCCATATTTCCTACGGCTTGACATCGGAGGCAAGTTTTGCTAAATTCATGGGCATCTTTGAAAAGTGTGGGCCAGTAAAAACCACTTTGTAGGACTTTGGCTGCAGTTTTCTTTCCTGAGAAGTGGCCCCCATAGGCTATATTATGACAGAAGTTAAGAACACTCTGTTGTTCTTCTTCAGGAACACATCGCCTAATGATTTGATCAGGACAAAATTTGAATAATTTAGGATCCTCCCAGAAATAATATTTTTCCTGAGAAAAGAATTTGTCCTTTTCACTTTTAGTCCATCCTTCCGGAAGCTGATTAGTCACCTTGTAATTGACAATATGAGCATACCAAGGTGCAACAGTGTGAGAAATGGTCAGTAGATGCTCATCAGGAAAGGAATCAGTGATTGGTGTACTTTCAGAGATCGGAATTTGGGATAGGTGGTCAGCAACCACATTCTCAGAACCCTTCTTATCCCAAATTTCCAAATCAAATTCCTGAAGGAGTAAGATCCATCTAATAAGTCTAGGCTTTGCATCCTTCTTGGTCAACAGGTATTTTAGAGCTGAGTGATCAGAATAGATTATGACTTTTGCCCCTAAAAGATAAGATCTGAATTTTTCTAGGGCAAAAACCACGGCTAACATTTCCTTTTCGGTGGTGGTATAATTCATTTGAGCATCTGCAAGGATGCGACTTGCATAATATATCATCACGGGACATTTGTTGATTCTTTGTCCCAAAACCACACCGATAGCATAATCAGAGGCATCGCACATGATTTCGAAGGGTAAAGACTAATATGGAGATTGAAGAATCGGGGCTTTGGTCAAAGATTCCTTCAGAGAATTAAATGCCTTGATGCAAGATTCATCCATTTAGAAAGGAACGTCCTTAGCTAGGAGAAGAGTTAGAGGCCGGGCAATTTGAGAGAAATTGTGGATAAACCGGCGATAGAAACCGGCATGGCCAAGGAATGAACGGATCTGTCTGACCGAGGTGGGCGGAGGAAGATTGGATATTAGATAGATCTTAGCTTTATCTACCTCTATCCCCTTTCAGACACAATGTGGCCTAGAACAATGCCCTCCCGAACCATAAAGTGGCTCTTTTCCCAGCTAAGTATCAGATTGGTGTCTATGCATCGTGCTAGCACCTGTTTAAGATTTTCCAGGCAATTTTCAAAAGAGTCCCCGAAGATTGAGAAATCATCCATGAAAACTTCGAGGAATTCTCCCACCATATCGGAGAAGATAGCCATCATGCACCGTTGAAATGTGGCTGGTGCGTTGCATAATCCGAATGGCATTCTCCTAAAAGCAAACGTGCCATAAGGGCACGTGAAGGTGGTCTTTTCTTGATCTTCCGGGTAAATGGCCATTTGATTGTACCCGGAGTACCCATCTAAGAAGCAAAAGTACTTCTGGCCCGATAACTTTTCTAGAATATGATCCATGAATGGGAGTGGAAAGTGATCCTTCTTAGTCATTAGATTCAGCTTTCGGTAATCAATGCACACTCTCCATCCCGTGGTGAGCCTAGTGGGTACCTCTTCTCCATGATCATTCTTGATAACTGTTAATCCAGATTTCTTGGGTACCACTTGAGTTGGGCTGACCCATTTACTGTCTGATATTGGGTAAATAATACCTGCATCTAGCCATTTCACAACTTCCTTCTTCACCAATTCTTTCATATTGGGATTAAGCCGCCTTTGCATCTCCCGACTGGGCTTAGAATTCTCTTCCATATAGATGTGATGCATGCAAATGGATGGGCTAATTCCCTTTAAATATGCCACCGACCATCCAATGGCACCCTTGTGGTCTTTGAGGACCTCGGTTAATTGGGCCTCCTGCGGCGATGTGAGATTTGCCGCAATGATGGCCGGGAGAGTTTGGTCCAGGCCCAAAAAGATATACTTGAGAGACTCAGGTAATGGTTTGAGTTCAAGCTCAAGAGGGTCCTCTAAAGATGGCAAAGCGGGCTCAGACTGTAAGGCTGGTAAAGGTTCAACCTTGGGCCAGGATGTTAATGGGCCGGGCGAATCCTTTAGAGTATTGGCTTCTTCCAAAAGGTCATATGTGGACATCTCATTTTCTTCAACCAGATTATACAAGACATCAATAGTATAGCATTCTTTTTCATGATCTGGGTATTGAGATGCTTTGAAGACATTAATCTGGACCTTTTGACCCCCAAATGAAATGTCCATTATGCCAGTTTCACAATTTATATTAGCTTTGGCAGTGGCTAAGAATGGACGACCTAGGATGATCGGAGTGTGAATGAGTTCCTCAGGTAATGCCATATCCAGAATAAGAAAATCTACGGGAAAATAACAATCATGAACCTTTACAATAACATCCTCAATTAATCCCCGTGGAGTTTTCACAGACCTATCAGCCAACTGCAAAATGATGGGTGTGGGCTTTAATTATCCAATATCAAATTTCTCATAAATGGCTGTTGGCAATAGATTTATACTAGCACCTAGATCCAATAAAGTTCTATCAAATGTAACTCCAGCTAAGTCACATAAAATTAGAGGTGCTCCAGGATCCTTTAACTTTTTGGGTAAATGATTCATCACAATTGCACTAACGTCCTCAGAAAGCCGAACCTTTTCGGGTGCCATTCTAGATTCTCTTCGTGGAGTACATAATTCCTTGAGAAACTTAGCATAAGCTGGCACATGCTTGATGGCATCGAGGAGTGGAATATTAATTTGGACTTGTTTGAACAAATCCAACAACTGCTCATTCTGGGCCAGTTTCTTCCTGGTATTGGGCTTAGCTAACAAGGCATTAGGAAATGGCACCCTAGGTTTATAAGAACTTGGGCCTTCATCAATCTTCCCTTTTCCTTTCAGATCCTCCTCCAACTTCTCCATGATGGGTTCATCTTCACTCTCACTTTCAATTTCCTGAGGCCCATCAGTGGAACCTTTAGCTAACTCTCCATCTGTATGTGGATTTTCTAAACTTCTCCCACTCCTAAAGGCTGAAATGACTTTAGCATTCTCCAATTGTGGCCCTTTAGGTTGTGGTAACGGGCCAGGCTGAGGTAAAAGGCCCGATTGCTGCGGAAAACCCGGAGGTTGATTCCTTGGATTGGCAATGGGTTGACTAGGAAGTTGACCAACTTCTCTTCTCATCGTAGCCTCAGCTAGTTGGCCCATTTGACTTTCCAACTTAGCAATGGATTGTTGCTGGGTCAAAATCAGTTGTTGGAGTTGAGTGAATTTGTCATCAAAGTTGGGCTGAGGAGGTTGTGGATAAGTGGGTGGAGGATGGTATTGGGTTGGCTGTCCAGATTGGAATGAATGATAGTGGGCCAGTTGACCTGATTGGAATGATTGATAAGGGACCGGTTGGCCTGATGGATACTGGGCCGGTTGAGAAAACTGGGCTTGAGATCCCCTAGCCTGAACATTTCCATAGAAATTAGATTGTTGTTGGAATGAATTATGTGGCTTTTGGGCTTGATGCATGGGAGGATTGGACATCGGTAATGGGGCCTGCTGATTCTTCCAAGCGAAATTAGGGTGGTTTCTCCAGCCAGGATTGTAAGTGTTGGAGAATGGGTCATTATTGGGCCTGGAGAATCCCTGGGCTGCCTGAACTTGTTCTTGAATGAATGGTGGAAGTTGGGCTGCGGTTGGGCATTCATTCACTTGATGGGTTGGACTTGCGCATAAGGCACAAAGGTCATGATTAGCAGAAGATGGGCCTTCATATGGACTAGATTGTGTTGGGTAGGTAGGCGCTTGCTTGTTTAAGGCCAAGAGTTGGTCTAGTTTCTGGGCCAAGATGTCTACCTTATCCAATTTTTGATTAATCATATTTATGTCCATTCTGGGTTCGGGCTCTCCGCGGGCCTTAAGTTCATACATTCCAATCCGTTTAGATGGCCCAAAGACCTCTCATAAGATGATAATGAGGCATGATTGATGGAATTTTCACTTAACATCTCAAACAGATCATAGGCCTCATCTTTATTTTTCATCATAAATGCCCCTCCATATGAGGCATCCACCATCTGTCTGAACTGTTCAGACAATCCTTCATAGAATGCTTGGACAATTTGCCATTTTGAAAGTCCATGATGAGGGAATTTTCTAAGCAGTTCTTTAAGTCTTTCCCAAGATTCATGGATCAATTCCCCGGGAGTTTGGGTAAAACTTGTGATGGCCCTTCTCATGGTATTGGTCCGCCCGATGGGATAGAACTTCTTGAGAAATTCTTTCTGCATCTCTTCCCATGTCCTAATGGGCCTTCCTATAGTTCCCAACCAATATTTAGCCTTGTCCTTTAATGAAAAGGGAAATAAGGTCAACTTAAGGCCATCATCGGTGAAATTCTGGATTTTCACCGTGGAACAGCTTTCTAGAAATTCATCCAGATGCTTATAAGGATCTTCATTAGTATTCCCATAAAAGGATGGGAGCATCTGAATGGTGATAGATTTGATTTCATATTGATTGGCTGGATTCGGAGGAAGATGAATACATGATGAAGGTTCATATCGATTTGGAATGAAATAGTCCTTCATTTGCTTTGGTGGGTCCTGATTATCAGCCATTGGATCTTGTGATGGATTTCTTTGATGTATGATTCTTTCTATTTCAGCAAGTGGTCCTAGAAGGTTAGGATTTTGAGATCTCCTACCTTGCATACAATAGGACTGATGGAGAGAGGATTTTGTTTTCTATTTTTTTGTTTTTTGTTTTTTTTAAAAATGCAAACAATTTTGACAAACAAATTATCCTAATGATCTAATGTTAACCTAGACTCTCTATGTGAATTTTCTTACAAGGTGAATGGAGTCCACCTTGAGTCACAACGACAATCAGTCAACGGCTAGGTAAGAGGTGGGGTAGTGGGAGGCTCCCCCTACTTTCGTAGGGACCTAATTAGAGAACCACTTTCCCGCTTAGACGTTTGCCTTTTTACCTCTAGCCTAGACACCGTTGCCAAAAATGGAGGCAACCCGAGATTTAAACCACTCACGGTGTAAACCCTAGATTCTCTTTCGATTTGCTTTTAATTGGATTAGGAAATGCCAATGCAAGGAAGGTGATTTGTGGGCTAAGGAAGGGTGATCAAATCCCTACCTTATGTGGTTAAAGTTGCTGCCCTTAAAGACTTTTTGAATGCAATACAAGGCAACAAATCAATGCAAGGTGTGTTGATGCAATCATGAATGACTTGCTAAAATTGAAACACGTACCTTTCCCCCGCAATCTTCAACAATTTATGGAAATAACTGTGAAAGGAAACTAACTCATGCTTTCCTAGGATGATGAATGCCTAGCATGGAAGGTTTCTAATCTTGGCAATGAAGGTTTTTAAATTTGGATGTTCCTCTTTTTGTTGCTTTTTTAGTTAATGGAAACCTATCTAAACTAGAAACTACAAAAATAGAAACTAACTAGAATAAGGAAATTGAAACATAGAAAGTTGGAACACACTGACCATGATTTCGCTTTCCTTTTTTTTTTCTTTGTTTTTTTCAATTTACCTGCAAAAATAAGAAAAATAAGGTTAGTTAAAGATTAATTACACTAAATCCAAGATAATCAAAATTAAAAATCTAACTCCCCGGTAACGGCGCCAAAAATTGATCGTTCCAAATTGTGCATCGTTAAACACTCATGAAAACGTTCAATCTAAATTTATCTGGCTCACTCAAATCAAATTTTGGAAATTAATAGCGGTGAGTCCGAGTCGATCCACAGGGAGATAGAATTTTAATTTTGAAAACTTTGGACTTTAGTTAATCTAAAAATAAGTGAAAATTTAAGTAAACTAATTACTTAATTAAACTAAAATTAAGTTAACTAATGTTACCTAAAAATAGGATTACTTAAATTAAAAAAATCTTTTTTTTTTCAGGAATTAAACACAAACACTTATATAAAAAAAATTAAGTACAACTAAAATTTATGACAAAGACATTGAAATTTAACTACGTGTAAAAGATGAATTATCTAAAAATTATGAAATAAATTACAAAATTTAATTGTTTAATAAACTTAAACTAAATAATCAAAATATTAAATAACAACTAGTTAACTCTAAATGATTAAACTAATTCTAAACTAAAAGGGAGAAGGAAAAGAACAATCTGTGGGGGAGGGCTGGTTCCCTGCTGGTTATACACGTGGAGAGGCTGTGGACAAGGTGTGTGGACTGCAGCTGGGTGATGCGCGCAGGAGGTGAAGGCTTCAAGCCCGTGCATGCATGCACGGGTGCGGTGATTTGCAGGCGTGTTGTGAAGGAGGTTGGTATGCGCTGGAGCAGCTGCTAGCCACGTGCATGGAAGGAGGAGCTTCGGTGGCTGACGCGTGGAGGAGCTGGAGGAGGTTGCCGGCGCGTGGAGGAGCTGGAGCTTGCCGGATGCTGGTGTGCGTGGACAGATGCTGCTGGAAGAAAGCTGGAGCTGGTGCTGCAGGTGGACAGATGCTGCTGGAAGAAGGCTGGAGCTGTTCCCGGCTGCTGCATGCAAGAGGAGGAAGCACGTGGAGAGGCTGAAGGCTGCTGCAGGTTGGCGGGACAGGTGCTGGAGGAAGGAGGAAGCTGCCGGTTGCTGGTTCGCGTGGAGCTGCTGCTGGAAGAAGCTTTGCCGCGTGGGGAAGGCCGTGGAGCTTGCTGCTGCGTGGAGCCGCTGGAGATTGCTGGCTCGTGCAGGGTAGCATGGATGTGCCGGCATGCGCGTGCCAGGAGGAAGAAAGAAGCTGCTGCTGGTGCCGCTGGAAGAAGCAGCCGGGTGCTGCAGGTCGTGGAGGAGGCAAGTGCTGGAGTTGCTGTTGGGTGAAATAGCCGGGTGGAGAAGCTTGCTGAAAGAGAGAAGAGAAGAGAGAGGGAGGCAGAGAAGAGAGAAGAGAGGGAGGAAGAGAGGGATAGCAGCGGAGAGAGAGAGAACCGGAGAGAAACAGAGAGGGAGGACGAGAGAGAAGAAGGAGATTGCGTGGGAAAGAAAGAGAGAAACCGAGAGAGGGAGAGAAGGATGCTGCGGTTGGGAGGAAGAGAGGGATGGCAAGGAGAGAAGGAAACCAGAGAGGAAGACGGGCTGCCGGGTTGAGAGGCTACGGGAGGAGGAGAAAACGGAGAGGAATAAAAAAATTGAGAGAGAAACGTGTGTGAGAGGTTTGCTGCCGGAAGGAAATTAATATAGAGAGGAAGAGAGGCGTGGGAAGGAAACTGGAGAAGAAGTAGGACTGCGGTTTGGGAAATTGGAGAGAAGGAAGGAAATAGTGGGTTTTGGGAAACTCCAGAGAATGAAGGAATCAAATTGCATTTTTACCCCTGTTTTAGTTGAAATCCGAACACTCGATCTCCCCCAAATTTCCGGAAACTCCACCAGCTGCACTGCATCATCGGCATGTCCTGTTCCCATAAAATAAATATAAATTAGTGCATTATCATAAAAATATCATCATATTTATTCATTTCGTCTCGGTTTTGTTGAAAAACCGCAAATGTGCTATGCTCCTTTAATCACATGAAATGACGATGTTTTTAAGTCAGAATTTGATGAAATTGGTACCGTTGGACTTGTTACACAATTATCTATCATTTCATGATATTTTGTAGATAAAAACATGAGTATGATGCATATGATTGCCCTTAAATGATCAATTTAACACTTTATCAGGTACCACTGCATAAGATTCATCTACTTTTCCAAACACAAGCTCTCTTGCTATCTCCCTTGCATGCCATACCCTCTTGTATGGTAGGTCCATGTTGTACTTCTTTAGGAGCATTGATATCAACTGCTTAATGGGGACATTTGGATTCTCTCTAACATTTTCTACAATTTTTGTAGATCCAATTCATATAAGCTAGTCTATTGCCCACTCGAGAAGTTTGTGAACAAGTATGTTCTTCCTTGAGAGTCTTCACTTCAAATGTCACCCCATCTTCCAGTCTTGCAGCATGTCCTCTCCACTTACATTGATGTTATGCACATACAACTATAACCATGACTTTATCATTCTTCACCTAGTTACTCAAACTCATGTTTGATTGCATACTGCTTAAGTGCAGTCCTATAATGATGAACATTTGAAAATTGAGCACCTATAACTATTACTGGATCCTCCTCATCATAGTCCAGCACACAGTCTTCAATATCTTCAACCTCGAAATCACTACTCTCATCATCATCATCATCAAAAGACAAGCTGTGGTAGCTATCCTCAGTGAACAGTTCATCTGAATCATCACAGTCAGCCTCCACCTCACTACCTGATTCATCTTCAGCTTCAACAAAGTCAGAGTCTTCAGTCTCACTTCCATCATTAACTTGAACATTAGCTTGCCTAGGAACCTGTTGACTGGCCTACTCATTTCTCACTTCATTACCTTAAGCATTCACCGTTTGACCAACATAGGAAGACTGTGTATTTAAAACATCACTCTGTACTTGGCTGGACTCATCAATAAGTGATGACTAAGTAGGATAACTACTCTCAGCATGGGTTCATTGATTAGGCTGCCGCTTATCATTTCCTCTAGGATGTGGCATATTAAGTGCAAATGCATCTGTTTCTACAACACTAATATACAATCTCAATTTTTTAGACTCCTTACATGCTATCAAAAGGCCGATTAGTTGTGCATCTGACACTAACTCCTCATACACAATTGGTCTTGAACCTAGTATCTTAAAGTGGTAAGCCAATGCACGGCCTGCTGCCCATTTGGAGATAAGTGTGACATCAGTCTCGATAGTTACCAAGCTGCAATAATCTGGGTTGACGAGTAGAGTTCTCCTTCTAGGGTGCATGTAAACCACCCTTCCAGTCATTGTCTTTTTCCAATAACCACCGTAAACATAGGTCACCTTTATGGTTATATCCTCCCCTTCATCGATTTCTATGCTCCTATACAAATGTAGAAAAAAATGCACTGTTATATAAATACAAAGATGGCCCTTGATTTGCATAACCCCACACCCCTTAGATCTCAAGATGGTCCTTGATCATGATGATCAGGTACAACATTGCCACTAATAATTTTAGGCATGGAACTTAATTCTCCATCCGTGAGTCTCCACATGTGTGACCAGGAGAGTTAACATTCTCAAGAATTTAAGCTCAAAATACAAAAAAAAGAAGAGAAGGAACATACCTCCCCCTGTGTGCCCAACTCTACATGCTCTTGCAAAAGGACTCCTTCAACGCCTTGAGTTTAGGAATCGTCTGCATTCATCAACACCAAAAAGGAGACCTGTGAATCGGGGAGGGGTTCTCATGCAGAGAGAACAAGAATACGAATACCTACCGCCATTGCCACTGCCAGATCCAGATCCATCTTCTGCCACCGCCAGATCCATCTTCTTGCACCTCCTCCACCTTTACTACTTGGTGCGGACGAATGCAGCAAGCAAAAATTCCCTCATATTCCTCTAACCATCACGAAACCTTCACCACGAGCATGAGATTCCTCTCACCATCAAGAATCCCTTGCCGCGAGTCCCGCACAAAACCCTCGCATCTCCGTCCTCCTTCCTTCCTTCTCCTCTGCGTCCTATCTTTTCTCTCAGGTCTCAACTCATGTTGATCAGACCGAGTACAGACTAAAAGGGAACATGGGTCCTTTCCAGGCTATGGTTAAGCTTAACCATAGTTACGTTCACCCCTACTCAATGCCTCCGTTAACAACTGAACGGCGGGCCCATATCTTAGAACGACGGAGGATTATAGGGATATAATTAGAAATTCTAAGAAAGAAAGGACATATAAGAAATTTTGAAAGATTGTAGGGACTTATTTGGGAAAATCCCTAAAGATAAATCCTTAGAAAGATCCAACTATGAAAGCAGATCTTTTATGATAGAAGATGGAACGTGTTTGGTTGGTTCCCTCCCACTAAGTTGACACGTCAAGGCAACCCCCCATCTCACAGACAATTTCAGAAAGCAACCCTCAAGTGGGTGCGTTAATATTTGAATAGCATTTTTCCCTGGAGTAACTAGAGATCCAAATTTTGATACCGTTATTAACTCAGCAAGCACTAAAATTTGAATCACTGAGGTACTTTTTTCCCCACTTGTTGAAATGCTATCCCTCTTACTTGGATTCCACGTATATTAATTATATTTTAGGGATCATTTGGTGTGATAGAAAATTTTGTAAAACATTGTCAAATGCCATTAATAGTCTTTTAATGACATTTTTTAGTCATAGTTTTCGGTATTTCAAGATCATTTGTCATGTGGTAACCATTTTAGTTACTTAGTTTCAATATTTTAGTCAAAAACCACTAAAAATCAAAATCATCAGTTTAAAAAATCAAAGATTTTATTTTCATTAGTTTTCAAACTGGTGATTTCGAAACCAATATTTTGTGATGTCATCAAACAAAGGACCCATAGGTCTTACTCTAAATCTAACAATAGAATAATTAAGTGGACTTAGGGGTGTTTTGGTGTGTGGAAGAATACTATAAAAATACATGTTTTGAAATCTTTGGTTTTAAAACTAGCGGAAGTAAAATCCCTAATTTTGAAAACGTTGGTTTTAAAATCCTTGATTTTGTTTTTTTCTAGTTTTAAATTGTAAAATCAAAACCAAATAAAAAGGTGTCACATAAGTCAACATGATTTTGAAAGCTGCAATGTACAACATTTCAAATATAAGGAAAACACAATAAAATAATTATAGCATACTAAACATAAGGTAAACAACATTTTGTGTCATTTTATAATAACATTAGAATATTTTAAAGCGCATCAAATGCCCCCTTTAAAAGGAGAAAAGATTAGGTCAAAAGGATAATAGTTAGGTGTCTTCTATTAGAATCCCTCTTCCTTTTGCTATCTTTCATGTAAACAAGATGGCCATATTCTAACCATTTTTTTCCATATAAAAAATTCATAATGAAGATGAATATGTGGTTTTTACATTTACTTTCTATAATTATCATTAATTCCAAATATGTTCCTGCTAGCTTCAATTTCCTAACTAAGTTCCTATAGTATTTCATCATTCTAAAAATATAGATCAGTCATTCCATTTCTAATGGTGACATTAGGTAAGGTAATGTAAGCTGTGGTTAAGAGTAACCGCAGGAATGGACCATTTTACCTTCCAAGGGGAATGGTTTGAGGTTGAACTCGATTGCCCACTATGAGGCTGAATTTGATTTGCCACCGAGGCTATGACAATGGAGAGCAGAGAGGAAAAAGAGGAGGAAAGTTGTCACACTCCCCGAACATCAGCTCAAATTATAATCCTACTGCGTAGTCAGGGTATATATGATAATGGGAACAATTCATCGAACAAAACAAATATGGTAAGGAACACGTAATAAAAAACTTAAGGAATAGCCACACAATAAAAGTATTCAAAGACTTACAATGCTAGTACCAAAGTCTTTCAAATTATATAGCCAAAATTTTCCAAATGATCAGATCTTAAAACCCTCAAATTGAATAAAAAATTACATCATTCTCTCAAATTCCTATTACATATTCTACTGAGCTGAAACTGAAATGACTGAAATAGAAGCTAACACTTTTAGAGTAGCATCAAACAAAAACTCAGAAGAAAATCTCAGCCACTAAGCTCCTAAAGTCTCCTCAGCCTTAAAATCTAAAAAAGTTAATAGGTTTAATGAGTACATACTACTTAATAGGCTTCAAACCATCACAAGCTAAACATATAATAATTGAAATCAGTTGATAATATTAATTTTTGAGGAATGTGTAGATCTAAACATACATCTAAATTCAAAAGAACAATTAACAAAGCATGCTCTTAATTTTAGAATAATCAGAGATATTTCCAATAATAATAATATGACAGAACAGATAATCCAAGAAAATTTCAAAATTTCATATAATTAAATTTGGATAAGAAATAATCAAATTCTAAAAAATATATCAGATAATCAAATTTTAGAGAAATAAGGTAAGTAATCGAATTTAGTAGAAAGGAATTAATTATCGACCATTATGTGTATTCATAATATAATCACTTGTTAAGGATTACATAATTGATCTCATAATTAGGCTTAATCGAAGTCAAACCATATCATAATCTAAGTTAGAAAGCATATAATCGATTATTAGGTACCAAAATAATCAAAGTCTGAAACAAAGGTCTAATCGATTAGCAGAACAAAGTTAACTAAAGTATGAAACAAAGGTCTAATTGATTACAAGACACAAGGATAATAAATTTGTAAAACAAAGATATACGAAATCAGAATAAAAAATTCAATTGATCACATAACTAAAGCATGATCGATTAGAAGACAACAAGTAATTGATTACAAGATAGAAGGTAAATCAATTACAAGAACAAAGCAAATCAATTACAAGATTGGAGGGACAATTGATTAGCACACTAGAGGTAACCGATTACAAGACAGATGGTAATCGATTACAAGAATAGCAGCTAATCGATAACAAAGTATGTAATATTAACCGAGCATATAATCAATGACTTACTCATGTAATAAATAGTAGAACTGAATATAATTGATTTTAGAGGGTGATTTTCTAAACTTATCACTTAATCTAATTTTTTCAGTTAATCGATTAAGGTTTGTAACTACCTATACAGTGTCCGGGCCTTTAAATAATTAAATTTTTAGTTAATCTTTCAATCAATTATTCTAAAGTCTAAACTCATTAACTGATAGAAAAATAGACTATTAATCAGAGCATAAATCTCAATTAAATGGATCAATACTGATCAAAATTCACAGATATTAAAGTCTAAACTGATCTGAATCAGAACATAACTATTTACAGTAAATCTGAGTAGATTTTCAGATCCAAAATGATCAGAATTCTCAGAATGCAGAGTCTAAGTTGACATGAACTAAATTATTTCAAACTGAACTGCATGGGAAGACTAAATTGATCCAACAAAACTAAATTGAATGGTACATGACTGATCACAAATTGAAACTAATTCAAAATAGTCCTAATGCACAAATTGACAGATGCAAAAGATCTCAAAAGATCTTCACACATTCATAATTTCAGAACTGACAAATATCTGTGCTAAAATAGAACTTATCAAATATATAACACATATCATATTAGAATTCAAGATCAGAACTATCAGATATACTTATTGTCATACAAAACCTACCGACTAATATATATACCAAAGCACCTAGGTAATATAGTGTTGAGGTCTTAGTTCATGCACATAACTGGGGAGTCTTTAGTCCCACCCATCATTCCAGTCACACATTACTAGATTCAAAGATTAGGTTTTTGGCTGGAGCACTTGGATCTGAGAGCCTATAAATACACCCCTTTATCCTCGTTGTCGTCCATTTGGCTGCGAATTTTTCTTGGAGGCCTACGGTTGCTATAGAGAGAGTGAGAAGGCATGGCTTGGGGATTTGGAGAGAAAGCCTCAACTGTAAGAGGTAGGTGGATCGACCAAGGCAAGAAATATTTTTATAAAACTATATTATTTTTGAAGGTTTTAAATCTGTTCTTGATATCTACATCAGTTCTTACTCTAAATCTATTCTTGATCTGTATATGTTCTTGAATTCGAATATGCTATGTTCTATATGCTCTTTAGCTATTTTCGTATGAATACTACACCTGTTTCAAATCTAGAGTTTGAATCTAAATGATCTATTCTTTATCTAAATCTGTCATATGTTCTTCATCTATTTTAATTATAGAATTCAATTCTAATCAACTCTAACATGTGCTATTATTTTCAAGTTTCTTCATATTTGATCTTTGATGATTTATTGGTTTTGATCTATCAATTCATATTCAGTTCTTTGATAATCTGGGATCTTATAACCTATTGCTTGAAATTCTAAAAAATCTGTGCAATTTATGTGAAGAACTATGATTCAGATATTGCTATTATATATGTATAACCTGTGGGCAACAGGTGAAATCCCGAATCTAGTAACATGTGACTGAAATGATGGGTGGGACTAGAGACTCTCCAGTTATGCGCATGAACTAAGACCTCAGCACTATTGCCTAGGTGCTTTGTATATGTTAGCATTAGGTTTCGTATGGTAATAAGCATGTTTGATAGTTTTGATCTTAAATTCTTACATGATATATGTTATATGTTTGATAAGTTCTATTTTGGCACATATATTTGTTAGTTCTAAAATCATAAATATGTGATAATCCTTTGGAATCTTTTACATCTATTAGTTTGTGCATCATGACTGTTTTGAATCAATTTTAATTTGTGATCAGTCCTATACCATTCAGTTTACTATAGTTGTGATTAGTTTAGCTTAATCCCATGCAATCTAGCTTAAAATAATTAGGTTCATGTCAGCTTAATCACATGATTGTCCCTCTAGCCTTGTAATCGATTTGCTTTGTCCTTGTAATCGATTTTACCTACTGTCTTGTAATTGATTACTTGTTGTCATCTAATCGATCATGATCACTTGGATTTCTAATTTTAATTTTGAATATCTTTGTTCTACTAACCAATTACCCTTGTGTCTTGTAGTCAATTAGACCTTTGTTTCATACTTTGTGCTAAGTGTGGAACGAGACATCCAGGCCAAGAGTACTGGAGAACTAGTGGGAGGTATTTTGACTGTAGAGAAGCAGGCCACATGATCAAAGATTATCCTAAGCATAACGGCAAACAAGCTACTAAAAGACCTGCTAGAAGGAAGGCTAGAGTATATGCATTAACCAAAGAAGATGTTGAGGTTGCAGATAATGTGATTACATGTACCATTCTAATCTTTGGAATCCTTGCTAAAGTTTTGTTTGATTCTGGTGCTACACACTCTTTTGTTTTTACTAAGTTCATTGGAATTGGAAATAATTATTTGATTCAGAACTCCAGACCCCTGACTATCACCACTACCACTGGTGAGGAGGTGACCACACAATCTGCACTATCAAATCTAGTTGCTCAGATTAAGGCTAGATGTATGCCTGTAGTTGCTTATGTCATAGACTTAGCAAATTTTGATATCATTTTGGGTATGAATTGGTTAGAAAAATATTTTTTTATGTTGGACTGCTATAGAAAGAGATAGTGTTTTAGATCCCTAGGGATTAAGAATTTTATTTTCAGTGTCTTAAGGAGAAATATGAAAAAGTGTTAGTATTAGCCTTGAAAGCAAGGAGGTGGATTAATTAGGGTTGTGATGCTTATTTGGCTAGTGTGGTGCTATGTAAAACTCTGAGAAATCAGTTTCAAACATTGAGGTTGTTCGAAAATTTTTAGATGTATTTCCAGAGGATTTTCCAGGTTTACCATCAGCTAGAGAGAGTGATTTTACCATAGAACTTGTAACTAGTACAATACTTATTTCTAAGGCACCTTATAGATTGCACCAAAAGAATTAGTTGAGTTGAAGAAGCAATTGCAGGAGCTTTTGCATAGAGGATTCATCAGATCTAACGTGTCACCTTTGGCTGCACCTGTGCTATTTATAAGGAAGAAGGATGAATCAATGAGGCTATGCATTCATTATAGACAGTTGAACTAGGTAATTGTGAAGATTAAGTATTCATTGTCAAGAATTGATGACTTATTTGATCAGCTGAGAGGGACTAAAGTATTTTCTAAGATTGATTTGAGATTTGGATATTATCCATTGAGAATTAAGAATGAGGATGTGCCTAAAATAGCTTTTTGGACAAGATATGGACACTATGAGTATTTAGACATACCTTTCGGGTTAACTAATGTACCTACTACTTTTATGGACTTAATGAACATGATTTTGGATCACTTTGTGGTTGTATTCATTACAACGTGTTGATTTATTCTACAAGCAAGGAAGCTCATAAAGAGCACCTAAGGATTGTTTTGAAAAATCTGAGAACTCACATATTGTATCCTAAGTTTATTAAATGTGAATTTTGGCTGAAATAAGTCCAGTTTCTTGGCCAAATTATTTGTAGTGATGATGTATCTGTGGACCCTGCTAAGGTAGAAGTTGATAAGTTATGGAATGAGCCTAAAACTATGGCTGAAATCGAAAGTTTCCTTAGATTGGTTGGTTAGTACATAAGATTTATTAAATGATTCTCTATCTTGGCTGCTCCTATGATCAAATTGACAAAGAAATGTGTAAAATTTATTTTGTCTGAGGAGTGCGAGTAGAGTTTTCAAGAATTAAAGAAGAGATTGACCAATGCACCAACATTGGTTCTACTAAATGGACTAGTAGGATTTGTTGTCTATACGGATGCATCTAGAAGAGGTTTGGGTTGCGTGCTCATGCAACATGGCAAGGTTATAGCCTATGCTTCCAGGCAGTTGAAAGTTCATGAATAGAATTATCTTATACATGATTTGGAGATGGTTGTTGTTGTTCACACTTTAAGAATTTAGAGGCAATATTTGTATGGAACCTAGTTTGAAGTGATTACAGACCACAAGAGCTAAAATATATCTTTTCCTTGATAGATATGAACCTGAGATAGAGGCATTGGGTGAAATTTTTAAAGGATTCTTGACTTTTCTCTAAATTACCACCCAGGAAAATTTAATGTGGTGGTTGATGCCTTGAGCAGAAAGTTGATGGCATTGCATCTGAGTTCAGATTGGAAGGCTTTAGAGAATGTGTAGAAGTAATGCCACAAGAGAATAGTAGGAGATCATATTTGATGCGTTTGATTGTGCAACCAGATTTAATTGATAGAATTATTGATGTTCAAAAAAATAATCAAATAGTTATATCTATGTTAGGTAAGCCAAGAATTACTCAAGGTGCTGATAGAGGGATAAAATTTGATGGCAGATTATATGTGCCTAATGAAGAAGAACTCATGGAGGAGCTGTTGATTGAGGCACATAAGTCTTAAAATTTTCATTCATCCAGGCAGTACAAAGATGTTCAGAGATTTGAAGAAGAACTTTTGGTGGTCAGGTTTGAAGAGTGGACATTGCTACGTATGTCGCAAGGTGCTTGACTTGTCAGCAGGTTAAGGTTAAGCATCAGAGACCTGCTAGACCCTTGCAAGCATTGGAGATTCCCCAATTGAAGCGGGAATACATTACCATAGATTTTATAGTTGGACTGCCAAGGACAAAGAAGAGGCATAATATAATTTGGGTAAATTGTGGACAGACTGACCAAATCAACTCACTTTTTGGCCACCCAAAGAACATTGACGTTGGAAGCTTTGTCTAGGTTGTACATTGAAGAAATTATCAGGTTACATGAAGTGTTAGTCTCTATTATATGAAATAGACATCTAAGGTTCACTGCCAAATTTTGAAGGTGTTTGCAAGAGGTTTTGGGGACCCAATTGAAGTTTAGTTATGCATTTCATCCCCAAATAGATAGACAATCAGAAAGGGCTATTCAAATATTAGAAGATATGCTAAAGCCTATAGCTTAGAATGGAAGGGGAGCTAAGATGAGCAGTTGCCATTAGTGGAATTTGTATATAATAATAGTTATCATACTAGCATTGGAATGGCACCATATTAAGCTCTTTATAGAAGACCTTGAATATCACCTGTGTGCTAGGCAGAAGTTGGGGAGAGGAGTTTGTTAGGACCACAAATCTGCAAGAATGTTCTAAGAAAATTGAGTTTATCAAGAAGAAATTACTGGCAGCACAACGTAGACAAAAGAGTTATGCAGGAAACAAGAGAAGAGATCTGAACTTTACTATTGGAGATGATGTGCTTCTAAAGATATACCCTATGAAAAGAGTCATGACATTTAGCAAGAAAGGCAACATAAGCCCAAGATTTATTGGTTTATTTGAAATTCGAGAGAAAATTAAAATGTGGCTTACAAATTGGCATTATTATCTGCATTATCTAGTGTGCATGCAGTGTTTCATGTGTCAATGCTCAAAGAGTATGCGCAAGATCCATCACATATAATTGAATATGAGCCCCTAGAGGTGCAACCATATTTATCATATGAAGAGTAACCTATGAAGATGTTGGACCATAAGGAACAAGTATTGAGAATCAAGGTGATCCTATTAGTAGAAGTGTTATGGAGGAACTGTTCTACTGAAGAAGCAATCTGGGAAGCTGAGAAAGAGATGAAGAAGGAGTATTCTCAGTTGTTTGGTAAGTTTGCATTTTAAATTTCAAGGACGAACTATGTAATCGATTAGGTTCCAATAGTATAATTGATTAGATATGTTGTGCTTTGGCTCAGAGCTACGTAATCTATTTAATTCAGAGTTGAATAATCAATTTGATTCCGAGATGTAATTGATTAAGAGGCTAGTTGACTAATCGATTAGAGGTGTGATTCAGAGTAGTAATTGATTAGATGCCTGATGTGTAATCTATTAGGTTTGCTATGCTTGTTCTACTGTAATCGATTAGATGTTATTTTGTGTAATCAATTAGATGATAGGTTAGTTATGGGGTGAGCTAGTAGTCCAAGTTGTTAGAAGCACCCATGGAATCTAAGATATTGTTCTAGACGTTATTGGCAAGTGTAGTGCGGTAGCAAAATTAGGATCAACTTTTTGGCAAGAACACTAGGATCTGTGAGCCTATTAATAGGCACCTTTAGCCTGGTAGCCATCCATTTGGTTGGAAATCTTTCTTGGAGGCCTACGGTTGCTGGGGAGAGAGTGAGAAATCTTGGCTGGGCGATTTGGAGAGGAGAGCCTCAGCTATGAGAGGTAGGTGGATATACCAAAGCAAGAAATATTTTGTACCATATTATACTGAAGGTTTTAAATTTCATATAACCCAGAGGGGGGGGGAGTGAATGGGTTTCTAAAAGAAATTAAAGTTAGCTAGAATAAGATATAGAATTAAAAAGCTAATTAGATAGAAGGAGGAAGATACAAGGAGAAAGCACACAATGAATATAGAGATTTATACTGGTTAGGTCTATTCAGACATATATCCAGTCCCCAAGCAACCTCTTAGGATTTCCACTATACAAGGTACAAACCCCTTACAGGATAAACAGCAACACCCTGCACTCTAGTAGGTCTTTCTATCCAACTATAAGGGAATAAACCACCCCGCACATCAGGCAAGTCTTTCCTTTCATGTAAAAGAGAATAAATCACCCTACATGTTGGGCAAGTCTTCTCTTCCAAGATTATGAAGAGGAACACATCAAGTACAATAAATGGAATGTATAGAAATGCCTCTTGATAGGCTGATATACAATGTAAATAAAAACACAGATCAAGACTAAAAATTGCTGTAATGAAAAATGCAGTACTTGATCTTACTGAAGGTCCGAGAGCTAGTAGTGCACAATGAACTTGAAGCTCTCTCTCTCAAGATATCTCTTGAATGTAAAGAAGGTCTTTTTGATGTAGCAATGGAAGCCTTCTTCTTTTTCAGTGGAGCTCTCTCTCTTTTCTTACTTCATTATCTCTTCACTCCACTATATCTTGTATCTCTATATGTCTCAGTCTGTGAGCACTGAGGTTTTGGATCCAGTTATTGGGTCGGTTTTGGTGTCGGACCCCTTGGTTTGAGCCCTTGTGGGTCAGGTGCATGGACTCCTTATTGCGTCGATTGCGAGACATGATTTTGAATGGCGTCAGGCTTAGGGGATGCGATTTAGGAGCTATTGCAGGTGGGACGCATGGTCGGACGTCGAGGCGCGTGCGTACGGCCCCGGTCTTATCTTCTGAATAGTATCGTGCGTGGTCAACGCGATTCGGAGACCTACGAGTATACGACCCCGTCCTGTCGTCTGATTGACGTCGTCTGGGAACGATGCGATTTAACGTGTTTCAGTTTGATGCCAAGACTCCTCCCTCCTTTATCTTATTCTCTCCTTTCCTCTCTCTCTCCTCCCTCTCTCCGAACCCCTCCATTTCTCTTCCTCTTTCCCTCCCCTTCCTCTTCCCATTCTTCCTCTTCCACCACTCCAATACCCTCCCACCTCTCACCACTACTACCACCATCTCCTCCACAGCACCTTGCTCTCCGGACGGCGGCCAACGTCTCGGTGGGGTGACGGTGTCCACGGTGTAGACACGCTAATTTTGACATTATATTGAGTAAATTTCATGTCACAAAGATAATGTCCTAGAATGGTCTGATGTTTAATCATTAATTAATTTTTATTGATTTTCTCTTGAGATTTGTTTAATTACGTCGCTCATGTACGACGCCATTTGGATTCTCAGTAGAAATCAATTCGGAATTAAAATTAATAAATTTAGGAGGATTTAACTGAATAGCGTCGCCTACGAACGACGCTATTTAAGTCCTAATCTACCTAGGTTTACGATTTCTAATTCTAGTTGATTTCCTAAATTATCTAAAGAACGTTGCCCTTGGGAGACGCGATTTAAGTTTCCTATTTGTTTTCAGTTTCCTTTTCCGGATTTATTTCTTTTATGGCCGCATTAATTAACTAAAAGGCGTCCCTTTTGAACGACGCATTTTAATAGTTTCCTAATAAACATGATTTGGCTGAGATAATCCGGTTCTAGAGGTTGGAAGGGTTTCCAATTCCCTTCATGATCATTCAGGGCAAGTCCAAGCTGCGGGAAAGTCCTTTTGAATCCAAAAACACTCTAAAATCACTTCTTATAAATACATATGGATATTGACCTTTGCAAAAGGTTGGCTATTGAAGAATTTGGAGCTTCCTCCAAGGTTTTTGAAGGCCCTCAAGAAGAAAAACGTGGACAACAAGAGAAGCTTCATCTTCTTCATCCTTTTTACCCTTTGAAGCCTATTGAAGACCAAAGCTATGGAGGGGCCATCCTTTTCTTTTCTTCTTGATCTTTTCCATTAAGTTTTGATAAGATTCATATAGTTTAAATTTCTGTTTTCACATAGTTCTTCATTACATCACTTCATTACACACATTCACTTCATGTTTTCCATACTTATACATCCTTTAGGGGTTTAAAAGAACACAAAACAAGTAAGTTCTTTAGTTTAGTTGCATAATGATTTCGTTGGATAGAATAGATACTACATCTCTTTAGTTTTAATCCATTTGTTTTCTTTTGTTTTTAATCTTTTTTGCAAGGTTTGAAGGAGATTTAAAAGAAAGCTTGGAGTTTGAACGGAAGAAGAAACACTTACAAAGAACAAGAGTAAAGAAAGAAAATGCTCTTTTCTTTCGGCTGGCCGAAAGAGATATTCTCCCGATTTGCAAGGTTAGTAAGCGATCACTTTTCCTTCGAAACCCTCGGTTTTTGGCGATCACAATTTGTAAGGACTGAGGTTTCGGGTTCAGTATTCGGGTCGGGTTCGGGCCGGATCCCCTAGTTTCGACCCTGAGGGGTCTTGAGAATTTTGACTGAATGACGTCTGCACTGCACGACGCCTTTCAAACGGCGTCTGGCTGGGTGGACGCCATTTAAGTCTGTTGCTATTGTGCCACGTGGGCGCCACGTGGGCGGGTTTCGGGCCGTGAGAGTACGGCCCCTATCCTGTCGTCTGAACGGCGTCGATGATGGGCGACACCATTCAGACTGCGACCCTGCGATGTCAGAGTATGGTGCCTGTCTTGTCAGCTGAACGGCGTCGGTGGTGGTCGACGCGTTTCAGAGCGCTGTCAGTACGGCCCGTCCTGTCATCTGATAGGCGTCTGTCTCGGTCGACGCGTTTTAGGCAGTTTCTGATTGACCCCGCGAGCCTCCCCTTCTTTCCCTCATTCTCGCCTTCACTCTCTCTCTCCTCGCCCTCTCCGCCCTCTCCGACTCTCTTTTCCCCTTTCCCTTCCTCTCCATCCTCTTCCACCACTCCAACACTTCCCTACCTCTCACCTCTACTACCACCACTTCCTTCGCAGCGTTCCATTCTCCGGACGGCGGCCGACGTCCCGGCGGAGTGGCGACGTCCTCGAGGGTACCGGCGGCGGTTTGCGGTGCGGCGGGTCGGCGGAACAGAGGTTGATGGAGTTCAAGAACCGGTAGGGGGACGAACCTTGCATGGACTGTGATTATCTTGTTCATAATTTCCATGGCGTGGCATGATGTATTTGGGGTAGAATGAGCATGTTAAGAGGGTTTCCTTGTGGGATCGGTCGTGTTTATGAACGTGGAATGCTCGTGGTAGTTCAGTTTCCCTTTTTTCCCCCTTCTGTTTTGGGTGTTTGGGGTTAAGGGGGAAGCCCTCGGGTTGAACCATGGAACCAGATTTCTGGCGCTAAAAGACGTCGAGTCTGGACGACGCCATTTAGAATGGCAGCGGGCCAGTTCGACGCCGTTTAGGCAGAAACCTCCCCGCTTGCGGTTCCGTGAGTTTGGGATTCTGGCGCTAAATGACGTCATGCCTGGACGACGCCATTTAGAATGGCGACGTGCCAGCATGATGCCATTTAGGCAGGAAAATCCCCCGACTGAGGGTTCTGCAAATCTCGGAATCTGGTGTGAATGGCGTCTGAGGACGCTGACGCCTTTTAAAGGGCGGCTTCCCAGGACGACGCGTTTTAAGGTATAATTTGAGGCCGGGTTTTTAATGAACCAGTTGGAGGGACTTGAATGGCGTAGGCCTCGGTCGACGCGATTCAAGACAGAACTGCATTAACTCAGATTATTAACACATGTTTCACGGTGGGATGGTTCAAATGCATGCTTTGAGTTGTACACTGAGACTGAGGACTTCTGCGTGAATGGAATTACATCATCTGTGTGTGTGTGTGTGTGTGTGTGTGTGCTTATGCAGATATGGAATTGGAACTACTATGGTTTACGTTTGTCACCTTGGGCCGATGGGGAAGGGCCTTGGTGTCTGTGAGGCATTGTTGCCGTACCGGTGGGGGAGTGGTACATGTTGTGTTTTACCTTTGGCTGAGGGAAGCAGAACCACCTTGAGCCCGTCGGACCGGAGTAGCCGGTGCGCTATTCGAGGGGTTGCTGTTTGGCCTCAGTGGGTCGGGGTTTCCCTATTTGCCGTTGCAGCTTCCGGCGCGTTTCTTGCTGTGGAGCTGGTTGTGGTACTATTGGAGTTGTTTTACCCCCTTTAGCCACTGGGCCTGATGTGACCTGTGATCAAGGTTACGAGTGGTACCCTTCGCCCTTTGGCCTGATGCAGCCCGGGAGGTTAGGGTTGTGGGTAGTTCCTGTAGCTTCGGCTTGATAGGGGTTCGCCGGTCCCCAGGGCCCTCCTGAAGCGCCGAGGCCTGACGTGGAGGAAATCCGGTCGGTAGGACAGTAGTCTAGACTGCTTGTGTGCACATGTAGCTGGGCGGTGGTGGTTCACTAGTCCCAGCTAGTCCTAGTTTGACTCACTGCCTCACCCTACGGTGCCCCGGGACACTGTAGGGGCGGACAGGCGTGAGTGTTGGTGGTGTTGTGAGGCGACGTTGTTGACAGTCGACAGTGTGGTTTGGTCGCTTTGTGGACCTTGGTTGTGAGTCGTGACTTTGTGTTGGGTTCTTCGGATTACTTAGAACTGTTCCTGCTACACTGCTTATGCATACGTTTCATATCAGGTTTAGAAGTTATGTTTACTGGTTTATTTAATTGCCATATTTCTGTATTATTGCTCTTGTGGGTGTGTGAGTGGGAGGCGGGGATCGGATGATCCCTACTGAGCCCAATTCTGGTGTGGCTCACTCCCTGCGGTTTCAGGTGTGGACCTCGTGGCGTGTGGCGGCGTGTGGTGTCTTCTTGGTGTGCGGACCAGCAGCTATCTCAGTTCTGGGGTATGCCCCGATGTTGTTGTACTTTGCTTCTGCCTGTACTTATTTAATTTGTTGGACCATGTAATTATTGTTGGACTGTATACGGACATTGTTAATCTCTTTCCTGCGCACTTCTACTTTCTTTGTAGTCCGTGTGATTGTTATATTTAACCTTGTTTAACACTGACTCCTCCAGATGTGTTGTGTGAGATCCGGGTGTGAACCCGCAGTTAATGGGCCGAGTGATCGGGTCCCCGGTCATAGGATGGCGGGTCGTTACAGATGGTATCAGAGCTCAGTCTGGTCGAGTATGTGGTAAACTAGGTTAGATATTATAGTCCAACAATAAGTACGAGTCTGTACAAGCGATGGCTGTTGGTGTAGATTGGTAGGCTTTGACGTGTTTTGGTTCGATTTGCGTGTTGTGGGGTAGTGATGGCTCCGAAGAGGAGAGTTCTGTTGGCTCGTGGTTCGAGAGCAGATGATGGCGGTTCGAGGGCAGAAGGACATAATGTAGATCGTTTCATGGAAGCTATGATTGGGGCTATGTCTAGATACCAGCAGGGAGATGGAAGTGAAGGGTCCAATTCTCGAGGTGGCTAGTCCATGGTGATGGAGCGGTTCTTGAAGTTGAAGCCCCCTTCTTTCACGGGTCAACCAGTTCCAGACGCGGCAGCTCATTGGATTAAGGAGGTAGAGAAGGCATTTGATGTTCTTGAATGTGCTGAGAGTGACAAGACCTTGTTGGCAACCTACTTGCTGAAGGACGATGCTTATGATTGGTGGGTTACCATCAAGGGGTTGATGTTTCCAGATAGGTCCTTGAGAGAGATCCTTTGGGAAGACTTTGTGAGAGAGTTTGGTGGACAGTACTTTCCGAGGCACGTTCGGAGGGCTAAGGAAAGGGAGTTTATGGAATTGGTGTAGAATGATATGTCAGTTCTAGAATATCAGATGAAATTTGTAGCTCTTGGAAGATTTGCTCCACACATATCTGAGCATGAGGAACGTCGGACGGAGAAATTTGTGGATGGACTTCGGCATGATCTGAGAGAATTTGTGGCAGCTCATTGTTGTAAGAATCTAGCGTCAGCAGTTCGGTGCGCGGCAGCAGTGGAGACTCAGTTCCAATAGATGGTGAAGGAGTCGGAGCAATCAGCACAAGGGAAGCAGCAAGGCAAGGGCAGATCAGCGGTCTTTTCGTCAGGCGGTTTGAGTTCCTTTGAGTTCGAGTTCCAAGAGGCACCTCGTAATGAAGATGAAGATGGTTCGGTTCAGCAGATGCAGACGGAGGTCAGCTGGCAACAGGAAACGAGGAGGGATGCTGCGGATCGTTGTCCCCGTTGTGGCAGGCATCATGGCAATCGGATATGTCCATTGATCACTGGTAGCTGTTTTGGCTGTGGTAGGAAGGGACATCTCGCGAGGAACTGTTCCCAGAAGAATAAGACAGGTCAGGAGCCGAGTGGTCAGTAGGAGTTCGAGACGTCGAGTGGTGTTGCGTCTCTTGGTGGAGGTTCGAGATATCGGGCTAGAGGAGCACTTTTGTCTTCTCTTATTCAGAGGTGGTTGTGAACTCTTGTGGCACTTTTATGTACTAGGGTATGGTGGAGAATCAGTTTTGTAATTTGTGCCTTGTTAATGTATGATTATTTTGATCTATCAACTTTTTTGTTAAAATTGAGAATCTTGGTTAGCATGGTGTGGGTTTGGTTGGCTAGTTATGTGGAGCCTAGTGTGTGAATGGCGAGAATGATTGTTGTGATCCGTGTTCCCGGTATGTGATGGTTAGCCGAGATTATCGTTGAGCGGTTGCAATTTCGAGGACGAAATTCTTTTAAGGGGGGGAGAATGTAAGGACTGAGGTTTCGGGTTCAGTATTCGGGTCGGGTTCGGGCCGGATCCCCTAGTTTCGACCCTGAGGGGTCTTGAGAATTTTGACTAAATGACGTCTGCACTGTACGACGCCTTTCAAACGGCGTCTGGCTGGGTGGACGCCATTTAAGTCTGTTGCTGTTGTGCCACGTGGGCGCCACGTGGGCGGGTTTCGGGTCGCGAGAGTACGACCCCTGTCCTGTCGTCTGAACGGCGTCCATGATGGGCGACGCCATTCAGACTGCGACCCTGCGATGTCAGAGTACGGTGCCTGTCTTGTCAGCTGAACGGCGTCCGTGGTGGTCGACGCATTTCAGAGCGCTGTCAGTACGGCCCGTCCTGTCATCTGATAGGCGTCTGTCTCGGTCGACGCGTTTTAGGCAGTTTCTGATTGACCCCGCGAGCCTCCCCTTCTTTCCCTCATTCTCGCCTTCACTCTCTCTCTCCTCGCCCTCTCCGCCCTCTCCGACTCTCTTTTCCCCTTTCCCTTCCTCTCCATCCTCTTCCACCACTCCAACACCTCCCTACCTCTCACCTCTACTACCACCACTTCCTTCGCAGCGTTCCATTCTCCGGACGGCGGCCGACGTCCCGGCGGAGTGGCGACGTCCTCGAGGGTACCGGCGGCGGTTTGCGGTGCGGCGGGTCGGCGGCACAGAGGTTGGTGGAGTTCAAGAACCGGTAGGGGGACGAACCTGGCATGGACTGTGATTATCTTGTTCATGATTTCCATGGCGTGGCATGATGTATTTGGGGTAGAAGGAGCATGTTAAGAGGGTTTCCTTGCGGGATCGGTCGTGTTTATGAACGTGGAATCATGGGATGCTCGTGGTAGTTCGGTTTCCCTTTTTTCCCCCTTCTGTTTTGGGTGTTTTGGGGTGTTTGGGGTTAAGGGGGAAGCCATCGGGTTGAACCATGGAACTAGGTTTCTGGCGCTAAAAGACGTCGAGCCTGGACGACGCCATTAGAATGGCGGCGGGCCAGTTCGACGCCGTTTAGGCAGAAACCTCCCCGCTTGCGGTTCCGTGAGTTTGGGATTCTGGCGCTAAATGACGTCATGCCTGGACGACGCCATTTAGAATGGCGACGTGCCGGCATGATGCCATTTAGGCAGGAAAATCCCCCGACTGAGGGTTCTGCAAATCTCGGAATCTGGTGTGAATGGCGTCTGAGGACGCTGACGCCTTTTAAAGGGCGGCTTCCCAGGACGACGCGTTTTAAGGTATAATTTGAGGCCGGGTTTTTAATGAACCAGTTGGAGGGACTTGAATGGCGTAGGCCTCGGTCGACGCGATTCAAGACAGAACTGCATTAACTCAGATTATTAACACATGTTTCACGGTGGGATGGTTCAAATGCATGCTTTGAGTTGTACACTGAGACTGAGGACTTCTGCGTGAATGGAATTACATCATCTGTGTGTGTGTGTGTGTGTGTGTGCTTATGCAGATATGGAATTGGAACTACTGTGGTTTACGTTTGTCACCTTGGGCCGATGGGGAAGGGCCTTGGTGTCTGTGAGGCATTGTTGCCGTACCGGTGGGGGAGTGGTACATGTTGTGTTTTACCTTTGGCTGAGGGAAGTAGAACCACCTTGAGCCCATCGGGCCGGAGTAGCCGGTGCGCTATCCGAGGGGTTGCTGTTTGGTCTCAGCGGGTCGGGGTTTTCCTGTTTGTCGTGGCAGCTTCCGGCGCGTTTCTTGCTGTGGAGCTGGTTGTGGTACTGTTGGAGTTGTTTTACCCCCTTTAGCCACTGGGCCTGATGTGACCTGTGATCAAGGTTACGAGTGGTACCCTTCGCCCTTTGGCCTGACGCAGCCCGGGAGGTTAGGGTTGTGGGTAGTTCCTGTAGCTTCGGCTTGACGGGGGTTCGCCGGTCCCCAGGGCCCTCTTGAAGCGCCGAGGCCTGGCGTGGAGGAAATCTGGTCGGTAGGACAGTAGTCTAGGTTGCTTGTGTGCACACGTAGCTGGGCGGTGGTGGTTCACTAGTCCCAGCTAGTCCTAGTTTGACTCACTGCCTCACCCTACGGTGCCCCGGGACACTGTAGGGGTGGACAGGCGTGAGTGTTGGTGGTATTGTGAGGCGACGTTGTTGACAGTCGACAGTGTGGTTTGGTCGCTTTGTGGACCTCGGTTGTGAGTCGTGACTTTGTGTTGGGTTCTTCAGATTACTTAGAACTGTTCCTGCTACACTGCTTATGCATACGTTTCATATCAGGTTTAGAAGTTATGTTTACTGCTTTATTTAATTGCCATATTGGTGTATTATTGCTCTAGTGGGTGTGTGAGTGGGAGGCGGGGATCGGATGATCCCTACTGAGCCCAATTCTGGTGTGGCTCACTCCCTGCGGTTTCAGGTGTGGACCTCGTGGCGTGTGGCGGCGTGTGGTGTCTTCTTGGTGTGCGGACCAACAGCTATCTCAGTTCCGGAGTATGCCCCGATGTTGTTGTACTTTGCTTCTGCCTGTACTTATTTAATTTGTTGGACCATGTAATTATTGTTAGACTATATACGGACATTGTTAATCTCTTTCCTGCGCACTTGTACTTTCTTTGTAGTCCGTGTGATTGTTATATTTAACCTTGTTTAACACTTACTCCTCCAGATGTGTTGTGTGAGATTCGGGTGTGAACCCGCAGTTAATGGGCCGACATCCATTTAGTGATCGGGTCCCCGGTCATAGTATGGCGGGTCGTTACACAATTCCTTTTAAATTGTTAATCATAATAAACACATGATAACATGATGAATACATACCCTTTTTTAGCACTACAGCTTTTTGGCAATTACGGTAGGACTTGTCTTGCCGTTTCTTTTTATTTACTCTTGTTATTTCCATTGGGCACCCTCGGTGCACCGCTTGTGTCCCTCCAGCACGTTTGATGGTTTGTTGGTTGGTTATTTGATTTTTATCCCCACGTGCACGTCGTGCACACCCCGTTGTGGCAAAATTTTGCCCTCCCTTGATTGCCTTGAGAAGTGGTATTGGAAAGTGTGTTTTGTTCAAATTGATATCCATGATGTTGCATGATTAGCCTATATGTTTAAATCGTCATCGCATGAATAGCTGATCTCTTATTCACCCTATTATTTGGAGTGGGGATTGCCCTTGGTTTTGCTGTCTATTTGTTGTTTTCGGGACCTAAAGTGCATCTTTACAGAGCGACGCGATTTACTAAGCGCGTCGCCCTTAGAAGACGCGATTTAGTGTCCCTTTTATTTCTTTTGCTGCCCGAGCCACTGTGAACAGGAGGGACTGTTGTCTTGAATAGCGCCTGTGAACAACGACACTATTCAAGCTCTATTCCTTGTTGGTCACTAACACTCGGATCATTGATTTCATTGCTACCTATATTTATTTATTCTACATTAGAGGCCACCCAGGCCACATGTCATTTGCATCAGAGCTCATCCCCCTCCTATAGGAACACCTCTCTTGGCATCCTCACCTCTCTCTGACTGGGTCGGTCCCTCGGTCAGACTAGAGTGGTTGATGTTAAGACCTCCGTAAGTCCCCAAAAGCAAGGAATTCCTCTTTGTTCATCGGGCCGGTTGTACCATTTGAAGTCCCAGGTAGTTATTCATGCCATTGTGAGTAAAGCCGTAGAGCATAACCCAACAAATAACTTGAATTGAAATTAGGATCTTACCCATCGAGAGAACTTGAGTTTAAAAATTCAATTAACCCAACAAATAACTCTCAAAACAGCGTAAGCATCTACTTAGTTGTTAATCTATGCAAACTTGATTGAATAATTGTCATCTTAACACAATGATGCTACGTTTAGGTAGAACCGTCGGCATGGTTGCCTTTGAACAAGAAGATTTGATCGAGTACGAGGGAGATGCTTATGCCCCTCAAGTTCATGGTACATCTTATTCTGAAGATGAAAGGGACGCCTATATCTCTGGTTACCCTGACTAATTCCAAACTGTACACGAGGGAGATGCTCATGCCCCTCAGTTTCAGGATAATTCAATATATGATCAATACCACCCGGATTTGGGCGATCAATCACGTGTCCACGTCATCTCCAATCCTACCTTCGAAAGAGCCCAAGACCAAGCTGGGCCCTCTGCCAATCATCCTTCTGATCTCGCTACCCTCATGGGAGGTCTGTCTAATCATGTGGATCCTCATCAATTTGACGCCATCCAATCCATCCTAAAAGGGAAAACTCCGCTGCATCCTTCTGAGCCAAGTCCCTTAGTTCACCCTTCTGCTTATCAAGCTCCCGCTCAGGCCATGGAAGGCCTTCATATTTCCACTCCTCGGCACACAGGCCCTTAACAATCTAGTTCACGGCATCCTGTCAGGCTGCAAACCCCAATTTATCAGAATGCTTTCGAGCATGACGGGAACGCCGCCAGTTCACAACCTCACTGTCCTCGCATCCCCGCTTATTCACGGAGGTAGTCTTTTCAACAGCCACCACCTCCACCAGCAGATTCTACCACCCAACTCCTACTTAACAAATTTTCCCAGATGGATGAGCAGTTCAAGAATCTTGAAAAGAATATGGGCAACAAGGCCGCTCCCGAATTCTCTGCCCCTGATTTGCCAGTATTCTATCTTTTACCTTCTGAAATGCCAGTTTATAGAAAGTATAACGGCATAGGCAATCCTTTCCTTCACATCAAAGAATTCCTGTATAAATCATCATTTTGGCAACATGATAAAAAAGCGATGGCTTTCCTCTTTAGAAGATCACTGGAGGGATCAGCTTTGGAGTGGTTCTTCTCTCTAGACCCAAGTGAAGTAGAGAATTTCGACATGGTGTCAAAGAGGTTCCTGCAAAGATACAAAGACAGGGTGGCACCTACCTTGTCCATTGACTTGTTCAATGAAAAGATGAAGACTTCATAGTGTTCGCCGATAGGTGGCGAGGGATGGCAGAAAAGATAAGAGATCATTTGTCCGAATAAGAATTGGTAAAGATGATGGTTGCCAACACCACCCCACAGTACAAGCTAGTGTTGACATTGAATAACTTGACTACCATGGCAGCTCTGTATGAGAGAGCGCGTTACGCTCAGAATGCGTTCAAAGACTCCACCTTTGCTAGCGTCTTCGATCCTCACCGACCCAATAGACCCCCACCTCGGAAGTCTATTATCCCCAACTCTTCTTCTATGGGTCCAACTACCGAGGGTACACTGTCTCATGAACAGGTTAGTATAATGAACAATAATCAACCCCAGTTTATGAGGAATCATCAACAATATCAATCACCGAGGCCTTAAAACCAACAGGGTTACAGGCCTCCTACTCGGCAGCTTTAGTCAGCACCGTAACATCTCCCCCAGCAAGTATACAACCCACCTCGGCAGTAGCCGAATTACACTCATGTTCCTCCTCCTAATGACTATACACAGTAGAGGAAACCTCCTGGCCCCAGAAGGTCGGTATACCCCCGATTACCAGAATCCCTCACGGATATATTCAATGCCCTTATAGCGGCCAACGCCTTAGTGCTGCCGAAGGAAAGGGCTATTTGGCCACCAAATGTTGACATGTCCCGTTACTGTGTGTTCCATCGTCAACCGGGACACACAGTAGATGCTTGCTTTCAATTTCGAGATTACATTCATGATCTCAATGATCAAGGAGGGATTGAATGAGAAGTGATGAAGAAGTACATAGCCGCCTTGAAGGCAAAAAGACCACAGCAGTAGCCACAGCCACCACAACAGCCGCAGCCAATCCAAAGAGCCCCGGTACAACAAGTAGCACCACAGAATATGGGCATAGTGCAGAACCCGTTGCTGGAACATCAAAACCAAATTTCCCCCATTTCGACGGGTAGCCAGTCTGAGGCTAGTAGAGGGCAACAATGGAAAGTAGAGGATTCTTCCTCTATCTATTCGACAAGTCATGTATCGAGCATTGCTGAGCAACTGCCTCGCCACATCCTCCGCATACCCAAACCACAACCCATTACCATTAAACCCATTACACCCTTCGCTACCATATCTTCGCCAAACAACCCTAGGCAAACCAATTATACACCCCTCATGCCTTCTAAACCATTACTCCGCATACCATTCCCTACATCACCTACAACAACTACTCACTCGGATACCATACAACCCTCTAAACCGCTCATCTGCATAGCACCTTCGCTAAATAGCCCATCACCATCACCTGTTTATCCACACCCACAACCCTCCAAACCACTCATCCGAGTCCCTTTACCTCCATCAAATAACTCACCCACACCCTCTTACCAAACCATTACACCCCCCAGACCGCTCCTTAACACGGCGGTGCTCAAGATAACACCTGGAGCTTCCACTATTGAAGAACATGCGCTCCGAAGTGGCCGAATATTCAACAAGGTGTTCCCCCAGTCTACGGTGCAAGATGGCCCATTACAGCCGATAGAAGAGGTCCAGAATGAGGAAAGTACACCTGGTACTCACTATGATTTGTTGAAACAGCTGGATAGAACACCGACACGCATTTCTATATTAGAACTGATCAAGAGATCCAAGATCCATCAAGAAGCCTTGATGTATTACTTACAACGGGTAATGGTCAGTGAAGATGTGCCAGTAGAGAAGATCACCGCATTGTTGGTCCCTTAAGGCGATCAACCCTCTATATCCTTCCATACTTCTGAACTGGCACCATTGGCAGCAAGGTGCATGACATTAAGTATAACTGTCAACATATGTAGAAAGGCTGTGGATACATGTTTAGTAGATACCAGGGCCTCTATCAATGTGTTACCCCCAAGAACTCTGGAGCTCTGCAGAGTCCCGAAAGAAAAATGGCTACCTTCTCCCATTTCTGTCACAGCCTATGATAACTCTACCCGTTCCCCTCTGAGCATGGTCTATTTGAAGGTAGAGTTAGGCCCTACTTGCCATGCTGAAGTCGAATTTCATATTCTCGAGATCGACCCTTCACTAAAAGGCATACTCGGTCATCCTTACATCAAGTCACTTGAGGCAATCCCATTAACGAACCACCAATGCCTCAAGTTCCCTCACAAAGTATGTATCATCAAAGTCACTAGTATGCCTATCCTTGCTGCAACTCACTCATTGAATATAAGTCCAAATCCAGTCCTTCCAACCGCCCAAAGGCCAGCCATCTCTTTATGCCAAACCTACATCCTTTCGGCAGACCCCTCTAAGCATATCATGCCTACATCCTTCCCGATCGTTGCCGTGAAGCGGAGGAAGTCCATGAATACCCCAGGCTCGAACATCATGCTGAAAGTGGGATATCAACCTAGAAAGGGTCTAGGCACCCGATTGCAAGGAAGAATTAAACTAGTGACAGATGAGAGAAGGATATCTGGCAGCGGCCTAGGCTATAGACCGGAGAAAGTAAGGCATACTATTGCGGAACAACAAGAAGGTGAAGATGGTCAGAAGATATGGAAAACAATGGTTACCCCTTGCAAAGAAAATCGGGATCCCCTAACTTGGACCTTGTCCACTCATTTTGTTAAAGGGCCCGTGATTCAACATGACCACAATAATACAATAGTGATTACCTCCTATTTTGACCTGCATGATATATATGGGAAGGATCTAGCTAGACATTGTTCACAACTGCTGACATACCAGTCTTTGGAGGCTCTGCGGCCGATGAAAAGGAGGAAAACTCAAGATCTAGAATGTGAATGGTACCGCTGGTTTGACACATGGGACTTATATATTGCATTGAACAGACTACTCTTAAATCCGTTAGAACCAAAGTGGCCGCCACTGATAGATGAATTAATTCAAAAGCCCGGGACCATTTTTGATAAAAGGATTTTGCTGACTGAAGAAACTGATGAAGGGGAGCCGGATGACTCTTATGAAACCGGATTCACCACTGATCTTCTATGGAAAGGAACCTATCCCTCTCGTGTTTTCACCCTCCACACTCTATTTCGTACCCTGCCCTTGACTCCGACCTGGTCGTGGGTCATCACTGAAGACATTCCACGGGCTCCGCCCATTTCTATTACTATATCCCCTCAAGATCTTATTCCTCTCGATCTTGAAAGGATCTACGATTTGATCTGGGACACATTGTTGTATGATCCCCCCAATCCCTGGGCACTGGTGCTGTTACCTCCATCATTTCATTCTCCCCCTATTCACATCCATTCTTGCTTCATGATAAAGACAAATAATTCCCAAAAAAGAACGCCAATTCGGCAACTTCTTCCTCCCAAATCCTCGTTGAGGAAACCTCATACTTGTCCAATCGTGCCCCATTGCGTGGGTTGTTCGGGCAAAACTCCCTTCTAGATTTGCTTTGTCCCACCTCTCGAGAGGATTCACCTGTATTCTCTCCTGTACCCCTTGATTTTTATCTTTCTTCGTCCTCATTAGGTCAGGATAGGGAGTTTAGTGAGGTTAGAGAGTCTAGTGCTAGACAGGTTAATCAGGTTAGGAAGTTTAGGAAATCTAAGGGTAGGCGAGTTCTAAATAGATACCTCCAGGATCTAGTATTAAGATACCTTTCTTTCTCTAAGATCCCTCAGCTGTTAGAAGATCCCATTCAAATGCCAGAAGAATGTGAAGTTGATGAGTTAGCCGATGATGGATACGGGGTATATGAGTTATTACATGAGAAAGACCCTCTTAATGAAGAAGGAGAAGATGACGAGGAGACGGTTGATGCGTATGCCAGTGTAGTGAAGAGATTTAATGAATGCTCAGCTGCAGTAGAAGAGCCTACCAAAGAGAATAATTTAGGAACTATAGACGAACCTAAGGTTGTCCTCGTCAGTAAAAAATTTGTCTGAAGTAGACGAATTTACAGTGGTCCAAGTTCTTAAAGATTATAAGGACACTTTCGCCTGGAGTTATGAAGATATGCCAGGACTAGATTCTTCCTTGGTGGAACATAGATTGACATTGAAAGATGGAGTTAGCCCGGTTAAACAAAAGTTAAGGCGATTCCACCCTCAAATAGCTTTGAAAATGAAAGAAGAGGTAGATAGGCTGCATAAGGCCAAATTTATTAGAGTTGTCCTCTATCCGCAATAGGTGGCTAATATAGTCCCGGTTATGAAAAAGGATGGAAAGGTCAGAATTTGTATTGACTTCTGAGATTTGAACCGGCCATGTCCTAAAGACGACTTTCCACAGCCTCACATAGATGTACTCATTGACAACACGGTTGGTTACGAAACATTGTCATTTATGGATGGGTTCTTAGGGTATAATCATATTATGTTGGCAGAAGAGGATCAAGAGAAAACATCGTTCACTACACCATGGGGAACATATTGTTATGTCGTCATACCTTTTGGACTGAAAAATGCTGGAGCTACTTATCAGAGAGCCATGATGGCGATATTCCATGACATGATGCACATTAACTTAGAAGTGTATGTGGATGATCTTTTAGTTAAATCTAAGACGAAAGCTGAGCATACTGAAGTTCTAGCAAATATTTTGGAGAGGTTGAGAGAATACCAGTTGAAGATGAATCCCAAGAAGTGTGTATTCGGAATATCATCAAGAAAATTATTGGGATTTATTGTAAGTAAACGGTGTAGTACTCAAAAAGAATGTGTGTTCATCATGTTATGATGTGTTCACTATGATTAACAATATGAAAGGAATTGTGACCGCAAGAAACCGATGATTTCAAAGGAAAAGTGATCGCTTACCAACCTTACAAATTGGGAGAATGTGGGGTCTTTTGTTCCTCTCTTTCGGCCGGCCGAAAGAAAAGAGCTTTATCTTTCTTTACTCTTGTTCTTATTTTGTACCTTGCACAAAAACAAAATCAAATAAATAATAAAACTATGATTAGAACTAAAGTAGTGTAGTATCTATTCTAATTAAGAATCCAAACATGCAACTGAACTAAAAAGACTCACGTTTTGTGTTTTTTTAAACCCCCTTAAGGAGTGTAGGTTTGGAAATCATGAAGTGAGTGTGTGAGATGAATTGATGCAATGAAAAAAAAAAACTATATGAAAAAGTAACTAGAAAGGAAATCGGTTGGTTTGGCCCTTTGAAAGTCTTGATCTTCTTGAGGTTCAATGGTGGAAGAGGATGAAGGAACAAGAACTCCTTTTTGTTATCCACGTTTTTCTCCCTTGAGAACCTTAAAATACCTTGTAGAGAGCTCCGAATCCTCTAAAAACTAACCTCTTTCAAAGGCCAAAGTCCATATATATTTATATGAAGTGATTTTAGGGTATTTGGCCTTCAAAAGGACTCTCCCGCAGCTTGGACTTGCTCTGGATGATCATAATGAAAATTGGAAACCCTTCCAACCTTTAGAGCAAGATTATCTTGGCCAAATCTTGCTTATCAGGAAACTCTTAAAACGCGTTGCTTAAGGGGGACGCCTTTTAGTTCATTAATACGGCTAAAATAGAAACAAATCCGAAAAGGGAAACCGAAAATAATTAGGAAACATGAAAGGCGTCATGTATACGCGACGTGCTTTAGATAAATTAAGAAATTAACCATATTTAGAAATAGTAAACCTAAGCGTATTAGGACTTATACGGCGTCGTGTAAGGGCGACGCTATTCAACTAAATCCTCTTAAATTTATAATTTCCAATTCCGAATTGATTTCTACTAAGAATCTAAATGGCGTCGTGTATACACGACGTGATTCAACAAATTTTGAGAAAATCAATAAAATTAATTAATGATTAAACATCAGACCATTCTGGGGCATTATCATTGTGACATGAAATTTATTCAATATGATGTAAAAATTAGCGTGTCTACAGCTGCCCCACCTTGGCATTGACTTTGCAAGGGAGTGAAATGTACTGAAAAGGTGATGCCAAAGTGTGATGTGACACGCTCTTAACATCATATGATAGGAATCTTTCTCAAAACAATCAGTGAAGATAACTTAAAGAGATTAATGAAATCGATCTTATCTGGATGAGGGAGACAAAGAAAACAAAATGTCGATCAACTTCCGCGATTGGGCAATACCCTAGGTCACAAACTTTGTAGGTTTCATCATGAAGAGTGGTTACCAGCCAATGTGGAAGTGCTGCAACTATGACGGATCTTAAAAGAAAACAAGAAATATTGGGTGAGAAATCCAAGAAAAGATAGAACTCCAAAGATAGCTTCAAGCGGACCTCAAAGATAATCAAGATACTCAACTCAAAATGGAATATTTCATATCATGTGGGATTTATTGGATCAATGGTCTGAAATTTAATCAGGAATTAATCTTTATCACAATTATATCAAAGTCCTCCATGATGCATGCTGGGCTAAAAGGAAAATATAAAATAAAATATAAATTAATCAAGGATAATATTGTTAAATTGTCATTAACGAGTTAAGATACTGGTTCCTGTAATTCAGTGCTAAGCCAAAGCTCGTTTATCCACGCACCGTTTCACAAAAAGTGGAACCATCGTCCCCATTAATTAGCAATCTAACGGCCTATCCGTGTGATTAAGAATCTTCTGAAATTATCACTGTTTTTGTTGGGGGGAACTCAAATTCCAGTTTCATCAAAACCACCAGGTCCTTGATGTATCTAATAACTATTTATCATATAATAATACGAATGCAAATCAATTACATAAAAGAGTACAGGGTAGAGATAACCGTCTTTTTAGTCACGACTGGGACTCATGAACTCCCACAGTGGGATCTTAGTGGAATTTCAGCTTCATTTTCACCTCTTGGTATTTCCTGCACTCAACATTTCATCAATAACTTCAAGCAAATTGTATATCATGAAATTATGGATTTTCAGCAAGGTAACAAAAATTCAGAAACCTGTTTAAAACGCGTCGCTATTCACCGACGTCATTTAAATGACGTCACCCCGTCAAGATGCCTTTTAAATTACAGAAACTGCTCCCTTTTCTGACTCCAATCCGAACTATGCTTGCCTTAATGCGTATTCCTCCTCTAATTCGGAAAGGGACTTCCAATTTCACAAATCACTCTATAAATTCCTTCTCTCTTCATATCAAAGCATTACAACAAGCAATCAAGAGGGAAAGGTAGAGATTTCTGTTCAAGACTCAAGGAAAAAAAGTGAAGAACAAGGAGTCAAGGAAAATAAAATCAAAGAAGATGGATTCTACATAAGATTCTTCAAATAAGAGGATGAGAAAGGTGATTGAAAAACTTTCTGAGGTGAAAGATCATCTAAGTGGGCGAGATCCTAACTTACAAGTAAGCTATTCTCTCCTCTAATCAATTTTTCTTATGCTACTTTCTACACGATCTCCATATTCCAATTCTCTATCTAGGGATATCCTTTCTTCCCCAGTCCAAGAAGATTCTCTTCACTTCTATGGGTTCAAAAACTAATTAACAAGATCAATCTCTCCATGCAATCTTATATATCCAAGTGGCATATCCAAGGATTGATAGTCCATACTAAGCATCACAAGAGCGCAAACATGGATTGGGCTGCAATGGGTGCTTTGATCGAACTATGGCATCCACAAACTCATACTTTCCTCTTTGACACATTCGAAGCCACCATACTCCTAGAAGAAGCCAAACTCTTATTGGGCCTTCCCAAACTCAAAGTCAATAATGATGATCCTGATTTGAGTGAGATGATATTCATGAGAGAAAGAATTACGTGTCAACAATTATTGGAAAAGATTATGAAGAACCCAAAGGAAATTCAAGGCTGTCTTACTAAGAAAGAGATCAATCTTGCTAAATTAGCTGAATGGACCTTGAAGAAGATAGAAGATTTCAAGGATGAAGATATAGAGAACGTGATGAAGGCATTCACCATGTGCTTAGCTAGAGCACTACTATTCCCTGCTAAGGATAATGTTCTAGAAGATGATCAAATCAGCACAGTCAATGGGATTTTCGAAGGGAAGCAGATTAGTATAGCGGTTCTAGCCTACCTCTACAGTGGGCTCTCTGCAGCTTCTACGGGCCAACCTCCTTATGGCAGCTTGCTACTCTTGGCTCTGTGGATGGAATTCCACTTCAAATTCAACCATAATGGGGAGAAAGTTCCAAGGATATCTCAGGCATATCAGTGCAGTCCTATCTTCCATATCGTCAACATTGTGAAATTCAATGATAACATGACCAATCGAGTGCCTAACCTCAAGACTCGAGCTGACTGGCGCACTTATTTCAAGACTATGCCCAGAACTAGATTCGAATTCGCTCCGCTTGCTCTCATGGAAAAGGCGGTTCAAGTGCGTCGTGGTGCTGGCACAGAGCTCCGACTGATTGGGGCGACCGAGTTCGTCCTTTATAATCCCCATCGGTGTCATCCTCAGCTTGGCATGCCTCGTTATGAATTTCCAGAATTATCTTCTCTTTCTCCAATCAAGAAGCGAGCATTAGGAATTGATGAAGACTTTGAGGCGACCGAACTTATTGCAACTCTTTGGAACATCGGATTCACCCGTTGTATGAAAACTCCTCATGAAGCTAATAAGGAACTATGGAAATCATATGTAAAGGAGCTAAAGAAAATTCGACCTTGAGAGCTCTTCACCTTCCTCCTCTAATTTGATGTATTTTGATTTTATTTCAATGAAGAAATCCATCCTTAATATAGTAGAAATCCTCCTTTAATTTTTTACAGTCTTCCTGTAATTTTTCCTTGAATGAAACTGTGATTTTTCCTCAAAAAATGAACTCTCGGGTTCAGTTAATTCAAATCGCATCGACTCAGAGAGACGCTTTTCAATTTTAATCAATTTTCAAATTTAAAAATTAATCCTTAATAGAACCCTGAATCGCGTCTGGACATCGGGACACCTTTCAATTCTCTCTCTCATATTTTCTAGAGATTTCCAACAATTAATCCACTAAATGGCGTCGTCCTTACAAGACGCGAATAACCATTCTTTTTAAACTCTCTGTGGTACGACCCTGAGCAGAAGAGGCGGTAAAGTTCAAAAGGCGTCGCCCTAGGGGGATGCGTTTCCCTTATTTCAAAAATTCCCATTGCCGCCTTAGTTTGTGCGCCACTAAATGGCGTCGCTGTACCAAGACGCGATTTAATGAATTCAAACAGGGGCTTGCGAACCCGAGCCCCTTTCTTCCTCATTCACTCTCTCACTTTCTCTCTCTTCTCTTCTCCGGCGAACGGCGGCTACTCTCCTTTTCCGGCCATCTTCTTCGGCTCCGGCGAGCTTCTCCGACTCTGGTGGCCGCCTCCGACTTCGACCACCCTCTCTCTTTCTCCTTCTCCATCTCACGAGCCCTCTTACGCTCTCGCGAGCTCTCTCCCCCTCTAGCTCTTATCCTCTCTGCCTTACGGTCGCAATGGAGAAAGGGGGACCTATTGACGTGGGTGGCAAGCGGCGGTCAGTCACCGCCATTGAAGTGGTGGAGGTGGGCGAGGAGGAAGTCCCGCCGACCGAGGAATTGGCGCTCATGGAGGCGGCGGCCTTCATGGAGGCTGAGGAAGCCCCTCCAGCTGCTCCAGTGGGTGAGGAAGTGGCTGCACCGACCGAGGAGGCAGGCCCTCGTTTGGTAAGCCTCGGAACACTCTTTTTATATACTAGAATTCAATTTTGGAGAGAAGAGGGGGACTCGGCCGTAGGTTCTTGAACCTGTGGCCGAAAGGCGTATGGGGATAGGGACACCATTTGAAACGCGTCCCTGTACCCAGACGCGATCCAAAAATAGTGTGAATTATTCCAGAAAATGATAATTAATGCCCTGATGGTGATTTTGACAATTGCAGGGGACAATGAGGACCAGGATTTCCTGGGACCTGGTGGTGGTTGCCTACCGAGGTCTCCCGGAATTCCAAAAGGCGAGATTGGCAGAGATGGGGTTTAGGGAAATATTAGAGATAGAACCCTTCTGGATCGACCTGGTATTGCTCCAGGTCCTTAGGGAGAGGTGGCACGCCGAGAGCAAGGCCTTTCTGATGCCCTGGGGACACATGGTCCCCAGTCTCGAGGACGTGTGCCGGATCACCGGCCTTCGGGTAGAAGATCGGGCGGTGAGCGGGATCACGTATCCCGACTATCATGGGTTGGCTCAGGAGTAACTAGGCTTGGATTGCACAGGATTGGAGGGCCGGGAGTCTCAGACCCTCCTCAGGACAGTTGTGGAGAGATCCCTAGGACTAGAGGAGCCTAGGCAGCAGCCCGCCGAGTCCTGGGCTGAGTTGAGATCTAACTAGCCAGGGCGGCTAGCGCAGTATACTGTCAGGACCCTAGCGATAGGGTCAAGGTAGATAGAGACCTTAGGAGATTCTTAGTCTTCTTCTTCGGTAGACTTCTCTTCGGGACGAAGGGCGACTACATCCATTGTCACTTCCTGAGTCTCCTGGTAGATCTTGACCGCTTAGGCGAGTATGCACGGGGTGCGGCCCTTTTGGCCCATCTCTTCACTGACCTCTCCGCCATCACACCTGATCGGGAGACCACCATCAGCGGCTTTGCGCCGTTTCTTCAGGTACTTGGTTTATTTTATATTTATTCATTTCATTAAATGCTCATTATTCAATGCGTGTGATCCTAACTACATGCTTTTTTGATGCAGGTGTGGACGTATTTTTATTTTCCTCTGGGCCGAGCGAGGCCATCTACACAGCCGGCAGTGGTTCCGCTTGCCCGGTGTTGGCGTCCGGTGGTGGACACGGCGCCGCAACATCACCAGTTGACGGCCCTCCGCCGTCAATTTCTTGACTACCCAGAGTTATTGGTAAGTTTTAAAATTCTTTTCTATTTCACATTTGATTAGTTATCTAATGTTAAATTGTTTAATTATTAATTGTTTTTTTTTTTTGGTAAGGTGTTTTTAGATTAGCGTTTATTTAATTGCATATTAAATGCAATGCAATCAACCTATATGAATGTAGGTTATCTGGCGTCCATATCTGGATATGGACGATGCCAGATAGCCTTGGGTGGAGCACGGGCGAGGCAGGTTTGGGCGCCAGGTGTGGCTGTACTGCATGAACGAGATCGCCCCCCTGCGTCTGAGGCTAGCAATGCGGACATTGGGCTGCATCAGGAGTGGGTGGAGGAGGAGATCCCGGAGGGGATCGGGAGGTCGATGCGGGGGAAGCAGGCCCGCACAGATTGGAGTGCCAAATTCCCAGATCAGCGGCATGACTGTCATCGATACGGGGTCCCGGTGGAGTTGCAGGCAGTGAGCAGCGACGCTTACCTGTAGTGCTACCGAGCCCACTATGCACCCCACCTCCAGCTTCTCCGACCTCTCGATGTGAGTATATGATATGCATGCTTGTGAATGCTTCTTTCATTTTATTAATTATCTTGTTTATATTTGTAAATGCATGACATGTCATGAAAAATGTAGGATGCTCGGGATGCCACCATCATCACACTCCGCGGCCACCTCCAAGACGCTGAGGCCTAGTTGGAGCGTGTCCAGAAAGAATTGGTAAGCGCTATGCATGAATGACATGGATGTTATGAATGCTCCATTTTATTATTAAATGTTTTAACACTTGTAGACTGACGGTGGTCCCCCTTTCGTTACAGCGTGCCGCTTATACCCACGCGGCGACCCTTTCACCTTCTGCCGCTACCGGTCCTTCCTCCTCATCGGCTGCCCATGAAGCCGCTATGGCTGACCTGCGAAGTCTGCTAGCCTTTGCCATTCGCTGAGCTACTCAGGCTGAGGAGGATACTGCTGCTCGGGTAAGCCCTCAACTTGCTCCTTGCATGATGTCTTTTTCTTGCTTGATCGCTTAGCTGATGATGTCTTCTGTTGCAGGTCTAAGAGCTCTGCGTGGCTCTTGAGGAGAGGGATGCGGAGCTGGCGCAGGCCCGCAGCTCAGTAGCCCGAGTTCCAGAGCTGGAGGAGCAGCTAGCCAGACTCTGCACAGGCGACCTCCCTCGTGAGCTTGCACGTCTCCAGGTTCGGCTGGAGGTCTTGACGGAGGAGAGGGATCGAGACCGGTCCCGGTTGGAGAGTCTCCAGGGATGACTATCGGTGGCGGCGCACGAGCGCCAGAGCATTAAGGCTCGCTACCAACGTGCGCGCCAGCGAGCGTTGGAGCGGGGATAGGCAAGTGCCTTCACCACCAGCATTGCAGTATCCTCTGGCCAGGCAAAGCCAAACGTCATGGGATCACCGCCGCCGTCAGCTTGAGGTCCATATGTCTAGGATTAGGCGCAGAGCGAGCTTGACGAGGGTGCGGGAGAGAGCCAGCCGTGAGGGCTGACACCATGTATTTTCTTTTGTTTTGGAGTCTTGTGGATGGACTTCCATGTTGTATAAACTTTTTGTGATATATGAAAGGACTTTTCTTCATGCTTGAGTTGTCTTGGTGTTGCTTTTCGCTGCCTTTCCTTTTCCATTCCTGCGCATGGCTTAACAAACAAATTTAATGTTTGTTTAGGCTTAGCCCCTTGTCTAGTTAAGTAGCCAGTTAGTTAATCCTATCCTTGGTAGAGGGGTCAAGGGGAAAAGCCTTTATTTAACGAAGGTGAATAAGGATAATTAAAAGGAAGTAAAATGCAACATACAAGCATGCAAATACTTGCTGAAAGTAAAATGATACAACACGTGCGTGATGCGACAAACAAATGCTAATTGAAATATTTTTGTTTTGCAATTGCATATTTAGAAATATCCAATTTTCGAAGTTTTGCCATATTCAATTTTTTTGGTCTTGAAATATTCAATTTTTTTGGGTTTTGAAATATTCAAATATTTTTAGGTTTTGAAATATTAATTTTTTTTTGGTTTTGAAATATTCAATTTTTTTTGGGTTTTGAAATATTCATTTTTTTGGGTTTTGAAATATTTAATTAACTGAGTAAACTAAAGATCAACATGGAACTCGGATCAAAAGAACGTATCTATTCGTTAACTTAATTCCCACATTAATTTTTAATGACCTACTCCAGACTTATCGTGCTTGAATTATGTTTGGAATCGTGATCCCATTCGATGGTCCGACCTTTAGTTGACCTTGGCTATCCCTCAAGCTTGGGGTACGCCTCTTTAGAATGAAGGGAAGAATTGGTTTAGAAAGCCCGCGAGAAGGTTCTGGAGACTCAGAAAGATGTCCCTTCCACCCTATTATCCGTTGGGATTCGGTCATTCTCATTTTGCGGGGTATTTAACGACCTTGTGCTCCCTTTTCTTTTAATTTTGTGGCCTTTTGTAATAGCATTTGCAATATTGGGTGGCCTTTTGATTTGGTTTGGCTTTTGCTTTTGCTTTTTCTTTTGCCTTTGCGGGGCGGATCTCCCCTCCCTTTTTTTTCATGACGGCCTCCTACTAGGATGGCAGGTATTGTCAGTAGTCTATTCTAAGCCTCGTTCCATCGTCGCGGGCCAAGAGTAAAAACAAGAGTTTTGTTTTGAAAAGAATGGGTTGTACTTTTCCACTATTAGTCAAGCTTTCGATGTTCCTCGGGCTTTGCATCTCTTGTTATTCACGAATCAAACATATTTGTGTGCAATAATACATTTGGATTAGATTACCAAAGATTAATATGGGAATTTGCATCTTCGAATTTTTCAACTCCACTGATCCTTGTACCATACTGATCAATTACACTAAGGGTAGTATTTCTTAAGATATAGACCATTCCAGGGGTGAGTTAGCTCTTGTCCTTCTGCATTGACTAAGCGATAAACGTTACCAGGAAAAGCATGTGATATGACACACGGTCCTTCCCAGTTGGGTTGGAGCTTAGAACATGGATCACCATATTTTACAAAGATTCTTTTCATGATCATCTCACCAACTTTAAACTTTCGTTCGATGACCTTCTTTTGGTAAAAACGTACTAATATGTTCTGATATACTCTTGCATGATTGGCGGCTGACCATATTTTTTCATCTAAGAGTTCCAATTGAGCAAGGAGCACAGAGCGATGCTCATCAATGGAAAATTCCTTGCTCAATTGTACTCTTAATGATGGGATGAGGACTGGGTATGGAACTACCGCCTCCATTCCAAATGTTAGGGAAGAAGAAGTTTGCCTAGTAGGAGTGCGGATTGAAGTTCGGTATCGTATAGAGCCTCAACTAATTTTTTTGGCCAGTCCGAGAACTTATTAGACTTACATGTTTTCTTGATAATTTTTATCAGAGTTTTATTGGTTGCCTCTGCTTGGCCATTGTCTTGCGGATAATAAGGAGATGAATGATGCAATGCAATTTTATACTTGTTGCAGAGGTCTTTCAGCTCTTGTGATATGAACTGTGGTCTATTGTCGGTGACGATGGTGCTTGGGATTCCAAATCTAGTGATGTTGTTCCTCATGATGAACTTGCAAACCATTGATACTTTGATCTCTGTGTATGCTTCGGCTTCCGCCCACTTGGTGAAATATTCTGTTGCCGTGAGGATGAAAGATTTTTGCTTGGTGGCAGAATCAGGATTACCAAGGGGACCAATGATGTCGAAGGCCTACATGGAGAAAGGCCATGGGGATGAAACAAGATGGAGTGAAGATGCAGGAGAATGGATCTTATCGGCGTGAAGCTGACACTTAGCACACCTACGGACATATTCTACGCAATCTTCTTCCATGGTTGGCCAGTAATATCCCTGTCTAAGGATTTTCTTTGATAGCATCTGTCTGTTAACATGGCCACCACACACTCCAACATGAGCTCCCTCCATGATTTTCCAAAGCTCATCTTCATCCAAACATCTTAAGAGAACACCATCAAATCCACGTTTGTATAAAGTTCCTCCAACTAAGGTGTACCTCTGAGCAACTCTCCTAATAGCTCTCTTCTCCTCAGTAGTGGCTTCTTCGGGGTATGACTGATCTTCACAGTACTTAGCAATCTCATAATACCATGGTTTATCCTCATCTTCCATTTCTTGCTGCCAGTCTAGCAACATGATCTCTCTTTTTTTCATGATATCCCCATCTCTAACCTTCCTCAACAACTTCTCTTTAACTTTAAGGAAAGAAGGGTCTTTCACGGCAGGAGAAAGACGCTTATGGACAGTAATGGATTCAGATTGCCTGCTGATCGGAAAATTTAGGGAAGATGCGAGAGAAGCCAAAGCGTCAGCTAGAATGTTCTGATTCCAAGGAACATGGACAAAGATCAATTTGGCGAAAAGGTTGGCATAAGCTGAGGTGAGTTCCTGATAGGGCTTGAGTTTAGGATCAAGAGTGCGATATTTGGTAAGCACTTGGCGAAGAATTAATTGACTATCACCCACAATTCTCAGTTTGGTGGCACTATAGAGATGAGCGGCCTCGAGGCCGGCAAGGAGAGCCTCATACTCAGCTATGTTGTTAGTGACATAGAAGTCAAGCTGAAAGGCTTGTGGAATGGTGACACCTTCAGGTGATAGGAGAACAATGCCGATACCCTTACCATGAGAGTTCAGAGCTCCGTCAAAATGCAGAGTCCACATATCATCATTGACTTTGTTTATGGACATCAGTTCCTCATCCCGAAACTCTTATCGGATCGGATCAAATCGAGGAAGAGGGTGATGAGCAAGATGTTCTGCTATGGCATAGCCTTTAATTGCTTTCTGCTGAATGTAAGTGATATCGAATTGGGAAAGAAAGCTCCGCCATCGTGCCAACCTATCAGTGAGGACGGATTTCTCCATAAGGAACTTAATGGAATTCATCCTAGCGATGAGATGAACTTCATGGGCCAAGAAATAATGCTTCAACTTCTGGACCACCCATACAAGTGCTGCACATGTTTTCTCCATCGCTGTATACCTCTGTTCAGCAGGGTTGAGAAGTTTTGAGAGATAATAGGCTGCCCTCTCCTTTCCTTCTTCATCCTCTTGTGCCATGACGGCCCCCACTGCATCATCCAGGACAAAAATATATAGAATCAAAGGTTTGTCCGGAGATGGTGGTCTCAAAACATGAGGACTTGCTAAATAATTTTTCAATCCATCAAATGCCTCCTGATACTTATCGTCCCAATCGAACTTGACTCCCGGTTTAGTAAGCTCGTAAAACGGCTTGCACCTTTGCGAGTGTTGGGAGACAAATCGACGAATAAATTGCAACCTCCCGATTAATCCTCTTAATTCCTTCAAATTCTTAGGAGGCGGCATCTCTCTGATAGCCTTGGCCTTGTTGGTATTGATCTCAATGCCCTGCTTACTGACAATGAATCCAAGTAACTTCCCTGAGGATACCCCGAATATACATTTCTTGGGGTTCATCTTCCACTGATATTCTCTCGACCTCTCCATAACCTTTGCTAGAACTTCAGCATGCTCAGCTTTTGTCTTAGATTTCACTAGCAGATCATCCACGTACACCTCTAAGTTAATGTGGATCATGTCATGGAATATCGCCATCATGGCTCTCTGATAAGTGGCTCCAGTATTTTTCAATCCAAATGACATAACGACAAGCAATAAGTTCCCCAAAGTGTGGTGAATGATGTTTTCTCTTGATCCTCTTCTGCCAACTTAATCTGATTATACCTCGAGAACCCATCCATAAATGACAGAGTTTCATAGCCAGCAGTGTTGTCAATGAGTACATCTATGTGAGGCAGTGAGAAATCGTCCTTGGGACATGCCCGGTTCAAATCTCGGAAGTCAATACAGATTCTGACCTTCCCATCCTTTTTCATAATCGGGACTATATTGGCCACCCATTGCGGATAGAGGACAACTCTAATGAATTTGGCTTTATGCAGCTTATCGACCTCTTCTTTCATTTTAAAAGCTATTTGAGGGTGGAATCGCCTTAACTTTTGTTTTACCGGGCTCGCTCCTTCTTTTAAGGTTAATCTATGTTCCACTAGTGATGTGTCTAGCCCCGGCATATCCTCGTAACTCCAGGCAAAGGTGTCCTTATAATATTTGAGAACTTGGACTACTGCCGCTTCATCTACTTCAGACAGATTCTTGCTGACGAGGACAACCTTAGGTTCATCTTCGGTCCCTAGATTGATCTCTTTGGTAGGCTCTTCTACAGCGGCTGAGGGTTTATTAAATCTCTTCACTCCACTGGCATATGCCTCAACTGCGCCTCGTCGTCTTCTCCTTCTTCATTAATGGGGTGTTTCTCATGTAACAACTCATATACCCCGTATCCATCATCGACTAACTCATCGGCTCCACATTCTTCTGGCATCTGGATTGGATTTTCTAGTAGCTGAGGGATCTGAGAGCAAGAAAGGCATCTTAAAGCTAACTCCTGGAGGTATCTATCTGGAACTTGTCTACCCTTAGACTTCCCAAACTTCCTAACCTGATTGACCTGCCTAGAACTAGACTCTCTAACTTTACTAGACTCCCTATCCTGGCCTAATGAGGACGAAGAAGGATAAAAATCAGGGGATACAGGTGGGAATATAGGTGAATCCTCCCGCGGGGAGGAGCAGAGTAGATCTAGAAGGGAATCTTGCCCGAATGACCCTCGAGATGGGGTATTGTCGGACAAATAAGATGTTTCCTCGACGAGGATTTGGGAGGAAGAAGTTGCCAAATTAGTGCTTTTTTTGGGAATTATTTGAGTTTAACATATAGCAAGAATGGATGTAAATGGAGGGAGAAGGAAGTGATAGAGGTACCGACACCAGTGCCCAGGGATTAGCGAGATCATATAGTAGTATGTCCCAAATTAGATCATAGATCCTCTCGAGATTAAGAGGAATCCGAAGGATGAGATCCTGAGGGGATATAGGAATAGTAATGGGCGGAGCCCGTGGAATGTCTTCAGTAATAACCCGCGACCAAGCCAGGGTTAGGAGCAGAGTGTGGAACAAGGTATGGAGTGTGAAAACATGAGAGGGATAGGTTCTCCTCCATAAGAGATCAGTTGTAACGACCCGCCACCCTATAATCGGGGATCCGATTCTAAATGGGTACCGAATCATTAACTTGAAACCAAACCAGGATCCGAGTAAGTCTGGGAAATAAATAATCAACTAAGCTAAACATTCACATCGCATTGAATTGAAGGGAAAATGCAGAAATTAAAAGTTATTACAATGCGACTCGATACAGCAAATAATTACATACTCCAACAGAAAGGAAATGATTATACATACATGCCAGAAATAAAGATAACAACTACATCGGGGCATACCCCGGAACAACAGTCGATGACGCTCAGCACTCAGCCGTACAACCCTCGCTAGGTCTGCCTGGAGTCCTCACCTGAAAGCCGCAGGGGTGAGTCTCAACGAAAAGACTCAGTAGGGATCCTTCGATCCCCACTGCCCACACACACCCCCACAAGTGTAAAGTACAATAGGGATATAATAACCATGAAGAGACAGTGATTTCCATGCCTACATCTCAATGCAAATCACATGCATTCAAAGTATAACTAACATGCATAATTCCATTCTATCAGGAAACCCGTAATTCGGCGTATCCTTAAAACACGTTAACTTCACAACGAAAGTGGGAAAAACATCGACCCGCTGAGACCAAACAGTAACCCCTCGGATAGCACACTGGCTACCTCGGCGGTCACTCCTTCCCTCAGCAAACACCGGCCCGCTGAGACCAAACAGTAACCCCTCGGATAGCACACTGGCTATTCCGGCCCAACTGGCTCAGGTGGTTACTCCTTCCCCCAGCACGAGTGACACTCCAAAGGTACCTCTCCGACACCGGTACAAGCTAGCTAACCCCGGGGTTCACCAGGTGACCCTCTCCACTAGGCGTCACCCCGCCACTGCTCCCGTCAGCGCTGTGTCCCTCCGCGCCGACACAGGGTGTAGAACGCTACAACTGTCACTCTAGGTCCACCGAAACAGAAAACACGGCACGGTGCGATCCGGTCACGGAAGAAGTCCACGGTCGCACGACACTCAACGCAGTGCCATCTGGTCACGAAGAGTTCATCATATCGAGTATACTAACAGTAAGCATTAATCAACTATTTAGCAGTGTAAACACATTTTACGGGCATGGATTAGTGTGGTTCTGTCTTGAATCGCGTCGCCCGAGGCCGATGTCATTCAAGCACCCTAAACTGGTTCATGAAAATACCGGCCTCAGAATCTGGCCTAAAAGGCGTCGACACCAGTGGTCGCCTTTTTAAAAGGCGTCAACATCCTCAGACGCCGTTCACACCGAAAATCCAGGAATTCCAGAAAACATTAATCGAGGGATTTCTGCCTTAAAAGGCGTCATGGTGGCTCGACGCTATTCCAAACCGCGTCGCCCACCCATGACGTCTTTTAGTCCCAGAATCCTCGAACATAGTCCCTCAGTCGGGGTGATTTTGTGCCTAAATGGCGTCATGGTAGCCCGACATCCTTCTGAAAGGCGTCGTCCATCCATGACGTCATTTAGCGCCAGAATCCCTGACTCTTGCAACCTCGAACAGGGGGATTTCTGTCCTAAAAGGCGTCGTACTGCCCTGACATCCTTCTGAAAGGCGTCGACCAGGCACGACTCCGTTTAGCGCCAGAAACCTGGTTCCCTGGTTCGATCCGAGGGTTCCTCCCTTAACCCCAAATACCCCGAAAAAGCCCCAAAAACAGAGGGGAAAGAGGGTAAACCAAAGTATCAAGAATTCACATCCACATAAACTCCCATTCCTAACAAGGAAAAACCCCCTAACATGCTCATTCTACCCCCAAAACCATCGATCCATAACATGCTTTAAACGAGGAAAACATGGTTTAGAACACAACACTGTGGGAACCGTCACCCTACCGGTTCTTGAACTCCTCCAAGCTCCGTGCCTCCGACCCGCCCCACCGCAGACCGCCGCCGGTACCCTCGAGGACGCCGCCACTCCGCCGGGACGTCGGCCGCCGTCCGGAGAATGGAACGCCGCGAAGGAAGTGGTGGTGGTAGAGGTGAGAGGTAGGGAAGTGTTGGAGTGGAAGGAAGGACGAAGTGGTGGGAGGAAAAGAGGGAGGAGGAAGGATCGTTGCTGGAGTCGCGGGAAGGAAGGAGAGAAAGAGAGAAGGAGGAGAAAATGAGGGAAAGAAGGAGGGCTCGCGGGGTTAACCAGAGACTGGCTGAAACGCGTCGAGATGTACGGACGCCTATCAGTCGATGTGACGGCTGCTCTGACAACACCCTGCAACGCTCTGACAGAGGTCTGAAACGCGTCTTCCATGAAAGACGCCGTTCAGTCGACAAGACTGGCGCCGTACTCTGACAACCCAGAGTCGCAGTCTGAAAGGCGTCGTGCCACATAGACGCCGTTCAGACGACATGTCATGGCCGTACTCTCGCGGCCCAAAGCCAGCCCATGTGGCACAGGCTAAAACGCGTCTGCATATCTGGACGCCGTTTAAACCGCGTCGAGCCCGGGCTCGACGCGAATCAACACAGAGTCTCAGCCCTACTGGAGCCTGAACTACAGGGTCCATCCGCGAAAACCGGATCCGAAAGCCTCAGTCCTTACATCAGTGGTATAACCTGCTTCATAGGGGTCATCTGGCTCCCCTTCATCTGTTTCTTCTGCCAGCAAAATCCTTTTGTCAAAGATGGCCCTGGGCCTCTCGATCAGTTCATCTACCAGTGGCGGCCAGTTTGGTTCTGATGAGTTCAAGAAAAGTCTGCTCAGTGCAATATACAAGTCCCACATGTCAAACCAGCAGTACCATTCACATTCCGGATCTTGTGTCTTCCTCTTTTTCATTGGCCATAAAGCCTCTAGAGACTGGTATGTCAGTAGTGGAGAACAATGTCTAGCCAGGTCCTTCCCATACACGTCATATAGGTCAAAATGAGAGGTGATCACTACTGTGTTGTTGTGGTCATGTTGAATAACGGGCCCTTTAACAAAATGAGTAGACAAGGTCCAAGTCAACGGATTCTGATTCTCTTTGCAGGGGGTAATCATGGTTTTCCATGTTTTTTGACCATCTTTACCTTCTTGTTGTTCCACAATGCTATGCCTCACCTTCTATGGCCTGTAACCTAGGCCGCTGCCAGGTACTCTTCTCTCATCTGTCACCGGTTTAATTCTTCCCTGTAGCCGGGTACCCAGACCCTTTCCAAGTTGATGCCCCACTTTCAGCATGATGTTCCAACCTGGAGTATTCATGAACTTCTTCCGTTTTACAGCATTGACCAGGAAAATGTAAGTACAGCATGCTCAAAAGGATATGCCAAAAGGGTGTGGGTCTGGCATAGGGAGATGATTGGCCTTTGAGGGGCCGGGTTGGGATTCACATTCAGTGAGTGGGTTGCAGCAAGGATAGGCATGCTAGTAACTTTGATGATACGTCCTTTGTGGGGGAACTTAAGGCATTGATGGTTCGTCGATGGAATCGCCTCAAGTGACTTGATGTAAGGACAACCGAGTATGCCTTTCAGTGAAGGGTCAATCTCGAGGATGTGGAATTCAACTTTAGCATGGCAAGCAGGGCCTAACTCCACCTTCAAATAGACCATCTCCAGAGGGGAACGAGTAGAGTTATCATAGACTGTAACAAAAATAGGGGAAGGCAACCATTTTTCTTTCGGGACCCCACAGAGCTCCAGGGTTCTCGGTGGCAACACATTGATAGATGCCCCGGTGTCTACTAAACAAGTATCCACAGCTTTTTTACATATATTGACAGTTATGCTTAATGCCATGCTCCTTGCTGCTAGCGGTGCCAATTCAGAGGTATGGAAAGATATAGAGGACTGATCCCGCTGGGGTACCAACAATGCGGTGATCTTTTCCACTGGCACATCTTCGTTGACCATTACTCGTTGTAGGTATTCCATTAGGGCTTCTTGATGGACCTTAGATCTCTTGATCAGCTCTAATATGGAGATGCGTGCCAGTGTTCTATCCAGCTACTTCAACAAGTCATAATGGGTACTGGATATACTTTGTTCATTCTGGACTTCTTCCTCTGGCTGTGACGGGCCATCTCGCACTGTAGATTGAGGTAACACCTTGTTGAATATTCGGCCACTTCAGAGCATATGTTCTTCAATAGCGGAAGCTCCAGGCGTTATCTTGAGCACTGCCGTGTTGAGGAGTGGTTTGGAAGGCGTAGTGGCTTGGTGAGGGGGTGTAGGTGGAGGTAAGGGAACTCGGATGAGTGGTCTGGAGGGTTGGGGTTGAGCAAGTGACGACGATGGGCTATTTGGTGGGGGTACTATGCGGATGAGTGATTTGGAGGGTTGTAGGGTATCGGGGTGAGTGGTTGTTGTAGGTGATGTTGGGAATGTCATACAGAGTAATGGTCTGGATGGCATGAGGGGTGTATAGTCGGTTTGCGGAGGGTTTCTTGGTAAGGATGTGGTGGTGGAGGGTGGAATGGGTTTAATGGTGATAGGTTGTGTTTTAGGTATGCGGAGAATGCGGCGAGGCGGTTGCTCGGCGGTGCTTGACATATGACTTGCTGAATAGATAGAGGACGAATTCTCCACTTTCCATTGTTGCCCTCTACTAGCCTCAGACTGGCTACCTGTCAAAATGGGGGCAATTTGGTTTTGATGTTCTGGCAACGGGTTTTGTACTATGCCCATATTCTGTGGTGCTGCTTGTTGTACCGGGGCCCTTTGAACCAGCTGTTGCTGCTCTAGCGGTTGTGGCTGTTGTTGTTGCTGCTGTGGTCTTTTCACCTTCAAGGCGGCTATGTACTTTTTCATCTCTTCCCAATCAATCCCTCCTTGATCATTGAGGTCATGAATATAGTCCCGAAAGTGAAAGCAGGCATCCACCGTATGTCCCGGTTGACGATGGAACACGCAGTAACGGGTCATGTCGACATTTGATGGCCAGACGGTCCTTTCCTTCTGCAACACTAAGGTGTTGGCCGTCATAAGGACATTAAATATATCTGTGAGGGATTCTGGTAATTAGGGGTATACCGACCTTTTGGGACCAGGAGGTTTCGTCTGCTGTGTATAGTCATTAGGAGGAGGAACATGAGTGTAATTCGGCGGCTGCCGCGGTGGATTGTATACTTGCTGATGAGAAGGCTACGGTGCTGGCTGAAGCTGTTGAGTGGGAGGCCTATAACCCTGCTGGTTTTGGGGCCTGGGTGACTGATATTGCTGCTGATTTCTCATAAACTGGTGCTGATTATTGTTCATTGTACTGACCTGTTCATGGCACAATGTACCTTCAGTAGTTGGACCTATAGAAGAACTGGGGATAATAGACTTCCGAGGTGGAGGTCTATTGGGTCGATGAGGATCGAAGACACTAGCAAAGGTGGAATCCTTGAATGCATTATGAGCATAACGTGCTCTCTCATACAAATCTGCCATGGTAGTCAAGTTATTTAGGGTCAGCACAAGCTTGTACTGTGGAGTGGCGTTGGCAACCATCATCTTTACCAATTCTTGTTCGGACAAGTGGTCTCTTATCTTTTCAGCCATCCCTCGCCATCTATCGGCGAACACTATGAAGTCTTCGTCCGGCTTCATCTTCTCATTGAATAAGTCAGTGATGGACAAGGTAGGTGCCACCCTGTCTTTGTACCTTTGTAGGAATCTCTTCGACACCACGTCGAAATTCTCTACTTCACTGGGGTCTAAAGAGAAGAACCACTCCAAGGCCGATCCTTCAAATGACCTTCTGAAGAGGAATGCCAGTGCTTTTTTATTGTGCTGCCAAAAGGATGATTCATATAGAAATTCTTTGATGTGAAGGAAAGGATTGCCTATGCCGTTGTACTTTCTGTAAATTGGCATTTCAGAGGGTAAGAAATGGAATACTGGCAAATCAGGAACAAAGAGTTTAGGAGCGGCCTTGTTGTCCATATTCTTTTCAAGATTCTTGAACCGCTCGTCTATCTGGGACAACTTGTTAAGTAGGAGTTGGGTGGTAGAATCTGCTGGTTGTTGAAAAGACTGTCTACGCGAATAAGCAGGGATGCGGGGACAGTGAGGTTGTGAACTGGCGGCGTTCCCACCATGCCCGAAGGCATTCTGATAGATTGGGGTTTGCGGCCTGACAGGGTGCCATGAACCAGACTGTTGAGGGCTTTTGTGCCGTGGAGTGGAAGTACGGAGACCCTCCATGGCTTGAGTAGGAGCTTGATAAGTAATAGGGTGAACCACAGGGCTTGGCTTGGAAGGATGCAAAGGAGCTTTCCCTTTTAGGATTGATTGAATGGCATCAAATTGATGGGGATCCACATGATTAGACAAAGCTCCTATGAGAGTAGCAAGATCAGAAGGATGATCGACAGAGGGTCCAGTCTGGTCTTGGGCTCTTTCAATAGTAGGATTAGAGATGACATGAATACGTGAATGATTGCCCAAATCCGAGTGATATTGACCGTAGATCGGATCATCATGATACTGAGGGGCATGAGCATCTCCCTCGTGAACAGATTGGAATTGATCGTGATAATCGGAGACATAAGCGTCTCTTTCATCTTCAGAATAGGATGTACCATGAACCTGAGGGGCATAGGCATCTCCCTCGTACTGGACCAGGTCTTCTTGTTCAAAGGCAACCATGCCGACAGTTCTACCTAAACATAACATCATTGTGTTGAGATAACAATTACTTCAATCAAGTTTGCACAGATTAACAACCAACTGTATGCTTACGTTGTTTTGATAGTTACTTGTTGGGTTAATTGAATTTTTAAGTTCAAATTCTCTCAATGGGTAAGATTCTAGTTTCAATTCAATTTCCACCGTTATGCTCTACGGCTTCACTCACAACGATATGACCAACTACCCGGGACTTCAAATGGTACAACCAGCCCGATTAACAAAGAGGAGTTCTTTGCTTTTGGGGACTTATGGATGTCTTAACACCAACCACTCTAGTCTGACTGAGGGACCGACCCAGTCAGAGAGAGGTAAAGATGCTAAGAGAGGTGTTCCTAGAGGAGGGGGGTGAGCCCCGATACAAATTATCTGTGGCCTGGATGGCCTCTAGTGTAGAATAAATAAATATAGGTAACAAGAAGATCAATGATCCGAGTGCTAATGACCAACAGGGATGAGAGCTTGAATTGAGTCGCTGTTTACCGACACTATTCAAAACAGTAATCCCTCCTGTTCACAGAAGCTCAGGCAGCAAAGAGGATGAAGGGGTACTAAATTGCGTCGTACTAGGGCGACGCGCTTAATGAAACGCGTCTCATTGTACAGATGCGCTTTAGGTCCCAAAAGCAACAAATAAGAAGCAAGATCAGGGGCAATCCACTCTTCAAACAACAAGATGACTAAGAAATCAACTGCTCATGCGACGGCAATTTGAACATATAGACCAATCATGCAACACATGGATATCAATCTGAACAAACACACTTTCTAATACCACTTCTCAACGCAATCAAAAGAGGACAAAATTTTGCCATAAGGGGGTGTGCACGAGGTGCACGTAGGGATAACAGTCAAATAACCAACAAACAAACCATCAAACGTATCCAAGGGACACAAGCGGTGCACCGAGGGTGCCCAATGGAATCAACAAGAGTAAAAAAAGAGAAACGGCAAGACAAGTCCCACCGTGATCGCCAAAAAGCTGTATTGCTCAAAAAGAGTGTGTGTTCATCATGTTATGATGTGTTCACTATGATTAACCATATGAAAAGAATTGTGATCGCCAGAAATCGAGGGAGAATGTGGGGTCTTTTGTTCCTCTCTTTTGGCCGGCCGAAAGAAAAGAGCCTTCTCTTTCTTTACTCTTGTTCTTCTTTTGTACCTTGCACAAAAAAAAATCAAATAAACAATAAAACTATGATTAGAACTAAAGTAGTGTAGTAACTATTCTAATTAAGAATCCAAACATGCAACTAAACTAAAAAGACTCACTTTTTGTGTTTTTTTAAACCCCCTTAAGGAGTATAGGTTTGAAAATCATGAAGTGAGTGTGTAAGATGAATTGATGCAATGAAAAAAAAAACTATATGAAAAAGAAACTAGAAAGAAAATCAGTTGGTTTGGCCTCCTAAAAGCCTTGATCTTCTTGAGCTTTAATGGTGGAAGAGGATGAAGGAACAAGAACTCCTTTTTGTTATCCACGTTTTTCTCCCTTGAGGACCTTAAAATACCTTGTAGAGAGCTCTAAATTCTCTAAAAACCAACCGCTTTCAAAGGTCAATGTCTATATATATTTATATGAAGTGATTTTAGGATATTTGGCCTTCAAAAGGACTCTCCCGCGACTTGGACTTGCTCTGGACGATCATAATGAAAATTGAAAATCCTTCCAACCTCGGGAACAGGATTATCTCGGCCAAATCTTACTTGTCAGGAAACTCTTAAAACTCGTTGCTCAAGGGGGACGCCTTTTAGTTCATTAATACGGTTAAAACAGAAACAAATCCGGAAAGGAAAACCGAAAATAATTAGGAAACATGAAAGACGTCTTGTATACGTGACGTGCTTTAGATAAATTAGGAAATTAACCAGAATTAGAAATAGTAAACCTAAGCGGATTAGGACTTAAACGGCGTCGTGTAAGGGGGACGCTATTCAGCTAAATCCTCTTAAATTTACAATTTTCAATTCCGAATTGATTTCTACTAAGAATCTAAATGGCGTCGTGTATACATGACGTGATTCAACAAATTTTGAGAAAATCAATAAAATTAATTAATGATTAAACATTAGACCATTCTTGGGCATTATCATTGTGACATGAAATTTACTCAATATGATGTAAAAATTAGCGTGTCTACAAATGGGACATTGAGATCGATCTGACAAAGCAAAGATTATCATAAAGATGCTACCTCCCAAGAATTTGAAAGAATTAAGAGGATTGATCGGGAGGTTGCAGTTTATTCGCCGCTTTGTCTCCCAACATTCATAAAGGTGTAAGCCGTTCTACTAGCTTACTAAGCCGGGAGTCAAGTTTGATTGAGACGATAAGTGCCAGAGGCATTTAATGGATTAAAGGATTATTTGGCAAGTCCTCCTATCTTGAGACCACCATCTCCAGACAAACCTTTGATTCTATATATTTTTGTTCTGGATGATGCAGTGGAGGCTGTCTTAGCGCAAGAAGATGAAGAAGGAAAGGAAAGGGCAGTCTATTATCTCTCCAAACTTCTCAACCCCACAGAATAAAGATAGACGGCGATGGAGAAGACATGTGCAACACTTGTATGGGTAGTTCAGAAGTTGAAGCATTATTTTCTAGCCCATGAAGTTCATCTCATCGCTAGAAGGAATCCCATTAAGTTTCTTCTTGAGAGATCCGTTCTCACTAATAGGTTAGCACGTTGGTAGAGCTTTCTATCCTAATTTGATATCACCTACATTCAGCAGAAAGTAATCAAAGGCTATGCCATAGCAAAACATCTTGCTCATCACCCTCTTCCTCGATTTGATCCAGTTCGATCGGAGTTTTCGGATGAGGAACTGATGTCCGTAAACAAAATCAATGATGATATGTGGACTCTGCATTTTGACGGAGCTCTGAACTCTCATGGTAAGGGCATCGGCATTGTTCTCCTATCACCTGAAGGTGTCACAATTCCACAAGCCTTTTAGCTTGATTTTTATGTCACCAACAACATAGCTGAATATGAGGCTCTCCTTGCTGGTCTCGAGGCCGCTCATCTCCATGGTGCCACCAAACTGAGAGTTGTGGGTGATAGTCAGCTAATTCTTTGCCAAGTACTTACTAAGTATCGACCCTTAATCCTAAACTCAAGCCTTATCAAGAACTCACTTCAACTTACTCTAAGTTGTTCACCAAACTGATCTTTGTCCATGTTCATTGGAATCAAAACATTCTAGCTGACACTTTAGCTTCTCTCGCATCTTCTCTAAATTTCCCAATCAGCAGGCAATCTGAGTCAATCATTGTTCATAGGCGTCTTTCTCCTACCGTGAAAGACCCTTCCTTCCTTAAAGTTAAAGAGAAACTACTGAAGAAGGTTAGACATGGGGATATTATAGAAAAGAGAGAAAGTATGTTGCTAGATTGGCAACAAGAAATGGAAGACGAGGATAAACCATGGTATTATGAGATCGCTAAATACTATGAAGATCAGTCATACCCCGAAGAAGCCACTACTAAGAAGAAAAGGACTATCAGGAGAGTTGCTCAGAGATACACCTTAGTTGGAGGAGCTCTTTATAAAAGAAGTTTTGATAGAGTTCTTCTAAGATGCTTAGACGAAGATGAACTTTGGAAGATTATGGAAGGAGGTCATGTTTGAGTTTGTGGTGGTCATGTTAATGGACATATGTGATAAAAGATGATCCTTAGACAAGGATTCTATTGGCCAACCGTGGAAGAAGATTGTGTAGGGTATGTTCGTAGGTGTGCCAAGTGTCAACTTCACGTTGACAAGATCCACTCCCTTGCATCTTCAGTCCATCATGTTTCCTCTCCATGGCCCTTCTCCATGTGGGCATTCGACATCATTGGACCCCTTGGTAATCGTGATTCCGCCACCAGGAAAAAATCTTTCATTCTCACGGCAACGGAATATTTCACCAGAGATTAAAGCATACACAGAGGTCAAAGTATCAACGGTCTACAAGTTCTTCATGAGGAACATCATCACCAGATTCGGAATTCCAAACACCATCGTTACTGACAACGGACCGCAGTTCATATCACAAGAGCTGAAGGACCTCTGCAACAGGTATAAAATTGCATTGCATCATTCATCTCCTTATTATCCGCAAGGCAATGGACAAGCAGAAGCAACCAATAAGACTTTGATAAAAATTATCAAGAAAACATGTAAGTCTAATAAATTCTCGGACAGGCCAGAAAAATTAATTGAGGCTCTATAGACATACCGAACATCAATCCGCACTCCCACTTGGCGAACTCCTTATTCCTTAACATTTGGAATGGAGGCAGTAGTTCCATACGAAGTCCTCATCCCATCATTAAGAGTACAATTGAGCAAGGAATTTTCCATTGATGAGCATCGCTCTGCGCTCCTTGCTCAGTTGGAACTCTTAGATGGGAAAAGATGGTCAGCCGCTAATCATGCAAAAGTATATCAGAACAGATTAGCACGTTTTTACCAAAAGAAAGTTATTGAACGAAAGTTTAAAGTTGGTGAAATGGTTGTGAAAAGAATCTTTGTAAAACCTGGTGGTCTGCGTTCTAAGCTCCAACCCAACTGGGAAGGACCATATGTCATATCGCATGCTTTCCCTGGTAGCGCCTATTGTTTAGTTAATGCAGAAGGGCAAGAGTTAAATCATCCTTGGAACAGTTTGTATCTTAAGAAGTACTACCCTTAGTTTAAACGATCAGCATGGTGCAAGGATCAGTAGAGTCGGAAAATTTGAAAACTCAAATTCCCTTATTAGTCTTTGATAATCTAACTCAAACGCATTATTGCACACAAAATACGTTTGGTTCGTGAGTAACAAGAGATGCGAAGCCCAAGAATACCGAAAGCTTGACTAATAGTGGAAAGGCACAACTCATTCTTTTCAAAACAAAACTTCTATTTTTACTCTCAGTCTGCGACGACAGAACGAGGCTTAGAATAGATTACTGAAAATACCCGCCATCTTAGTAGGAGGCCGTCATAATAAAAAGGGGGAGATCCGCCCCACAAAAGCAGAAGAAAAGCGAAAGGGCAAAAAGCCAACCAAATCAAAAGGCCGCTCAAACAAATGTTACCACAAAAGGCCACAAAATCAAATAAAAAGGGAGCGCAAGGTCGTTAAATACCCCGTAAATAAAATGATCGAACCCCAACGGATAATAGGGTAAAAGGACATCTTTCTAATTCTCCGGAACCCTCTCCCAGACTTTCTAAACAAATTCTCTCTTTCTTTCTAAAGAGGTGTGCTCCAAGCTTGAAGAATGGTTGAGGTTGACTAAGGGTCAGACCATCGAATGGGATTACGATTATAAACATAATTCAAGCACAATGAGTCTAGATTAGGTCATTAAAGAATGATGTGGGAATTAAGTCGACAAATGAATATGCTCTTTTGATCCAAGTTCCAGGCTGGTTCTTAGTTTCTTTAGTTAATGTCTTATTGCAAAACCCCCAAAAAATTGAATATTGCAAAACCCAAAAAAAATTGAATATTGCAAAATCACAAAAAAATTGAATATTTCAAAACCTAAAAAAAATTGAATATTTCAAAACCACAAAAAATTGGATATTTCAAAACTACAAAAAAAAATTGAATATGGCAAAACTCCGAAAAAATTGGATGTTTCTAAAATTGCAATTGCAAAACAAAAATATTTCAATTAGCATTTGTCTGATTAAGTTATTAGTGTTGCATTCTTTTATTTTTAGTGAGCATTTGCATGCTTGTATGTAGCATTTTTACCCTTTATTTCCCTTCAATTATGTTTATTTGCCTTCATTATAAAGGCTTCGCCCCTTGACCCGTCTACCAAGGATGGAATCAAGTAGTTGGTTACTGAACTGGGCAAGGGGCTAAGCCTGAACAGATATTTAATTTGTTTGTTTAAGTCATGTGCAAGATTGAAAAGGAAAAACAGTGGAAAATAGTACCAAGACAACTCAAGTATGAAGAAAGTCCTTGCATATATCAAAAGAGTTCATATACAAGTGAAAGTCCATCCACAGGATTTCAAAATAAAAGAAGATACATCATGATAGCCCTCACAGCTGACTCTCACCACGCCCTCGTCCAGCTGGCTCTACGCCACGTACTGGACATCTGGTCCTCGTGCTGGCGGTAGCGGTGGTCCCATGATGCTCAGCCCTGCCTAGCTAGAGGATACTGCTATGCTAGTGGTGAAAGCACTCGCCTGTCTTCGCTCCAACGCCTGCTGCCGCGCACGCTGGTATCGAGCCTCTATGCTCTGGCACTTGTGCTCTGCCACTGACTGCTGGCCATAGAGACTCTCCAATCGGGACCGGTCGCGATCCCTCTCCTCAATCAAGATCTCCAGTCGAACCTGGAGACGTGCGAGCTCGCGAGGGAGATCACCGATAGAGAGTCTTGATAGCTACTCCTCCAACTCAGCAACCCGAGCTACTGAACAGCAGGCCTGCGCCAGCTCAGCATCTCTCTCTCCAAGAGCCACGTAAAGCTCTTGGACCTACAACAGAAGACATTGTTAGTCAACTAATCAAGCAAGCAAACAAAGTATTGCTAAAACAAGTCAAAGATTTACCCAAGCAACAACATCATCCTCAACCTGAGTGGCTTGGCGGATGGCTAGAGCTAGCTGACTGCGCAAGTCGGCCATGGCAGCTTCATGGGCAGCTGAAGAAGAGAAAGGACCGACAACAGTGGAAGGTGAATGCTGCATGAGTATAAGCAGCATGCTGTAATAAAGGGGAAATCACCGTCAATGTACAAGTGCCAAAACAATTTAATAATAAAGAGAAGCATTCATAATACCTATGTCATTCATACATATCACTTAACAGTTCATCCAATTCTTTTTGGACATGCTCTAACTGGGCCTCGGCATCCTGGAGGTGGCCTCGGAGCGTGATGATGGTGGCATCCCGTGCATCCTGCATTTTTCATAACGTGTCATACATTTACAAATATAAGCAAGATAACTAACAAAATGAAAGACGCATTCATGAGCATACATATCATAATATTAACATCGAGGGGTTGGAGTAGCTGGAGGTGGGCCGCGTAGTGCGCCTGGTAGCGCTGCAGGTAAGCATCGCTGCACACCGCCTGCGACTCTACCTGTAAGGACTGAGATTTCGGATCCGGTTATCGGGTCATTTTAGAATGTGTCACGTGAGCTGGTTTTGGGCCGCGAGAGTACGGACCCGATCTTATTGTCTGAATGGCGTCTCGTATGGTCGATGCCATTCAGACATCTATCAGTGTACGACCCCGTCTTGTCGTCTGATTGGCGTCGGTCTTGGACGACGCGTTTTAGAGAGTTTCGGCTGATGCTCCGAAGCCCTCCTTCCTTTCCTTCATTTCTCTCATTCTCTTCTCTCTCCTCCCTCTCTCCGATCCATCCGCTTCCCCTTCCCCTTCTCCTTCCCTTCCTCATCTTCCTCCACTCCATCAACCTCCTACCCCTCACCACTACCACTACCATCTCCTCCGTAGCGCATTTCTCTCCGGACGGCGGCCGACGTCCTGATGGAGTAACGGCGTCCACGGCGGGACTGGCGGCGGCTTGCGGTGTTGCGAACCAGCGGCTAGGAGTACGGAGGAGTTCAAGGAAAACCATGATTTTCCTGCTTTGAAGCATGCAATATGTGTGGGTGCTTTTGGGGTAGAAAGCATGTTCTAAGGGGTTCTTTATGAAATTAATTAGGCTTCTCCCTTACTTTCTCCATTCTGACATTTTTTTTGTGCGATTTGGGGGAGAAATCCCACTTTGTGTCTCGGTGAGACCGGAGGGGGGAACCAATCTGCGAGTACTAAATGACGTCTGGGGACAGCGATGCCATTTTAAATGGCAGCTTCCACTTGAGACGCGGTTTAGCCCATATCAGGAGATTCTGTCTCTGTATTGAAAAGCGTCTGGGGACAGCGACGCCATTTTAAATGGTGGCTGCCAGGGGTGACATGATTTAGGCCATCTTCCGAGGCTAGTTTCCATGTGAAACAGTTTAGGGGTCTTGAATGACGTCGGCCATAGACGACGCGATTCAAGACGGAACCCCATTAATTCATACAATTAACATGTGTTTACATTGTTAGGTAGTTTGGTTAAACGCATGTTTAAAATCGTATTTCGAGGACGAGGATTTCTACGTGATCGGATCACACTGTGTTGTGTTTTGTGTGATTGTGGACTTAGAGTAATAGTTGTTAGCGCTTAGGCGCCCTGTCTCGGTGTGGGAGTGACATGGCGTCGGTGTGGGAGTGGTGGGGTGACGCCTAGAGAGAGGGTCACCTGGTGTACTCCAGGGTATAGCTGGTACCGGTGTAGGAGTGGTACATTCGAAGTGTCACTCATGTTGGGGGAAGCATAACCACCTAGAGCCGGTCAGGCCGGAGTAGCCAACGTGCTATCCGAGGGGTTGCTATTTGGTCTCAGCGGGTCTGTGTTTTTCTCGTTCGGCTGCGTGGTTTGCGTGTTTAGCCGAGACACTAGTTGTAGATTTCGTAGTATAGTGGTTTCAGAGTTGTACATGCTGCATTTATAAATGCATGTGTTTTATATCAGAATTTGGGAATTGTATTTACTACTTTATTTATTTAGATTGCCTATATTCGTGTTGCTGTACTTGTAGGTGCGTAAGTGGGTGGTAGGGATCGGAGGATCCCTACTGAGTCCATTTCGATGAGACTTACCCCTGCGGTTTTCAAGTGAGAGTTTCAGACAGGCATAGCATAGAGGGTGTTGTCTCGAGTTGCGCGCCAGCAGCCACTATTCCGGGATATGCCCTGATGTAGTTGTTATTTTCTTTTATGGCCTGGCAAATAGATGAATAACTCGGTTAAATATTGTAATTTTGGCAAATAATTACATTATCCCGTACAGGCACGACAGTAGTGTAGGTTTTAGGTACTAATTAGAAATTTTTGATTCTTGTGACTGTAGGTGATTAGATGGCTCCTAGGAAGAGAGTGTCAGTTATTAGGGAGCAGGGAGATGTTCCTAGCGGGTCTGAGGCCGGTAGGCCGAATATGGAACGTGTTATGGAGGCTATGATGGATACGATGACTAGATATCAGACTTGAGATCGTAGTGAGAGTTCTAGTACTCGGAGAGGGCCTTCAGCTGCTCTAGAGAGATTCCAGAAGCTGAAGCCGCCTCATTTCACCGGTCGTCCCAATCTTGATGAGGCCGTTCATTGGTTGAAGGAGTTAGAGAAGAATTTCGATACCATGGACTGTGCGACAGTTGAGAGGACTCCGTTGGCTACCTTCATGTTGAAGGATGATGCCTATGACTGGCGGACGACTTTGAAGAGCTTGTCTTATGCAGATAGGAATCTCAGGGAGATTCATGGGAAACATTTGTGAAGGAGTTCAACAGGCAGTACTTCCCTAGGCATGTCCAGAAGGCCAAGGAGAGGGAATTAATGGAATTGACCCAGGGGAGAATGACAGTACTCAAATACCAGATGAAATTTGTTTCGCTTGGGAGATTTGTACCCTTCATTTCAGAAGATGAAGAGCGTCGGGCTGAGAGGTTCGTGGATGGACTGAGGTCCAACTTGAGGAGTTTTGTGGCATCCAATTGTTGTACGGACTTGGCGTTGGCAGTTAAGTGTGCCACAACAGTAGAGGCACAGTACGATCAGTCGGCTCGAGAGAGGGGACTGGTTACTCAAGGGCTGGCTTATGGCAAGGGAAAGACAGCAACATCTGCAACTCCTTCGTCTAGATCGGGATCGTCTTCACTCGGCTCTAGATTTAGGAGGTTCTTTCGAGGTGGTGGCTGCAACAGTGGTAGTAGCAGACCCAAGCAGACCCAGCAGAGCCAGTCAGTGTCCAGTGCTCAGTAGGAGGCAGCTCAGAGACTTCCAGCAGCTTGTCATCATTATGGTGGTACTCACGGTGGGACTCAGTGTCCCGCATTTTCTGGGAGATGTTATACTTGTGGCCAACAGGGCCATTTGGCGAGGTATTGCCCACAGGGACATGGTCAGGGGCAGGGACCGGGTGGTCAGAAGAAGCCGAGGACCTAGGGAAGAGTTCTCGCTATCACCAGGAAGGAGGCTCGTGCGTCCAACTTGGTGGAAGGTACACTTTCTGTCTTTGGGAACTCCGTAGATGTGTTGATTGATTCGGGTGCTTCGTATTCCTTTATTTCTGAGCAGTTCATAGATATTCTTTCTGCACCCATTGATGAGTTATTTGATAGACGGACAGTTGAGGCTCCTTCTGGGGATTTCATGCTAATGTATAACTGTATGAGTGAGATTCCCTTGACCATTGAGGGTCATCAGTTGCCTGTCTAGTTAGTTGTGCTTGCCATTCGTTACTTTGCTGTCATCTTGGGCATGGACTGGTTGGAGGCTTATTATGCCGAGGTGGACTGCCACAGGAAGAGGGTGCGTTTCTCTATTCTGGGCATCCCGTCCTTCTACTTCCAAGGTATTAGGCTCTCTTCTCGTGGTATTCTTATTTCTGCTTTGAAGGCCCAGAGGTTATGTAAGGACTGAGGTTTCGGGTTCAGTATTCGGGTCGGGTTCGGGCTGGATCCCCTGGTTTCGACCCTGAGGGGTCTTGAGATTTCTGACTGAATGACGTCTGCACTGCTCGACATCTTTCAAAAGACGTCTGTCTGTGTAGACGCCATTTAAGTATGCTTTCTGATGTGCCACGTATGCGCCACGTGGGCGGGTTTCGGGCCGCGAGAGTACGGCCCCTGTCACATCGTCTGAACGGCGTCCATGATGGTCGACGCGATTCAGACTGCGACCCCTGCGATGTTATTGTGCGGCGCCAGAGCGTTGTCAGTATGGCCCGTCCTGTCAGACTGATTGGCGTCTGTCGCGATCGACGTGTTTTAGCCAGATTCAGATTGACCCCGCGAGCCTCCCCTTCTTTCCCTCATTCTTCTCCTCCACCCTCTCTCTCTTCGCCCTCTCCGCCCCCTCCGCCCTCCTTTCTCCCTTCCCTTCCTCTTCTTCCGCTTCCATCACTCCAATACCTCCTTACCTCTCAACTCTACCTCCACCACTTCCTTCGCGGTGTTCCATTCTCCGGACGGCGGCCGACGTCCCGGCGGAGTGGCGGCGTCCTTGAGGGTACCGGCGGCGGTCTGCGGTGCGGCGGGTCGGCGGCACGGAGCTTGGAGGAGTTCAAGAACCGGTAGGGGGACGAACCTAGCATGAATCGTGATTATCTTGCTTATGGTTTCCTTGGCGTGACATGATATGTTTTGGGTTAGACTGAGCATGTTTAGGGAGTTTTCTTGTGGGAATGACCGTGTTAGGGATTGTGGAATTGTAGCATGCTTGTGGTAGTTGATTTCCCTTTCCTCCCCCTTCTGTTTTGGGCATTTTCGGGGTGTTTGGGGTTAAAGGAGGAACCCTCGGATCGAACCAGAGAACCAGGTTTCTGGCGCTAAACGGCGTCGTGCCTGGTTGACGCCTTTTAGAAGGACGTCAGGGCAGTACGACGCCTTTTAGGGCAGAAACCTTTCTGTTCGAGGTTTCGTTGTACGGGGTTCTAGCGCTAAAAGACGTCATGTATGGACGACGGCTTTTAGAAGGACGTCGGACCATCATGACGCCTTTTAGGCAGGAAATCACCCCGACTGAGGCTTCTGCAAATCTGAAATTCTGGGGTGAATGGCGTCTGTAGACTCTGACGCGTTTTAAAGGGCGGCTTCCCATGTCGACGTGGTTTAAGGAATAATCTGGTTTTAATGAACCTGTTTTATGGGCTTGAATGGCGTCGACTTCGGTCGACGCGATTCAAGACAGAACTGCTTAACTCCTGTTATTTAACACATGTTTCACGATTGGATGGTTCGAATGCATACTTTAAGTTGTACACTGAGACTGAGGACTTCTGCGTGAATGGAATTACATCATGTATGTGTGTGTGTTTATGCGGATGGAATTGGAACTACTGTGGTTTACGTCTGTCACCATAGGCCAATGGGGGTGAGCCATGGTGTCTGTGAGGCATTGTGCCGTACCGGTGGGGGAGTGGTACATGTTGTGTTTTACCTTTGGCTGAGGGAAGTAGAACCACCTTGAGCCTGTCGGGCCGGAGTAGCCGGTGTGCTATCCGAGGGGTTGCTGTTTGGTCTCAGCGGGTCGGGGTTTCCCTGTTTGTCGTGGCAGCTTCCGGCGCGTTTCTTGCTGTGGAGCTGGTTGTGGTACTGTTGGAGTTGTTTTACCCCTGTAGCCACTGGGCCTGATGTGACCTTTGATCAAGGTTACGAGTGGTACCCTTCGCCCTTTGGCCTGACGCAGCCCGGGAGGTTAGGGTTGTGGGTAGTTCCTGTAGCTTTGGCTTGATGGGGGTTCGCCGGTCCCCAGGGCCCTCCTGAAGCGCCGAGGCCTGGCGTGGAGGAAATCCGGTCGGTAGGACAGTAGTCTAGACTGCTTGTGTGCACACGTAGCTGGGCAGTGGTGGTTCAGTGGTCCCAGTTAGTCCTAGTTTGACTCATTGCCTCACCCTACAGTGCCCCGGAACACTGTAGGGGTGGACAGGCGTGAGTAGTGGTGGTAGTGTTATGAGGCGACGTTTGACTTCGATCGACAGTGTGGTTCGGTCGCTTTGTGGACTTTGGCTGTGAGACGTGACTTTGTGTTGGGTTCTTCGGGTTGCTTAGAACTGTTCCTGCTACACTGCTTATGCGTACGTTTCATATCAGGTTTGATAGTTGTGTTTACTGCTTTGTTTAATTGCGATATATCTGTATTATTGCTCTTGTGGGTGTGTGAGTGGGAGGCAGGAGATCAGATGATCCCTACTGAGCCCAATTCTGGTGTGGCTCACTCCCTGCGGTTTCAGGTGTGGACCTCGTGGCGTGTGGCGGCGTGTGGTGTCTTCCCGGTGTGCGGGCCAGCAGTTGTCTCAGTTCCGGGGTATGCCCCGATGTTGTTGTACTTTTCTTATGCTTGTACTTATTAATTTGTTGGACCATGTAATTATTGTTGGACTGTATACAGATATTGTTATCTTCCTTCTTGCGCACCTGTTATCTCTTTGTAGTCCGTGTGATTGTTATATTTAGTCTTGTTTAGCGCTTACTCCTCCAGATGTGTTGTGTGAGATCCGGGTGTGAACCCGCAGTTAATGGGTCGACATCCATTTAGTGATCGGGTCTCCGGTCATAGGATGGCGGGTCGTTACAGATGGTATCAGAGCTCAGTCTGGTCGAGTATGTGGTAAACTGGGTTAGATATTATAGTCCAACAATAAGTACGGGTCTGTACAGGCGATGGCTGCTGGTGTAGATTGATAGGTTTTGACGTGTTTTGGTTCGATTTTCGTGTCTGTGGGGTAGTGATGGCACCAAAGAGGAGAGTTCCGTTGGCTCGTGGTTCGAGAGCAGATGATAGTGGTTCGAGGGCAGAAGGTCATAATGTAGATCGTTTCATGGAAGCTATGATTGGGGCTATGTCTAGATACCAGCAGGGAGATGGAAGTGAGGGGTCCAATTCCTGAGGTGGCCAATCCATGGTGATGGAGCGGTTCTTGAAGTTGAATCCCCCTTCTTTCACAGGTCAACCTGTTCCAGATACGGCAGCTCATTGGATTAAGGAAGTGGAGAAGGTGTTTGATGTTCTAGAATGTGCTGAGAGTGACAAGACCTTGTTGGCAACCTACTTGCTGAAGGACGATGCTTATGATTGGTGGGTTACCATCAAGGGGTTGATGTTTCCAGATAGGTCCTTGAGAGAGATTCCTTGGGAAGACTTTGTGAGAGAGTTTGGTGGACAGTACTTTCCGAGGCACGTTCGTAGGGCCAAGGAAAGGGAGTTTATGGAATTGGTGCAGGATGGTATGTCAGTTCTTGAATATCAGATGAAATTTGTTGCTCTGGGAAGATTTGCTCCACACATATCTGAGCATGAGGATCTTAGGACGGAGAAATTTGTGGATGGACTTCGGCATGATCTGAGGGAATTTGTGGCAGCTCATTGTTGTAAGTATCTTGCGTCAGCAGTTCGGTGTGCGGCAGCGGTGGAGATGCAGTTCCAACACACGGCAAAGGAGTCGGAGCATTCAGCACAAGGGAAGCAGCAAAGCAGGGATAGATCAGCGGTCTTTTCGTCAGGTGGTTCGAGTTCCTTTGAGCTCGAGTTCCAAGAGGTACCTTGTGACGAGGATGAAGACGGTTCGGTTCAGCAGATGCAGACGGAGGTCAGCTGGCAACAGGAAGCGAGGCGGGACGATGCGGATCGTTGTCCTCGTTGTGGCAGGTATCATGGCAATCGGATATGTCCATTGATCACTGGTAGCTGTTTTGGCTGTGGTAGCAAGGGACATCTCGCGAGGAACTGTCCACAAAAGAATAAGACAGGTCAAGAGCCGAGTGGTCAGTAGGAGTCCGAGACGTTGAGTGGAGTTGCGTCTCTTTGTGGAAGTCCGAGAGGCTGGGCTAGATAAGCAATTTTGTCTTGTCTTATTCAGAAGTGGCTGTGAACTCTTGTGGCACTTTTTATGTACTTGGGTTTAGTGGAGAATCAGTTTTGTAATATGCGCCTTGCTAATATGTGGTTATTTTGATCTTTCAGCTTTTTGTCAGAATTGAGAATCTTGGTTAGCTTGGTGTGAATTTGATTGGCTAATTTTGTGGAGCCCTGTGTGTGTGATTGGTGAGAATGATTGTTGTAATCGGTGTGTTGGCATGTGATGGTTAGCCGAGTTTAGCGTTGAGCGGTTGCAAATTTCGAGGACGAAATTCTTTTAAGGGGGGGAGAATGTAAGGACTGAGGTTTCGGGTTCAGTATTCGGGTCGGGTTCGGGCCGGATCCCCTGGTTTCAACCCTGAGGGGTCTTGAGATTTCTGACTGAATGACGTCTGCACTGCTCGACGTCTTTCAAAAGACATCTGTCTGTGTAGACGCCATTTAAGTCTGCTTTCTAATGTGCCACGTGTGCGCCACGTGGGCGGGTTACAGGCCGCGAGAGTACAGCCCCTATCACATCGTCTGAACGGCGTCCATGATGGTCGACGCGATTCAGACTGCGACCCCTGCGATGTCAGTGTGCGGCACCAGAGCTTTGTCAGTACGGCCTGTCCTGTCGTCTGAACGGCGTCCGTGGTGAGCGACGCGTTTCAGAGCGCTGTCAGTACGGCCCGTCCTGTCAGACTGATTGGCGTCTGTCTCGATTGACGCGTTTTAGCCAGATTCAGATTGACCCCGCGAGCCTCCCCTTCTTTCCCTCATTCTTCACCTCCACCCTCTCTCTCTTCGCCCTCTCCGCCCTCCTTTCTCCCTTCCCTTCCTCTTCTTCCTCTTCCATCACTCCAATACCTCCTTACCTCTCACCTCTACCTCCACCACTTCCTTCGCGGCGTTCCATTCTCCGGACGGCGGCCGACGTCCCGGCGGAGTGGCGGTGTCCTCGAGGGTACCGGCGGCGGTCTGCGGTGCGGCGGGTCAGCGGCACGGAGGTTGGAGGAGTTCAAGAACCGGTAGGGGGACGAACCTTGCATGAATCGTGATTATCTTGCTTATGGTTTCCTTGGCGTGACATGATATGTTTTGGGTTAGACTGAGCATGTTTAGGGGGTTTTCTTGTGGGAATGACCGTGTTAGGGATTGTGGAATTGTAGCATGCTTGTGGTAGTTGATTTCCCTTTCCTCCCCCTTCTGTTTTGGGCATTTTCGGGGTGTTTGGGGTTAAAGGAGGAACCCTCGGATCGAACCAGAGAACCAGGTTTCTGGCGCTAAACGGCGTCGTGCCTGGTTGACGCCTTTTAGAAGGACGTCAGGGCAATACGACGCCTTTTAGGGCAGAAACCTTTCTGTTCGAGGTTTCGTTGTACGGGGTTCTAGCGCTAAAAGACGTCATGTATGGACGACGGCTTTTAGAAGGACGTCGGACCATCATGACGCCTTTTAGGCAGGAAATCACCCCGACTGAGGCTTCTGCAAATCTGAAATTCTGGGGTGAATGGCGTCTGTAGACTCTGACGCGTTTTAAAGGGCGGCTTCCCATGTCGACGTGGTTTAAGGAATAATCTGGTTTTAATGAACCTGTTTTAGGGGCTTGAATGGCGTCGACTTCGGTCGACGCGATTCAAGACAGAATTGCTTAACTCCTGTTATTTAACACATGTTTCACGATTGGATGGTTCGAATGCATACTTTAAGTTGTACACTGAGACTGAGGACTTCTGCGTGAATGGAATTACATCATGTATGTGTGTGTGTTTATGCGGATGGAATTGGAACTACTGTGGTTTACGTCTGTCACCATGGGCCAATGGGGGTGAGCCATGGTGTCTGTGAGGCATTGTGCCGTACCGGTGGGGGAGTGGTACATGTTGTGTTTTACCTTTGGCTGAGGGAAGCAAAACCACCTTGAGCCCGTCGGGCCGGAGTAGCCGGTGTGCTATCCGAGGGGTTGCTGTTTGGTCTCAGCGGGTCGGGATTTCCCTGTTTGTCGTGGCAGCTTCCGGCGCGTTTCTTGCTGTGGAGCTGGTTGTGGTACTGTTGGAGTTGTTTTACCCCTGTAGCCACTGGGCCTGATGTGACCTTTGATCAAGGTTACGAGTGGTACCCTTCGCCTTTTGGCCTGACGCAGCCCGGGAGGTTAGGGTTGTGGGTAGTTCCTGTAGCTTCGGCTTGACGGGGGTTCGCCGGTCCCCAGGGCCCTCCTGAAGCGCCGAGGCCTGGTGTGGAGGAAATCCGGTCGGTAGGACAGTAGTCTAGACTGCTTGTGTGCACATGTAGCTGGGCAGTGGTGGTTCAGTGGTCCCAGTTAGTCCTAGTTTGACTCACTGCCTCACCCTACAGTGCCTCGGAACACTGTAGGGGTGGACAGGCGTGAGTAGTGGTGGTAGTGTTGTGAGGCGACGTTTGACTTCAATCGACAGTATGGTTCGGTCGCTTTGTGGACTTTGGCTGTGAGACGTGACTTTGTGTTGGGTTCTTCGGGTTGCTTAGAACTATTCCTGCTACACTGCTTATGCGTACGTTTCATATTAGGTTTGATAGTTGTGTTTACTGCTTTGTTTAATTGCCATATATCTATATTATTGCTCTTGTGGGTGTGTGAGTGGGAGGCAGGGGATCGGATGATCCCTACTGAGCCCAATTCTGGTGTGGCTCACTCCCTGCGGTTTCAGGTGTGGACCTCGCGGCGTGTGGCGGCGTGTGGTGTCTTCCCGGTGTGCGGGCCAGCAGCTGTCTCAGTTCCGGGGTATGCCCCGATGTTGTTGTACTTTTCTTATGCTTGTACTTATTAATTTGTTGGACCATGTAATTATTGTTGGACTGTATACGGACATTGTTATCTTCTTTCCTGCGCACCTGTTATCTCTTTGTAGTCCGTGTGATTGTTATATTTAGCCTTGTTTAGCGCTTACTCCTCCAGATGTGTTGTGTGAGATCCGGGTGTGAACCCGCAGTTAATGGGTCGACATCCATTTAGTGATCGGGTCTCCGGTCATAGGATGGTGGGTCGTTACAGGTTACTTGTTGGTAGCTGTGAGGCTTTCCTTGCCTCGGTAGTTGTAGCTAGTATTTGTAGTGGCTCCAGTCCTTGGGAGGTGTCTGTAGTATGTGACTTTGTTGATGTGTTTCCTGAGGAGTTGCCTGGACTTCCTCCTCAGCAGGAGGTTGAGTTCATTATTGAGCTTGCACTGGGTACGGCGCCCTTATCTAAGGCCCCGTATCAGAGGGCTCCGGACGAACTCGCTGAGTTGAAGGCGCAGTTGCAGGAATTGCTAGATAATGGTTTTATTCGTCCCAGTACTTCTCCGTGGGGTGCTCCAGTTTTGTTTTTTAGGAAGAAGGATGGTTCTCTGAGGCTGTGCATTGATTATAGACAACTGAACTAGGTGACAGTAAAGAACAAGTATCCGCTTTCGAGAATCGATGATCTGATGGATCAATTGCAGTCTGCCAAAGTATTCTCGAAGATTGACTTAAGGTCAGGGTATTACCATATGAGGATCCGTGAGGCTGATGTGAGTAAGACGGCTTTTAGGACTCGGTACGAACATTATGAATTTTTGGTTATGCCTTACGGCTTGACCAATGCTCTGGCAACTTTTATGGATTTGATGAACCGGGTCTTCAGGGCCTACCTGGATCAATTTGTGGTGGTGTTTGTAGATGATATTTTGATATATTCTTCTTCTGAATAAGAGCATTGCACGCATCATTAGGTGGTGTTGCAGGTTCTGAGAGAGCACCAACTCTATGCCAAGTTTAGCAAGTGTGAATTCTGGATAGATAAGGTGCACTTCTTGGGGCATGTCATTTCTAGAGATGACATTGCAGTGGATCTAGCCAAGATTGAGACAGGGATGGACTGGGGCGGACCGACGTCTGTGACTGTGATCAGGAGCTTCCTAGGGTTAGCAGGGTATTACAGACGGTTTGTCCATGATTTTTCTTCAATAGCGACCCCCTTGTCAAGGTTGACTCGTAAGGGAGTTCGTTTTGTATGGACTGAGGAGTGTGAGCGGAGCTTCACTGAGTTGAAGACTCATCTCACTTCGGCTCCAATTCTTATGCTTCCATCTGGTTCTGGTGGATTCGTGGTTTACTCAGATGCATCTCGTCGAGGTTTGGGTGCGGTTCTGATGCAGCATGGTAAGGTTGTGGCCTATGCTTCTAGGCAGCTGAAGAAGCATGAGGAGAACTACCCCACTCATGACTTGGAGTTGGCGGCTGTGGTATTTGCACTGAAGATCTGGCGGCACTACTTATGAGGGAGAAATTTCAGGTCTTCACTAATCATAAGAGCCTGAAGTATGTATTCACACAGAGGGATCTGAACTTGAGGCAGCGCAGGTTGATGGAATTTATCAAGGATTATGATCCCGACCTTTCTTATCATCCGGGCAAGGCGAACGTGGTGGCAGACGCCTTGAGTCGGAGGATGGTTGTATCACATCTAATGATTCAAGAATGGAGATTATATGAACAGGTTGTGGAATCTTCCTTTAGGATTTCTCGAGAGGCTGATAGAGTCGTGTTGGCCAGCTTGACTATGAGGCCAACAGTGTACTATACAGTGATCGACGCTCAGAGGGCGGATGCAGAGCTACCATAGATTCTCTAGATATCAGAGGTGGAGTTGTGGGATGACGGCATGGTCAGATTTAAAGGCAGACTCTATGTTCCAGCTAAGGAAGTGGTGCGCAAGAGTGTCCTAGATGAGGCGCACTGTTCTAGATATTCAGTGCATCCTGGAAGGACTAAGATGTATCATTATTTGAGGAGGCACTTTTGGTGGCCTGGTATGAAGAAGGACATAGCTGATTATGTGGCAAGATGCCTGACTTGTCAGCAGGTTAAGGCAGAGCACCAGAGACCAGGAGAGTTGTTGCAGCCGTTACCGATCCCGGAGTGGAAATGGGAACACGTGACTATGGACTTTGTGATCGGATTGCCCGTGTCACCCGGCAAGAGGGACGCAATTTGGGTCATTGTTGATCGATTGACCAAGTCTGCGCACTTTCTAGCTATTAGGAAGGACTGGTCAGTCGGTAAGTTGGCTAGGTTGTTTATGGACCGGATCATCTCTCTACACGGGGTGCCCTTATCCATCGTGTCAGATCAGGATCCAAGATTTACTTCTAAGTTCTGGAGGAGTTTTTAGAAGGCCTTGGGTATGCAATTAGCTTTCAGCTCGGCTTACCACCTCGAGACTGATAGGCAGTCAGATAGGACCATTCAGACCTTGGAGGATATGTTGAGGGCTTGTTGCCTAGATTGGGGAGGTTCTTGGGAGCAGCACTTGTCTACGGTGGAGTTTGCTTACAACAACAGTTATCATTCTAGTATCGGCATGGCACTGTATGAGACTTTGTACGGGCGGCCGTGTTGATCTCCTGTGAATTGGTCTGAGATTGGCGAGAGGCAGATAACAGGGCCAGAGTTGGTACAACAGTGTGCTAAGGTTGCCAGAGCTGTGCAGTATAGGTTGACTACAGCTCAGAGTAGGCAGAAGAGTTATGCAGATATTCGTAGGGACCGCTTGAGTTCGAGGTTGGGGACCATGTGTTTCTCCGAGTCTCACCCTCCAAGGGTATGATGAGATTCGGGAAGCGAGGAAAGCTGAGTATGCGATATATTGGGCCTTTTCCCATTCTTGCTCGAATTGGGGAAACGGCGTATCAGCTAGCCTTGCCACCCAGTCTCGCAGGAGTTCACGACGTGTTCCATGTTTCTTTGCCGAGGAAGTATGTTCAGGATCCATCTCATTTCTTGGACTTTTCGGAGTTGGAGGTCACAGAGGACTTGTCCTTTCCGAAATTTCCAGTGTGTATTGAGGACCGTAAGGAGCAGGTCCTTCGGAACAAGTTTTTTCCCTAACTGAAGGTGATTTGGCAGCATCGCTCCAGAGGAGAGGTGACCTGTGAGCGAGAGGATGAGATGCAAGAACAATTTTCCTACCTTTTCTTATAAGTTCTCTTGTGAGCTTGTACCATCATTTTTCGATCTCGTTATTTTATAGCGGCAATTTTGGGCACGAAATTCTTTTAAGGGTGGGGGATAATGTAAGGATTGAGGTTTCGGATCCGGTTATCGGGTCGGTTTCGGAGTCGGACCCCTTGGTTTGGGCCCTTGTGGGGTTGGAGCATGGGTTCTTTTTTGCGTCGAGCTTGCTCTACGCGGTTCAAACGGCGTCCGGTTAGGGGGACACGTTTTAGAATGTGCCACGTGGGCTGGTTTTGGGCCGCGAGAGTACGGCCCCGGTCATATCGTTTAAATGGTGTCTCGTATGGTCGACGCTATAACGACTCGCCACCCGATGATCGGAGACCTGATCACTAATTGGGTATCGAATCATTATCCAACGGTTTCACACCCGGATCTTATACACACATCTGGAGGAGTAAGCGTTAAACAAGATTAAATATAACATTCAGACGGACTACAAGGAATTACAATGCGCAGGAAGTAAATTAATAATGTCCGTACACAGTCCAACAATAATTACATGGTCCAACTAATTAATTAAGTACATGCAGAAGTAAAGTACCACAACATCGGGGCATACCCCGGAACTGAGATAGCTGCTGGTCCGTACACCAAGGAGAGCGCCACACGCCGCCACACGCCACGAAGTCCACACCTGAAAACCGCAGGGAGTGAGCCACACCAGAATTGGGCTCAGTAGGGATCATCCGATCCCTTGTCTCCCACTCACACACCCACAAGTGCAATTACCAAGATACAAGGGAACAAGATAAGTAAAGCTGTAACACATTACTCCTAATTCTCGATATAAACCACATGCATTCGGAATATAACATGCATATCTCAGAAATCATTCTACCAAGGAACCTACAACTCGCGTCTCGGCAAAACGCGTCAACCACGTCTCCGAAAGTGGGAAACACCGACCCGCTGAGACCAAACAGTAACCCCTCGGATAGCACGCTGGCTACCTCGACGGTTACTCCTTCCCCCAGCAAACACCGACCCGCTGAGACCAAACAGTAACCCCTCGGATAGCACGCTAGCTACTCTGGCCCAACTGGCTCAGGTGGTTACTCCTTCCCCCAGCACGAGTGACACTCCAAAGGTACCACTTCGACACCGGTACAAGCTAGCTAACCCCGGGGTTCACCAGGTGACTCTCTCTCACTAGGCGTCACCCCGCCTCTGCTCCCGTAAGCGCTGTGTCCCTCCGCACCGACACAGGGTGTCAAACGCTACAACTGTCACTTTAGGTCCACAGTAACACAAAACACGGCACGGTGTGATCCGGTCACGTGAGAAGTCCGCGGTCGCACGACACCCAACGTAGTGCCATCCGGTCATGAAGAGTCCATCATTATCGAGTATACTAAAAGTATGCATTTAACCAACTATCTAGCAATGTAAACACATTTTACTGGCATGGATTAGTGTGGTTCTGTCTTGAATCGCGTCGCCCAAGGCCGACGCCATTCAAGCACCCTAAACTGGTTCATGAAATACCGGCCTCAGAACATGGCCTAAAAGGCATCACTACAGGTAGCCGCCTTTTAAAACGCGTCGCAATCCCTTGTCGCATATCAGAGACAGAAGCAGGGATAGGCCACGGTTGATTCTCTTTAAAATGCGTCGTCCTGGGAAGCCACCTTTTAAAAGGCGTCAACATCCTCAGACGCCATTCACACATAAATCCATAATTAGCAGAAAACGTTAATCGGGGGATTTCTGCCTTAAAAGGCGTCATGGTGTCCCGACGCTATTCCAAATTGCGTCGTGTAGGCATGACGTCTTTCAGTGCCATAATCCCCGAACTGACAGAGCCTTAGTGGAACGATTTCTTCCTAAAATGAGTCATGATGGCCCGACGCCCTTCTAAAAGGCATCGTCCATGCACGACGTCTTTTAGCGCCAGAAACCAGGTCCTGTCTCGTGCCCGAGGGCTCCCTTTTTACCCCCAAAAACCCAAAATCGCCCAAAAACAGAGAAGAGAGAGAGGCAAACCAAACCATCATAAACCCACATTCATAGAAACCCTCATTCCCATCAGGAAAAGCTCCTAAACATGCTTGTTCTACCCCCAAACGCATCATGCAACACATGGAACCACGGATGAAACGAGTGTAATCTACGCAAGGTTCGTCCCCCTACCGGTTCTTGAACTCCTCCTGGCTCCGTGCCGCTGAACCGCCGCACCGCAGGCCGCCGCCGGTACCCCCGAGGACGTCGCCACTCCGCCGGGACGTCGGCCGCCGTCCGGAGAATGGAACGCCGCGAAGGAAGTGGTGGTAGTAGTGGTGAGAGGTAGAGAGGCGTTGGAGTGGTGGAAGAGGAAGAAGAGGAAGGGAAAGGGGAAGAGAGGGGTCGGAGGAGACGGAGAGGGCGAGGAGAGAGAGAGTGAAGGCGAGAATGAGGGAAAGAAGGGGAGGCTCGCGGGGTCAATATGAAACTGACTAAAACGCGTCGACCGAGACGAACGCCTATCAGATGACAGGACGGGCCGTACTGACAGTGTTCTGAAACGTGTCGCTCACCACGGACGCCGTTCAGATGACAGGACCGGCACCGTACACTGACATCGCAGGGTCGCAATCTGAATGGCGTCATCCATCATGGACGCCGTTCAGACGACAAGACAGGGGCCGTACTCTCGCGGCCCGAAACCCGCCCACGTGGCACAACAACAACAGACTTAAATGGCGTCTACCCAGCCAGACGCCGTCTGAAAGGCGTCGTGCAGTGCAGATGTCATTCAGTCAAAATTCTCAAGACCTCTCAGGGTCCAAACCAGGGGATCCGGCCCAAAACCGACCCGGAAACTGAACCGAAACCTCAGTCCTTACATTCTCCCCCCCTTAAAAGAATTTCGTCCCTGAAATTCCTGCGAGGAGTAACGAGAGCGAAATATAACCATCAACAACTCACATGGGAACTTACCATAAAGGGTAAGAAATCGTTCCCATAACTCAAACTCGCACTCCCGGGTCGCCTCGCTCCCAGAGCGCTACTGCTAAATCACTCAATCTGAAAGTACGACTTAGTTCTGGGGAATCTGCCACTTGTGACCCTCGACATGAACTGAATATTCTGGAAAGGACAAGTCCTCAGCGACTTCCAATTCTGAAAATTCTAACACTTGGGGGTGGATCCTGAATATTCCTCAGCAACGACACAAGGAACACATTGTGCACCCCCAGAAGATTGTACGGTAAGGCCAGCTGGCATGCCACTTCCCCAGTTCGAGCAAGAACGGGAAAAGGCCCAACACGTCGTGGACCCAGCTCACCTTGCTTCCCAAGTCTCATTACAACCTCAGGGGGCGAGACTTGGAAAAACACGCGGTTCCCAACTTCAAACTTAATCGGTCTCCTACCGATGATAGCACAACTCTCTTGTCTGTCTGATCTAAAATCAATTTCCGCTGCACTAGTCTAACAACCTCGGCACACTTTTAAACCAATTCTGATCTTGCCAACTGCCTCTTGCCAATCTCAGACCAAATCACAGAAAATCAGTTCGGCCATCTGAACAAGGCCTCAAAAGGCGTCATGCCAATGCTAGAATGGTAACTGTAATAGTATGCCAAAACTCCACTGCAAACAAACGCTGCTCTCGAGAACCTCCTCAGTCTAGGCACATATCCCGAGCAAAACCTCCAAAACCTGAATGGCCCTCTCTGACCGCCCATCAGCCTCGGGGTGATAGGCCGAGCTGACGGCTAACTGAGAACCCAAGGCCTTCCAAAAATTCTTCTAAGACCTACAAGTAAACCTCAAAACCCGGTCCAACATGATGAATAAGGGCACACTGAGCAGAAAGAGATGATCCGACTTACAAACAACTCTACCAACCAATCGACTGACCGGTCCTTCCTGATAGCTAGGAAGTGTGTTGACATGGCCAATTGCTTAATGATAACCCAGATTACGCCCCCACCATCAGGGGATAAAACAATCCCAGCACAAGCCCAAAGTCACGAGCTCCCGTTCCCATATCGGGATCGGCAAGGACTGCAACCACGCTTCCGCTGCGCCACTCTGATGTTCACCCTAACCTAACGACAATTCAAGCACCAAACCACAAAATCCACCCTATCCTCCTTCCTACTGAACCACCTCAAGCAATGATACGACTTACTTATTCAGGAAGCACTATTTATCTAGAACAGTGCGCCTCCATAAGAACACATCTGCGCACGTCCTCCATGGCCGGAACACAGAGTTTGCCTCTAAACCTCACTGTACCATCAACCCACTATTACACTGGCCAACACGGCTCTATCAGCCTCACGTGGAACCCGGAAAGAAGATTCCACAATCAGCTCGAATCCTCTCCATACAAATAACGCCTCTGGATCTATAGTGTAAACACCACAGCTGCCTACTCTAAGTCATAAATGGGTAGTCCCCCTCATAGCTTTTTCAACTGCCTATAGGCATAGGCCACAATCTTACCAAGTTGCATCAGGACCGCACCCAAACCTCGATGTGGTGTATCCGAATAAACCACAATTCCACCGGAACCTAATAGAAGTACCAACATTGGAGCCAAAGTGAGGCGAGCTTCTCAACTAAATGAAACTCTGCTCACACTTCCCCTAAAAGTCAACCTCGACAAGGGTGAGTCGTCATCGAAGAAAACCTCTAGACCAACCGTCGGTAAAATCCTGCAATGCCAAGAAGCTCCTGGTCTCAGTTACTGTTGTCGGCCTGTTCCAATCCATCACTATCTCAATCCTGGCTGTATCCACTGCAATGCCCTCATTGATTACATTCTTACACGGGACTCCATACACACAATCGGTCAATCAAGTCAATACTAAGTTAATTATGTTCCACGATTCCGCCAAAATTGATAGACCAACATCATTATATATAACAACCTTACAAAGTACATTTTACAATACCGATTCCCCACCATGCATAATACATAAAAAGTGTCATAAAGTTCACAATTACTACCTAATAAGACAAGATAAGAGTGCTCATGTAACTCAGCATCTCGGACCTCCACTGAAAGAACACACAACACCATACTAGGTACCGGGCTCCTACCGACCACTCGGCTCCTCATCTGTCTTATTCCTCTGGGGACAATTCCTCAAAAAATGCCCCCTCTTGCCACAGCCAAAACAACCACTAGTGACCAATGGACACGTCCGACTGCCATGATGACCACCACAATGGGAACAATGACCTGCCGCAACCTGCCTCGCTCCCCGGTGCCTGCTAGCCACAGTCTGCATCTGCTGAGCCGAACCATCTCTACCCTCACCACATGGCATCTCTTGGGACCCGTACTCAAAGGAACTTGAGCCGCCTGATGAAAAGACTGTTGATTTGCTCTTGCCTTGCTCTTCCCTCGTGCCGATCACTCCAATTCTCTCGCCATTTGCTGGAATTGAGTCTCCATTGCTACTGCGTATTGAGCTGCTGACGCCAGATCTCTCCAACACTGAGATGCCACCATTGTCCTCAGATCATACCGGAGTCCACCCACAAATCTCTCTATTCTAAACTCCTCATGCTCAGATATATGGGGAACAAATCTTTCAAGAGCCGCAAACCTCGCTTGGTATTCTAAAACTGACATATCGTTCTGCACCAATTCCATAAACTCCCTTTCCTTAGATTTCTGAACGTGTCCCGAAAGGTACTGTCCACTAAACTCTCTCACAAATTGTAATGACTGAGATTTCGGGTTCTGTATTCGGGTCGGGTCCCCTGGTTTGGACCCTGGAGGGGTCTTGAGATTTCTGGCTGAATGGCGTCAACAGTGCTCGACGCCTTTCAAAAGGCGTCAGGGTGTGTGGACGCCATTTAGGCCTGCTGGTTGTTGTGCCACGTGTGCGCCACGTGGGCGGGTTTCGGGCCGCGAGAGTACGGCCCCTGTCAGATTTGTCTGAACGGCGTCCACCTCGGTCGACGCGTTTCAGACTGCGACACCTGCGGTGTCAGGGTACGGCGCCAGAGCGTTGTCAGTACGGCCTGTCTTGTCGTCTGAACGGCGTCCGCAGTGTGCGACGCGTTTCAGACCGGTGTCGGTACGGCCGTCCTGTCAGACTGAATGGCGTCTACCTCGATCGACGCGTTTTACCTCGTTCCAGATTGACCCCGCGAGCCTCCCCTTCTTTCCCTCATTTTTCGCCTCTCCACTCTCTCTCTTCACCCTCTCCGCTCCCTCCGCTCTCCTTCCTCCCTTCCCTTCCTCTTCTTCCTCTTCCAACTACTCCATAGCTTCCCTACCTCTCACCTCTACCTCCACCACCTTCCTCGCGGCGTTCCCTTCTCCGGACGGCGGCCGACGTCCCGGCGGAGTGGCGGCGTCCTCGAGGATACCGGCGGCGGCGTGGGGCGAGACGGGTCGGCGGCGAGGAGCTTGGAGGAGTTCGAGAACCAGTAGGGGGACGAACCTTGCATGTGATGTTCGTGTGATTCTCGGCGTGACGTGGTGTTTGGGGGATAGATTGAGCATGCTTAGGGGGGATTCCATGTGGGTATGACGATGTTTGTGATCGTGTTTTCGTAGCATGATTACGTGGTTGAGCTCCTCTTCCTTCCCTTTTGGTTTTGGGGTTTTCGGGGTGCCCGGGGTTCAAGGGTTAAGCCCTCGGGTCGAACCAGGAAACCTGGTTTCTGGCGCTAAATGGCGTCGGGCTGGGTCGACGCTTTTCCGAAAGACGTCCGGTCAGCACGACGCGTTTTAGCGCAGAAACCTTCCGGTGTGAGGTTTCCTGAGTTAGGGGTTCTGTGCTAAATGACGTCATGGATGGACGACGCCTTTCAGAAGGACGTCGGGCCATCATGACGCCATTTAGGCAAGAAATGCCCTCGTTTAAGGGTTCTGCAAATCTGGTTTTCTGGGTTGAAAGGCGTCGGGACACCCAGACGCGTTTTAAATGGCGACTTCATCGGTGGACGCGTTTTAAGCAATAATCTGACGTTTAACTGAAGCTGTCTCAGGGACTTGAATGGCGTCGACCTCGGTCGACGCGATTCAAGCCAGAAGTGCTATATGGCTGGTTTTTAGCATGTGTTTCACTGTGAAAGTTCTAAGGCATGTTTTATGTTGTACACTGTGATCGAGGACTTATGTGTGAGTGGAATTACAGCATGTTAAATGTATTTGTGTGTGTACCTGTACGAATATGGATTCGGGATGACTGTGGTTTCCGTTTATCACCATGGGCTGATGGGAGAAGGGCCATGGTGTCTGTGAGGAGGGGTACTTGTTGTGTTTCACCCTTGGCTGAGACAAGCAGAACCACCTTGAGCCCGTCGGGCCGGATTAGCTGTGTGCTATCCGAGGGGTTGCTGTTTGGTCTCAGCGGGTCGGGGTTTCCCTTGGTTGTCGTGACAGCTTCTGGCGTGTTTCTTGCTGTGGAGCTGGTGGTGTTTCTGGTGGGAGTTGGTTTACCCATTAGCCAGTGGGCCTGATGTGACCTTTGATCAAGGTTACGAGTGGTACCTATAGCCCTTGGCCTGACGCAGCCCGGGAGAGTTGGGTTTGTGGGTAGTTCCTGTAGCTTCGGCTTGACGGGGGTTCGCCGGTCCCCAGGGCCCTCCTGAAGCGCTGAGGCCTAGCGTGGAGGCAATCCGGACGGTAGGACAGTAGTCTAGACTGCTTGTGTGCACACGTAGCTGGCAGTGGCGGTACACTGAGTCCAGCTAGTCCTAGTTTAGCTCGCTGCCTCACCCTACAGTGCCCCGGAACGCTGTAGGGGTGGACAGGCGTGAGCAGTGGTGGTAGTGTTGGGAGGCGACGTTCGACTTCGGTCGACAGTGTGGTTTAGTCGCTTCGTGGACTTTGACTGTGAGTCGTGATTCTGTGTTGAGTTCTTCGGGTTACTTGGAGTGGTTCTTGTTACACTGCTTACCGTGCGTTTCACATCAGAGTTGGGTGTTGTGTTTACTGCTTTACTTTAATTGCCATATATTCCTGTTGTTTCACTTGTGGGTGTGTGAGTGGGAGGCAGGGGATCGGATGATCCCTACTGAGCCCATTTCTGGTGTGGCTCACTCCCTGCGGTTTCAGGTGTGGACCTCGAGGCGAGCGGAAGCGTGGTGTCTTCTCGGTGTGCGGACCAGCAGCTGTCTTAGTTCCGGGGTATGCCCCGATGTTGTTGTTCTTCCTTCTGCCTGTACTTATTTAATTGTTGGACATGTAATTATTGTTGGACTGTATACGGACATTGTTATTTTCCTTCCTGCGCACTTGCTTACCTTGTGGTCCGTGTGTTTGTTATATTTAGTCATGTTTAGCACTTACTCCTCCAGACGTGTTGTGTGAGATCCGGGTGTGAACCCGTAGTTAATGGGCCGACATCCATTTAGTGACCGGGTCCCCGGTCATAGGATGGCGGGTCGTTACACAAATACCTCCCAAGGGATCTCTCTCAAGGACCTATCTGTAAACATCATTCTCTTGGTAGTAACCCACCACTCATATGCATTATCCTTCAATAAGTGGGTTGCCAACAAGGTCTTGTCATTCTCGGCACATTCAAGAACATCAAATGCCTTCTCCATTTCCTTAATCCAAAAAGCTGCCTCATCTGGGACTGGTCGACTCGTGAAAGAAGGGGTCTTCAACCCCAAGATCCGCTCCAAAATCGTAGACTGACCGTCCTGGAAATTGGATCCCTCGCCACCATCTTCCTGCCGGTATCTAGATATAGCCCCAATCATAGCTTCCATGAAACGATTCACATTATGCCCTTCTGTTCCCGAACTAACATTGTCTGCTCTCGAACCACGAGCCAACGGTACTCTCTTCCTCGGCGCCATCACTACCCCGAAACACAAAAATCAACGCAAACACGTCAAAACCTATCAATCTACACCAGCAGCCATCGCCTGTACAGACTCGTACTTATTGTTGGACTACGATATCTAATCCAGTTTAGCGCATACTCGACCAGACTGAGCTCTGATACCAATTGTAACGACCCGCCACCCGATGATCGGAGACCCGATCACTAATTGGCTATCGAATCATTATCCAACGGTTTCACACCCGGATCTTATACACACATCTGGAGGAGTAAGCGTTAAACAAGATTAAATATAACATTCAGACGGACTACAAGGAATTACAATGCGCAGGAAGTAAATTAATAATGTCCGTACACAGTCCAACAATAATTACATGGTTCAACGAATTAATAAGTAAAGTACAACAACATCGGGGCATACCCCGGAACTGAGATAGCTGCTGGTCCATACACCAAGGAGAGCGCCACACGCCGCCACACGCCGCGAAGTCCACACCTGAAAACTAAAGGGAGTGAGCCACACCAGACTTGGGCTCAGTAGGGATCATCTGATCCCTTGTCTCCCACTCACACACCCACAAGTGTAATTACCAAGATACAAGGGAACAAGATAAGTAAAGCTGTAACACATTACTCCTAATTCTCGATATAAACCACATGCATTCGGAATATAACATGCATATCTCAGAAATCATTCTACCAAGGAACCTACAACTCGCGTCTCGGCAAAACGCGTCAACCACGTCTCCGAAAGTGGGAAACACCGACCTGCTGAGACCAAACAGTAACCCCTCGGATAGCACGCTGTCTACCTCGGCGGTTACTCCTTCCCCCAGCAAACACCGACCCACTGAGACCAAACAGTAACCCCTCAGATAGCATGCTGGCTACTCCGGCCCAACTGGCTCAGGTGGTTACTCCTTCCCCCAGCACGAGTGACACTCCAAAGGTACCACTCCGACACCGGTACAAGCTAGCTAACCCCGGGGTTCACCAGGTGACCCTCTCTCACTAGGCGTCACCCCGCCTCTGCTCCCGTCAGCGCTGTGTCCCTCCGCACCGACACAGGGTGTCAAACGCTACAACTGTCACTCTAGGTCCACAGTAACACAAAACACGGCACGGTGTGATCCGGTCACGTGAGAAGTCCGCGGTCGCACGACACCCAACGTAGTGCCATCCGGTCATGAAGAGTCTATCATTATCGAGTATACTAAAAGTATGCATTTAACCAACTATCTAGCAGTGTAAACACATTTTACTGGTATGGATTAGTGTGGTTCTGTCTTGAATCGCGTCGCCCAAGGCCGACGCCATTCAAGCACCCTAAACTGGTTCATGAAATACCGGCCTCAGAACATGGCCTAAAAGGCATCACTACAGGTAGCCGCCTTTTAAAACGCGTCGCAATCCCTTGTCGCATATCAGAAACAGAAGCAGGGATAGGCCACGGTTGATTCTCTTTAAAACGCGTCGTCCTGGGAAGCCACCTTTTAAAAGGCGTCAACATCCTCAGACGCCATTCACACATAAATCCATAATTAGCAAAAAACGTTAATCGGGGGATTTCTGCCTTAAAAGGCGTCATGGTGTGCCGACGCTATTCCAAATCGCGTCGTGCAGGCATGACGTCTTTCAGTGCCAGAATCCCCGAACTGACAGAGCCTTAGTGGAACGATTTCTGCCTAAAATGCGTCATGATGGCCCGACGCCCTTCTAAAAGGCGTCGTCCATGCACGACGTCTTTTAGCGCCAGAAACCAGGTCCTGTATCGTACCCGAGGGCTCCCTTTTCACCCCTAAAAACCCAAAATCGCCCAAAAATAGAGAAGAGAGAGAGGCAAACCAAACCATCATAAACCTACATTCATAGAAACGCTCATTCCCATCAAGAAAAGCTCCTAAACATGCTTGTTCTACCCCCGAACGCATCATGCAACACATGGAACCACGGATGAAACAAGTGTAATCTACGCAAGGTTCGTCCCCCTACCAGTTCTTGAACTCCTCCTGGCTCCGTGCCGCTGAACCGCCGCACCGCAGGCCGCCGCCGGTACCCCCGAGGACGTCGCCATTCCGCCGGGACGTCGGCCGCCGTCCGGAGAATGGAACGCCGCGAAGGAAGTGGTGGTGGTAGTGGTGAGAGGTAGAGAGGTGTTGGACTGGTGGAAGAGGAAGAAGAGGAAGGGAAAGGGGAAGAGAGGGGTCAGAGGAGGCGGAGAGGGCAAGAAGAGAGAGAGTGAAGGCGAGAATGAGGGAAAGAAGGGGAGGCTCGCGGGGTCAATCTGAAACTGACTAAAATGCGTCGACCGAGATGGACGCCTATCAGATGACAGGACGAGCCGTATTGACAGCGTTCTGAAATGCGTCGCTCACCACGGACGCCGTTCAGATGACAGGACCGGCACCGTACACTGACATCGCAGGGTCGCAGTCTGAATGGCGTCATCCATCATGGACGCCGTTCAGACGATAAGACAGGGGCCGTACTCTCACGGCCCGAAATCCGCCCACGTGGCACAACAACAACAGACTTAAATGGCGTCCACCCGGCCAGACGCCGTTTGAAAGGCGTCGTGCAGTACAGACGTCATTCAGTCAAAATTCTCAAGACCTCTCAGGGTCCAAACCAGGGGATCCGGCTCGAAACCGACCCGGAAACTGAACCTGAAACCTCAGTCCTTACAGACGCCATTCAGACATCTGTCAGTGTACGACCCCGTCTTGTCGTCTGATTGGCGTTGGTCTTGGACGACGCGTTTTAGCGAGTTTTGGCTGATGCTCCGAAGCCCTCCTTCCTTTCCCTCATTTCTCTCATTCTCTTATCTCTCCTCCCTCTCTCTGATCCATCCGCTCCCCCTTCCCTTTCTCCTTCCATTCCTCATCTTCCTCCACTCCATCAACCTCCCTTGGATTGCGAACCGGCGGCTAGGTGTACGGAGGAGTTCAAGTAACCAGTAGGGTGACGATCCTCACGGTGTTTTGTTTAAAACTATGATTTTCCTGCTTTGAAGCATGCAATATGTGTGGGTGCTTCTGGAGAGAAAGCATATTCTAAGGGGTTCTTTATGAAAATAATTAGGCTTCTCCCCTACTTTCTCCATTCTGACGTTTTTTTTGTGCGATTTTGTGGAGAAATCCTACTTTGTGTCTCGGTAAGGCCGGAGGGGGGAACCTGTATGCGAGTGCTAAATGGCGTCTGAAGATAGCGACGCCATTTTAAATGGCGGCTACCACCCGAGACGTGCTTTAGCCTAGATCACGGGATTCTGTCTCTGTATTGTAAATAGCATCTGGAGACAGCAATGCCATTTTAAATGGTGGATTCCAGGGGCGACACGATTTAGGCCATCTTCTGAGGCCAGTTTCCATGTGAACCAGTTTAGGGGTCTTGAATGACGTCGGCCATGGGCGATGGGATTCAAGATGGAACCTCATTAATTCATACAATTAACATGTGTTTACATTGTTAGGTAATTTGGTTGAACGCATGTTTAAAATCGTACTTTGAGGACGAGGATTTCTACATGATCGGATAACATTGTGTTGTGTTTTGTGCGATCGTGGACCTAGAGTGACAGTTGTTAGCGTAGCACTTAGGCACCCAATGTCGGTGTGGGAGTGAAACGGCGCCGGTGTGGGAGTGGTGGGATGACGCCTAGAGAGAGGGTCACCTGGTGTACTCCAGGGCATAGCTAGTACCGGTGTAGGAGTGGTACATTCGGAGTGTCACTCGTGCTGAGGGAAGCAGAACCACCTAGAGCCGGTCAGGCCGGAGTAGCTAGCGCGCTATCCGAGGGGTTGCTGTTTGGTCTCAGTGTGTCGGTGTTTTTCGCGTTCGACTACGTGGTTTGTGTGTTAAGCCAAGACGCTGGTTGTGGACTTCGTGGTAGAGTGGTTTCAGAGTTGTGCATCATGATCTCCTGTTCTATATGATTGAGGGTCATATATATGTAGGCGCCGGAAATGACCCCGTGCTCAACTGGTGAGCGGAGACCGACCTCCGTGGCTACGAACCCAGAATTACGATAATGATAAAAAAATAAAGAACAAATGACTTGAGGAACTAAAACACCAAGAACTAAAATGGTGATCGCCAAGGTGTTTTACCACGACCCAGAGGGACTACCTTGATCGCGAATGACACTCCAAGACCTCCGTGCGCAGCGGAATTTGTAGTCCACACTCCCTTCTCCTTAGCCGGCCAAGAAGACGGGGCCTCACGCCTTAATTTTCTGCAAATTAACTATAAATTAAAACACCCATTAGACTCTTAATTAGCATAGCATCCGTTCATTAAGCAAAAGAATATAACAATTAGAGGTGTGCTTATCGAATGTGTGGGTGAGAAGGATGAGTGACCAAGTGTTATGGCCACCCACCTTCCCGTTTTTTGGTGTTTTGGATCAAAATAAACCCCTTAGCAAGGATCTAAGGTACCTAATCATGAGTGCATGTGTGCAAATGAAATCTAAACATAGACAAAATCCTAGACTAGTGCATGCATGTATGGGACTATGAAGAGAATGATAAAAATGATAAAATGAGAGAGGAGAGGAGAGTAGGGTTCCCTTTTTTATGTTGAAGAGAGTGTTGCATGGGCATAAGATTGACGGCATATTCTTCCTTCCTAGAGCCTCCAAGACTCCATAGTTGTTTTCTTCCCACGAGCTCCAAAGAAGAGGTCTAATGCTAGACTTTGAAATCACTATTTTCTCTCTCTTTTGATGTGAAATGGTACCCTCACCCTAGTGAACCCTTTTGGGCCCATTCCCAACGTGAAGGAGAGCTTAAATAGGCAAAGGAAGTCGAGTTAAAACCCTAAGAAGCTCCCATTTCATGGGCCAATGGATGAGGATAAAGAAGGTTGGATAGAGATCTCTTCAACAAAATCTAAGCCAAAACCAATCAAAAGTTGACACCTAAGCCCTAAATCACCTTCATCTTAATCCATTAGGGTGAGAAAATGCGGAAGATATGGTCAAAAACCAGAGAGAAAGGCATAAAAAAGATTTAGATAATCACGAAAAACCAAACCATCAGACGGCCAAAGAGGTGGCCGTCTGAAGTATCAGATGGCCAGCAACCTGGCCGTCTGACCATCAGACGGCCAAGCAGGTGGCTGTCTGAAAGATGGACAAACGGCCAGCTTCCTGGCTATCTAAATGATCAAATGGCCAGCTGTCTAGCCGTCTGACCATCAGACGGCCACCAGTCTGGCCGTTTGATGGATCAGACGGCCAACACTCTAGCCACCTGATGGACCTGACAAAAGTTAAAAAATTTTAAAAATGAATATTTTTAAAATCCAAATGCATTAAAAAGTTTTGAAATCATGCAATTTTTTTTTTTTAAAATTGAACGTTTTGCGACAAAACTTTTTGACAAAAAGAACTTAAATTTCAAGGAGTCCAAATGAGCGGGAAACAACAAAAAAAATCAACACAAAGGCCCGTTAACACAATAAAGCTCAAATCAGTCTATGGAATGGGCCAAAAATAGGTGTCTACAGCTATCCCTCCGTGGCATCCTCTTTGTAGGAGAGCACAACGGACTGATAAGTGAATGATACGGACACTACACCCTATTTTGGACCACTCCACCCGAGATGGAACATGCTAAAAGTCTGACAACAATGGCGATGCAAGCTAAGAATGATGAAGGGAAAGAGTTGTGTACCTATAAACTACAACCTAGGAGGTCCTCTGGCAATTGCCGCGAGTCTCCGACACACTATGGGACGCTTGTCCAGTCAAAGGAGTTTAAGGGATGACAATCAAAGGCGCGGAAGGTGTATTCCAAGACTTAATCAAAACATTGCGCAGAAGATAAAAGATTCCAACATTAGATGATTAAAGTACAGGACGACATGACCCTACTCTCCTCTACAATAGTATGCTATAAGAATGGATGATGCGTGCTGGGTTTAAAATAAAAAACCTATCTAATGCAAGACACTGGAGGATTTATTTTAGTCTGTTCAAATAACTTAAACCTGATAAATCCATCATCATTTTTTGTTAAAGGGGAACTCCGGATTTATGTGCCTTAAGTTATTAGCCTCCAATTTTTCTAAACTAATGTTGACTCTTCAAGCTTCTTCTTCCTGCGAAATCAAATGTTAGAATCATTATATCAGCAATAAAGTAAGAAGCACACATTTTTTTAATTTTTTTCTTATTTTTTTATAATTTTTCTGAAATATTTTGTCAGAAGGCCAAACTAGTGGCCATCTGATGCATCAGAAGGCCATATATCTAGCCATCTGATGGTTCCATCAGAAGGCCAGACTGGTGGCCGTCTGAAGCATCAAAAGGCCATCTATCTGGCCGTCTGATGGTTCCATCAGAAGGCCAGACTAGTGGCCGTCTGAAGCATCAGAAGGCCATCGACCTGGCCGTCTGATGGTTTTATGCTGTTTTTTTTTTTTTTTTTTCTTTTATTGTGGGACTCCGGTGTATGGGAGTACATCTCTATCTGCATCTTGGTATAAAATAAGTGCGAGAAAGCTTAGATGGGACCCTTCCAACCTCTCATGGCGTCCTCTTCTTCCTCCAAAAAGCTACCTTTGGACTTCATGCTTCGCACGCCTGACGTTTTGACCAAGATCGGGGGTCATCTTAGCAACCGCGTGGCTCGTGGCTAGGTATGCACACGTAAGATCACTTCCTTTATTCTTCCTTCTTCCCCTCTTGAAGTACTTTCCCTTTTTCAGGCAATGCTGCGGTTGCTTGGCCCACACCATGAAATCCATTATACTTGGTTGGTCACTTTAATGCATTGCATTATCATTGACATGCGGACTTTCGTGCTTCCATGGCACCTCATCAGCTTGGTAGTTTTTGCCAAACACCTCGAGAAGATGTGGTGGAGTTGGGATGCATTAGGAGCGCTCCTGGAATTATGGCACCCGCACACACATACTTTCATATTTTCAGAATTTGAGGCAACAATATTGGTGGAAGAGGTGAAGTTATTGTTTGGATGGGAGGACCTGGAGGAAGGTGACATGCGCTGGCTACCATCTTGGGATGAGATTCTGAATGGCATAGTCCAAGATGAGGTAGTGGTCCGATCGATGTCTTGCCAATGAGGAATTCAACTCAACCGATTGGCCAAGTGGATTGTTGATAAAGTGAGGTCCCGGGAAGTAGATGCTGAACAGTAGATGCAGGGCTTGAGCCTCTGCCTTGGTGGGACCTTACTTTTTCCTTCTTCTGGTGATGTCCTCCCTTATGATCATGTTGGAGTGATTACTTTGCTTTGGCGGGGCTATTCTGTAGCCCGCGCTCTTGTGGCTCATCTGTACAGCGGATTGAGCAGTATGTGTATGGGCGGGAAGCCTCAAGGGAGCCTCTTTCTGTTGCAACTGTGGATGGAGATGCATTTGAAGTTTGATTTTTCATTGGAACCACAAAATGAATCTCGCATTTTTCGTCGCAGTGCTATGTTTCCCGCGAGATCGCTGTTTTGTCCTGAAGACATGGTAAAGAATTTGACAGGTCATCTGAAAACTCGGGACGATTGGCGAGATCATCTGAATTTCATGAATGACGAAGATTTTATTTTTGTTCCCATGATATCCCGCAACACAATCTTTCAAGTATGTGCACGCAAGAAACGTGAACTCTAGCTTGTTGGTGCAACAGAAATAGTGTTATATCAGGCTCAACGCTACCATCTCCAGTATGGACTTCCTCGTCAAACTCCTTATTCAGCCTTGACCAATGATATGATCCTCCCTCAGATCTTGGGTTCTGAAGAAGATGCCGAGCTCTTAAGAAATTCACGAAAGTATTGGCGCAAGTATTCAATTGGAGGTAAAGGTACTATAAACGTGCAAGAGGATTATATTAGGATTCTGGGATACATAGAGTATCTCAAGACGATACGTCCAGTAATCCCCTCTTATTTTGCACGGAGGCATCCAGTTAAATTAGATTAATGTAATCTCTCTCTTTTTTTATTTAAGGAATAAATGTACGGACTTTCCCCATGGTTTAAGACGAATAAAACAATCATTTTGAGTTGTCTCGTGATTTTCATTCTTCTCTTTTCCTCTCTTTTTTTTTTGGGTAAAGTTGATTGGTGAGAGAAGAAACCAGACGGCCACGGATATGGCCGTCTGACAACAAACGGCCAACAAACTGGCCGTCTAGTATAGACGGCCAGACAGCTGGCCGTCTAATAATCAAACGGTCACACTGCTGGCCGTTTGAACTATTCAGACGGCCAGCTTTCTAGCCGTCTGACAGTTCAGACGGCAGCTAACCGGCCGTCTGAAGAGGCAGTAGGTATAAAAACCCCCTTTCCTCAACCCTTCTCATTTTCAAAATCTTCTTGCCACAGCCCCCCTCCCAGTCGTCTACCTTTTCTCAAGATGAATAAGTGATTCAAACAGTGTGCTCGACACATCCGACGATTATCTACCCGTTACAATCCAGAGGAGGATGATGTCCAACCTCCGAATCCAGGTTCGGAGGATGATTACGCGATGGGGGAACACGAGAGGAGCTTCCATGGCCCGAGTGACGATGCCCTAGAGAATGAAGAAATCGGTGGAGATGATGAGCATGCAGGCAACGAGGAAGATGCCGTCGACAACGGCGGCAATGATGATGCTGTAGAAGATGAAGGTGACACAGAGGTCACCGGGGAGACGAGATCAACTTCGGATTCACGACAGGTACCCCCTTCTTTTTTCTTTTCTTTTTTTTGGTATAAATGTTCGGACGGCAGCAAAAGTAGCCGTCTATCCGTCAGACGGCCTACGCGGTGGTCGTCTGAAGGTCAGGCAGCCATCGCGTGGCCGTCTGACAACAGACGGCTACCAAGGTGGCCGTTTGACAACAAACGGCCACCACAGTGGCCGTCTAGGTCCAGACGGCCATCTCAGTGTCCGTCTGGGTCCAGACGGCCATTTTTGTGGCCGTCTAGTCTCTGGTGCCAGCCCTTCTCTGGCTTCTGGTCTCTGGTGTCTGACAAGTGTATTTTTTTTTTTTTTGATAATTTTGCACGGTCCAGGACGAATTCGAAGCTGAGTTTCATGGGACCTTGTCTGGACATGGTACAATGTTCTACCAGTGCGCCAACAACAACATATTGATGCAATGGGATTCGAGGCCTTGCTCTCCGTCCGCACATTCTGGGTAGATGCGAGTTATATTGAGGCATTACGAGAGCGATGGGATGAGGATTGTCGGGCCTTTATCATTCCGTAAGGACATATGATTCCCACCCTAGAAGATGTTGCATATATCACGGGTCTCAGAGTTCATAGAAATCCGGTAGTGGGAGAGGAACGAATCGACTACCACGCAGTTATACAAGAACTGTTGGGAGCTGACTTTGTGAGAGCCCAAGGTCCAATGGCATCCTTATCTTTAGGCCGGCTTCCCGAGGCGGTTGGTCTGGGCAACTTGCGACAGGATCCATCGGACGATCTCGACAACCTTTAGGAGCGAGTTTATGAGCAGGCTACTTTTGGCAGTCGCTCAGAAGATCAAGGGATTCGTCTTTTCTTGTTGTTCTTCTTTAGACGATTCTTACTCGCTACCACAGCGGATCGGATCAATTGCAAATTCTTGCTGCTCTTTACTGATTTAGACGCAGTAGGGGCTTTCGCGTGGGGCGCGGCTATGTTGGCCCACCTCTTTGTCCATCTTCCTCGTTATATAGATCACTCTACCAGCGTAGGCGGCTTTACTCCTTTTCTTCTGGTTTGTTTTCTCAGACTCATTCCCATATTTCTTGTATTATTAGCTCCTGACATTTTTCCATCCTTGTAGATTTGGGGTTATCATCGCATGCCTCCATACCATCCTCAGCTTTCATGGGACCGCTACAGTTCTGTGCCTCTGCTGTGTCGATGGGACAAACCTTCTAATAGATGCCCTCTGACTGGCCGAGTGAAAGAATTTCGAGGCTTTCTAGATAACTTCCCGCATCATCAGGTATTTCCCTTTGAACTCAAACTCAATTCTCATTTCTATCTTATCCCCTTTTGATGATTCATGTAGGTTCAGTGGACTCCATACACAGATGAGGTTGATGATGATCAACCGTGGGTTGCTGAGGGGAGACCTCTATTCAATCGAAAGATTTGGTTGCATTGCATCAATGTGGTGGAGTCTCTTCATCTACAGCTAGTGATGAGGGCCTTAGGCTGGCATCAGGGTCGGGTGGAGATTCCCTCAATGGGACCTGCAGGTTGCTCTCATAGGAAGTCCAAGAGCCGGGATCAAGATTGGGTATGCATTCACGAAGAGACATGAGAAGGGGTGGAGTTCGACTCTGCTATGTTTGCGGCCTTCAGGACAGTTCTGTGTATTTGGATGATTTCTCTCACCGCTACGCTCGCCGCCTCAAGCTAGATTCTCATGTGGTTAGTATTTTGACTATTAATTTCAAGTTCTCTCCTTCCAGATCGTGGTTCAGTATTTATGTGTGCAGATGCCGGTGGACCAAGCGATTCGTCAATTAGAATACCAACTTCCCACAGTTGAATTCAAGAATTTTCAACTTCGGGAACAGATTCATACCATGGTACATTCCTACACCTTTTCTTTTGATCTTACTGCTTCTTCCTAATCATTCTTCACCATCTTATAGGAGACAGAATTGTGGCGTTTTCGGGCCACTGGTGGTGGAAGCGGGGCCAGCTCTTCTCATGCCCCCACTGTTAGTTTAGGTGGCCTACAAGCCAATCTAACAATGTAAATCTCGTTCATTATTAATAAATGGCATAACATTCATTATGTGTAAATCGCGTTAATTATCGTTTCATAATGAAGTCCGTGAATATGTGCTATGGTGATCAGATTATGATGAGATCATACTAATGAGACTGATCACTTAAACACACATATTCTTAATCGTTCCTAGTCGGAGGATATCCGAGAAGGACATCGGATATCCGGTTAGACTAGTACAGATTACTCCTGCTCATATGATGAGGGTGACTGGTCTCATAAGTCACTTGTGTGGAGACACTAAGGCGAATCTATAGGTGCTCATTGGAGAATGAGTTCACTGAACTGATCCGACTGAATCGCTGGATGGTATTGTACCTCACTGTCAACCAGCTTGATTCTATTGTCGCAGTTGCGTGGATGGTCCTCGGACCTGAGACACCAAGGACACCTTGGCGGAGGACTTCTGTACTTTGACCTTGGTCTACGAATCTCTAGCCACGGGATTCTAATACGCCAAGGATTGGGTACAGCGGAATACCGTCGAAGGGAATTGTGTGTCAATAAGGAATCATTCGCTCTCGGTACTTAGAGAGAGAATGCTCTAGGAAGGATGCGCGGAAGTCCCTGGCCAGGGCGGACGATAATATCGGAAAAGGAGTTTTCCGATATTCATCAGCGGCATCCAATCCAAGTGAGTCGACCGGCTAGGGTTTGACAGCTCGCCATGCCCTGAGTTGACTCGAGAGAATTGTACGAATGAAGGATTATATCCACGCGGTAACAGTCGACGGAAAGGTTCCAAGGGTGGGTTACTTAACCCCAAATACCTTCCGGGTTCACGCGGTGTTGCTTGGCACCCAACGTGATCGGAGGCCCGGTCGAATTCGATGTGCGACATCAATTCGATTGATTAATTGATTAATAAAGGGTTATTAATTAATTAATAAAGCCAGTGAGGAGTCACTGGGCTTACTGGGCCATTAACTGGACTGGTATTGGGCCTAGAGGGTCACACGCAAATGATTCTCAAGGCGATGGATAAATAAGTGGGTTTTATACAAACCGGGGGTTTTTGTGAAAAACCGCGCGGTTAGTATAAAACATAGCGAACGGGCTGAGCAGGCCAAGCTGCTGCTAACCCTAGCCGCCCCTCCTCGTTTTCTGTCTTCCTCTGGAGTCCAGGCAGATCCAGATCTGCCCCGCCGCTTCTCCAAATCCCGTTCGACGGGAAATCGTCCGCGCACTGCGGCGATCATTGCGGCGACCAGCGGAGGCTTCGCGGGCTGCGAAGAACGACAAACTCGAGGATATCCGTCGCGGGGAGGATCGCGTGGACTTAGCTAGAGGCCGGGCGCTTGCGCGGCTTGCGGTGTCACACCGACGGAACCGAACGGCTGCGGATTCGAATCCGCACACGGTGAGAACTTCGATAATCCGATTATCGTATTTTAGTTCTTCGAAACGGGAAACGGATCGCTGTAAAATTTTATTTTCCGCTGCGTGAGCGATCCGGAGAAACCGAGAAAACCCAACAGTGGTATCAAAGCCGGTATATTTGCCGGCGCCGGATTGGCCTTGAAGAGCTTCAAAATTTAGCCCTAAATCGGGTTTAGAAACCCTGAAAAACCAGTTTTTGGGGATCTTTACAGAGCTGTTCCGGCTTGTTTTTGGCGCCGCCGGAGGGCTAGCCGGCGCCGGCGACGTCGCCGGTGCCGGGGGCGACGCCGGCGGGCACAGCGGGGCCCGGCGCCGGCTGCCGGGATGGCCTGCTCCTCCTTCCCGCCGCCGGCCTGCAAGTTTTAGGGTTCTGCAGATTTGGGGAGGCCGTCGGGTTGGAGACGGGCGGCTCAGGGGCCGGTCCGACCGGCCGGCCTAAGGGCCCCGGACCGGGCCCGCCCTGGCTCGGACCAGGGCGCTCCAGGTCCGAGCCCCTGGCCGAGCCAGGGCCCGCACCTGGCTCGAGCCAGGTGCTATATTGGGCTGAGCCCAGTTCTATCCTATTAAACCCCATTTAAAAACCCAAATAAGCCCATTTAAAATTCAGATAAAATTTGAATTAAATTTTAAAATTCAAAACTGTTTTGATATTTAAATTTATTATTCATTTTTATTAATTGGGCTTATTAATGATTTTTTGAATTAATTTTTAATTAACAACACGTTGTTAATTGATTAATGTTAATTGTTAGTTTAATAGTTAAACTAATAATTAATCTTAATAATACTAATTTAATAGTTAGATTAGTAATTAACAATTATTAATCTAATAGTTAGATTATTAATTGTTATTTCAACTAATTGTTAATTAATATTTGAGTTAGTTATTAATTTAATTGTTAAATTAATAATTAACTTAAATGACTAATTTAGGTGTTAAATTAGTAGTCTTTAATGATTAAATGTTAGTTATTAATTTAAGGGTTAAATTGATGATTAACATTAATCTTTTAGTCTAATTGTTAGATTGATAATTAATAACAAATTAGAGTTAATCATTAATTTATGCGATAAGTTAATGATTAATTTTGTTGGACTACTCTAAGAGTTAGATTAGTTGTTAATAGTCTAATTGTTAGATTATTAATGGGGTTTAATCTAAGTGTTAGATTATTAGAAATGTTCTAATTTGCATGGAATAATCTGGAATTATTAATTCGGAGTGTGTGCACATGTGATGTGTGTTTATTGCTTTTAAATTTGATTTAATTGCATGTTAAGATGATAAAATGAGTTTTCGAAAATCAAATGCCAATTTTGATTGGATCCCAGTTTTTGAAAGCCAAAATTTATCTATTTTTGAAAACTCATTTGTTTTAGCCATGTGATGCGCTGAATCATGTGTGGGATGTTTAAAACACACCGTGGTCATGGATATGCACTTAATTTATTGTTCATGTGATGAATGGATTGTGTGGATCGTGGATGTATGATTATTTATTAATTGTTAATAAATAGAGATATGCGCACCTCTCTCTCTCATACTCCGATGTATTTCTATCTCCCTCTCTCTCTTATACTCGCCATAAGGCCTTCTTCAATTTACTTGTTAATTCTAGAATTAACGTAATGTGATTGAGGCAACCGAGGAAGGAGCGAGGACGATCCACAGCTGCAACCAGGAAGGCGAAAAGATGGAGATCTCTTGCCTATGTGTTTGCAGGTTATCTAATGTAAATGTTATGATTAGATTGTGTGTGCGTTTGACTGTTGGCTCCAGTCAAACCCACTGTGCTATCCATGACCACACTAATGACATGTATGTGATGCATTGTTTATCTTTTGATTATGAATCAAAACAGGTTATAGTATTTAGTAAATATATACGATATATTTATATACTATCACCTAAGAGAGACCAAGATAAAAGTTATCTAAATACCCTCAGATAAACTCTAAGCCGTAACGCGAGTAGTTGAGAACTTACCGCGTGGTCCACCATCATTATAGTCATAGGATTCGAATCACTTTAGGCAGGTTTGTTGTGCTATCCACAAGGCCTGCTCAATTGGGAGGACAAACTGTGGCTATGGCATTAGATGCCTATAGATCGGGGTAGAGGAACCATGTAGCTTTGTTGTGCTATCCACAAGGGCTGCATGCAAATCTATGCTCGTCGCGTAATGATGGTTAGCTTAGACCAGAATTAGTAGTTTGTTGTGCTATCCACAAGGCCATTAAATCTCTGGGGACCGAAGCTATGATTAGATATTGCAAGGAGTTGCAAGTCCCATGAGTTGGGTGCTCTCTGATTGTATTACAGTTTGTTGTGCTATCCACAAGGCTGTAGTGCAAGTCATTGAGATTCTGATCCCCACTAGGAGACTGTCGACGTCTCCCGTTCTGTATAACTGAGGGTTATACAGTCCGTCGAAAATTAGTGGGAGTTAAACTTGAACAAAAGACCATGTCTTGTTTTAAACTTTACTAATTGAACATCTGCTAAATAGATTTTACTTATCTCCTATAGGGAATTATGTCGTCGAATAACTCACTTCGTGGCATACTTGATGCCATTTTGACTTACCTGATCTACTCGGATTGGTTCAGAAACCTGAAGAAAGTCTTCAGATCTGATCACATTGACTTTGTCCCTGGAGCTGATCCTCCTGCTGAATCGGCATTGGATGCCCCTGAAGCAGAGATGACAGCTAACGATAAAAGATCGAAGGACAAAGGTAAAAGAGTAGTGAAGGGTGACTGCTTCTACTATAAGTAGTATGGTCACTGGAAGAGGAACTGCAAGGAGTTCCTTAATGATAAAGCTCATGGAAGAATGAAGCTGTCTGAAGCTTCAGATATCTTTATGATAGATATCAACTTATCGGTTAGAGATTCCACATCTTGGGTATTAGATACCGGATGTGCTTCTCATATCTGCCATGATGTGCAGATGCTGACAAGTAAGCGCAAGCTGAGACAAGGTGAGGTGGAATTGAGGCTAGGAAACGGCGCAAAAGTTGCGGCGATTGCTGTTGGGACAGCAAACTTCAGACTTCCATCGGGAGACACCTTACTATTAGAGGATTGTTATTATAATAAAGAACATCATATCAATATTTTGTTTGGACAAGATAGGATATAGGTTGACTATTGAGAATATAAGTTGTTCGATTTATTATGGTAATAAATCAATAGCTTCAGCATCTTTAGTCAACGGTCTATATCTATTAGATGTTTCTCATTACAATCTTCAGATTGACAAAGCTCTTAAGAAGAGCAAGAATTGTGTGAACCAGGCCTACATGTGGCATTGTAGACTTGGGCACATTGGCGAAAGCAGGTTGCAAAAGTTGCACAAACAGGGTTACTTAACAGCATTCGATTATGAATCGTTTGCAACATGCGAATCCTGCCTTATGGGAAAGATGGCAAAATCTCCATTTACTAGACATGGAGAATGTGCCAAGGACATTCAAGAAATAATACATTCGGATGTATGTGGTCAAATGTCCACTCAAGCCAAAGGTGGCTTTTCATACTTCATCACGTTCACCGATGACTTCTCAAGATTCGGCTATGTGTACTTAATGAAGTACAAGTCGGAAGCATTTGAGAAGTTCAAGGAGTTCAAGAATGAGGTAGAGAAGCAGTTAGGAAAGAGTATTAAAGCTCTTCGATCAGATCGAGGAGGAGAATACTTGAGTACTAACTTCACACAATTCTTAAAGGATAATGGTATCCTTTCTCAGCTGACCCCTCCATATACACCACAGATGAATGGTGTATCTGAAAGGAGGAACCGCACCTTGTTGGACATGGTGCGATCCATGATGAGTTTTTCGGGATTACCAGTGTCCCTCTGGGGGTATGCTCTAGAGTCAGCAGCATACCTACTGAACAGAGTATCCAGCAAGTCTGTGGCCTCTACTCCATATGAGATATGGAAAGGCAGGAAACCAGAATTTAAACAAGTTAAAGTCTGTGGTTGTCCTGCTCATGTAAAGAGGCATGATCTAGACAAGTTGGAATCACGAACTGATAAATGCATGTTTGTGGGATATCCAAAGGAAACCTTTGGATACTATTTTTACAATCCTGATGAACAAAAGGTGTTTGTCGCCAGGAAAGCTGTCTTCCTGGAAGAGGAATACCTTCTCCAGGAGGACAGTGGGAGTAAAATAGTACTGGAAGAGGTTCCAGATCCCCATACAGCTGCATTATCATCAGATGAGATATCGGTTCCTGAATCTGTTCAGGTACACACAGATGAGCCTCGTAGATCTGGTAGAGTACCTAGACTACCCGAACGATATGTGGGACATATCGCTGAAGGTGAGTCAAAGGTACAATATAATGAGGATGATGATCCGAAAACCTACCAGGAGGCTATAGAAGGCCCAGAAGCCGGGAAATGGCGAGAAGCCATGAACTCAGAAATCCAGTCCATGTACACCAACCAAGTTTGGAACTTGGAGGACTTGCCCGAGGGTATTGTACCCATCGGTTGCAAGTGGATCTTTAAGAGAAAGATCGGTGCTGATGGACGGATCGACACTTATAAGGCAAGGTTGGTGGCAAAGGGATATCGTCAAAGGCAAGGAATTGACTATTACGAGACTTTCTCACCAGTTGCCATGATAAAGTCGATCAGAGTTCTGCTCGCCATTGCTGCACATTTTGATTATGAAATCTGGCAGATGGATGTGAAGACTGCCTTCCTCAATGGTAATCTTGAGGAGGAGATGTATATGATACAACCAGAAGGTTTCACATCCAAAGAATATCCAGATAAATTGTGCAAGCTTCAGAGGTCTATTTATGGACTGAAGCAAGCTTCCCAGAGCTGGAACATAAGATTTGACGAGGCTGTCCAGTCTTATGACTTCATTAAGAATGAAGATGAGCCTTGTGTGTACAAGAAGACCAGTGGGAGTGCAGTCACTTTTCTAGTTCTTTACGTAGATGACATACTACTCATTGGGAATGATGTAGCTATGATGTCGTCAGTAAAGATCTGGCTGTCGAAAAACTTCTCCATGAAGGATTTGGGAGAAGCATCCTACGTATTGGGAATACGGATCTATAGAGATAGATCAAAGAGGATGCTTGGAATGACCCAATCCTTGTACATAGATACCATAGTCAAGAGGTTTGGCATGGAAAATTCTAAGAGAGGTTTCATACCGATGAGACATGGAATTAATCTCTCAAAGGAACAGTCTCGTAAGACTCCTGATGAGAGGGCATTCATGGATAGAATACCCTATGCCTCTGCCATAGGATCTATCATGTATGCCATGCTATGTACACGGCCTGATGTTGCATTTGCTCTAAGTGTTACGAGCAGATTTCAGGCTGATCCAGGCAAAGAGCACTGTAAGACAGTGAAGTGTATCCTTAAGTACTTGAGAAGAACTAAGGATATGTTTCTTGTCTATGGAGGAGGTGACTTGAAACTGCGAGGCTTTATTGACTCGAGTTTTCAGTCAGATCCAGATGATAGCAAGTCAACATCTGGATTCGTATTTACATTGAACGGAGGGGCAATGTGCTGGAAGAGTTCCAAGAAAGTAACTACTGCAGATTCGACGACTAAGGCTGAGCATATCGCTGCAGCTGAAGCTTTCAAGGAAAAAGTGTGGTTGAAGATGTTCATCACCGACCTTGACATAGTTCCCGATATCCTTGATCATGTTCTGCTGTTGTGCGACAACAATGGGACTATTGCACAAGTGAAAGAGACATGGTCTCATCAGAAATCGAAAGATGTTCTGAGGCGCTTTTATATTATTTAGAGGAGATTTAGTAGTGGAAAGAGTTCCACCCGTCGACCAGGTAGCAGATCCACTGACAAAGCCGTTGGCTCAAATTGTGCTTGAGCGTCACCTAGAGTCTGTAGACTTATTGTATAAAGGTGATTGGCTTTAGTCCAAGTGGGAGATTGTTAGTTTAAAGTGGCCTACAAGCAAATCTAACAATGTAAATCTCGTTCATTTATTAATAAAATGGCATAATATTCATTATGTGTAAATCGCATTAATTATCGTTTCATAATGAAGTCCGTGAATATGTGCTATGGTGATCAGATTATGATGAGATCATACTACTGAGACTGATCACTTAAACACACATATTCTTAATCGTTCCTAGTCGGAGGATATCCGAGAAGGACATCGGATATCCGGTTATACTAGTACAGATTACTCCTGCTCATATGATGAGGGTGACTGGTCTCATAAGTCACTTGTGTGGAGACACTAAGGCGAATCTGTAGGTGCTCATTGGAGAATGAGTTCACTGAACTGATCCGACTGAATCGCTGGATGGTATTGTACCTCACTGTCAACCGGCTTGATTCTATTGTCGCAGCTGCGTGGATGGTCCTCGGACCTGAGACACCAAGGACACCTTGGCGGTGGACTTCTGTACTTTGACCTTGTCTACGAATCTCTAGCCACGGGATTCTAATACGCCAAGGATTGGGTGCAGTGGAATACCGTCGAAGGGAATTGTGTGTCAATAAGGAATCATTCGCTCTCTGTACTTAGAGAGAGAATGCTCTAGGAAGGATGCGCGAAAGTCCCTGGCCAGGGCGGACGATAATATCGGAAAAGGAGTTTTCCGATATTCATCAGCGGCATCCAATCCAAGTGAGTCGACCGGTTAGGGTTTGACAGCTCGCCATACCCTGAGTTGACTCGAGAGCATTGTACGAATGAAGGATTATATCCACGCGGTAACTATCGGCGGAAAGGTTCCAAGAGTGGGTTACTTAACCCCAAATACCTTCCGGGTTCACGCGGTGTTGCTTGGCACCCAACGTGATCGGAGGCCCGGTCGAATTCGATGTGCGACATCAATTCGATTGATTAATTGATTAATAAAGGATTATTAATTAATTAATAAATCCAGTAAGGAGTCACTGGGCTTACTGGGCCATTAACTGGACTGGTACTTGGGCCTAGAGGGTCACACGCAAATGATTCTCAAGGCGATGGATAAATAAGTGGGTTTTATACAAACCGGGGGTTTTTGTGAAAAACCGCGCAGTTAGTATAAAACATAGCGAACGGGCTGAGCAGGCCAAGCTGTTGCTAACCCTAGCCGCCCCTCCTCGTTTTCTGTCTTCCTCTGGAGTCCAGGCAGATCCAGATCTGCCCCGCCGCTTCTCCAAATCCCGTTCGACGGGAAATCGTCCGCGCACTGCGGCGATCATTGCGGCGACCAGCGGAGGCTTCGCGGGCTGCGAAGAACGACGAACTCGAGGATATCCGTCGCGGGGAGGATCGCGTGGACTTCGCTAGAGGCCGGGCGCTTGCGAGGCTTGCGGTGTCACACCGACGGAACCGAACAGCTGCAGATTCGAATCCGCACACGGTGAGAACTTCGATAATCCGATTATCGTATTTTAGTTCTTCGAAACGGGAAACGGATCGCTGTAAAATTTTATTTTCCGCTGCGTGAGCGATCCGGAGAAACCGAGAAAACCCAACAGTGGTATCAGAGCCAGGTTTTGCTTTAGTTATTAATTTAAAAGTTAAATTAATAATTAATTCTAATAAACTAATTTAAGTGTTAAATTAGTCATTATTAGTTAATTGAAATTAATTGTTAATTTAAATGTTAAATTGATTGTTAATTTTAATTGATTAATCTAAGGGTTTATATGATAGTTATTAATAATTGATGTTAATTATTAGTTTAAGAGTTAAATTAGTAATTAACATTTAATTATCTAATCTAAGAGTTAGATTAGTAGTTAATAACTTATTGGAGTTGATTATTAATTTAAGTGTTAAATTAGCAATTAACTTTTAATTAACTAATCTAAGAGTTAGATTAGTAGTTAATTAAGAATAAGAGTTAGTTATTAATTTATGTGATAAATTAATGATTAATTTTGTTGGATTAATCTAAGAGTTAGATTAGTCTTTAAATAATCTAATTGTTAATTATTAATGGGGTTTAATCTAAGTGTTAGATTATTAGAATTGTTCTAATTGGCATGGAATAATCTGGAATTATTAATTCGGAGTGTGTGCGCATGTGATCTGTGTTTAATGCTTTTAAATTTAGATTTAATTGCATGATAAGTTAATAAAATGAGTTTTCGAAATTCAAATGCCAATTTTGATTGGATCCCAGCTTTTAGAAAGCGAAAATTATTTATTTTGAAAACTCATTTGTTTTAGCCATGTGATGCGCTGAATCATGTGTGGAATGTTTAAAACACACCGTGGTCATGGATATGCACTTAATTTATTATTCATGTGATGAATGGTTTGTGTGGATCGTGGATGTATGATGTTTATTAATTGTTAATAAATAGAGGTCTGCGCACCTCTCTCTCTCATACTCCGATGTATTTCTACCTCCCTCTCTCTCTTGTACTCGCCATAAGGCCTTCTTCAATTTACTTGTTAATTCTAGAATTAATGTAATATGATCGAGGCAACCGAGGAAGGAGCGAGGACGATCCACAGCTGCAACCAAGAAGGCGAAAAGATGGAGATCTCTTGCCTATGTGATTGCAGGGTATCTAATGTAAATGTTATGATTAGATTGTGTGTGCGTTTGACTGTTGGCTCCAGTCAAACCCACTGTGCTATCCATGACCACACTAATGACATGTATGTGATGCATTGTTTATCTTTTGATTATGAATCAAAACAGGTTATAGTATTTAGTAAATATATACGATATATTTATATACTATCACCTAAGAGAGACCAAGATAAAAGTTATCTAAATACCCTCAGATAAACTCTAAGCCGTAACGCGAGTAGTTGAGAACTTACCGCGTGGTACACCATCATTATAGTCATAGGATTCGAATCACTTTAGGCAGGTTTGTTGTGCTATCCACAAGGCCTGCTCAATTGGGAGGACAAACTGTGGCTATGGCATTAGATGCCTATAGATCGGGGTAGAGGAACCATGTAGCTTTGTTGTGCTATCCACAAGGGCTGCATGCAAATCTATGCTCGTCGCGTAATGATGGTTAGCTTAGACCAGAATTAGTGGTTTGTTGTGCTATCCACAAGGCCATTAAATCTCTGGGGACCGAAGCTATGATCAGATATTGCAAGGAGTTGCAAGTCCCATGAGTTGGGTGCTCTCTTATTGTATTACAGTTTGTTGTGCTATCCACAAGGCTGTAGTGCAAGTCATTGAGATTCTGATCCTCACTAGGAGACTGTCGGCGTCTCCCGTTCTGTATAACTGAGGGTTATACAGTTCGTCGAAAATTAGTGAGAGTTAAACTTGAACAAAAGACCATGTCTTGTTTTAAACTTTAATAATTGAACATCTGCTAAATAGATTTTACTTATCTCATGTAGGGAATTATGTTGTCGAATAACTCACTCCGTGGCATACGTGATGCCGTTTTGACTTACTTGATCTACTCGGATTGGTTCAGAAGCCTGAAGAATGTCTTCAGATCTGAACGCAATAACTTTGTCCCTGGAGCTGATCCTCCTGCTGAATCGGCATTGGATGCCCCTGAAGCAGAGATAACAGCTAACGATAAAGGATCGAAGGACAAAGGTAAAAGAGTAGTGAAGGGTGACTGTTTCTATTATAAGCAGTATGGTCACTGGAAGAGGAACATAAAGGAGTTCCTTAACGATAAAACTCATGGAAGAGTGAAGCTGTCTGAAGCTTCAGATATCTATATGATAGATATCAACTTGTCAGTTAGAGATTCCACATCCTGGGTATTAGATACCGGATGTGCTTCTCATATCTGCCATGATGTGCAGATGCTGACAAGTAAGCGCAAGCTGAGACAAGGTGAGGTGGAATTGAGGCTAGGAAACGGTGCAAAAGTTGCGGCGATTGCTGTTGGGACAGCAAACCTCAGGCTTCCATCAGGAGACACCTTACTATTGGAAGATTGTTATTATGTTCCTAGCATAATAAAGAACATCATATCAATATCTTGTTTGGACAAGATAGGATATAGGTTGACAATTGAGAATAGAAGTTGTACGATTTATTATGGTAATAAATCAATAGCTTCGGCATCTTTAGTCAACGGTCTATATCTATTAGATGTTTCTCATTACAATCTTCAGATTGACAAAGCTCTTAAGAAGAGCAAGAATTGTGTGAACCAGGCCTACATGTGGCATTGTAGACTTGGGCACATTGGCGAAAGCAGGTTGCAAAAGTTGCACAAGCACGGTTATTTAACAGCATTCGATTATGAATCGTTTGCAACATGCGAATCCTGCCTTATGGGAAAGATGACGAAATCTCCATTTACTGGACATGGAGAACGTGCCAAGGACATTATGGAACTGATACATTCGGATGTATGTGGTCCCATGTCTACCCAAGCCAAAGGTGGCTTTTCTTACTTCATCACGTTCACCGATGATTTCTCAAGATTCGGCTGTGTGTACTTAATGAAGTACAAATCGGAAGCATTTGAGAAGTTTATGGAGTTCAAGAATGAGGTGGAGAAGCAGTTAGGAAAGAGTATTAAAGCTCTTCGATCAGATCGAGGAGGAGAATACTTAAGTACTAACTTCACACAATTCTTAAAGGATAATGGTATCCTTTCTCAGCTGACCCCTCCATATACACCACAGATGAATGGTGTATCAGAAAGGAGGAATCGCACCTTGTTGGACATGGTGCGATCCATGATGAGCTTTTCGGGATTACCAGTGTCCCTCTGGGGGTATGCTTTAGAGTCAGCAGCATACCTACTGAACAGAGTACCCAGTAAGTCTGTGGCCTCTAGTCCATATGAGATATGGAAAGGCAGGAAACCAGAATTTAAACATGTTAAAGTCTGGGGTTGTCCTGCTCATGTAAAGAGGTATGATCCAGACAAGCTGGAATCACGAACTGATAGATGTAGGTTTGTGGGATATCCAAAGGAAACCTTTGGATACTATTTTCACCATCCTGATGAACAAAAGGTGTTTGTCGCCAGGAAAGCTGTCTTTCTGGAAGAGGAATACTTTATCCAGGAGAACAGTGGGAGTAAAATAGTACTGGCAGAGGTTCCAGATCCCCAAACAGCTGCATTATCATCAGATGAGATATCAGTTCCTGAATCTGTTCAGGTACACACACATGAGCCTTGTAGATCTGGTAGAGTACCTAGACTACCCGAACGATATGTGGGACATATTGCTGAAGGTGAGTCTAAGGTATAATATAATGAGGATGATGATCCTAAAACCTACCAGGAGGCCATAGAAGGCCCAGAAGCCGGGAAATGGTGAGAAGCCATGAACTCAGAAATCCAGTCCATGTACACCAACCAAGTTTGGAACTTGGAGGACTTGCCCAAGGGTATTGTACCCATCGGTTGCAAGTGGATCTTTAAGAGAAAGATCGGTGCTGATGGACGGATCGACACTTATAAGGCAAGGTTGGTGGCAAAGGGATATCGTCAAAGGCAAGGAATTGACTATGACGAGACTTTCTCACCAGTTGCCATGATAAAGTCGATCAGAGTTCTGCTCGCCATTGCTGCACATTTTGATTTTGAAATCTGGCAAATGGATGTGAAGACTGCCTTCCTCAATGGTAACCTTGAGGAAGAGGTGTATATGATAAAACCAGAAGGTTTCACATCCAAAGAATCTCCAGATAAAGTGTGCAAGCTTCAGAGGTCCATTTATGGACTGAAGCAGGCTTCCCGGAGCTGGAACATAAGATTTGACGAGGCAGTGAAATGCATCCTTAAGTACTTGAGAAGAACTAAGGATATATTTCTTGTCTATGGAGGAGGTGACTTGAAACTGCGAGGCTTTACTGACTCGAGTTTCCAGTCAGATCCAGATGATAGCAAGTCAACATCTGGATTCGTATTTACATTGAACGGAGGGGCAGTGTGCTGGAAGAGTTCAAAGCAAGTAACCACTGCAGATTCGATGACTGAAGCTGAGTACATCGCTGCAGCTGAAGCCGCCAAGGAAGCAGTGTGGTTGAAGAAATTCATCACCGACCTCGGCGTAGTTCCCAGCATCTCTGAGCCTGTTCCACTGTTGTGCGACAACAATGGAGCGGTTGCGCAAGCGAAAGAGCCACAGTCTCATCAGAAATCGAAGCATATTCTGAGGCGCTTTCACCTTATCAGAGAGATCATATCCAGAGGAGATGTAGTAGTGGAAAGAGTTCCATCCGTCGACAATGTAGCAGATCCACTGACAAAGCCGTTGGCTCAAATTGTGTTTGAGCGTCACCTAGAGTCTATGGGCTTATTGTATAAAGGTGATAGGCTTTAGTCCAAGTGGGAGATTGTTAGTTTAGCTGGCCTACAAGCCAATCTAACAATGTAAATCTCGTTCATTATTAATAAATGGCATAACATTCATTATGTGTAAATCGCGTTAATTATCGTTTCATAATGAAGTCCGTGAATATGTGCTATGGTGATCAGATTATGATGAGATCATACTAATGAGACTGATCACTTAAACACACATATTCTTAATCGTTCCTAGTCGGAGGATATCCGAGAAGGACATCGGATATCCGGTTAGACTAGTACAGATTACTCCTGCTCATATGATGAGGGTGACTGGTCTCATAAGTCACTTGTGTGGAGACACTAAGGCGAATCTATAGGTGCTCATTGGAGAATGAGTTCACTGAACTGATCCGACTGAATCGCTGGATGGTATTGTACCTCACTGTCAACCAGCTTGATTCTATTGTCGCAGTTGCGTGGATGGTCCTCGGACCTGAGACACCAAGGACACCTTGGCGGTGGACTTCTGTACTTTGACCATGGTCTACGAATCTCTAGCCACGGGATTCTAATACGCCAAGGATTGGGTACAGCGGAATACCGTCGAAGGGAATTGTGTGTCAATAAGGAATCATTCGTTCTCGGTACTTAGAGAGAGAATGCTCTAGGAAGAATGCGCGGAAGTCCCTGGCCAGGGCGGACGATAATATCGGAAAAGGAGTTTTCCGATATTCATCAGCGGCATCCAATCCAAGTGAGTCGACCGGCTAGGGTTTGACAGCTCGCCATGCCCTGAGTTGACTCGAGAGCATTGTACGAATGAAGGATTATATCCACGCGGTAACTATCGACGGAAAGGTTCCAAGGGTGGGTTACTTAACCCCAAATACCTTCCGGGTTCACGCGGTGTAGCTTGGCACCCAACGTGATTGGAGGCCCGGTCGAATTCGATGTGCGACATCAATTCGATTGATTAATTGATTAATAAAGGGTTATTAATTAATTAATAAAGCCAGTGAGGAGTCACTGGGCTTACTGGGCCATTAACTGGACTGGTACTTGGGCCTAGAGGGTCACACGCAAATGATTCTCAAGGCGATGGATAAATAAGTGGGTTTTATACAAACCGGGGGTTTTTGTGAAAAACCGCGCAGTTAGTATAAAACATAGCGAACGGGCTGAGCAGGCCAAGCTGTTGCTAACCCTAGCCGCCCCTCCTCGTTTTCTGTCTTCCTCTGGAGTCCAGGCAGATCCAGATCTGCCCCGCCGCTTCTCCAAATCCCGTTCGACGGGAAATCGTCCGCGCACTGCGGCGACCAGCGGAGGCTTCGCGGGCTGCGAAGAACGACGAACTCGAGGATATCCGTCGCGGGGAGGATCGCGTGGACTTCGCTAGAGGCCGGGCGCTTGCGAGGCTTGCGGTGTCACACCGACGGAACCGAACAGCTGCGGATTCGAATCCGCACACGGTGAGAACTTCGATAATCCGATTATCGTATTTTAGTTCTTCGAAACGGGAAACGGATCGCTGTAAAATTTTATTTTCCGCTGCGTGAGCGATCCGGAGAAACCGAGAAAACCCAACACCCACTTCTTCCTCAGACTTGGAGCAGCGTTTGGAGGAGGCCATTGCCCGTGCCACTACTAAAGAGACGAAACTTGCCCAAGCAGTGAGTTTGCTTGAATTCTTTCGATCTTTTGTCATGAATAGTGATTTGACATGTTGACTTGATCATGATGTAGAGGGTGGAGTTGGAGAGGGTACTATGGCAATCTTCTTCATACGCAGCCCAAATGGAACAACTAACGCGACGCCTAGAGACCATGGGCGACATTACTGTGCCTGGACGCTTATTTGTAGCAAAGTCCAGGGTGAAGGAATCGGAGAAAGAATTGTTGGATACTCGGGAGAAGCTTTTCACTATGAAGGGCAAATATGAAATGATCAGGGATCAACTTTCTATGAAGGGTCATGAGCTCCGAACAGGTCGCGTGCCCCATTCACGCACCGGAGGTCCAGTTCACCCTCCTCATCCAAGCGGTCAAGCTCATTCTGGGTACCCGCCGTACCCAGGTACTCGGATCCCTTCTGCTTATCCGCCGGCTACTCCCACTTATCCGACTGCTCCTTCCACTAATCCTTCTATGTCTTTTGTTCCACCTACAGTCCCCCCTGCCCAGCCGACTTATTCGAGTAGTTCTATTTTTTGTGATTTTGACTTTTTTTTTGGTTTACAGGCTAGATTTGAGTTTCCTTTCTCTTTCCATGATCACTCTTTCCATTCTCAATCCCCATCCCCAAGTCAGAGACGTCATCGAGAGGATAGTAGTAGCAGTCGTCGACGACCGCCGCTCCCGGATGAAGGAGCAGGAGATAGTGGTAGAGGTTTTTTATGTGAGTTTATGATGATATGAGTTTGTAGATTTAGGGGTATGCCCCTGATGATGTTGTTTGATGCAGGGGTATGCCCCTGATGATGGTGTTGGATGCAGGGGTATGCCCCTGATGATGATGTTATATTCATGACTTTTGTGATTGCCACTGAACTTGCTTTTCTTCATTGCCTGTTCCTATACAACACCACTGAGAAAGAATGTTGTTTTTATAGTTTATTTTAGCCCCTTGCTCAAAAAATGAATACCATTCTAGTCTTGTCGACGAGCCAAGGGGCCTTGTCTTATTAAATAGACATAAGGAAATAAAAAAATATGCAGCATGCAATCATGCATATGCAATTTGTATGTACAAAATGACAAGCATTCATACAGATGAATGTGTTTTTTTTTTTATTTTGAAATATGTGATTTTTTTTATTTTGAAAATATGTGAGTTTTTTTTATTTTGAAATATGTGATTTTTTTTTATTTTAAAATATGTGATTTTTTTGGATTCTGAAATATGTGATTTTTTTTTTTGATTTGGAAATATGTGATTTTTTTGGATTTTGAAATATGTGATTTTTTTGGATTTTGAAATATGTGATTTTTTTGGATTTTGAAATATGTGATTTTTTTTAATTTTGAAATATGTGATTTTTTTGGATTTTGAAATATGTGATTTTTTTTTTATTTTGAAATATGTGATTTTTTTTTTATTTTGAAACGTCCCTTGCTGAACTCCCCAGGCGTCTTATGTGCATGCCTAAGCCAATTTGGGTCGTTAATAGTCCTCGACCAGAACCCACCCGGTTAAGTCTTATGCTGATGACAATACATGCCATACTCTGGTGCCCAGTTGCTCCCGACCAACAGATTCTTCTCAAAAACATATCAACAGTAAATGATTTGCCCGACCCAGGTCTTTTTCCTCACAACTTAGGTAGTAAATGATGGACCACCCTGAAACTCTAATAGCCAACCGCGCGACGCTAACCAGGAATTAGCGGCGGCGTACCATTCGGTAAACCGCTTGCGTTGACCTAAGCCCGTAGTCTCAAGGGAAATTGACAGACTCAAAAAATCGGCATGGTACACAGATCAAAAGAACTTTCGATTAGACTTCACACACCTTTTATTTTCTAACAGGGTTTGGTTTGGGGAAGTGTGAGAGTTAAATTTGCCATGTCATTAATTCCATTTAACTTTTGAATCTTAATTCATTACAATCTTACTAAGAAGAAGAGAGAACACCCAAAATAAAAAGAATGAATAGATAAGCCGCTTGAGAGGGTTAGGTGACCTCAGGGATTATCCTTCCTCCACCCTATTGCCTGTTGGGAATTGATCTCTTCTTTTTTTTTTTTTTTTCTTTGTGGCCTTGTTTTGATATTTGACTTGATAGGCCTTTTCTTCATTTACCTCCTTTTATTGACTTGACATTTGGTCTGGAGGCTTTTGCTTCTTTTTGCCTTTGACGTGGCTTTTACTTTTGATTTCTTTGTTTGACTTCTTCCTACTAAGGCGGCAGACGGACTTAGGAGTCCTCCCGTGAGGCCGCGGTCTCCCGACTTTGGTCGAATAAGAGGAAAAAAGGGTGTTCTATCTCCTTCTAAGCTTGGTTTTCATTCTCTTTGACTCGTCCATTATTTGCTCCTTAATGATAGGCGTGAGTGTGTGTAAGGACTTCTCCTTTTCCAAACGTCTAAAAGAAATAGAGCCAATTTATGAAAATCTAACCTTAAGCCCCACTGGTCATAGCACCATGCCGACTATCATATTCCTATTTGAAACAAAAGATAAGTGACCTAAGGGTAGAACTTCTTCAGGTAAACACCATTCCATGGATGAGATAACTCTTGCCCTTGCTCATTTACCAACTTATATGCCAGCTACATGATGTATTTATTCCTATCACTTACATCTTTCCACTAGGTTTAACCCATTAAAGATTGACCTATTCTTACCCCTGATTTTTTGATAATTAGTACTAAAGGATGCCTTGACCAAAACATACATTTATAGATTTAATTAACATTTTTTTTATTCATTTATATTTACTTATATTACTAGAAAACTAGAAAGAGTTAGTTAAACACTTTAAAATATTAAGATAAGTTAGTATCCTTAAATTTCATAAATGACTCTTATTTAAGTCTATGATATATGTTTGGTTGGATGTTGATAATCTATTTTGAGATAAGTAACTCAAATCATACTATGTCATTGAACATTCATACTTGTACGATAAAGTATGGAGACCGCAGTGGATATGAGTTCATTTAATAGTAGTACTATACTATAAATGTATCCTCTTAATTTATTAAAACACTAAGAAGATACTTAGAGACGTGTACATAATCCTTTCTAAGTGATCCATTAGGCCACCTATAGGCATATACTTAAGTCCTTGTATACTCTCCTTTAGGTTTTACCTTTAAATATAAACATAAATTCTTCTAGTTCTGTGATGAGTAAATTTGCTAAGCATATATAATATGTAAATTAGTTAGGAGAGTAGATCTATGAAGAATATTTGGGAGCTAAACACATTATCCTTATTAGGGACTAGATCATCTTCTTAAAGCTATCAAATTGGAAGCAAAACATCAATGACTCATTATTTCTATTAGATCTCAAAAATATTGTGATTGTTCGAAGTATAAATGAGTTTTAGCAATGTAATGTGATTTTAGGACGCTTATGTATCCCAAGTTAAAAATATCCATAAGAATTAATTGACATATTCTTATGATATTCAAAGTACTTTTAGAGAGTAATTATATGCCATGATAAGGTTGATATGATGATAATCTATATTCTAATTATCTTGGTACATACTCAACTATGTGAAGTTAGTTAATCATCGATCTCTTTTCACCCTATGTCCTTAACTATGTCAGGATAAATTTGTCTATTGATTAATTAGGTTGATTATAAATCGGATCTCAAGTCTATAGACATATTAAATCAAAAGTGTATATTAATCATATTACAAATACTCCACAAGTATAGATCTATTTGTCGTAGTGACCTTATCTTGATTGAGTAAGCCCTTAATCATATTCTATGGCCTTAGAAATTAGTATGAAAAATCTATTAATACAAAGATAGATTATTAGAATCTATAAAATTTCGAGGACGAAATTTCTTTAAGGAGGAGAGGTGTTATACCCTGTACTTTTACAACTACTAATAAATTTAATTAATTTAAATTAGACCAATTAACTAATTATAAAAGTCTATGACTAAGCTTAAGTAACTTAATTTAGTCCAATTAACTCAATTATGAAAGCCCAATAACCCAAATTATACTACTAAGAATAGCCTACTAATTTAGTTCAAATTCTATGTTGATGTATTAGATAGCAACATGGTAAAATAATTATTACTTTCTATAAAAAATTTGGATTAAGGCATAATTGATATCATTGGAAAGATAATAAAAAGATCAATAACTTTGTGCAAGACTATTTTTACTAATTCATATGTTTTAGAAGTCAAAAATATCAAAAATCAATTTTAGAAAGGGCTACTCATAGAGAACAAGTCCTAATCGGATTAGGATTTGAATTAGGAAACAAAAGATGGTACAATTAATGTTAACTACGACCTAAAAAGTTATGTATAACATATTTGACTTATATTAGAAGTAAAACATAATAAATTTGAATATAATTAAGATTCTAATTAATTGGTAGAAAGTCATAATAGGAATCTCACTTGGATTAGGATTCTATACACAGATTTACTTGACATAGCTCTAGTATTTTAAGTATAACTCCGTACAAAAAATTCATAATTAAGTAAGACAACTCCCATTATAACTATGACTCAAATATATATAAGTTTTATAAATAACACATGTTTAAAATAAGTCGTTTCCTAATCGAAATCAGGACATCTTTAGACATGAAGTAAATCTGCCAGATTTCTGAGTTCGGAGTACTCAGGACAGCAGGTCAGTAAAATAAGTATATCTACTTGTATGAAAGTCCAAAAATAGTGACATTTGTTGCATTGGAAAGGTAATGAAACTTTTTAAAACTTTTTAGAAGAAAGTATTTCTTAATTCGGATTTTTAAGGGGATGACGTTAAAGGTCTTCAGAAACGAAAATTGCAGGTAGCGTGAGCAGAGTCCGATTTGGACTAGAAAGTGACTTTGACTTGGAGATTAAGTTATGGGGAGTGGGAGTTCGATTCCAGCAAAGAAAAAGAGTGTTTGTGGTTATATTAGGATGGTAAATAAGCATAAATAGAGCCTTGGGTCGTGCTCAACCTCTATAGCATGCAGCTCTCTTCTAAAAGGTAAGTTCATGTGATGTTCTTAAGAGAATATAGTTGTTCATGGTTATTTCTTTCGGAGGTTTGATTCTAATCAATGTTTTGTATTATTGGAGACTTAGAGAATATGGAGAAGTGCTTAGAGAATGTGAAAAAGAGTTTATATGAAAAAGAAATCATGGATAGATAGCAAGGAAGCCATAGGATAATCAAGAGCCAGTCTTTCTTCAAGAGGTAGGTGGATAATTGTACACATGATCTATTTTGTATTACAAAACTATGTTATTTTTGAAAGTTTTCAAAAGTAAATCAATGGTAAGAACTTTTATATATATGTCTACTTCATTATATTCAAGTTTAAGATTTTTTTGATCATATTCTCTATTTATTTCATAATTATTATCTCAGTTTATGTAATCTGTCCGTTCAATCTGTTCTGTTTCTAATTATGATCATACGAATTACAGATATTTTTTCTCCTTGGTCCGATACTCAATTGATCTTAACTTTTGACAAAAGTCTATTTTTCATATTATCTTAATGTCCAATAAATTTCATAATTTTATAAGTTTTTTTGATATTTATTCCATAATACTATTTTCAGACTATACAATCTGCCCAGACAGTTTTGAAATCTCAACTTGTGAATCCTATATCTCATTTGATTCAAATAAAAATCATACCAAATTTTGTAGGGACCTTTGTTATATTATCCTTGACGTCTCTATAAAGTTTTAGAATTTTATGACTTCGTTTGGTATTCAGTTTACCCTCTGTTTTGATTTGCTGAAATTCTATTTAAGTTGGATTCTCCGAATTAAAGTGAGAATCCAAAATCATAGCAAACCAATCCATAAATTAATGAAACTTTGTCCACAATTTAAATATGACCTTTTGGACATGTTATTAAAGTTTTATAATTTTATGAATCTGTTTGATATTATTCGACTTATTTGTTGATTTGTTAGCTCTGAAAATCAATTTTGATGGCCGAAAAATATGTTTGTTATTCTGAAATTTCTAAGAAAATTCATTTGACTATCTTTTCTATCCAGTAACCTAGTTTGATCAACTTACTCTGATTTTTCATATATATGACCATGATGACTCTCTAAGTGGCTATTTTGTATATAAAAGTATGTATTTTAACTCTTATATGTACTTATCAATTTGATAATTCAATTTTTAGGTCTATGTCCATCTTTTGTCATCATTTGATCTCTGTTAATCTAATTGTGTCATAATTATTTGACTTTGCCTAGACATTGCCATCTTAAGGAGATATTTGGCCCGATTCCATTATAAACATCCATATTGGATAGGGTATTTTGTTTGGAACCCGAGGGCAAACGGGTGGAATCCTGATTTCTGGCCGACTAAAACCAGGAGATGGCGATACGTAACGCCCTGATGGTTTGGAGTTGGGTGGGACTTAGACTCCCCGGTTCTGCGCAGTGACTAAGACATTTGCATCATTTGCCAAGATACTTTGGTATTTGTTTTGTTTGGCTCCTTATGTTGTGGTTTGGGTGCATGTCCGTTATGATATGATTTGATTTGTTTGATTGGCACATAAATCTGAAATCCTTACTCCATATGTTCATTTGAATTCAACTTAGTCATTTGGATCTTTTGATCATCCTGTTCGTCTATCTCTTGGTAATCATATGAATCTGTCTTAACTATATGATCCATAATATGAATCAGATTTGATAAGCTACTACGCTATGATAATTACTATTTGATATGACATGTGCTCAGGGGACGGCGATACGTAACGCCCTGATAATTTGATATGTTATGTGATACGTTCTGATCATGGCTAGTAGAATTTGATATGTCTGATACGAGTTCGATCATGCCATATATGCTATATGTTAATTAATCTATTCATGCCATTAGAAAACACATTTGATTTAATAAGTTTATATCTGACCATAATTTGTATCATGTTCTTATTTGAGCTATATGTAGAACTATGTAAGATCATGTTTAGTCTAATTGTATAATGTGATTCGTAAAGTTTATTATATGTTAAGTCATGTGGATTGTTTGAAGCCTAGTGAGTGGTTGTACTCATAAATCCTATTAATATTTTTAGAGTCAGAGAAAGAGAATCTAGAATATGAGAAGACTTCTGATTGAGGCATTTGACATCAACATGAGGTTATTTAGATTGAATTTACAACTTTCTTAGACTTGATGTAACAGAGATGATGAGAGATTGATGTATTTTTATTTATTTGGTGAGATTGAGAATTTTTACACAATTGATGGAAATTGTAATTTTTGAACTTTGGTGTTTGTTATATTTGGATATTTTGGGTTACATGATGGTTATGGCATTTATTTAAAATCGCCTTCTGGTTTTTTAGCTCTCATATATGTTCGTTATGGTGAAATTTGTTCCGAGATTACGTGGTCGGATTCCGAGTTTAAAAAAAAAAAAAAAAAAGAACCGAATCCGAGGCGTAACAAGAGGAGCACTAAGGGCCTTCCTACTTCCTAGACAACTCCCACACTCATTTCCATCTTTTCACAACGATCTTCTTCATGTTCCCCATATTCTCGGACTAGTGGTCCTCCTTCATACCCCCGAAATTGTTCTCTTCGGATCACCCGAGACTTTTGGCCAACTATGAAGGTGTTGACTTTCTCTTCTTGTTCCTGTCCTGATGTGGATGGGTCTGTAACATTCCGATGATCCGGGAGAGGGTTCTAAACTATGCCAAGGTCCCGATTCTTTCCTTTCAAATTAGAGATAGCAATTCTGACATCTTCCCAATTAATACGCCCCTCATCGTTCATGTCATAAACCCAATCTCTAAATGCAAAGCAATTGTGAATGACATGCCCAGGAGCTCTGTGATAAGTGTTAGTTTTAGGCGGCCTACAAGCCAATCTGACTATGTAAATCTTGTTCATTTATTAATATAATGTCATAATATTCATTATGTGTACATCGCATTAATTTTTGTTTCATATTGAAGTCCGTGAATATATGCTATAGTGATCAGATTATGATGAGATCATACTAATGGGACTGATCACTTAAACACACATATTCTTAATCGTTCCTAGTCGGAGGATATCCGAGAAGGACATCGGATATCCGGTTAGACTAGTACAGATTATTCCTGCTTATATGATGAGGGTGACTGATCTCATAAGTTACTTGTGTGGAGACACTAAAGCGAATCTGTAGGTGCTCATTAGAGAATGAGTTCACTGAACTGATCCGACTGAATCGCTGGATGGTATTGTACCTCACTGTCAACCAGCTTGATTCTATTGTCGTAGTTGCGTGGACGATCCTCGGACCTGAGACACCAAGGACACCTTGTCGGTGGACTTCTGTGCTTTGACCTTAGTTTACGAATCTATAGCCACGGGATTCTAAAACGCCAAGAATTGGGTACAGCGGAATACCGTCGAAGGGAATTGTGTGTCAATAAGGAATCATTCGCTCTCGGTACTTAAAGAGAGAATGCTCTCGGAAGGATGCGCGGAAGTCCCTGGCCAGGGCGGACGATAATATTGGGAAATGAGTTTTCCGATATTCATCAGCGGCATCCAATCCAAGTGAGTCGACCGGTTAAGGTTTGACAGCTCGCCATACCCTAAGTTGACTCGAGAGCATTGTACGAATGAAGGATTATATCCACGCGGTAACTGTCGGCGGAAAGGTTCCAAGAGTGGGTTACTTAACCCCAATAGCTTCCGGGTTCACGCGGTGTTGCTTGGCACCCAACGTGATCGGACGCTCGGTCGAATTCGATGTGCGACATCAATTCGATTGATTAATTAATTAATAAAGTGTTATTAATTGATTAATAAAGCCAGTGAGGAGTCACTAGGCTTGTTGGGCCATTCACTGGACTGGTACTTGGGCCTAGAGGTCACACGCAAATGATTCTCAAGGCGATGGATAAATAAGTGGGTTTTATATAAACCGGGGGTTTTTATGAAAAACCGCGCGATTAGTATAAAACATAGAGAACGGGCTGAGCAGGCCAAGCTGCTGCTAACCCTAGCCGCCCCTCCTCTGTTTCTCTCTCTCTCTGATGTCCAGACAGATCCAGATCTGCACCGCCGCTTCTCCGAATCCCGTTTGACGGGAAATCGTCCACGCGTTGCGGCGATCATTACGGCGACTGGCGAAGGTTACGTGGGCTGCGAAGAAGGAGGAACGTGAGGATATCCGTTGCGAGGAGGATCGTGTAGACTTCGCTAGAGGCCGGGTGCTTGCGCGGCTTGCGGTGTCGCACCGACGGAACCGAACGGTTGCGGATTCGAATCCGCACACGGTGAGAACTTCGATTATCCGATAATCGATTTTTGTTTTTCGAAACGAGAACGGATCGCTGTTTTAATATTTTATTTTCCGCTGCGTGAGCGATCCGGAAAAACCCGAGAAACCCAACAGTGGTATCAGAGCCAGGTTCCACTTTTTCTCGTCCCGTTTCGATCTCCGAATTAATTTTCCAAATGTTATTCCATGCACGTATTCAGTTTATTTGCTGGATCAATATTCATATGATGAATGCAGTTAATAAGATTAATTTAGTTCTAGGGAAATCGAATTTTTGAGAATTTTTCGTGTTCTTCATACGAGGAAGAACGGGGTTCATCCCGACGCTGTTTTGAGGTTTTTGATGCCCAGGATGTTGACTGACTTGCCTAGTAGGATCTAGGGTTGAGGTCGGTCACAATAGGCATCAAAGCCCGAGCCGGACAGGGCACAAAGATCTGCTCAAAGGTGTTCTTCTTCTCCTTAATTTGGTTTTTGAGAAAAACCAGAAAAACAAAGGGGGAGGGCTCGGGCAACATTAATATGGTTTTAGGCGCCGCCGGCGAGTCCTCCGGCGATCCCGCCGGCAGGATCGGCAGCATTGGCCGTCGGCCACCGGGGCCCCTGCAACTCCCTTCCCTGCCGCCGGTTACGAACCTGTATAGTGCAGGATTAGCGTTTGCAGGAAAGGGGCTCGGGTGGGGGGGGAGGCGACGGTCTGGGGCGGTTCGGGGCCGGTCCGACCGGCCCGCCCCAGCGCCGGACTGGGCGGCCACAGGGTGGCACGGGCTCGAGCCAGGATGGGGCGGCTCGGGCCTGGCGCGAACCATGGCTCAGCCAAATGGCTGAGCCCCTTACCCTCCCTTTACAAATTCAAAAATCCCCCCCCTTAAACCCCTTGCCCAATTAAAATTAAATTTGGATTTTAATTTAAATTCAAAATAAGTTTTGAAATATTTAATTTATTATTCAAATTTAATTATTTAGGCTTAATTAATGATTTTGAATCATTATTAACAATTAGCAATCATATAATTAGAGTTGATTATTAGATTAAAAGTTAACCTAATAATTAACTTTAATTAACTAATTTAATTGTTAGATTAGTGATTAATAATTAATAGTTTAATTGTTAAATTATTAATTATTAACATATCTAATTGTTAATTGATAATTAGAATTAGTTATTAATTTAATTGTTAAATTAATAATTAATTTTAATTAACTAATTTAAGTGTTAAATTAGTATTCCTTGATTAATTACTGTTAGTCATTAATTTAATAGTTAAATTAATGATAACTTTAATTATCTAATCTAAGAGTTAGATTAATTAATTATTAATTAGTTAGTGTTAATTATTGGTTTAAGAGTTAAATTAATAATTAACATTAATTGACTAATCTAAATATTAGGTTAGTGGTTAATAATTAATTTGGTTGATTATTAATTTAAGTGTTAAATTATTAATTAACTTTGTTGGATTAATCTAAGAGTTAGATTAGTCTTTAATAGTCTAATTGTTAGATTATTAATGGGGTTTAATCTATGTGTTAGATTATAAGAATTGTTCTAATTTGCATGGGATAATCTGAAATTATTAATTCGGAGTGTGTGCACATGTGATGTGTGTTTTATTGCTTTTAAATTTGATTTAGTTGCATGATTAAGTTAATAAAATGAGTTTTCAAAAATTCAAATACCAATTTTGATTGGAACCCAATTTTTTTGAAAGCCAAAATTATCTATTTTTGAAAACTCTTTTATTTTAGCCATAATGTGCTGAATCATGTGTAGGATGTTTAAAACACACTGTCGCCATGGATATGTACTTATTTAATTATTCATGTGATGAATGATGTGATTGTGTGGATCGTGGATGAATAATGGATGTTTATTAATTGTTAATAAATAGATATCTGCGTATCTCTCCCTCTCTCATTCTCTGATGTATTTCTACCTCCCTCTCTCTTGTACTCGCCATAAGGCTCTCTTCTAATTACATGTAATTCTAGAATTAATGTAATATGATCGAGGCAACCGAGGAAGGAGCGAGGACGATCCACAGCTGCAACCAGGAAGGCGAAAAGATGGAGATCTCTTGCCTATGTGTTTGCAGGATATCTAATATAATTGTTGTGTTAGATTGTGTGTGTGTTTGACTATTGGCTCCAGTCAAACCCACTGTGCTATCCATGACCACACTAGACATGTATGTGATGCATTATTTTTCTTTTGATTATGAATCAAAACAGGTATAGTATTTACTAAATATATACGATATATTTTTATACTATCACCTAGGAGAGACCATGATAAAAGTTATCAAAATACCCTCAGATAAACTCTAAGCCGTAACGCGAGTAGTTAAAAACTTACCGCTTGGCCCACCATCATTATAGTCATAGGATTCAAATCACTTTCGGTAGGTTTGTTGTGCTATCCACAAGGTCTGCTTAATTGGGAAGAGAAACTGTGGCTATGGCATTAGATGCCTATATGATCGGGGTAGAGGAACCATGTAGCTTTGTTATGTTATCCACAAGGGCTGCATATAAATCTATGCTTGTTGCGTAATGATGGTTAGTTTAGATCAGAATTAATGGTTTGTTGTGCTATCCACAAGGCCATTAAATCTCTGAGGACCGAAGCTATGATCAGATATTGCAAGGAGTTGCAAGTCCCATGAGTTGGGTGCTCTCTGATTATATTACAGTTTGTTGTGCTATCCACAAGGCTGTAGTGCAAGTCATTAAGATTATGATCCCCACTAGGAGACTGTCGGCGTCTCCCGTTCTGTATAACTAGCGGTTATACAGTCCGTCGAAAATTAGTGGGAGTTAAACTTGAACAAAATATCATGTCTTGTTTTAAATTTTTAATAATTGAACATCTACTAAATAGATTTTACTTATCTCCTGTACGGAATTATGTCGTCGAATAACCCACTCCATGGCATACTTTATGCCCTTTTGACTTACCTGATCTACTCAGATTGGTTCAGAAACCTAAAGAATGTCTTCAGATCTGAGCACATTGAGTTTGTCCTTGAAGCTGATCATCCTGCTGAACCGGCATTGGATGCCCTTGACACAGAGATGATAGCTAACGATATAAGATCGAAGGACAAAGGCAAAAGAGTAGTAAAGGGTGACTGCTTCTATTATAAGCAGTATGGTCACTGGAACAAGAACTTTAAGGAGTTCCTTAACGAAAAAGCTCATGGAAAGGTGAGGCTGTTTGAAGCTTTACATATCTATATGATAGATATCAACTTATCAGTTAGAGATTCCACATCTTGGGTATTGGATATCGGATGTGCTTCTCATATCTGCCATGATGTGCAGATGCTGACAAGTAAGCGCAAGCTGAGACAAGGTGAGCTGGAATTGAGGCTAGGAAACGGCGCAAAAGTTGCGGCGATTGCTGTTGGGACAGCAAATCTCAGGCTTCCATCAGGAGACGCCTTACTATTAGAAGATTGTTATTATGTTCTTAGCATAATAAAGAACATCATATCAGTATCTTGTTTAGACAAGATGGGATATAGATTGTCTATTAAGAATAGAAGTTGTTCGATTTATTATGGTAATAAATCAATAGCTTCAGCATCTTTAGTCAACGGTCTATATCTCTTAGATGTTTCTTATTACAATCTTCAAATTGATAATGCTCTTAAGAAGAGCAAGAATTGTGTGAACCAAGCCTACATATGGCATTCTAGACTTGGGCATATTGGCGAAAGCAGGTTGCAAAAGTTACACAAGCATGGTTACTTAACAGCATTCGATTATGAATCGTTTGCAATATGTGAATCCTACCTTATGGGAAAGATGGCAAAATCTCCATTTACTAGACATGGAGAACGTGCCAAACACATTTTGGAACTAATACATTCAGATGTATGTGGTCCAATGTCCACCCAAGCGAAATGTAGCTTTTCTTACTTCATCACATTCACCGATGACTTCTCAAGATTCGGCTATGTGTACTTAATGAAATACAAGTCGGAAGTATGTGAGAAGTTCAAGGAGTTTAAGAATGAGGTAGAGAAGCAATTAGGAAAGAGTATTAAAGCTCTTCGATCAGATCGAGGAGGAGAATACTTGAGTACTAATTTCACACAATTCTTAAAGGATAATGGTATCCTTTCTCAGCTGACCCCTCCATATACACCACAGATGAATGATGTATCAGAAAGGAGGAATCGCACCCTGTTAGACATGGTGTGATCCATGATGAGCTTTTCGGAATTACCAGTGTCCCTCTGGGGATATGTTCTTGAGTCAGCAGCATACCTACTGAATAGAGTACCCAGCAAGTCTGTGGCCTCTACTCCATATGAGATATGGAAAGGCAGGAAACCAGAATTTAAACATGTTAAAGTCTGAGGTTGTCATGCTCATGTAAAGAGACATGATCCAGACAAGCTGGAATCACGAACTGATAAATGCAGTTTTGTGGGATATCCAAAGGAAACCTTTGGATACTATTTTTACCATCCTAGTGAACAAAAGGTGTTTGTCGCCAGGAAAGCTGTCTTCTTGGAAGAGGAATACCTTCTCTAGGAGGACAGTGGGAGTAAAATAGTACTGGAAGAGGTTCCAGATCCCCAAACAGCTGTATTATCATCAGATGAGATATCAGTTCCTAAATCTGTTCAGGTACACACACATGAGCCTCGTAGATCTGGTAGATTACCTAGACTACCCGAACGATATGTGGGACATATCGCTGAAGGTGAGTCTAAGGTAGAATATAATGAGGATGATGATCCTAAAACCTACCAGGAGGCCATAGAAGGCCCAGAAGCCAGAAAATGGCGAGAAGCCATGAACTTAGAAATCCAGTCTATGTACACCAACCAAGTTTGGAACTTGGAGGGCTTGCCCGAGGGTATTGTACCCATCGGTTGCAAGTGGATCTTTAAGAGAAAGATCGGTGATGATGGACGGATCGACACTTATAAGGCAAGGTTGGTGGCAAAGCGATATCGTCAAAGGCAAGGAATTGACTATGATGAGACTTTTCACCAGTTGCCATGATAAAGTCGATCAGAGTTCTGCTCGCCATTGCTGCACATTTTGATTATGAAATCTGGCAGATAGATGTAAAAACTGCCTTCCTCAATGGTAACCTTGAGGAAGAGCTGTATATGATACAACCAGAAGGTTTCACATCCAAAGAATCTCCAAATAAAGTGTGCAAGCTTCAAAGGTCCATTTATGGAAGCAGGCTTCCTGGAGCTGGAACATAAGATTTGATAAGGTTGTCAAGTCCTATGACTTCATTAAGAATGAAGATGAGCCTTGTGTGTACAAGAAGACCAGTGGGAGTGCAGTCACCTTCTTAGTTCTTTACGTAGATGACATACTACTCATTGGGAATGATGTAGCTATGATGTCATCAGTAAAGATCTGGCTGTCGAAAAACTTCTCCATGAAGGATTTGGGAGAAGCATCCTACGTATTGGGAATACGGATCTATAGAGATAGATCAAAGAGGATGCTTGGAATGACCCAACCTTTGTACATAGATACCATAGTCAAAACGTTTGGCATGGAAAAATTCCAAGAGAGGTCTCATACCGATGAGACATGGAATTAATCTCTCAAAGGAGCAGTCTCCTAAGACTCCTGATGAGAGGACATTCGTGGATAGAATACCCTATACCTCTGCCATAGGATCTATCATGTATGCCATGCTATGTACACGGCCTGATGTTGCATTTGCTCTAAGTGTTACGAGCAGATTTCATACTGATCCAGGCGAAGAATACTGGAAGGCAGTAAAAATGTATCCTTAAGTACTTGAGAAGAACTAAGGATATGTTTCTTGTCTATAGAGGAGGTGACTTGAAACTGCGAGGCTTTACTGACTCGAGTTTCCAGTCGGATCCATATGATAGCAAGTCTACATCTGGATTCGTGTTTACTTTGAACGGAGGCGCAGTGTGCTAGAAGAGTTCCAAGCAAATAACCACTGCAGATTCGACGACTGAAGCTGAGCACATCGCTGCAACTGAAGCTTTCAAGGAAATAGTGTGATTAAAGAAGTTCATCACCGACCTTGACATAGTTCCCGGTATCCTTGATCATGTTCTACTGTTGTGCGACAACACTGGGACTATTGCACAAGTGAAAGAGTCGTGGTCTCATCAGAAATCGAAAGATGTTCTGAGGCGCTTTCATCTTATCCAGAGGAGATGTAGTAGTGGAAAGAGTTCCATCCGGCGACAATGTAGCAGATCCACTGACAAAACCGTTGGCTCAAATTGTATTTGAGCGTCACCTAGAGTCTATAGGCTTATTGTATAAAGGTGATTGGCTTTAGTCCAAGTGGGAGATTGTTAGCTTTAGGTGGCCTACAAGCCAATCTGACTATGTAAATCTTGTTCATTTATTAATATAATGGCATAATATTCATTATGTGTAAATCGCATTAATTTTTGTTTCATAGTGAAGTCCGTGAATATGTGCTATAGTGATCAGATTATGATGAGATCATACTAATGGGACTGATCACTTAAACACACATATTCTTAATCGTTCCTAATCGGAGGATATCCAAGAAGGACATCGGATATCTAGTTAGACTAGTACAGATTACTCCTGCTCATATGATGAGGGTGACTGATCTCATAAGTCACTTGTGTGGAAACACTAAGGCGAATCTGTAGGTGCTCATTGGAGAATGAGTTCACTGAACTGATCCGACTGAATCGCTGGATGGTATTGTACCTCACTGTCAACCAGCTTGATTCTATTGTCGCAGTTGCGTGGATGGTCCTCGGACCTGAGACACCAAGGACACCTTGTCGGTGTACTTCTGTGCTTTAACCTTGGTTTACGAATCTCTAGCCACGGGATTCTAATACGCCAAGGATTGGGTACAGCGGAATACCGTCGAAGGGAATTGTGTGTCAATAAGGAATCATTCGCTCTCGGTACTTAGAGAGAGAATGCTCTAGGAAGGATGCGCGGAAGTCCCTGGCCAGGGCGGACGATAATATCGAGAAATGAGTTTTACGATATTCATCAGCGGCATCCAATCCAAGTGAGTCGACCGGTTAGGGTTTGACAGCTCGCCATACCCTGAGTTGACTCGAGAGCATTGTACGAATGAAGGATTATATCCACACGGTAAATGTCGGCGGAAAGGTTCCAAGAGTGGGTTACATAACCCCAATACCTTCCGGGTTCACGCGGTGTTGCTTGGCACCCAATGTGATCGGAGGCCCGGACGAACTCGATGTGCGACATCAATTCAATTGATTAATTAATTAATAAAGGGTTATTAATTGATTAATAAAGCCAATGAGGAGTCACTGGGCTTGTTGGGCCATTAACTAGACTGGTACTTGGGCCTAGAGGGTCACACGCAAATGATTCTCAAGGCGATGGATAAATAAGTGGGTTTTATATAAACTGGGGTTTTTTATGAAAAACCGTGCGATTAGTATAAAACATAGCGAACGGGCTGAGCAGGCCAAGCTGCTGGTAACCCTAGTGACCCCTCCTCTGTTTCTCTCTCTCTCTGACGTCCAGACAGATCCAGATCTGCTCCGTCGCTTCTCCGAATCCCGTTTGACGGGAAATCGTCCGCGCGTTGCAGCGATCATTACGGCGACTGGCGGAGGTTTCGTGGGCTGCGAAGAACGAGGAACATGAGGATATCCGTCGCGAGGAGGATCGCGTGGACTTCGCTAGAGGCCGGGCGCTTCCGCGGCTTGCGGTGTCGCACCGACGGAACCAAACGGTTGCGGATTCGAATCCGCACATGGTGAGAACTTCGATTATCCGATAATCGATTTTTGTTTTTCGAAACAAGAACAGATCGTTGTTTTAATATTTTATTTTCTGCTGCGTTAGCGATCCGGAAAAAACCCGAGAAACCCAACAATAAGGACAGTATTTGGAGGTATAAACATTGGGAGAAATTCCTTCCCTCTGAGGTGGAAACTGAATGGCTTTGCAAGCCATAAGAGCAAAGAAGATATCACCCAAAGATTCTGGAAGTGGGGGGTAGGAAGTTCTCTTTGGAGCAGGCCTACCATAACTGTTTGGCGGAGGAACAGCAGAGTACTGCCGAGGATTGCTGGCAGGAGTGGTGGTAGGACCAGGGTTGATGGGTCGCCCTTTGGTTGGCTAATTGAAGGTGTTGATATTTTCATGGGTAGTAACCCCTTCAGTGGTTGGCATAGGCGTAGCCTTCCGATTTCGAGGGCGGATGTCAAGGAAGGAGGGAAGAGTGGAATATCTGATCTGTGTCTGTATCACTCTAGCTATGTTGTACAATTGAGCAAAGGTGTGGAGTTCACTGAGCATTAGAATGGTTTTAAGCTGAGGTGTTGCATTATTCACAATCATGGTAACTGCCTGAGCTTCTGGAACAATAACTTCAGCTCTTGATGCCATCACCCTCCATCTATTGGCAAATTGGGTGAAATTTTCATCCGGTTTCATTATCTCCGACACTAGATCAAAAAGGGTAGGAGCCAGATTAGTCATGTGACTAAAATGACTAATGAATTTTTTAGAAACAGTGTCAAAATTGAGCAGATCTGAAGATGGAAGTGAGGTAAGCCAACGTAAAGCTTCTCCTTCTAAAGATTTCTGAAAGAGATGGACTAACAACACTTTGTCATATAGCCATTGGTGTGAATCCATAAGAAAATCCGACAGATGGTGATGCGGGTCAGTACTTCCATCATACTTTCGGTACTTCGGAGCCTTAAATCCAGGGGGAAAGTATGCTGGGGGAAGTTTGCAATATTCAACTAAGGAATATGGCTTAGAAATTGTTAATGATTCAACAAGCAATTTTTTGAGGTAAGGCTCTATTTCTTGCTTAGAAATGTACTCTAGAAGTCCAACTAGTTTTGATGAGGTCGGGATTGAAGAGATTGGTTGCCAAGGTGTGGCTGCAACAAGAAAGATGGGTGGAACTGAAGCATTTGGATTAGACTCCAATTGAGTCTTGTAGGGAGCTTTGTTTGAAGATGCCTAGTAAGGTGTGCGGGATAGATCTGGAAAGGCGAGATGATTGATTGAAGTCTTGCCGTTTGAGGCAATCTGGATAAGTCGCTCGCGTGTGTACCTTGCCAGCACCCTGATTAAGTCAGCATCATCACTAGGATTCTGTGTCGCCGACCTTCCAACTTTGAGACTAACTGGTTCATTCCCTCCATGGGAGGAGACTTCGTCTAGATCCTCATGACGTGAGGCATCCCCTTGATGTGTGTTGAGCATATGTACTGGCTCTCATGTCTTCCGTCTCAAAAGGAAATTCACTTTGGAACATGGGATTTGAAAACATGTTGTTCATTTTTCTTTGTTTTGCAAACAAATTGAACAAGCAACAAAAGTTAATTTAGAGTTCAAGCCTATGTACTTTGTGTTTTGAGACTTAGTAGCACACTTTTCAAAAGGATTTCCTATTGAATGTTCAATTTCAGGCTAAAAATAAACACTCGTCTCAATCCCAAGGTTCTAATAGGACTTACTCCAGGTATAACCAGCTCGGTCACCGTGCAAGAATTCACGGAGTACGGAGACTAACGAAAGTTTTCTATTTGAACTACTTTTCTGCTCATGCGGGAATCTCCAAATAGAGAGTTAATCCAAAAGAGAGAGTCTTTCTTAGAAAAATGTGCAGAGACTCTTCCACCAACCCCCCTAAAGGAGTATTAAATGTAAATCACATCAAAAATGAACCTCAAACATCAAGGATTAAAAAAAATATCACTAAAAAAAATTCTGAACAGAACCAACCTGGGGGCCAAATTGATGGCCGTCTGACAGATCTGAAGGCCACCTATCTGGCCGTCTGACAGATCAGGCAGCCACCCCCTTGGCCCTCTGTTGCTTCAAAAGGCCAACAGTTTGGCTGTCTGATACTTCAGAAGGCCAGCAGTTTGGCCTTCTGATGGCCCTCACAACTCACAAAAATCTTAAAAAAATGAAATATTTGGAGGAAATAAATAAAGAAAATAGCATAATAGGCACAAGTGGTCCCACTGTGATTGCCATAAGGCTGTAGGCGCCGGAAATGACCCCACGCTCAACTGGTGAACGGAGACCGACCTTCGTGGCTACGAACCCAGAATTAGGATAATGATAAAAAAATAAAGAACAAATGACTTGATGAACTAAAACACCAAGAACTAAAATGGTGATCTCCATGGTGTTTTACCTCGACCCAGAGGGACTACCTTCATCGCGAAGGACACTCCAAGACCTCCGTATGCAGTGGAATTTGTAGTCCACACTCCCTTCTCCTCAGCCGGCCAAGAAGATGGGGCCTCATGCCTTGATTTCCTGCAAATTAACCAGAAATTAAAACACCCATTATACTCTTAATTAGCAGCATCTGTTCATTAAGCAAAAGAAATATATCAATTAGAGGTGAGCTTACCAAATGTGTGGGTGAGAAGGATGAGTGACCAAGTGTTATGGCCACCCACCTTCCCGTTTTTTGGTGTTTTGGATCAAAATAAACCCCTTAGCAAGGATCTACGGTACCTAATTATGAGTGCATGTGTGTGCAAATAGAATCTAAACATGGACAAAATCCTAGACTGGTGCATGCATGTATGGGATGTTAGTATTAGATGGTCTCAAAGCCAATCCGATACTGTGTACATATTCAGATTATTAATAAATGGCAATAATTCATTGTGTGTAATTAATTCGATCTGTGTTTATCGTATCACGATGAAGTCCATGAACATGTGCAATAGTCTTTGGATTATGATGAGATCATAATTATGGGACCGAAGACTTATAAACACATGTTCTTAATTGTTCCTAGTCATAGGATGTTTGAGATAGGACATCGAACATCCGGATAGACTAGTATAGGTTACTTCAGCTCATATGATGAGGGTGACTGATCCCATAAGTCACTTGTGTAGAGACACTATGCTGAACCTATAGGTGCTCATTGGTGAATGAGTTCACTGAACTGATCCGACTATGAATCGCTGGATGGTAATCACCTCACTGTTAACCAGCTCGATTCAATTGTCACGGTTGCGTGGATGATCCTTGGACCTGAGACTCCAAGGATACCTTGTTGGTAGGTTTCTGAGCTTTGACCTTGACAAACGAATCCCTAACCATGGGATATCAATAAGTCAAGTGATCGGGTTCAGGAAATTGCCCTCGAAGGTAATTGTGTGTTCAATACGGGATCATCCGCTCTCGGTTGTTTGAGAGAGAATGTTCCGAGAATGATGCGCTTAAAGTCCCTGGCCAGGGCGGACTCTGTAATCGATAAGGAGTTATCGGATTCATATTAGCAGCATATGATTCAAGTGAATCGACCAAATAGGGTTTAACAGTAAACCATGCCCTAGGTCGATTCGGGAACATTGTACGGATGAAGGATTATATCCGCGCGCTCACCGATGACAGAAAGGTTCCAATAGAGGGTTGCGATAACCCCAGTTCCATCCAGGATCACGCGATGTTGCTTGGCATCCAACGTGATCGGCAGTCCGTCCGAATTTATTGTGGGACATTAAATTCGGCTGATTAATTGAATATAAGGATATTAATTAATTCAGTGGGTCAGTAAAGGGTTACTGGACTTAATGGGCTATTAACTGGACTGGTAATTGGGCCTAGAGGGTCACACGCAAATGGTTTTCAAGTCGATGGATAATCCGACAGGATTTCGGATAAGTCTGGGTTTTTGTGAAAAACCGCAAACTGACTTTTTATAAAAGAACGGATTCTACGTCCGGGGCCAGCAACCCTGACCTAGCCGTCATTCGTTCTTCCCACTTTCTCTCTCCTCTGGGCAGCCGCAGCGAGCGAGGAAGCGAGGACGATCCATCGCGAGGAGAACCGCGTGGATACCGCTAGAGGTCGGGCATCTGCGCGACTTGCGGCATCGCTCCGAAGGAACCGGAAAACGGACGCGGATTCGATTCCGCGCAAGGTAAATCGATCTACATCGGTTTTAGTTTTAACGACCGAAACGGGACAGATCCGATCCCGAACTTTTTTATTCCGCTGCGTTTTAGGATCGGATCCCGACACAGCGATCCCAACAGTGGTATCAGAGCCAGGTTCCACTGTGTTTTCGCCGTTTCGGTCTCTAAAATTTATGGTTTTTGAATTTATTCCATGCTTAGATTTATGTTCTTGAAAGATTTATAATCATTAGATGATTACTGTGATGAGATCGTGATTTAAATCTGAAGAAAAATTTATTTTTGGGGGTTTTTCGTCGTGTTCTTCGTTGGACGAAGAACGGGGCGTTTTTGATGTGGTCGGATCCATAGAGATGGATTTTAAGGGGTTCTAATCACTGTAGATCATGCCCAATGACCCTGGTCGAGTTGTTGGTGGCATGGGTAGCCGTGGAAGAGCGGCCATGAACCTTCTTCTTCCTCCCCACGGGTTTGAGAAACCTGCAAAAACAGATTTTTTGGGAGAAAAAGGGGGGCGAATAAACCCCTTTCCGGGGCACCTCCGTGGCCACCACCGGTCACCGAAGCTCGCTGTTGGTATGGGCTTCGCCGGCGACAAGGTCCGGTCCCTGGTCGCCGCCGGGACCGGCGCCGGAGAGGAAGCCCAAAAGGGCACGGCGCCGTCGGGTTCCCTGCAACACAAGGAACTCTCGGGCGGTTCGGCCGGGCGGCTAGGGTTTCCCTAGCCGCCGACCGAACCGGCCCAGCTGGGCCCTGGCTCGTGCCAGGCGGCCCGAGCCAGGCGCAGCAGGGTTCGGACCTGGGTCCGAGCCCTGGCTGCGCCCTGGCTCGGCCCTGGCCCGAGCCAGGGGCTCAACAGGGCTGAGCCCTTTAAAGGGGGCCCAGTTGATTAAAATTTTTAGTTTTTAAAATTCTAGTTATAAAATTGGTTTAATAATTATCTGTAAAATATGATTTTACTGTTTTTATTAAATTCAATTTTGATTGGGCCCTTATTAAGGTTTATTAATTAACAAAAGGTTGTTAATTAAATTAATTCTAAATGTTAGATTAAACCTTATGCAATCTAATTGTTAGATTAACCCCATAAATATTTGAATTGTTCAAATTGAGCATGGAATATTTCTGAAGCCGTTAATTTTAGATTTTAATGCATTTTTGATGTGTTATTGATTTGCTTGTTTAAATTGGATTTAAATTAGCATGCTTGCAATAAATACTAAAGTTTTCGAAAATTCCAAATAATCCAAATTTTGTTTGGTCCCTGGTTTTATGAAACCAAAATTATTATTATTTTCGAAAATTTTAATTTAGCCATTTGATGCGCTATTCATGTGTGGTTTGTTTAATAAAACACATGGTGGTCATGGACGGGCATTACTTGTGGATGTGGAATGTGATTGTGTGGTTTATTGTGTATTAATAAATAGAGGTCTGCGAACCTCTCCCTCTCATATTCCATTGTACTTCTACCTTCCTCCTTGATGTAATCGCCATAAGGCTTCCTCTTCTGAATTATCATGTAATTGGGAATTACGATGTAATTTGATCGAGGTGGATGCACGCGGAGCGAGGATGATCCACAACTGCTGACCAAATGAAAATGAAGGAGTTCATTGCATTCATGGGTTTGCAGACTCATGATATAAGTTGTTGTATTGTGTGTATGTGTGCGTTTGACTGTCTGGCTCAAGTCAAACCGCAGTGCCGTCCATGACCACACTAATGACATGTATGTGATGCGTGTGCTTTATATTTGCTAGGTTATTAGTATTAATAAATATATTCGATATATTTAATACTATCACCTAGGATGAGACCAAATTAAATAAGTAAAACCTTCGTTACAAACTCTAAGCCGTAGCGCGAGTCATTGAGAATGTACCGCGTGGCTCTCCATCAATATGATTGATAGAACTTAATTCGGTGGTGGCAGATACTATGTGTTTACCCGAGGTCTGCCATTAACTGATGAGAGGACTGTTGATTATGGCATAAGATGCCTTTGGATAAGAGTAGAGGAACGATATAGTCATCCACGTGTTTACCCGGGAACTATGTTTCTACTTTACTCTGTCACGTATTGATGGTAAAGCTTAGACCGGGGATAATGGTCTACTGTGTTTACCCGGGACCATTAAACTTGGGAGCCGAAGTACAATCGGATATTGCAAGGAGTTGCAATTATCATGAGATGATTGCTCTGAGATAGCAGTATGATACTATGTGTTTACCCGAGGTCATACTGTGATGCTTGGAGATTCTGATCCCCACTAGGAGACAGTCGGCGTCTCCCGTTCTGTATATCTGAAGGTTATTCAGTCCGTCGAAAATTAGTGGGAGTAAAACTAGATAATAAAAGACCATATCTTGTTTTAGATAATCTGAATATCTGCTAATTATCAATTAATTATCTCCTGTAGGCGAGAATGTCGCACCATAACCCGTTGCGAGGCATACTTGATGCCAACCGTTTGACAGGCACCAATTACTCAGACTGGCTCAGAAACCTGAAGATAGTCCTCAGGTCTGAGCAGATTGCCTACGTCTTGGATACTGAACCTCCTGCTGAACCAGCATTGGATGCTCCAGAGGAGGAAATGATAGCGTATGAGAAATGGAAGGAGGATTCCACCATGGCCCAATGCTACATGTTAGCCTCTATGAGCAATGAGTTGCAGAGGCAACATGAAGAGATGGATGCTAGATCCATCATGCTCCATTTGAAGGAGCTCTTTGGTGAGCAGAGCAGAATCGAACGATATGAGATATCGAAGAATCTGTTCAAAGCTCAGATGGCAGAGGGAACTTCAGTACATAATCATGTGCTGAAGATGATTGAGTGGGTGGAGAGGCTGGATGCTCTTGGGGTTACACTTCCCAAGGAGATGCACACAGACCTTGTGTTGTCTTCACTTCCACCTTCATATGCTCAGTTCATTGTCAATTTCAACATGAACAAGATCCAGGCCACCTTAGCTGAACTGCTGAACATGTTAAAGACTGCTGAGGGGAACCTTGTGAAGGATAAACCCCAAGTCCTAATGGTTGGTAAGACCAACAGAAAAAGACTTGCAGTCCAAGCTTTTCGAAAGAATAAGAACAAGGTTCAGAGAAAGGCAAAGGTTGTCAAGAAAGACAAGGGTAAAAATACTGAGAAAGGTGATTGCTTCTACTGTCACCAGAAAGGGCATTGGAAGAGGAATTGCAAGGAATACCTCAAGGACAAGGCTCAAGGAACTGTGAAGCAGCAGGACGCTTCAGGTATCTATATGATAGATGTAAACTTGTCAATAAGAGATTGTACATCATGGGTATTAGATACTGGATGTGTATCTCATATCTGCAATTCTGTGCAGGCACTGACAAGAAGACGTAAGCTGAGGACCGGAGAGGTGGAGCTGAGGCTAGGTAACGGCGCAAGAGTTGCGGCGATCGCTGTGGGGACAGTGAAGCTCAAGCTACCATCCGGAGACACATTTTTTAGATGATTGTTATTATGTACCTAGCATAATAAGGAACATCATTTCTATTTCATGTTTAGATAGAATTAGATACAATTTAAATTTTGGGAACAATAGTTGTTCAATTTATTTCAGAAATAAATTAATAGCTTCTGCTATTTTATCCAATGGTTTGTATCTATTGAATGTGTCTCATGATAATTTACATATCGGTTCTTCGATTAAAAGAAGTAAGTATGAAATGAACAAAGCCTACTTATGGTATTGTAGGCTAGGACACATTGGTGAAAACAGACTCCAAAGGTTGCATAAAGATGGATATTTGGATCCATTTTATTATGAATCATATGCAAACTGTGAGTCATGTTTAATGGGTAAAATGGCTAAGTCTCCATTTAGTGGAACTGGAGAACGAGCCAAAGACATATTAGAACTCATACATTCAGATGTATGTGGTCCTATGTCAACCCAAGCCATTGGTGGTTTCTCATACTTCATTACATTCACTGATGATTACTCAAGGTTTGGATATGTATACTTATTGAAGTATAAATCTGAAGCCTTTGAGAAATTCAGAGAATTTAAGAATGAAGTAGAAAAACAAACAGGAAAGAGTATAAAAACCATCCGATCTGATCGAGGTGGTGAATACTTGAGTACTGAGTTCATTAAATACTTAAAGGATAATGGTATCCTTTCTCAGCTTACACCTCCTTATACACCTCAGATGAATGGTGTATCAGAAAGGAGAAATCGCACATTAATGGAAATGGTGCGATCCATGATGAGCATGTCCAAATTACCAGTGTCCTTATGGGGATATGCACTTAGCTCGGCTATGTATATCCTGAACAAGGTACCCAGCAAATCTGTTGAGACCACTCCATATGAGATATAGAATGGAAGGAAACCAGACCTTAAACATGTTAAAGTCTGGGGATGTCCTGCTCATGTTAAAAGACATGACGTAGATAAGCTGGAATCCAGAACTCACAAATGCAGATTTGTGGGATATCCAAAGGAAACTTATGGATATTACTTCTATCATCCTAGCGAACAAAAGGTGTTTGTGGCCAGGAGAGCTGTCTTTCTGGAAGAAGATTATATTCTCCAGAAGGACAGTGGGAGTAAAGTAATTCTGGAAGAAGTTCCAGACCCACAAACTGGCAATGGTTCATCAGATGAACCGTCAGTTTCTGAACCTGTTCAAAATGATACGCAGGAACCTCGTAGGTCTGAAAGAGTACCTAAACCACCAGAAAGATATGTGGGACATATTAATTTGGATGGTTCAAGGATATTCTATAATGAGGATGATGATCCCAAGACTTACCAGGAGGCCATTGAAAGTTCAGAGGCCGGAAAATGGCGGGAAGTCATGAATTCTGAAATACAGTCCATGTACATCAACCAAGTTTGGAACTTGGTAGATTTACCCGATGGTATAGTACCTATCGGCTGCAAATGGATCTTTAAAAGAAAGATCGGTGCAGATGGACGTATTGAGACTTATAAGGCAAGATTAGTGGCAAAAGGCTATCGTCAAAGACAAGGTGTTGACTATGACGAAACCTTTTCACCCGTTGCTATGATTAAGTCCATCAGAATTCTTCTTGCCATTGCTGCCTACCATGATTATGAAATCTGGCAGATGGATGTGAAGACTGCCTTCCTCAATGGAAACCTTGAGGAGGAGGTGTATATGATACAACCAGAAGGATTCACATCCAAAGAATCTCCAGACATGGTATGCAAGTTGCAGAGGTCCATTTATGGACTGAAGCAAGCATCCCGAAGCTGGAACATAAGATTTGATGAGGCGATCAAATCTTATGGCTTCATTAAGAATGAAGATGAGCCCTGTGTATACAAGAAAAACAGTGGGAGCGCAATCACATTTCTGGTTCTTTACGTTGACGACATCCTACTTATTGGGAATGATGTAGGAATGATGTCATCCGTAAAGATATGGCTGTCAAAGAACTTCTCCATGAAGGATTTGGAAGAAGCATCTTACGTATTAGGAATACGGATCTATAGGGATAGATCAAAGAAGATGCTGGCTTTAACCCAATCCATGTACATAGAAACCATTGTCAAAAGGTTTGGCATGGAAAATTCCAAGAGAGGTCTCATACCGATGAGACATGGAATTTCACTCTCTAAAGGTCAGTCTCCCAAGACACCTGAAGAGAGGGCAATGATGGATAGAGTTCCCTATGCTTCTGCCATAGGTTCCATCATGTATGCCATGCTATGTACCAGACCTGATGTAGCATATGCTCTAAGTGTTACGAGCAGACATCAGGCAGATCCAGGTGATGAACACTGGAAGGCTGTGAAGTGCATCCTTAAGTACTTGAAGAGGACTAAGGATCTATTTCTAGTCTATGGAGGAGGAGACTTAAAGCTGCAAGGATATACTGACTCGAGTTTTCAGTCTGATCCTGACGACAGCAAGTCAACATCAGGTTTTATTTTCACACTCAACGGGGGAGCAGTGAGCTGGAAAAGTTCCAAGCAGGAAACCACTGCTGATTCGACAACGGAAGCCGAGTATATTGCTGCTGCTGAAACCGCCAAGGAAGCTGTATGGATGAAGAAATTCATCAGTGATCTTGGTGTGGTGGAAAGCATATCTGGTCCCGTCCCACTGCTGTGTGACAACAATGGGGCGATTGCTCAAGCGAAAGAGCCGAGGTCTCATCAGAAGTCGAAGCACATTCTGCGGCGCTTTCATCTGATCAGAGAGATTATAGCTCGAGGAGATGTCGTGGTGGAAAGAGTTCCCTCAGCCGACAACATAGCAGATCCACTTACAAAGCCTTTGTCTCAAAATGTTTTTGAGCGTCACTTAGAGAATATGGGTATTCTGTATAAAAGTGATTGGCTTTAGCCCAAGTGGGAGATTGTTAGTATTAGATGGTCTCAAAGCCAATCCGATACTGTGTACATATTCAGATTATTAATAAATGGCAATAATTCATTGTGTGTAATTAATTCGATCTGTGTTTATCGTATCACGATGAAGTCCATGAACATGTGCAATAGTCTTTGGATTATGATGAGATCATAATTACGGGACCGAAGACTTATAAACACATGTTCTTAATTGTTCCTAGTCATAGGATGTTTGAGATAGGACATCGAACATCCGGATAGACTAGTATAGGTTACTTCAGCTCATATGATGAGGGTGACTGATCCCATAAGTCACTTGTGTGGAGACACTATGCTGAACCTATAGGTGCTCATTGGTGAATGAGTTCACTGAACTGATCCGACTATGAATCGCTGGATGGTAATCACCTCACTGTTAACCAGCTCGATTCAATTGTCACGGTTGCGTGGATGATCCTTGGACCTGAGACTCCAAGGATACCTTGTTGGTAGGTTTCTGAGCTTTGACCTTGACGAACGAATCCCTAACCATGGGATATCAATAAGTCAAGTGATCGGGTTCAGGAAATTGCCCTCGAAGGTAATTGTGTGTTCAATACGGGATCATCCGCTCTCGGTTGTTTGAGAGAGAATGTTCCGGGAATGATGCGCTTAAAGTCCCTGGCCAGGGCGGACTCTGTAATCGATAAGGAGTTATCGGATTCAGATTAGCAGCATATGATTCAAGTGAATCGACCAAATAGGGTTTAACAGTAAACCATGCCCTAGGTCGATTCGGGAACATTGTACGGATGAAGGATTATATCCGCGCGCTAACCGATGACAGAAAGGTTCCAATAGAGGGTTGCGATAACCCCAGTTCCATCCAGGATCACGCGATGTTGCTTGGCATCCAACGTGATCGGCAGTCCGTCCGAATTTATTGTGGGACATTAAATTCGGCTGATTAATTGAATATAAGGATATTAATTAATTCAGTGGGTCAGTAAAGGGTTACTGGACTTAATGGGCTATTAACTGGACTGGTAATTGGGCCTAGAGGGTCACACGCAAATGGTTTTCAAGTCGATGGATAATCCGACAGGATTTCGGATAAGTCTGGGTTTTTGTGAAAAACCGCAAACTGACTTTTTATAAAAGAACGGATTCTACGTCCGGGGCCAGCAACCCTGACCTAGCCGTCATTCGTTCTTCCCACTTTCTCTCTCCTCTGGGCAGCCGCAGCGAGCGAGGAAGCGAGGACGATCCATCGCGAGGAGAACCGCGTGGATACCGCTAGAGGTCGGGCATCTGCGCGACTTGCGGCATCGCTCCGAAGGAACCGGAAAACGGACGCGGATTCGATTCCGCGCAAGGTAAATCGATCTACATCGGTTTTAGTTTTAACGACCGAAACGGGACAGATCCGATCCCGAACTTTTTTATTCCGCTGCGTTTTAGGATCGGATCCCGACACAGCGATCCCAACATGGGACTATGAAGAAATGATAAAAATGATAAAATGAGAGAGGAGAGGAGAGTAGGATTCCCTTTTTGATGTTGAAGAGAGTATTGCATGGGCACAAGATTGACGGCACATTCTTCCTTCCTAGAGCCTCTAAGACTCCATAGTTGTTTTCTTCCCACGAGCTCCAAAGAAGAGGTCTAATGCTAGAGTTTGAAATCACTCTTCTCTCTCTCTTTTGATGTAAAATGGTACCCTCACCCTAGTGAACCCTCTTGGGCCCATTCCCAACGTGAAGGAGAGCTTAAATAGGCAAAAGAGGTCGAGTTAAAACTCTAGGAAGCTCCCATTTCGTGGGCCAATGGATGAGGATAAGGAAGGTTGGATAGAGATCTCTTCAACAAAATCTAAGCCAAAACCAATCAAAAGTTGACACCTAAGTCCTAAATCACCTTCATCTTAATCCATTAAGATGAGAAAATGCGGAAGATATGGTCAAAAATCCGAGAGAAAGGCGTAAAAAAGATTTAGATAATCACAAAAAACCAGACCATCAGACAGCTAAAGAGGTGGTTGTCTGAAGTATAAGACGGCCAGCAACCTGGCCGTCTGACCATCAGACGGCCAGGCAAGTGGCCGTCTGAAAGATGGACAGACGGCTAGCTTCCTGGCCGTCTGAATGATCAAACGGCTAGCTGTCTAGCCGTCTGACCATCAGACGGCCACCAGTCTGGCCGTCTGATGGATCAAACGACCAGCACTCTGGCCACCTGATAGACTTGACAAAAGTAATAAAAATCTAAAAATGAATATTTTTAAAATCCAAATGCATAAAGTTTTGAAATCATGCACTTTTGTTTTTGAAAAATGAACATTTTGCGACAAAACTTTTTGACAAAAAGAAATTAAATTTCAAGGAATCCAAATGAACGGGAAACGACAAAAAAAATCAACACAAAGGCCCGTTAACACAATAAAGCTAAAATCGGTTTATGGAATGGGCTAAAAATAGGTGTCCACAATATAGTTCAACGCAAAATAATGGAGATAACTAAGATAGAAAACAACATCTAAGTTAGAACCTTGAACGCATGCTAAAATATTGCCTTTTATTTTTCATTCAGATCATCATGTCGTTGTCAAATCCCCTCCGTAGCATCTTGAATGCGAACAAATTGACTGGACCTAATTATCAAGACTTGTTGCATAATCTGATAGTCGAAAAGATTGTGTACATGTTAGACACGATTCAACCTGAGCCTCTCACTAGTACCGAGGAGGGTGATCAATTAAATTATGCAAAATGGTCGGAAGATTCTTCCCTTGTGCAGTGTTATATACTGGCCCCTATAGCTCTGGAGCTACAGAGGCAATTTGAAAAGACAGATTGTAGAGCTATACTTCTCCAACTACGCCAGCTCTTTGGTGAGCAGGGTAGGATAGAGAGGTATGACCTCTCCAAGAAACTTTTCAGGACTAGGATGTATGAGGGTGCTTCAGTATAAGCTCATGTACTGAAAATGATGGAGTGGATAGAGAGACTCAATGGATTAGGGTTCAAGCTGGATCTTGAACTTAGCATTGATCTCATTCTCCAGTCATTGCCTGAATCATTTTCTCCCTTCATCATGAACTTTAACATGAATAGAATTGAGGTTTCTCCACCAGAACTCCTAAACATGTTAAAGAGTGATGCAAGGACCATGTAAAAGGAAAAACCATCTTCTGTAATGATTGTTGGTTGGACCAACAAGAAAAAGAAGGCCACCCAGACACCTAATAATAAGAAGGGAAAGAAACCAACTAAAGGTAACCAGATCACCAAGGCAGGCAAGGGCAAGGGCATTAAGGATGAAAAAGACAGTAAATGCTTTCGGTGTGGACAGACAGGCCACTGGAAAAGGAATTGCAAGGCAATTCTAAATGAAGGTATTTTTGTCATTGACTTAAATTTGTCTCTTATGAGATCCACATCATGGGTATTAGATATTGGATGCGCATCTCATATCTGCAATTCTTTGCAAGTATTGACAAATAAAAGAAGACTTAACAAAAGAGATATCCAACTAAGGATGGGCGATGGAGCTATAGTTGCTGCTAAAGCCGTAGGGACTACTCGTCTTAGTTTACTTTCTGGGAAAATTCTGGACTTAACAGAGTGTTATTTTGTTCCAGAAATTATCAGAAACATTGTATCTATTTCCTGCTTAAACAATGTTGGTTACTCTTTGACGATAACTAGCACTGGGTGCTCTATTATCAATAATGGTTTGATTATAGCTAATGGTTATTTGTTCAATGGGTTATATATATTAGATACATGTAATGATGTAATGCAGGTTTCCAGTTATAAGATAGAAGAAGTGAAGTCTACATATCTTTGGCATTGCAGACTTGGTCATATAGGAGAGAAGAGGATTTCTCACCTATGTTCAAATGGATACTTGAATTCATTCGAATTCAAATCATTTGATACATGTGAGTCGTGTCTCATGGGGAAGATGACCAAAGCTCCTTTTAGTGGACATGATGAAAGGGCCACTAAGCTTTTGGAACTCATACATACGGATGTATGTAGACCCATGTCAATAGAAGCTAAAGGAGTATATCTCTATTTCATTTGTTTTATTGATGACTTCTCTAGGTATGTGTAACGACCCGTCACCCTATAATCGGAGATCCGATTACTAAATGGGTACCGAATCATTAATTTGGAGCCAAACCAGGATCTGGATAAGTCTGGAAAATAAATAATAAACTAAGCTAAACATTCACATTGCATTGAATTAAAAAAGAAGGGCAAGAATTAAAATTATTACAATGCGACTCGACACAGCAAATAATTACATACTCCAACTGAAAAGCATACATGCTAGAAAATAAAATAACAACTACATCGGGGCATACCCCGGAACAACGGCTCCTGGCGTGCAACCCAAAGCAATACTCTCCTCGCTATGTCTGCCTGGAACCTTCACCTGAAAACCGCAGGAGTGAGTCTCAACGAAAAGACTCAGTAGGGATCCTTCGATCCCCACCGCCCACTCACGCACTCACAAGTGCAGCAACACAAATATAGATAATTTAAGCAAGTAAAGCAGTAAACATAACTCCTAAATTTTGATATAAAACACATGCACAATTCTGAAACCATTCTACCACGGAGCCCACAACCAGCGTCTCGGCAAAACACGCCAACCACACGGCCGAACGCGAGAACTCCGACCCACTGAGACCAAACAGTAACCCCTCGGATAGCGCACTGGCTACTCCGGCCTAACAGGCTCCAGGTGGTTCTGCTTCCCCCAGCACGAGTGACACTCCGAATGTACCACTCTCACACCGGTACTAGCTATACCCCGGAGTACACCAAGTGACCCTCTCTCTAGGCGTCACCCCGCCACTCCCACACCGGCGCCGTGTCACTTCTACACCGACACAGGGTGCCTAAATGCTAACAACTGTCACTCTAGGCCCATGATCGCACAAAACACAATACGGTGTGATCCGATCACATAGAATCCATCGTCATCGAGTACATTTCTAAGCATGCAATTAACTAAACTATCTGACAATGTAAACACGTGCTAATTGCAGGGATTAATGGTGTTCTGGCTCCAATCGCGTCGCCCAAGGCCAACGTCATTCAAGCTTCCTAAACTGGTTCATGTGAAATCTAGCCTCGGGAAAAGGCCTAAAACGCGTCGTGCATACAAGTCGCCATTCAAAAAGGCGTCGCTGTCCCTGGACGTTCATCAGTCCAAAGACAGAGTCTGTTATTTGGGATAAATCGCGTCGCGGGTGGAAGCCGCCTTTCTAAAAGGCATCGCTGTCCCCCGACGCCATTTAACCCTCACAGACAGGTTATTCCTCCACCATCTCCCAATCCACGGGTGGGATTTCCTCCCCCAAATCGTGTAAAACACTAAGAAAAGTGGATAAGGAGGAGAAGAACCTAGATACCCCTTAAAACTCCCAATTTCTCATTTCATGCAATTAGTGTTTTCACCCTAAAAACCTCCTAAACATGCTTCAAAGCGGGAAAAACATAGTTTTTAAACACAATACAACGGAGATCGTCACCCTACTGGTTACTCGAACTACTCCTAGTTCCAAGCCGCCAACCCGCCTCGCTACACGCCACCGCCGGTACCGCCGTAGACGCCGTTACTCCACCGGGACGTCGGCCGCCGTCCAGAGAGAAAAACGCCGCGGAGGAGATGGTGGTGGTAGTGGTGAGAGTTAGGAGGTTGATGGAGTGGAGGGAGAGATGGAATGGAGGGAAGAAAGCAAGGAGAGGGGGAGGGGTCGCTGGAGATCGGAGGGAAGAGAGGAGAGAGAAGAGAAAGGAGAGAATGAGGGAAAACGCGTCGTGCCAGCCCGACGTCATTCAGATGACAAGACCGGGCCGTACACTGACAAACCATGGTCGTATTCTAAATGGCGTCGTCCAACCAAAACGCTATTCAGACGATATGACCGGGGCCGTACTCTCGCGCCCCAAGGCCAGCCCACGTGGCACAGCCTAAAACACGTACACATTGTTGGACACCGTTTAAGACACTAAGTCTCAGCCCCATCGGGGCCTAAATGAAGGGATCCGACACCGAAACTGACCCGATAACCGGATCCGAAACCTCAATCCATACAGTATGGTTGTGTGTATTTAATGAGATATAAATCACAAGATTTTGAGAAGTTTAAGGAATATAAGAATGAAGTAGAGAAGCAGACTGGTAAAAGTAATAAAACTCTTTGATCAGATCGATGAGGTGAATACTTAAGTCTTGAATTTACTTCTTACCTGAAGGACAATAGAATAATTTCTCAGTGGACCCCACCATATACGTCACAGTATAATGGTGCATCTGAAAAGAGAAATAGGACTGTAGACACGCTAATTTTTACATCATATTGAGTAAATTTCATATCACAATGATAATGCTCCAAAATGGTCTGATGTTTAACCATTAATTAATTTTTACTGATTTCTCTTAAATTTGTTGAATCACGTTGCGCATACACGATGCCATTTAGATTCTTAGCAGAAATCAATTCGGAATTAAACTTTGTAAATTTAAGAGGATTTAATTGAATAGCGTCGCCTATACACGACACTATTTAAGTCCTAATCCGCCTAGGTTTACTATTTCTAATTCTGGTTGATTTCCTAATTATCCAAAGCACGTCGCGTATATACGATGCCTTTTATGTTTCCTAATTGTTTTCGGTTTCTCTTTCCGGATTTATTTCTATTTTGGCCATATTAATTGACTAAACGGCGTCCCCCTTGAACGACGCGTTTTAAGAGTTTCCTGATAAGTAAGATTTGGCCGAGATAATCTAGTTCCAGAGGTTGGAAGGGTTTCCAATTCCCTTTATGGTCGTCCAGAGTAAGTCTGAGCTATAGGAGAGTCCCTTTGAAGGCCAAATACCCTAAAGTCACTTCTTATAAATACATATGGACATTGACCTTTGAAAAAGGTTGGGAGTTTTAAGGTTGGTGGTTAGAAAAATGGTTGGCAATTGGTAAATTTGGAGCTCTCTACAGGTTTTGAAGGTCCTTAAGAGTCCTCGTTTCTTCATCATTTTCCTCCATTGAAGCTCAAGAAGACCAAGGCTTCCAAGGGGCCAAACCAACCATCTTTTTCTCTAGTTTCTTTTTAGTTTCTTTTCTACATAATTTTCATTGCATCAATTCGTCACACACTCACTTCATAATTTCCAAACCTACGCCTCCTTTAGGGGTTTAAAAGAATACAAAAAGTGAGTTATTTTACTTTAGTTACATGTTTAGATTCTTAATTAGAATAGATACTATGTTATTTTAGTTCTAATCATAACTTTCTTGTTTATTTGATCTTTTTTGCGAGGTAGAAAAGAAGAACAAGAGTAAAGAAAGAGAAGGCTCTTTTCTTTCGGCCGGCCGAAAGAGAGGAACAAAAGAACCCTATATTCTCCTGATTTGCAAGGTCAGTAAGCGATCAATTTTTTTTTGAAACCCTCAGTTTCTGGCTATCACGATTCTTTTCATATTATTAATCATAGTGAATACATGATAACATGATGAACACACACTCTTTTTGAGCACTACAGCTTTTTAGCAATCACGGTGGGACTTGTCTTGTCGTTTCTCTTTTTTTTACTGTTGTCAATTCCATTGGGCACCCTCGGTGCACCGCTTGTATCCCTGGGACACGTTTGATGGTTTGTTGGTCGGTTATTTGATTTTTATCCCCACGTGCACCTCGTGCACACCCCCTTGTGTCAAAATTTTGCCCTCCCTTAATTGCCTTGAGAAGCGGTGTTAGAAAGTGTTTTTTGTTCAAATTGATATCCATGATGTTGCATGATTAGTCTATATGTTCAAAATTGTCATCGCATGAATAGTTGATCTCTCAGTCATCTTGTTATTTGGAGAAGGGATTGCCTCTGATTTTGCTGTCGGATTGTTGTTTAAGGGAACTAAAGCGTGTCTTCCCAGAGCGACACATTTATCTAAGCGCGTCGCCCTACTAAGACGCGATTTAGTACCCCCTTTATCTTCCCTGCTGCCCGAGCTGCTGTGAACAGGAGGGATTACTGTTTTGAATAGCGTCGGTGAACAGCGACTCGATTCAAGCTCTCATCCCTATTGCTCATTATCACTCGGATCATTGATCTTCTTGCTACCTATATTTATTTATTCTACATTAGAGGCCATCCAGGCCACAGGTCATTTGCATCGGGGCTCACCCCCCTCCTCTAGGAACACCTCTCTTGGCATCCTCACCTCTCTCTGACTGGGTCGGTCCCTCGATCAGACTAGAGTGGTTGGTGTTAAGACCTCCGTAAGTCCTCAAAAGCAAAGAATTCCTCTTTGTTCATTGGGCCGGTTGTACCATTTGAAATCCCGGGTAGTTGATCATATCGTGGTGAGTGAAGCCTTAGAGCATAATGGTGGAAATTGAATTGAAACTAGGATCTTACCCATTGAGAGAATTTGAGTTCAAAAATTCAATTAACCCAACAAGTAACTCTCAAAACGGCGCAAGCATACACTTGGTTGTTAATCTATATAAACTTGTTTGAAATAATTGTCACCTCAATACAATGATGCTACATTCAGGTAGAACTGTCGGCATGGTTGCCTTTGAACAAGAAGATCTGGTCGAGTACGAGGGAGATGCTTATGCCCCTCAAGTTCATGGTACATCTTATTTCGAGGATGAAAGGGACGCCTATATTTCTGACTATCCTGATCAATTCCAAACTGCTTACGAGGGAGATGCTCATGCCCCTCAGTTTCATGATAATTCGATCTATGGTCAATATCATCTGCATTTGGGAGATCATTCACGTGTTCACGTCATCTCCAATCCTACCTTTGAAAGGGCCCAAGACCAAGCTGGGCCTTCTGCCAATCATCCTTCTGATCTCACTAACCTCATGGGAGCTTTGTCTAATCATGTGGATCCTTGTCAATTTGACGTCATCTAATCCATTCTAAAAGGGAAAGCTCCTCTGCATCCTTCCGAGCCAATCCCTATAGTTCACCCTTCTGCTTATCAAGTTCCTACCCAGGCCATGGAGGGTCTTCATGTTTCCACTCCACGGCACAGAAGTCCTCAACAGTCTGGTTCATGACATCATGTTAGGCCGCAAACCCCCATCTATTAGAATGCCTTCGGGACGGTGGGAACGCCGCCAGTTCACAACCTCACTGTCCTCGCATCCTTGCTTATTCGCGGAGACAGTCTTTTCAACAACCACCACCTCCACCAGTAGATTCTACCACTCAACTCCTTAACAAGTTGTCATAGATGGACGAGCGGTTCAAGAATCTTGAAAAGAATATCGACAACAAGGCCTCTCCCGAATTCTCTGTCCCTGATTTGCCAGTATTCCATCTTTGGCCTTCTGAAATGCCAGTCTACAAAAAGTACAACGGCACAGGCAATCCTTTCCTTTACATCAAAGAATTCATGCATGAATCATCATTTTGGCAACATGATAAACAAGCACTGGCTTTCCTCTTCAGAAGATCATTGGAGGGATCAACATTGGAGTGGTTCTTCTCTTTAGACCCGAGTGAGGTAGAGAACTTCGACATGGTGTCAAAGAGGTTCCTACAAAGATACAAAGACAGGGTGACACCTACCTTGTCCATCACTGACTTATTCAATGAGAAGATGAAGCCGGATGAAGACTTCATAGTGTTCGCCAATAGGCGGCGAGGGATGGCCGAAAAGATAAGAGATCATTTGTTCGAACAAGAATTGGTAAAGATGATGGTTTCCAACGCCACTCCACAGTACAAGTTGGTGTTGACACTGAATAACTTGACTACCATGGCATATCTATATGAGAGAGCGTGTTATGCCCAGAATGCGTTCAAAGACTCCACCTTTGCTAGTGTCTTTGATCCTCATCAACCCAATAGACCTCCACCTCGGAAGCCTATTATCCCCAATTCTTTTTCTATGGGTCCAATTAGTGAGGGTACACTGTCTCATGAACTGGTCAATATAATGAACAATAGTCAACCCCAGTTTATGAGGAATCAGTAGCAATATCAGTCATCTAGTCCTCAACACCGGCAGGGTTACAAGCCTCCTACTCAGCTGCTTCAATCGGCACTGCAACATTCCCACTAGCAAGTATATAATCCACCTCAGCAGCAGTCGAATTACACTCATGTTCCTCCTCCTAATGACTATACACAGTAGAGGAAACCTCCTGGTCCTAGAAGGTCGATATACCCCCAACAGAATCCCTCACAGATATATTCAACGCCCTCATGGTGGTCAATGCTTTAGTACCGCCAAAGGAAAGGGCCATTTGGCCATCAAATGTTGACATGTCCCGTTACTGTGTGTTCCATCGTCAACCGGGACACACAGTAGATGCGTGCTTTCACTTTCGGGATTACATTCATGATCTCAATGATCAAGGAGGGATTGATTGGGAAGAAATGAAAAAGTACGTAGCCGCCTTGAAGGCGAAAAGACCACAGCAACAACAACAACAGCCACAGCCACCACAACAGCAACAGCCAGTCCAAAGGGCCCCAGTACAACAAGCCGCACCATAAAATATGGGCATAGTCCAGAACCCGTTGTCGGAACATCAAAACCAAATTTCCCCCATCCTAACAAATAGCTCGTCTTAGGCTAATAGAGGGCAACGATGGAAAGTAGAGGATTTGTCTTCTATCTATTCAGCAAGTCATATGTCAAACACTGTCGAGCAACTGTCGCGCCTCATTTTCCGCATAACCAAACCACAATCTATCACCATTAAACTCATTCCACCCTCCGCCACCACATCCTCAAAAAGAAACCCTCCGCAAACCAACTGTATGCCCCTCATGCCATCCAAACCACTACTCCGTATGTCATTCCCTACATCGCCTACAACAACCACTCAACCCGATACCTTACAACCCTCCAAACTGCTCATCCGCACAATACCCCCACCAAATAATCCACCACCGTCACATGCTCATACACACCCCCAACCTTCCAAACCACTCATCCGAGTTCCCTTACCTCCACCAACATCCCCTTACCAAGCCATTATACCTTCTAAGCCACTCCTTAACACGGCAGTGCTCAAGATAACGCCTGGAGCTTCCACTATTGAAGAACATATGCTCCGAAGCGACCGAATATTCAACAAAGTGTTCCCCCAATCCACAGTGCGAGATGGACTGTCACAACCGATAGAAGAAGTCCACAATGAAGAAAGTATACCCAATACCCATTATGACTTGTTGAAACAACTGGATAGAATACCGGAACGTATTTTCATATTAGAACTGATCAAGAGATCCAAAGTCCATCAAGAAGCCCTAATGGAATACCTACAACGGGTAATGGTCAGCGAAGATGTGCCCGTGGAAAAGATCACCACATTGCTAATACCCCAGGGGGATCAGCCCTCTACATCCTTCCATACTTCGGAACTAGCTCCACTAGCAGCAAGGAGCATGGCATTAAGTATAACTGTCAACATATGTAAAAAGGTTGTGGATACCCGGTTAGTAGACATCGGGGCATCTATCAATGTGTTGCCACCAAGAACTCTGGAGTTCTGTGGGGTCCCGAAAGAAAAATAGCTGCATTTTCCCATTTCTATTACAGCCTATGATAACTCTACCCGTTTCCCTCTGGGTATGGTCTATTTGAAGGTAGAGTTAGGCCCCGCTTGCCATACTGAAGTCGAATTTCATATTCTCGAGATCGACCCTTCACTGAAAGGCATACTCGGTTGTCCTTATATCAAGTCACTTGAGGCGATTCCATCAACAAACCACCAATACCTCAAGTTCCCCCACAAAGGATGTATCATCAAAGTTACTAGTATGCCTATCCTTGCTGCAACTCACTCGCTGAATATAAGTCCCAACCCTGCTCCTCAGAGGCCAGTCATTTCCTTATGCCAAACATATACCCTTTCGGCAGATCCTCTTGAGCATACTATACTTACATCTTACCTGATCAATGCCGTAAAGCAGAAGAAGTTCATGAATACCCCAGGCTGGAACATCATGCGGAAAGTGGGATACCAACCTGGAAAGGGTATGGATACCCGGCTGCAAGGAAGAATTAAACCAGTGACAGATAAGAGAAGGGTATCAGGCAGCGGCCTAGGCTACAAGCCGGAGAAAGTAAGGCATGACATTGTGGAACAACAAGAAGGTGAAAATGGTCAGAAAACATGGAAAACCCTGGTTACACCCTGCAAAGAAAATCGGGACCCTTTGACTTGGACCTTGTCCACTCATTTTGTTAAAGGGCCTATTATTCAACATGACCACAATAATACAATAGTGATCACCTATCATTTTGACCTACACGATGTATATGGGAAGGATTTGGCCATATATTGCTCACAACTGCTGACATACCAATCCTTAAAGGCTTTACGGCCGATGAAAAAGAGGAAGACTTAAGATCCAGAATGTGAATGGTACCGCTGGTTCGACATATGGAACTTGTATATTACACTGAACAGGCTATTCTTGAACCCATCAGAACCAAAGTGACCACCACTGATAGATGAACTAATTGAAAGGCCCGGGGCCATCTTTGACAAAAGGATTTTGCTGACAGAAGAAACAGACGAAGGGGAACCAGATGACCCCTATGAAGCTGGTTATACCACCGATCTTCTATGGAGGGGTACCTATCCCTCTCATGTTTTCACACTCCATACTTTGTTCCGCACTCTGCTCCTAACCCCGACTTGGTCATAGGTCATTACTGAAGATATTCCATGGGCTCTGCCCATCACTATTACTATATCCCCTCAGGATCTCATCCCTCAGATTCCTCTCGATCTGGAGAGGATCTACGATCTGATTTGGGACATACTATTGTATGATCCCCCCAATCCCTGGGCACTAGTGCTACTACCTCCATCATTTCCTTCTCTCCCTATTTACATCCATTCTTGCTATATGTTAAACTCAAATAATTCACAAAAAAAACGCCGATTTGGCAACTTCTTCCTCCCAAATCCTCATCGAGGAGACCTCCTACTTGTTCGACTGCACCCCATCGCGTGGGTCATTCGGGAAAGATTCTCTACTAGATCTGCTTTGCCCCTCCCCTCGAGAGGATTCACCTGTATTCTCTCCTGTACCCCTCGATTTTTATCCTTCTTCGTCCTCATTAGGGCAGGATAGGGAGTCTAGTGAAGTTAGGGAGTCTAGTTCTAGTCATGTTAGGAAGTTTAGGAAGTCTAAGGGGAGACGAGTTCCAGATAGATACTTCCAGGAATTAGCTTTAAGATGCCTTTCTCGCTCTTAGATCTCTCAGCTATTAGAAAATCCAATACAGATGCCAAAAAAATATAGAGTTGATGAGATAGTCGATGATGGGTACGGGGTATATAAGTTGTTACATTAGAAAGACTCCATTAATGAAGAATGAGAAGATGACGAGGACGCAGCTGAGGCGTATGCCAGTGGAGTGAAGAGATTTGATAAACCCTCAGCTGCTGTAGAAGAGCCCACCAAAGAAATTAATCTAGGGACTGAAGATGAACCTAAGGTCATCCTCGTCAGTAAGAATCTGTCTGAAGTAGATGAAGAGGCAGTGGTCCTAGTTCTCAAGGATTATAAGGATACCTTCGCCTGGAGTTATGAGGATATGCCGGAATTAGACTCATCATTAGTGGAACACAGATTGACCTTGAAAGATGGAGTTAGCCCGGTTAAACAAAAGTTAAGGAGATTTCACCCTCAAATGGCTTTGAAAATGAAAGAAGAGGTCGATAAGTTGCATAAAGACAAATTCATTAGAATTGTCCTCTATCCACAATGGGTGGTTAATATAGTCCCGATTATGAAAAAGGATGGGAAAGTCTGGATCTGTATTGACTTCCGAGATTTGGACCGGGTATGTCCTAAAGACGATTTCCCACTGCCTCATATAGATGTACTCATTGACAACACTGCTGGCTATGAAATTCTATCATTCATGGATGGATTCTCAGGGTATAATCAGATTAAGTTGGCAGAAGAGGATCAAGAGAAAACATCATTCACCATGCCTTGGGGAACTTATTGCTATGTCGTTATGCCATTTGGATTGAAAAATGCTGGAGCCACTTATCAGAGAGCCATGATGGCGATATTCTATGACATGATGCACATTAACTTAGAGGTATATGTGGATGATTTGCTGGTGAAATCCAAGACTAAGGCTGAGCATGCTTGTAACGACCCACCACCCTATAATCGGGGATCCGATTACTAAATGGGTGCCGAATCATTAAATTTGGAGCCAAACCAGGATCATGATAAGTCTGGGAAATAAATAATAAATTAAGCTAAACATTCATATCGCATTGAAATAAAAAGGAAGTGCAAGAATTAAAATTATTACAATACGACTCGACACAGCAATAATTACATACTCCAACTGAAAAGAAATAATTTAGCGTACAGGCCAGAAAATAAAATAACAATTACATCGGGGCATACCCCGGAACAACGGCTGCTAGCGCGCAACCCAAGACAACACTCTCCTCGCTACGCCTGCTTGGAATCCTCACTTGAAAACCGCAGGAGTGAGTCTCATCGAAAAGACTCAGTAGGGATCCTTCGATCCCCACCGCCCACTCACGCACCTACAAGTGCAGCAACACAAGTAGAGATAATTTAAGCAAGTAAAGCAGTAAACACAATTCCTAAATTTCGATATAAAACACATGCAATCGAAATATAACATGCACAATTCTGAAATCATTTTAGCACGGAACCCACAACCAACGTCTCTGCAAAACATGCCAACCACAAGGCCGAACGCAGGAAACACCGACCCGCTGAGACCAAACAGTAACCCCTCGGATAGCACGCTAGCTACTCCAGCCCAACTGGCTCTAGGTGATTTCTACTTCCCCCAGCACGAGTGACACTCCAAAGGTACCACTCCCACACCAGTACTAGCTAACCCCAGCGTACACGAGGTGACCCTCTCTCTAGGCGTCACCCCACCACTCCCACACCAGCGTTGTGTCCCTCCCACACCGACACAGGGTGCCTAAGCACTACAACTGTCACTCTAGGTCCACGGTCGCACGAAACACAACACAGTGCGATCCGATTACGTAAAAATCCTCATCCTCGAGTACGGTTTCGAGTATGCATTTAACCAGACTATCTAACGATGTAAATACATGTTAATAGCATGAATTAATGTGATTCTGTCTTGAATCGCGTCGCCTATGGCCGACGTTATTCAAGCCTCTTAAACTGGTTCATATAAAATGGGCCTCAGAAATGGTGTTAAAACGCGTCGTCATACGTAACCGCCTTTTGAAAGACGTCGATGTCCCTAGTCGCCTGATAACGATAGAAACAGAGACAAGCTTCGAGGTGATTTCACTTAAAACGCGTTGTGCATGCAAGTCGCCGTTCAAAAAGACGTCGCTGTCCCTGGACGCTCATCAGTCCAGAGACAGAGTCTGTCACTTGGGCTAAATCGCGTCTCGGGTGAAAGCCGCCTTTCTAAAAGGCGTCGCTGTCCCCTGACGCCATTTATCCCTTACAGACAGGTTCTTCCTCCGCTATCTCCCAATCCACGGGGTGAGATTTCCTCCCACAAATCGTGTAAAAACACTAAAAAAAGTGGAGAAAGAGGAGAAGAACCTAAATACCGATTAAAACCCCCGATTTCTCATTTCATGCAATTAGTGTTTTCACCCCAAAAACCCCCTAAACATGCTTCAAAGCAGGAAAAACATGGTTTTAAACACAATACAACGGGGATCGTCACCCTACCGGTTACTCGAACTCCTCCTAGCTCCAAGCCGCCAACCCGTTTCGCCCCACACCACCGCCGGTACCGTCGTGGACGCCATTACTCCATCGAGACATCGGCCGCCGTCCGGAGAGAAATGCACCGCGGAGGAAGTGGTGGTGGTAGTGGAGGAAGTTGGGAGGTTAATGGAGTGGAGGGAGAGGAGGGTGAGGAGGAATGGGGAAAGGAAAGGAAGGGAAGGGGGAGAGGGCGCTGGAGAGTCGGAGGTAAGAGAAGAGAGAGAAGAGAAAGGAGAGAATGAGGGAAAGGAGGGAGGGTTCGCGAGGTTAAACAGAAGCTGGGTAAGACGCGTCGTGCAAGCCCGACGTCATTCATACAACAAGACTGGGCCATACACTGACAAACCAGGGTCGTACTCTAAATGTCGTCGTCCATCCAAGACGCCATTCAGACGATAATACCGGGGCCATACTCTCGCGCCCCAAGGACAGCCCATGTGGCGCCCACGTGGCACAGCCTAAAACACGTCCACATTGCTGGACGCCGTTTGAACCGCGTCTAAGTCTCAGCCCCACCATGGCCCAAACTAAGGGATCCGACCCTGAAACTGACCCAATAACTGGATCTGAAACCTCAATCCTTACAATGTTGAAGTTCTGGCAAAGGTTCTGGAGAGGTCAAGAGAATATCAATTAAAGATGAATCCTAAGAAGTGTGTATTCAGAGTATCATCAGGAAAACTATTGGGATTTATTGTCAGTAAGCGGGGCATTGAGATCGATCCCAACAAGGCAAAGGCTATCAAAGAAATGCCACCTCCCAAGAATTTGAAGGAATTAAGAGGATTAATCGGGAGGTTACAATTTATTCGTCGCTTTGTCTTCCAACACTCACAAAGGTGTAAGCCGTTCTACGAGCTTACTAAGCCGGGAGTCAAATTCGATTGAGATGATAAGTGTTAGGAGGCATTTGATGGATTGAAGAATTATTTAGCAAGTCCTCCTGTTTTGAGACCACCATCTCCGAACAAACCTTTGATTCTATACAATTCTGTCTTGGATGATGCAGTAGGGGTTGTCCTAGCACAAGAGGATGAAGAAGGAAAGGAAAGGGCAGCCTATTATCTCTCAAAACTTCTCAACTCCGCAGAGCAAAGGTACATAGCGATGGAGAAAACATGTGCAACATTGATCTAGGTGGTCCAGAAGTTGAAGCATTATTTCTTGACCCATGAAGTTCATCTCATTGCTAGAATGAATCACATTAAGTTCCTTTTTGAGAAATCAATCCTCACTGATAGGTTGGCACAATGGCAGAGCTTTCTTTCCCAATTTGATATCGCTTACATTCAGCAAAAAGCAATCAAAGGCTATGCCATAGCAGAACATCTTGCTCATCACCCTCTTCCTCGATTTGATCCAGTCCGATCAGAGTTTCTGGATGAGGAACTGATGTCCATAAACATAATCAATGATGATATATGGACTCTGCATTTTGACGGAGCTCTGAACTCTCATGGTAAGGGTATCGACATTGTTCTCCTATCACCTGAAGGCGTCACCACTCCACAAGGTTGACTTCTATGTCACTAACAACATAGCTAAATATGAGACTCTCCTTCCTGGCCTCGAGGTCGCTCATCTCCATGGTGCCACCAAACTAAGAATTGTGGGTGATAGTCAGCTAATTCTTCGCCAAGTGCTTACTAAATATCGTACTCTTGATCCTAAACTCAAGTCCTATCAAGAACTCACTTCAGCTTATGCCAAGTTTTTCACCAAATTGGTCTTTGTCCATGTTCCTCGGAATTAGAACATTCTAGCTGACGCTTTGGCTTCTCTCGCGTCTTCTCTAAATTTCCCGATCAACAGGCAATCTGAGTCGATCACTGTCCACAGGCGTCTTTCCCCTGCCGTGAAAGACCCTTCTTTCCTTAGGGTTAAAGAGAAGTTGCTGAAGAAGGTTAGAGATGGGGATATTGTGGAAAAGAGAGAAATCATATTGTTAGATTGGCAAGAAGAAGTGGAAGATGAGGATAAACCATGGTATTACGAAATTGCCAAGTACTGTGAAGATCAGTCATACCCCGAAGAAGCCACTACTGAGGAGAAGAGAGCTATCAAGAGAGTTGCTCAGAGATACACCTTAGTTGGAGGAACTTTATACAAACGTGGATTTGATGGTGTTCTCTTGAGATGTTTGGATGAAGATGAGCTTTGAAAGATCATGGAAGGGGCTCATGCAGGAGTTTGTGGTGGTCATGTTAATAGACAGATGCTATCAAAGAAAATCCTTAGACAAGGATACTACTGGCCAACCATGGAAGAAGATTGCGTAGCGTATGTTCGTAGGTGTGCTAAGTGTCAGCTTCACGCCGATAAGATCCATTCCCCCGCATCTTCACTCCACCCTGTTTCATCCCCATGACCTTTCTCTATGTGGGCATTCGACATCATTGGTCCCCTTGGTAATCCTGATTATGCCACCAAGCAAAAATCTTTCATCCTCACGACAATAGAATATTTCACCAAGTGGGCTGAAGCCGAAGCATACACGGAGATCAAAGCATCAAATGTTTGCAAGTTCATCATGAGGAACATCATCACCATATTTGGAATTCCAAGTACCATCATCACCGACAATGGACCGCAGTTCATATCACAAGAGTTGAAGGACCTCTACAGCAGGTATAAAATTGCATTACATCATTCATCTCCTTATTATTCGCACGATAATGGCTAAGCAGAGGCAACCAATAAGACTCTAATAAAAATTATCACGGAAACGTGTAAGTCTAATAAGTTCTCCAACTAGCCAGAAAAATTAATTGAGACTCTATGGGCATACCAAAGTTCAATCCGCACTCCCACTGGGCAAACTCCTTATTCCCTAACATTTAAAATGGAGGTAGTAGTTCCATACGAAGTCCTCATCCCATCATTAAGAGTACAATTGAGCAAAAAAATTTCCATTGACGAGCATCGCTCTGTGCTCCTCACTCAGTTAGAACTCTTAGATGAGAAAAGATGATCAGCCGCTAATCATGCAAAAGTATATCAGAATAGATTAACACGTTTTTACCAAAAGAGAGTTATTGAATGAAAGTTTAAAGTTGGTGAGATGGTTGTGAAAAGAATTTTTGTAAAACCTGGTGGTCCACGTTCTAAACTCCAACCCAACTTGGAAGGACCGTATGTTATATCGCATGCTTTCCCTGGTAACGCTTATCGCTTAGTCAATGCAGAAGGATAAGAGTTAACTTATCCTTGGAATTGTCTGTATCTTAAGAAGTACTACCCTTACCATAATCGATCAGTATGGTGCAAGGATCAGTGGAGTTGAAAAATTCGAAAACTCAAATTCCCTTATTAATCTTTGGTAATCTAATTCAAACGTATTATTGCACACAAACACATTTGATTCGTGAAAAACAAGAGATGTGAAGCCCGAGGAACACTGAAAGCTTGACTAATAGTGGAAAAGTACAACTCATTCTTTTTCAAAACAAAACTTATGTGTTACTCTCAGCCCGCGACGATGGAATGAGACTTAGAACAGACTACGGAAAATACCCGCCATCCTAGTAGGAGGCCGTCACAAAAAAAAGGGGGGGAGATCCTCCCCGTAAAGGCAAAAGAAAAAGCAAAGGCAAAAGCCGAATCGAATCAAAAGGCCGCTCAATATTGCAAATGTTACCATAAAGGCCACAAAATCAAATGAAAGGGAGCGCAAGATCGTTAAATACCCCGCAAAAATAAAATGACCGAATCCCAACGGATAATAGGGTAAAGAAAGGACATCTTTCTAAGTCTCCGAAACCTTCTCGCGGGCTTTCTATACCAATTCTTCCCTTCATTCTAAAAGAGGCGTGTTCCAAGCTTGAGGAATGGCCGAGGTTGACTAAGGGTCGGATCATCGAATGAGATCACAATTACAAACATAATTCAAACACAATAAGTCTAGATTAGGTCATTAGAGAATAATATGGGAATTAAGTTGACAAATAAATACGCTCTTTTGATCCAAATTCCATGTTGATCCTTAGTTTATTCAGTTAATGTCATATTTCAAAACCCAAAAAAAAAATGTCATATTTCAAAACCCAAAAAAAATTAAATATTTCAAAACCCAAAAAATTGAATATTCCAAAACCAAAAAAATTGAATATTTCAAAACCCAAAAAATTGAATATTCCAAAACCAAAAAAATTGAATATTTCAAAACCCAAAAAATTTGAATATAAACCTCAAAAAAATTGGATATGGCAAAACCTCAAAAAATTGGGTCTTTCTAAACATGCAATTGCGAAACAAAAATATTTCAATTAGCATTTGTTTGTCGCATCATATGTGTGTTGCACCCTTTTACTTTCAGTGAGCATTTGCGTGCTTACATGTTGCATTTTACTTCCCTTATCCTTATTTACCTTTGTTAAATAAAAGCTTCGCCCCCTTGACCCTTCTACCAAGGAAAGGATCAAGTAACTAGTTACTTAACTGGGCAAAAGGCTAAGCCTGAATAGATATTTAATTTGTTCGTTTAAGCCATGTGCAGGAACGAAAAGGAAAGGCAGTGGGAAATAGTACCAAGATGACTCAAAGTGTGAAGAAAGCCCTTTCATATATCACAAGAGTTCATACACAAGTGAAAGCCCATCCACAGGACTCCAAATGAGAAAGTACATAATGACAACCCTTATAGTTGGCTCTCCCCTGCACCCTCGTCCAGCTGGCTCTACGCCTCGTCCTGGACGTCTGGTCCCCGAGCTGGCGGCGGTGGTGGTCCCATGACGCTTGGCCTTGCCTGGCCAGAGGATACTGCGATGCTGGTGGTGAAGGCACTCACCTGCCCTCGCTCCAGGGCCCGCTAGCACGTACGCTGGTAGCGAGCCTCGATGCTCTGGCGCTTGTGATCCACCATTGACAGCCTTCCCTGGAGACTCTCCAACCGGGACCGGTCGCGACCCCTCTCCTTCGTCAAGATCTTCAGTCGAACCTGGAGACGTGCAAGCTTACGAGGAAGATCGCCCGTGGAGAGTCTGGCCAGCTGCTCCTCTAGCTCAGCTGTTGGATTTTCTCGGTTTCTCCGGATCGCTCACGCAGCGGAAAAACAAAATTTTACAGCGATCCGTTTCCCGTTTCGAAGAACTAAAATACGATAATCGGATTATCGAAGTTCTCACCGTGTGCGGATTCGAATCCGCAGCCGTTCGGTTCCGTCGGTGTGACACCGCAAGCCGCGCAAGCGCCCGGCCTCTAGCGAAGTCCACGCGATCCTCCCCGCGACGGATATCCTCGAGTTCGTCGTTCTTCGCAGCCCGCGAAGCCTCCGTTGGTCGCCGCAATGATCGCCGCAGTACGCGGAAGATTTCCCGTCGAACGGGATTCGGAGAAGCGGTGGGGCAGATCTGGATCTGCCTGGACTCCAGAGGAAGACAGAAACTGAGGAGGGGCGGCTAGGGTTAGCAGCAGCTTGGCCTGCTCAGCCCGTTCGCTATGTTTTATACTAACCCCGCGGTTTTTCATAAAAACCCCCGGTTTGTATAAAACCCACTTATTTATCCATCGCCTTGAGAATCATTTGCGTGTGACCCTCTAGGCCCAAGTACCAGTCCAGTTAATGGCCCAGTAAGCCCAGTGACTCCTCACTGGCTTTATTAATTAATTAATAACCCTTTATTAATCAATTAATCAATCGAATTGATGTCGCACATCGAATTCGACCGGGCCTCCGATCACGTTGGGTGCCAAGCAACACCGCGTGAACCCGGAAGGTATTTGGGGTTAAGTAACCCACTCTTGGAACCTTTCCGTCGACAGTTACCGCGTGGATATAATCCTTCATTCGTACAATGCTCTCGAGTCAACTCAGGGCATGGCGAGCTGTCAAACCCTAGCCGGTCGACTCACTTGGATTGGATGCCGCTGATGAATATCGGAAAACTCCTTTTCCGATATTATCGTCCGCCCTGGCCAGGGACTTCCGCGCATTCTTCATAGAGCATTCTCTCTCTAAGTACCGAGAGCGAATGATTCCTTATTGACACACAATTCCCTTCGACGGTATTCCGCTGTACCCAATCCTTGGCGTATTAGAATCCCGTGGCTAGAGATTCGTAGACCAAGGTCAAAGTACAGAAGTCCACCGCCAAGGTGTCCTTGGTGTCTCAGGTCCGAGGACCATCCACGCAACTGCGACAATAGAATCAAGCTGGTTGACAGTGAGGTACAATACCATCCAGCGATTCAGTCAGATCAGTTCAGTGAACTCATTCTCCAATGAGCACCTATAGATTCGCCTTAGTGTCTCCACACAAGTGACTTATGAGACCAGTCACCCTCATCATATGAGCAGGAGTAATCTGTACTAGTCTAACCGGATATCCGATGTCCTTCTCGGATATCCTCCGACTATGAACGATTAAGAATATGTGTGTTTAAGTGATCAGTCTCATTAGTATGATCTCATCATAATCTGATCACCATAGCACATATTCACGGACTTCATTATGAAACGATAATTAACGCGATTTACACATAATGAATGTTATGCCATTTATTAATAATGAACGAGATTTACATTGTTAGATTGGCTTGTAGGCCAGCTAAACTAACAATCTCCCACTTGGACTAAAGCCTATCACCTTTATACAATAAGCACATAGACTCTAGGTGACGCTCAAACACAATTTGAGCCAACGGCTTTGTCAGTGGATCTGCTACATTGTCGACGGATGGAACTCTTTCCACTACTACATCTCCTCTTGATATGATCTCTCTGATAAGGTGAAAGCGCCTCAGAATATGCTTCGATTTCTGATGAGACCGTGGCTCTTTCGCTTGCGCAATCGCTCCATTGTTGTCGCACAACAGTGGAACAGGCTCAGAGATGCTGGGAACTACGCCGAGGTCGGTGATGAATTTCTTCAACCACACTGCTTCCTTGGCGGCTTCAGCTGCAGCGATGTACTCAGCTTCAGTTGTCGAATCTGCAGTGGTTACTTGCTTGGAACTCTTCCAGCACACTGCCCCTCCGTTCAATGTAAACACGAATCCAGATGTTGACTTGCTATCATCTGGATCCGACTGGAAACTCGAGTCAATAAAGCCTCGCAGTTTCAAGTCACCTCCTCCATAGACAAGAAACATATCCTTAGTTCTTCTCAAGTACTTAAGGATGCATTTCACTGCCTTCCAGTGCTCTTCGCCTGGATCAGCCTGAAATCTGCTCGTAACACTTAGAGCAAATGCAACATCAGGCCGTGTACATAGCATGGCATACATGATAGATCCTATGGCAAAGGAATAGGGTATTCTATCCATGAATGCCCTCTCATCAGGAGTCTTAGGAGACTGTTCCTTTGAGAGATTAATTCCATGTCTCATCTGTATGAAACCTCTCTTGGAATTTTCCATGCCAAACCTTTTGACTAGGGTATCTATGTACAAGGATTGGATCATTCCAACCATCCTCTTTGATCTATCTCTATAGATCCGTATTCCCAATACGTAGGATGCTTCTCCCAAATCCTTCATGGAGAAGTTCTTTGACAGCCATATCTTTACGGATGACATCATTCCTACATCATTCCCAATAAGTAGGATGTCGTCAACGTAAAGAACCAGAAATGTGATTGCGCTCCCACTGTTTTTCTTGTATACACAGGGCTCATCTTCATTCTTAATGAAGCCATAAGATTTGATCGCCTCATCAAATCTTATGTTCCAGCTTCGGGATGCTTGCTTCAGTCCATAAATGGACCTCTGCAACTTGCATACCATGTCTGGAGATTCTTTGGATGTGAATCCTTCTGGTTGTATCATATACACCTCCTCCTCAAGGTTACCATTGAGGAAGGCAGTCTTCACATCCATCTGCCAGATTTCGTAATCAAAATGTGCAGCAATGGCGAGCAGAACTCTGATCGACTTTATCATGGCAACTGGTGAGAAAGTTTCGTCATAGTCAATTCCTTGCCTTTGACGATATCCCTTTGCCACCAACCTTGCCTTATAAGTGTCGATCCGTCCATCAGCACCGATCTTTCTCTTAAAGATCCACTTGCAACCGATGGGTACAATACCCTCGGGCAAGTCCTCCAAGTTCCAAACTTGGTTGGTGTACATGGACTGGATTTCTAAGTTCATGGCTTCTCACCATTTCCCGGCTTCTGGGCCTTCTATGGCCTCCTGGTAGGTTTTCGGATCATCATCCTCATTATATTGTACCTTAGACTCACCTTCAACGATATGTCCCACATATCGTTCGGGTAGTCTAGGTACTCTACCAGATCTACGAGGCTCATCTGTGTGTACCTGAACAGATTCAGGAACTGATATCTCATCTGATGATAATGCAGCTATTTGGGGATCTGGAACCTCTTCCAGTACTATTTTACTTCCACTGTCCTCCTAGAGAAGGTATTCCTCTTCCAAGAAGACAGCTTTCCTGGTGACAAACACCTTTTGTTCATCAGGATGGTAAAAATAGTATCCAAAGGTTTCCTTTGGATATCCCACAAACCTACATTTATCAGTTCGTGATTCCAGCTTGTCTGGATCATGCCTCTTTACATGAGCAGGACAACCCCAGACTTTAACATGTTTAAATTCTGGTTTCCTGCCTTTCCATATCTCATATGGAGTAGAGGCCACAGACTTGCTGGGTACTCTGTTCAGTAGGTATGCTGCTGACTCTAGAGCATACCCCCAGAGGGACACTGGTAATTCTGAAAAGCTCATCATAGATCGCACCATGTCCAATAAAGTGCGATTCCTCCTTTCAGATACACCATTCATCTGTGGTGTATATGGAGGGGTCAGCTGAGAAAGGATACCATTATCCTTTAAGAATTGTGTGAAGTTAGTACTCAAGTATTCTCCTCCTCGATCTGATCGAAGAGCTTTAATACTCTTTCCTAACTGCTTCTCCACCTCATTCTTGAACTCCTTGAACTTCTCAAATGCTTCCGACTTATACTTCATTAAGTACACGTAGCCGAATCTTGAGAAGTCATCGGTGAACGTGATGAAGTAAGAAAAGCCACCTTTGGCTTGGGTGGACATGGGACCACATACATCCGAATGTATTAGTTCCAAAATGTCCTTGGCACGTTCTCCATGTCCACTAAATGGAGATTTTGCCATCTTTCCCATAAGGCAGGATTCGCATGTTGCAAACGATTCATAATCGAATGCTGTTAAATAACCATGCTTGTGCAACTTTTGCAACCTGCTTTCGCCAATGTGCCCAAGTCTACAATGCCACATGTAGGCCTGGTTCACACAATTCTTGCTCTTCTTAAGAGCATTATCAATCTGAAGATTGTAATGAGAAACATCTAATAGATATAGACCGTTGACTAAAGATGCCGAAGCTATTGATTTATTACCATAATAAATCGAACAACTTCTATTCTCAATTGTCAACCTATATCCTATCTTGTCCAAACAAGATATTGATATGATGTTCTTTATTATGCTAGGAACATAATAACAATCCTCTAATAGTAAGGTGTCTCCCGATGGAAGCCTGAGGTTTGCTGTCCCAACAGCAATCGCCGCAACTTTTGCGCCGTTTCCTAGCCTCAATTCCACCTCACCTTGTCTCAGCTTGCGCTTACTTGTCAGCATCTGCACATCATGGCAGATATGAGAGGCACATCCGGTATCCAATACCCAAGATGTGGAATCTCTAACTGACAAGTTGATATCTATCATATAGATATCTGAAGCTTCAGACAGCTTAACTCTTCCATGAGCTTTATCGTTAAGGAACTCCTTACATTTCCTCTTCCAGTGACCATACTGCTTATAGTAGAAGCAGTCACCCTTCACTACTCTTTCGCCTTGGTCCTTCGATCTTTTATCGTTAGCTATCATCTCTGCTTCAGGGGCATCTAATGCCGATTCAGCAAGAGGATCAGCTCCAGGGACAAAGTTATTGCGTTCAGATCTGAAGACATTCTTCAGGCTTCTGAACCAATTTGAGTAGATCAGGTAAGTCAAAACGGCATCAAGTATGCCACGGAGTGAGTTATTCGACGACATAATTCCCTACAGGAGATAAATAAAATCTATTTAGCAGATGTTCAATTATTAAAATTTTAAACAAGACATGGTCTTTTGTTCAAGTTTAACTCCCACTAATTTTCGACGAACTGTATAACCCTCAGTTATACAGAACGGGAGACGCCAACAGTCTCCTAGTGAGAATCAGAATCTCAATGACTTGCACTACAGCCTTGTGGATAGCACAACAAACTGTAATACAATCAGAGAGCACCCAACTCATGGGACTTGCAACTCCTTGCAATATCTGATCATAGCTTCGGTCCCCAGAGATTTAATGGCCTTGTGGATAGCACAACAAACCACTAATTCTGGTCTAAGCTAACCATCATTACGCGACGAGCATAGATTTGCATGCAGCCCTTGTGGATAGCACAACAAAGCTACATGGTTCCTCTACCCCGATCTATAGGCATCTAATGCCATAGCCACAGTTTCTCCTCCCAATTAAGCAGGCCTTGTGGATAGCACAACAAACCTGCCTAAAGTGATTCGAATCCTATGACTATAACGATGGTGGACCACGCGGTAAGTTCTTAACTACTCGCGTTACGGCTTAGAGTTTATCTGAGGGTATTTGGATAACTTTTATCTTGGTCTCTCCCTAGGTGATAGTATATAAATATATCGTATATATTTACTAAATACTATAACCTGCTTTGATTCATAATCAAAAGATAAACAATGCATCACATAAATGTCATTAGTGTGGTCATGGATAGCACAGTGGGTTTGACTGGAGCCAACAGTCAAACGCACACACAATCTAATCATAACAATTATATTAGATAACCTGCAAACACATAGGCAAGAGATCTCCATCTTTTCGCCTTCCTGGTTGCAGCTGTGGATCGTCCTCGCTCTTTCCTCGGTTGCCTCGATCATATTACATTAATTCTAGAATTAACAGGTAAATTGAAGAAGGCCTTATGGCGAGTACAAGAGAGAGAGGGAGGTAGAAATACATCGGAGTATGAGAGAGAGAGGTGCGCAGACCTCTATTTATTAACAATTAATAATCAAACATACATCCACGATCCACTCAATCCATCATTCATCACATGAACAATTAAATAAGTGCATATCCATAACCACGGTGTGTTTTAGACATCCACACATGATTCAGCGCATCACATGGCTAAAACAAATGAGTTTTTCAAAATAAATAATTTTTGGCCTTCAGAAAGCTGGGATCCAATCAAAATTGGTATTTGAATTTCGAAAACTCATTTTATTAACTTAACATGCAATTAAATCAAATTTAAAAGCATTAAACACACATCACATGCGCACACACTCCAAATTAATAATTCTAGATTATTCCATGCGAATTAGAACATTTCTAATAATCTAACACTTAGATTAACCCCATTCATAGTCTAACAATTGGACTATTAAAAAAAAAAAAAAAACTAATCTAACTCTTAGATTAATTCAACAAAATTAATTAACAATTTAACACTTAAACTATTAATTAACTCTAATTATTAATTAACCACTAATCTAACTTTTAGATTAGTTAATTAATGTCAATTAGTAATTTAACACTTAAATTAATAATTAACACTAATTAATTAATAACTATAATCTAACAATTAGATTAAAAGATTAATGTTAATCATCAATTTAACCCTTAAATTAATAACTAACATTTAATCATTAAAGACTACTAATTTAACACTTAAATTAGTCATCTAAGTTAATTATTAATTTAACTCTTAAATTAACAATTAACATAGATTTTAATTAACAATTAGTTGAAATAATAATTAATAATCTAACTGTTAGATTAATAATTATTAATAACTAATTTAACCCTTAAATTAGTTTAATTAATATTAATTATTAGTTTAACGATTAAACTTTTAATTAACATTAATAAACTAACAACTAAAAGTTAATCCTTAATGATTCAATAAACATTATGCCCTGATTAAATAAAAAAAATAAAAAAAAATTTAGTTTCAAAACATCTTTTGAATTTCAAAATTAAATTTCAATTAATAATCAATTGGGCAATATGGGGTTTAAATAGGGGTAAAATGAAGAAAATGGGCCCAGCCCAATTAGGGGGCCAGGTTCGAGCCAGTGGCTCGGCCTGGATCGAACCAGGGCCGAACCCTGGCTCCTGGCTAGGGCCAACATGGCCTGGCCCGGCCAGACCAGGAGCCCGGCCGGCCCAGCCGGTTGGACCGGCTCGGGACCGGCCGGTTCAGCCGTCCCCTTCCTTCCAGCAACCCTAATGTTGCAGGGAAGGAGGCCGGTGGCAGCGGCGGCTGGGGCGCCGGCGGCCTAGCCCCCCGGCGGTGCCGGCCCCGCCGGCGGTTCGCCCGGCGCCGACGGCCTCCCCGGCGCCGGTAGGGCCACCGGAGAAGCACAAACAGGCCGGCCATGCACCCCAAAATTCCCAAGAAATCTGGTTTTTTAGTGTTTCTAAACCCGATTTGGGGCTTGATTTTTGCGGCTCTCCAAGGCCATTCCAGCGCCGGAAAAATGTCGGATGTGCAATGGTGACTATCACCTGTGGATCCGGAGTCATGGCCGGCCATCCCAACGATTGGGAAGCCGATTCAAGCCGCCGTAAACTCGCCGTTCTTCGTCTCACGAAGAACACGAAAAACCCCCAAAATAATCTCGTAAAATCACAAAAAATAATCAAATTATTTGTGTTCATCTTATGAACACGATTCCGTCATTTTAATCGGATTAAACGCATGGAATAACTCCAGAAAAATCAATTTCGGAAATCGAAACGGGACGAGAAACAATGGAACCTGGCTCTGATACCACTGTTGGATTTTCTCGGTTTCTCCGGATCGCTCACGCAGCGGAAAAACAAAATTTTACAGCGATGCGTTTCCCTTTTCGAAGAACTAAAATACGATAATCGGATTATCGAAGTTCTCACCGTGTGCGGATTCGAATCCACAGCCGTTCGGTTCCGTCGGTGTGACACCGCAAGCCGCGCAAGCGCCCGGCCTCTAGCGAAGTCCACGCGATCCTCCCCGCGACGGATATCCTCGAGTTCGTCGTTCTTCGCAGCCCGCGAAGCCTCCGTTGGTCGCCGCAATGATCACCGCAGTGCGCGGACGATTTCCCGTCGAACGGGATTCAGAGAAGCGGCGGGGCAGATCTAGATCTGCCTGGACTCCAGAGGAAGACAGAAACTGAGGAGGGGCGGCTAGGGTTAGCAGCAGCTTGGCCTGCTCAGCCCGTTCGCTATGTTTTATACTAACCGCGCGGTTTTTCATAAAAACCTCCGGTTTGTATAAAACCCACTTATTTATCCATCGCCTTGAGAATCATTTGCGTGTGACCCTCTAGGCCCAAGTACCAGTCCAGTCAATGGCCCAGTAAGCCCAGTGACTCCTCACTGGCTTTATTAATTAATTAATAACCCTTTATTAATCAATTAATCAATCGAATTGATGTCGCACATCGAATTCGACCGGGCCTCCGATCACGTTGGATGCCAAGCAACACCGCGTAAACCCGGAAGGTATTTGGGGTTAAGTAACCCACTCTTGGAACATTTCTGTCGACAGTTACCGCGTGGATATAATCCTTCATTCGTACAATGCTCTCGAGTCAACTCAGGGCATGGCGAGCTGTCAAACCCTAGCCGGTCGACTCACTTGGATTAGATGCAGCTGATGAATATCGGAAAACTCCTTTTCCGATATTATCGTCCGCCCTGGCCAGAGACTTTCGCACATCCTTCCTAGAGCATTCTCTCTCTAAGTACCGAGAGCGAATGATTCCTTATTGACACACAATTCCCTTCGACGGTATTCCGCTGCACCCAATCCTTGGCGTATTAGAATCCCATGGCTAGAGATTCGTAAACCAAGGTCAAAGCACAGAAGTCCACCGCCAAGGTGTCCTTGGTGTCTTAGGTCCGAGGACCATCCACGCAACTGCGACAATAGAATCAAGCTGGTTGACAGTGAGGTACAATACCATCCAGCGATTCAGTCGAATCAGCTCAGTGAACTCATTCTCTAATGAGCACCTACAGATTCGCCTTAGTGTCTCCACACAAGTGACTTATGAGATTAGTCACCCTCATCATATGAGCAGGAGTAATCTGTACTAGTCTAACCGGATATCCGATGTCCTTCTCGGATATCCTCCGACTATGAACGATTAAGAATATGTGTGTTTAAGTGATCAGTCTCATTAGTATGATCTCATCATAATCTGATCACCATAGCACATATTCACGAACTTCATTATGAAACGATAATTAATGCGATTTACACATAATGAATATTATGTCATTTTATTAATAATGAACGAGATTTACATTGTTAGATTGGCTTGTAGGCCACCTAAACTAACATCAGCAACACAGGCCACTGAGCTGCGGGCCTGTGCCAGCTCCGCATCCCTCCCCCCAAGAGCCACGCAGAGCTCTTGGACCTGCAACAGAAAACATCGTCAGCCAAGCAAGCAAACAAGTCAATACTAAGATGAAGGAAGCAAGTTGAAGACTTACCCGAGCAACAACATCCTCCTCAGCCTGGGTAGCTCGGCGCATGGCAAAGGCTAGTTGACTCTACAGGTCAGCCATGGCGGCTTCATGGGCAGCTGAGGAAGAGGAAGGACCAGCAGCAGCAAAAGGCGCGGGGGTCGCCGCGTGGGTATAAGCGGCACACTGTAACAAAAGGGGGATCACCGTCAGTGTATAAGTGCCAAAACAATTTAATAATAATACTGAAGCATTCATAACATCTATGTCATTCATGCATATCGCTTACCAGCTCATATAATTCTTTCTAGACCCACTTTAACTAGGCCTCGGCATCTTGGAGGTGGCCTCGGAGTGTGATGATGGTGGCATCCCGTGCATCCTGCATTTTTCATGACATGTCATACATTTAAAAATATAAGCAAGATAATTAATAAAAAGAAAGAAGCATTCATGAGCATACATGTCATAATACTTACATCGAGAGGTCGGAGTAGCTTGAGGTGGGCCGTGTAGTGAGCCCGGTAGCGCTGTAGGTAAGCGTCACTGCTCACCGCTTGCAACTCCACTGGGACTCCATATCGGTGCTAGTCATCCCGATGATCTGGGAACTTGGCACCCCAATCCGTGCGGGGCACCAGCGCATATGTGTGGGTGTTCATCTTGGGAGGATGTTCACTGAACTGATCCGCTGATGGATCTTCAGATGGTTAATTATACCTAATGTCAACTGAAGATCCATCTGTCTCAATAGTATTGTTGATCCTTTGACTTGAGACATTAATGAGGTCTTGCGTGAGGACTAGTGTAGTTTAATGTTTGGTTAAGTGCCTTTAACCATAAGTCATGAAACACCGAATTATTAGCTACATCGAGATACATGCGAAGACTGTTAATGGTCAAGAGCAGATCGCTCACTGTCAGGTATATCAGAGCCAGTTAATGAGTCATAACATAGACGCTCCACTAAATCCCTGGCCAAGGTGGTATCAGTTCGTTTGGAACGAACGTTAAATTATTATGGAGGTCATAGTCAGACGACACGATCACTAGTGGTTTGACGAAACCATACCACACGATCAGATCAGACTCATAGAATGAGCGAGAGATTATAGCGATACGGTAACTGAAGACTTACAGGTGCCAGACATGGTGAAGATGAACCCGGCATCCTCTAGGATCACGCGAATTTGCTTGACCCAACGTGATCAAAAAGGTCCGGAACAATTTAAGTTGTTATTGAAAATAACTGGTTTAATTTACTTCTAATAAGATTAGAAGTTAATGGATCTTTACACAAGAGTGATAATGGACCTAGAGGATCACACACAAATACACTCTTGCAAAACGAAATATTATTGTATGAAAAAATATACTAAAGCATTAAATTCTTTTGGAAAAAGAATTTATAAATAACTTAAAAGTATATATGCAATAATATAAATGGCATAATATATATATATATATATATATATATATATTAGGCTTATTTTATAAGCTAATAATAATATATTAATATATAATATGCCCTGGGTTTACTTAAATCGTGGTTATCTTTTTAACCGAGGCGGTTAAAGACGGGATTGGCTGAAATGGCGGTTCAAGCTGCCGCCTTACCATTCTATAAATAACCCATGTTCTCCAACCCGTAACCTGGTGAATGCTTTAATCCATTCCAAAGGTTGGCCTTCAAAAGGAATAAGAAGAATTGGACTCTTTCCAGGTTCTTGAGGCAAGAGGGTTTGTGCGGGTTTTGGAGAAGGAGAGCTCCATCGCTGCAAGGGTTGATGTGGATTAAGCTTTAGAGGCCGTACGTTTGTGCGGCTCAAAGCTTCGAGGAGTTCGTCATCGATTTTCACAGGATAACATATTTTGTGTAAAGTGATAAATCTCGTGTGATTTATTTAAGACCTCTTTGTTGCATCAATCGGAGCCCCAACTGGTTTGGGAAATCATTTTAATTTTGTTCTTCCGCTGTTGTGATTTTCTGGGGGTTACGACTGAACCCAACAATTACTTCCTCAATCATCTTCCAATCTCTGATCATCATCAACCGCTTCCTGTTGGACATCGACCATAATATTTGCCTTGCTTGGGTGATAATTCAATTTAAAATCATAATCTTTTAGGAATTCAACCCAACGCCTCTGTTTAAGATTAAGCTCTTTCTGAGACTCTGGTGATCTATGAAGACTTGAAATTGTACTCCATATAAATAATGCCTCCATATTTTGAGTGCATGAACTATTGCTACTAATTCAAGATCATGGGTGGGATAACTTAGCTCATGATCTTTTAGTTGGCAGGATGCATAAGCAATTACCTTACCATACTGCATGAGCACGCAACCGATACCTTGTCTTGAGACATCAGTATAAATGACGAAACCTTTAGTTCCACTGGGTAGGGTAAGGACTGGAACTGTAGTTAATCTTTTCTTTAGCTCTTGGAAGCTCCTTTCACATTCTTCTGTCCACAGATATCTTACCCCTTTCTAGGTTAGCTTACTAAGAGGGGCTACTGTTGGGATCCGGGCGGGACGCAAAGAACACAGCGGAAACATAATATGAAATCCCGTCCGATGCCCGCAGATCCATTTCGAAACGAAAATCGAAAATCGAAAAATAGTTGTGATCACATCACCTTGTGTGGATTCGAATCCGCGACCGTTTCGGTTCCGTCGAGGCGATGCCGCTAACTGCACAAGCGTCCGGCCACCAGCGGTATCCACGCGATCCTCCGCGGTGGTTCATCCTCACTCCCTTGTCCAGATCAGCTCGTTCGCTGAAAATCCGTCGCCGCAACGACGGTGAAAAATCCGCCAACTGGAATTCCCGACTTTTGGCAATTGCGCGCGGCGAAGATGGGAACTGTCTCGGCACCTCGAGAGGGGCGCCCAAAGGAGGAGGAGAGAGAGGGGGGGACGGCCAGCCTTAAGATCCCCTGGAACTTGGCCGAAGGTTTCTCAACAGTGCGTATATATATTAAGTCAACACGACTTTTCACAAAAGTCCCCGACTTAATAAAATCCCACTTACGTACCACCGACTGAGAATCTGTTTGCGTATGACCCTCTAAGCCCATTAACCAATCCGGTTTTCAGCCCGTTAAGTCCAATAATTATTCATCAACTTATAGTAATTAATTAATATCCAATATTTAATTAATTACTTAACCGAATTAACATCTCATGTAAATTGGCCGGACTTCCGATCAAGTTGGGTGCCAAGCATCGTCGCATGATCTCGGAAGGCAATGGGGTTCAGCAACCGACTCATGGAACTTATCCGTCCACAGTTACCACGTGGCTATAGTCCTTTATTTGTACAATGCTCTCGAGTTAACTTAGGGTATGGTCAACTGTCAAATCCTAGATGGTCAACTCACTTAAATCAAACTCTGCTGTACAATATCCGAAAACACATTTTCTGATATTGTGTCTGCTCTGGCCAGAGACTCCCGCGGATCTATTCTAGAGCATTCTCTCTCCAGTTACCTGAGAACGAACGATCCTATATTAAACACGCAATCACCTTCGAAAGTCTTCTGCTAGACTCAATCCTTGATTATAAGAAATCCCGTGGATGGGGATTCATAAGTCAAGGTCAAAGCCCAGAAGTCCACCGACAAAATGTCTTTAGTGTCTCAAGTTCAAGGACCAACTACTCCACTGTGACGATGAATCAAGCCGGTATACAATCAAGTAAATTACCATTCGACGATTCAGGTCGGATCAGTTCAGTGAACTCATTCCCCAATGAGCACCTACAGGTTCACCATTGTGTCTCCACACAAGTGACTAATGAGATCAATCACCCTCATCATATGAGCTAGAATAACATGCACTAGTCTTTCCATATGTTTGATGTCCTTCTCAAATATCCTACGACTAGGAACAATTAAGAATATGTGTTTATAAGTCATCAGTCTCATTATTATGATCTCATCATAATCTGATGACTATTGCACATATTCAAGGACTTCATTATGCGTAATTAAAATACACTAATCTGCATAATGAAATAAATGTCATTTATTAATGAACCAGATTTTAATAGGTGCCTTATGATTGGCTTTAAGGACACCTATATCCATTGGCTACTAGAGTAGCAAACCCTTCTATAAAGCATCAGTAGTATCCAGCTAGACCTAAAAAACTCCGAACTTCATTTAAAGTCTTGGGTGCTTCCCAATTGAGTATAGCTTGAATCTTGGCTGAATCAACAGTCACACCTTCTTTAGAGATAATGTGGCCAAAGAAACGAATTTGTTGTAACCAGAACTCACACTTGCTAAATTTAGCATATAGTTTGTAAGTTTTGAGAGATTCCAGAATAATCTCAGGTGTTCCTTGTATACGTCCTCAGTATAAGAGTGTATCTGGACATCATCTATAAATACTACAACAAAATGATCCAAGTACGGTTTGAACACCCGGTTCATTAAATCCATAAAAGCTACAGGAGCATTAATTAAATCAAAAGGCATGACTAGAAATTCATAGTGCCTCTACCTGGTTTGAAATGTTGTTTTGAGAATGTCTTTTTCTTTAATCCTTATTTGATGATATCATGATCGAAGATCTATCTTTGAAAATACGGTGGCACCTTGTAATTAATCAAATAGATCATCAATTCGCGGCAGTGGATACCGATTCTTGATAGTAACTTGATTCAACTTCTGATAATCTACACAAAGCCGCAGAGATCCATCCTTATTCATAACAAATAAAACAGAAGCACCCAATGGAGACACACTAGGGCGAATAACCCCTGGTCTAATAATTCTTAGAGCTACTTCTTTAATTCTGCCAGCTCGGCAGGCACCATACGATAAGGAATCTTAGAGATGGGTACTGTGACTGGGAGAAGCTGAATTGAGAATTTGATCTTCCTTACTGGTAGCAAGCTTGACAATTCATCTCGAAAGACATCTAGGTATTCTCTACTACTTCAATGTCTAAGATAGAGAGGACTTTCTTTTCTTTTGGGATAGAAACTACGTTGACTAAATTAGTTGAATAGCCTTTATCAATGCAGCGTCGTGCTTTAAGTACTGAGATGATTTCTTTTCCATGTTTGGAGAGTTTAAGAAAGAACTCTTCTTCTCCTAGAATTCTAAAAAAAATCTTTTTCCTTCGACCATCAAGTATAGTATGGTGCTGTTCTAGTCAATCCATTCCTAGAATGGCATCAAAGTCTTTCATTTTAAGCACATGTAATTGAATGGAGAGTCACCGACCTTCGATCTCTACCTTAAGAGAGGTAATGCACCTTTGAGACTAGAGAACTCCTCCAGGAGTGAAAATAGTCATAAGAATTGGAATTTCAACTAGATCTACCTTGTCAGGTAATGATTGTATGAACTCTTCTGAAATAAATGAATGTGTAGCACCAATATCAAAACGAACTCGAGTATAAGTGTCGGCTATAAGAATCGTACCTTCAGTAACCTTCATAATAGCCTCTGATGGATATAGGTGTCCTCTAAGCCAATCATACGGCACCTATTTCAATCTGGTTCACTAATAAATGACATTAAATTCATTATGTAGATTGGCATATTTATATTTGTGCATAATGAAGTCCATGAATATGTGCAATAGTCATCAGATTATGATGAGATCATAATAATGAGACTGATGACTTATAAACACGTATTCTTAATTGTTTCTAGTCGTAGGATGTTTGAGAAGGACATCAAACATCCGGTTAGACTAGTACAGGTTATTCCAGCTCATATGATGAGGGTGACTGATCTCGTTAGTTACTAATGTGGAAACAAAATGGTAAACCTGTAGGTGCTCATTGGGGAATGAGTTCACTGAACTGCTCCGACATGAATCGCCGAATGGTAATTTACCTGACTGTCAATCGGCTTGATTCATCGTCACAGTAGCGTGGTTGATCCTTGGACTTGAGACACCAAAGACACCTTGTCGGTGGACTTCTGGACTTTGACCTTGACCTACGAATCCCTATCCACGGGATCTCTAATAGTCAAGGATCGGGTCCAGCGGAAGACCTTCGAAGGTGATTGTATGTTCAATAGAGGATCGTTCGCTCTCAGGTAACTGGAGAGAGAATGCTCTAAAGTAGATCCGCAGGAGTCTCTGGCCAGAGCAGAAACAATATCAGAAAAGTGGTTTTCGGATATTGTACAGCGGAGTCTGATTCAAGTGAGTTGACCATCTAGGGTTTGACAGTGGACCATACCCTAGGTTAACTCCAGAGCATTGTGCGAACGAAGGATTGTAGCCACGTGGTAACTGTGGACAGACAGGTTCCATGAGTGGGTTGCTGAACCCCATTACCTTCCGGGATCATGCGGTGTTGCTTGGCACCCAACTTGATCAGAAGTCCGACCGAATTTACATGTGATGATAATTCGGTTGAGTAATTAGTTAATATCTAGATATTAATTAATTATAATAAGTCAATAACTAGTTATTGGACTTAACGGGCTGAAAACCGGACTGGTAAATGGGCCTAGAGGGTCACACGCAATAAGATTCTCAGTCGGTGATACAAAAGTGGGATTTATATTAACTCGGGGACTTTTGTGAAAAGTCGCGCCGACTTAATATATATACACGCTGTTGAGAAACCTTGGGCCAAGCTCCAGAATTTTCCTTGCTGGCCGTCATCCCCCCTTTCTCTCTCCTCCTCTAGGCATCCCGTTCGGCGCGCCAGAACAGCTTCCGTCTTCGCCACGTATGATTCCCGAAAGTCGGGAATTCCGTCGGCGGGATTTCCGCAATCGTTGCGGCGACAGATCTTCAGCGAGCAAGCTGAAACTGACGACGGATCGAGGACGAGCCACCGCGGAGGATCGCGTAGATACCGCTGGAGGCCGGACGCTTGTGCGGCTCGCGGCATCACCTCGACGGAAGCGAAACGGAAGCGGATTCGAATCCGCGCACGGTAATCAGATTCCAACCCGGTTTTTCGGTTTGAGTTTTTCGTTCCGAATCGGATCAGCGGGCATCGGGCGGGTTTAATTTTTGTTCTTCGTTTCCGCTGCGTTCTTCGCGTCCCGCCCGGATCCCAACAGTGGTATCAGAGCCAAGTTCCGCTCTGATCCGCTCCGGAACGATAAAATTATTATTCTAAATTATTTCATGCATAAATTCGTTTTTCCTCATAGATATTGTTCATGGGATGAACTTAGAATTTCGAATTTAATTTTTCTGTGCGAAAAACGAAAATTTTTTGGGGGTTTTATTGCGTTCTTCATGATGATGAAGAACCGGATTTGTGGACTTCAAAAGGGGATTAATGATGGTTGGACCATCTCTATGGGTTTGTTGGTATGACCAGCTACCCCTCGCCATCCCCGGAAAATTTCCATGGCGGCCGGTGGAGTTTTTCTTCCCATAATTTTTAAGAGTTGAAAAGGAATTGAGGAAAAGCTGAAATCTGCGAAACTGCACAAATCTCCAACTTTGGAGGTTCACCAGTGGCGAAGGAGTCACCGTCCGGCCACCACCGGCGGGGGAAATAGAAGGGGTGACATCCCTCTACAATTTCCGGCCACCCACGCGGCCGGCGGCGGCGGCGGCGCCCAAAACTAGCTTCAAACAGGGCCAAAAACCCTAAAAACCACCCTGGCCGAACTGCTGCAGGTGGGCCTGGACCGGCCGGCCCCGAGCCGGTCTGAGCCGGTTCGGCCGGGCGGCCTGGGCCTGGCCCGGGCGCTCCAGGCGCCGGACCTGGCTCGACCAGGTCGCCCGAGCCAGGGCCCCAGCCTGGCTCGAGCCAGGGCCGGACCAGGGGGTTGGGTCCTGGCTGAGCCCAGGGCCATCTGGCCCGAGCCAGGTGCCCCCTGGCTCGAGCCAGACGAGCCAGGTTCGGCCCTTGCTGCACTGGCTCGAGCCAAGGGGGCCCATTAAGCCCTGATTAGGCCCATTTAAGCCAATTTTGACCCAATTAACCCCAAAAACCCCTTATTTAATTAAAAACCCCATGCTATTAAACTTGAAATTGAAATTAATAATGTTTACAATTGTTTTAAACATTAAATTAATTATTTTGAGTTAAAAGGGGTGAGATAATTAAGATATGATCTTAATTATGGATTATTATTTTAATCAAACCTTTTGTGGGGTTTATTAAGATATGATCTTAATAGTTAATTGTTTTTAACTAAATAAGATAGGATCTTATTATTATTTGATTTTAATTAATTAATTAAATGAGTTATAATTAAGATATGATCTTAATTATAAATAACTTTTAATTAGTTAATTAAAGGGATTTATATTTAAGATATGATCTTAAATACATATAACAAATGTTGTTATATATTTAAAATGGAATCTTAATTATTAATTGACAATTGTTGTCATTAATAATTAAGATAATGTTTTTAATCTTAATTAACAATTGTTGTTAATTTATGTTTAAGATTTGATCTTAAAATTGTATCAACAAGAGTTGTTGTTTAATTATTAAGTAGTAACTTAAATTTTAATTATCAAATGTTGTTAATTAATTTTAGTCAATTGATTAGATTATTTTAATTTCTTAGCAATTGTTGTTATGAAATTAAGTATTTGATTAAGGGACACTTAATAAAAGTTATTAAGTGTTTTATTAACTTTTAATAATAGTTATTAAATAGTTAATTGTTTCTTGAGAATTAACCTTAATAAAAGTTATTGAGGATTAATTATGGCTTACTAATAGTTATTAAGCTAATTAATATTCTCAAGGGTCCCTTAATTAGATTTTGAAGATCTAATCTACTTAATAATTAATCTTTTAATAAAAGTTATTGAAAGGATTAAATTAAGTCTAATTGTTAGACTATTTAATTAGTAATGTTCTAATTAACTTTTCTTAATAATTGTTACTGAGAAATGTCTTTTAATTAAGGGATTTTAAACAAGGAGTTGTTAAGGGGTTGATAATTTGAGTCGAAATTTCCTTTATAAATGTTATTTAGGAATTTTTAATTCTATCTAAATGTTAGATTGTTTCGCATTAATAATTGTTATTAATATGAATTAATATTATTCTAAGTGTTAGATTAATTAATTTAGAATTGTTCTAAATACAGGATGGAATATTTTAGAATTTTAATTTTAGCTTTGTGTGCACATGTTGATGTGTTTAATGCTTTAAATTAGATTTAATTGCATGCTAGAAAATAAGATTTTCGAAAAATTCAAATTATCCAATTTTGATTGGAACCTAGGTTTTAAGAAAGACAAAATTATTATATTTTCAAAATTTTAGCCTTCATGTGATGTGTTTTATCATGTGTGGATGGTTAAAATTTGTGGTAGTCATGGACATGCACTTAGTTAATTTCATATCATGTGATGGTGTGTGATTTTGTGGATTGTTATAGAATGTGAATGTTTATTAATTAAGTGTTAATTAATGAGGCTTGTGTGCCTCCCTCTCTCCATTCCATTGTAATTCTATCTCCTTCTGTTATTGTACTCGGCCATAAGGGCTTTCTCTTACAATTTCTTTGTATTTGAAACTGTTTCAAAATATATAATATTTGTATTTGATCGCGCCGGCCGAGGAGAGACGAGGATGATCTACAAATGCAACCAGGAAGGCGACAAGAGATGAGATCACCAGTGGCTATGTGTTTGCATGTTTAGATTATATAAATGTTATATAGTTTTGGTGATTAATTGTTTGGCTCCAGTTAATCACCGTGCTGTCCATGACCACATAATGAACATGTATGGATGATGCATGCTTTTAGTTATTGATTATGAATCGATTGCTAATATCTAGGTATAGTTAAATATATACGATATATTTATAATCTATCACCTAGGATGAGACCAACTTAATATAAACAAAACCTTCAACATAAAGTCTAAGCCGGAGCGCGAGTCATTGAGAATGTACCGCGTGGCTCTCCATCAATATAGTTCTTAGAACTTGATTCAGTGATGACAGTTTCTACGTATTTACCCGAGATCTAGCACCATCTAATGAAAGGACTATTAACTATGGTATCTTGATGCCTTGAGATTAGAATAGAGGAACGGTGTAGCTATCCTCGCGTTTACCCGGGAGCTGCATTCTTACTCTACTCTGTTGCGTATTGATGGTAAAGCTTAGACCAGGTATAATGGTCTACTGTGTTTACCCGAGACCATTAAAGACCTGGGAGCCGAAATAAGATCGGATATTGCAAGGAGTTGCAATTACCATGAGATGGTTGCTCTAAGATGATGGTATGATACTATGTGTTTACCCGAGGTCATACTGTGATTCTTGGAGATTCTGATCCTCATTAGAAGACCGTCGGAGTCTTCCGTTCTGTATACCTGAAGGTTATACAGTCCGTCGAAAAATAGTGGGAAATAATTCAAGATAAAAGACCATAATTGAATTATCAGAACTATCCGCTTAAATCACGTTATTTCCTTCGATTCACTAAAATATTGTATATTCGAGAAGTTGGCATATTGGATGCCAATACTTCTCATACTCAGACTGACTAGAAAACTCTGAAGAATGTCTTCAGGGCCAAGTGAAAGTCACTATCCTAATCATATATCCTGAATCCTCTTACTTGGATAGACCAAGGTGAAGAGGTACTCATGGTATGCCTTATTGAAAGGCAATGATAGTCATGAAATCTCTTATTTGGATAGACCAAGATAAAGAGATATTCATGATATGCCTTTGAGAAAGGCAAGTGGTAAGATTTTAAACGGTCGAACGCACACCTGAAAAAGGATAAAGGAAAGTCAACTGAGATAGAGAAGTAGCAGTTCTCCCACTGCAACCAATATAAGGATACTGGTAAAGGCAAAAAGAATATGGAACTTGAAAGAAGTTTCATACATTCTTATTATCGTCTTTTGCATGTCTATTAGAGAATTAGCGTATCCAACATGAGATATTGGAAATGATTCTTAGAGCTGCGATAGTATGTAGACTTAGACAAGTAAAAAGAAATCGAGAAAATGTAAGTGTTGAGTTAGACTCAACTATTGTTCATGATATTCATAGATTACTGTTAGACAGTAAATTTTTGTATATCTATAGGAGTCAAATATGAAACTAAATAATTGTTATTTAGTTGCATAAGATATCAAGAGTTATAAAAGTGAATAACGTTGACTGAGAATGAACAATAGTTGTTCACATCAGTCAATGCACTATAGATTCTTGAAGTGACATTTCATGTGATGAATGTTCATAAGTCTCCTATAGAAATGAATTGTGTGAATCCTGATTATCTATGATATTGTACATAGGGTTGTACAATAAGAAATCATTGATGCTGATACATATTGAGGTAACCAGCTCAAAGACCAAAGATAATCACTACTATTGACTTACCTTATAGTTCACTCTTGGAATGATTCGACTGTATGTACTTACTGTAGTACAAGACGAATATATCTGAGAGATTAAGGTATAAGATCAATATGAAGTATTAGAATTTTTGATTGGATCAAAGAAACTAATACTTAGGTATATGATTCACATAAATCATTAAGAGGATAATTGTATCCTCGCTCGATTGATCCTCATTGTGCATCATAGCAATATGATAGAATGAGGAATTGCACCTTATTAAGATATGGTGCAATACATAATAAGATTTGCCTAATTCTTGTCCTTTTGAGCATGAGTATGAACATTAGATGTCCATACTTTAAAGATGGTTCCAAATTAGTCAGTGTGTGTCCATATAAGATATGGAAACCAAATAATTCATATGAGATGTGAATTATGAACAAACTTGATTTAAAAGTCAAGTATTATTGTGATGTGAATTTGTGAATGTCTAAAGAGTTTGGACATTACATTTATTGGCCAGGCAATAATGAAATAATTTTCGTCCTGAAAGATGTCTTATGTGAAGAGGAATATGTCCTCAAAGAAGACAGTGGGAGCTGATAAAACTAGAAGATGTTATAGATTCACAAGTTAACATAAGATTATTAGATGATCTTTAGTTGTTTGGAACCGGTCATGACACATCAGAGAGCTTCATAGATTTTTGAGATTCTCTCAGTGACTAAAAGGATATGTTTGATATATCTGATTTAGCAAGATGAGAGGAACTCAAAATAGATTATGATCTAAAATATATGATAATGATGCTCTCTGTCATTACAACTTTGAAATTGATAAGTTTATTAGAGTTCCACTTGTCAATACTGCCAATCATAAGATGATGACAGTTGGATATTGAAAGCGTCCTCTCAATGTGATTGAGGTAAAGATGTATATGATACACCTTTAAAGCTTTTAGAATGTCCAGGAAGCAAGTTATGATTTCAAAATTATTTTGAATCAAACTGAAGCTTCCTAAGTTGTAATAAAAGTTTTGACTTAATAGTCAAATACTATATGATCATTGAGAATGATCACGGACTGTGTGTGTTCAAAGAGGACAGTGGGAGCACGATCGCTTTAGTAATGCTTTATGATAATAACATCAAAGTTTGACTTCAGGATGTTACTATTAGTGAAAGCATTGTTAACCATGTTTTCATCCATAATGGATTTAGTTATAATATCCCACTTATTAGAATACGAATCTATTAAGATAGATCGGTGGGGATATTATATTGACCTGTATGTCAAGATATTGAATTTATTCCTTTAAATAAAATGTTTCTTAAAATATACAAAAGTGAAATGCATCATTAAGCGGTTGAGAAGTGTTAAGGATGCATTCACGTATATGTAGAGGATGATTTGAAACCATGAGGTCACACTGACTCAAACTTGAAGTCAAATAATGGATTCAACCTTCTAATAGAAAGGAATGGATTGGAATGGTTCCAATCTAGAACTCAATATTAAGGTGACGACATAAATAAGTAATATTGTTATTGGAACAATATGAGTGAAAAGGTTCATCCCTGAACTAGATGTAGTTCTAAAAGGTCTCTGATTAAATTTCGTTGTTGTAGGACAACAGTGGGAGTGATCAATTGTGTGATCGAGCCATGGCCTCTTCAAAAGTTACAGAACATTCTGAGGCTCTTTCACAGGTTCAGAGACAAAGGATTAAATAGGAAATAACGTAATGGAAAAATTCCATATGTAGATAATTTAGCAGATCCCTGACCAAGTCTTAGTCACAGGCTTTCTGTGAGCATCACCTAGATTTGATGGAGATCAAATGCGAAAGAGATTGGCTTGAGTCCAAGTGGGAGATTGATGGATATAGGTGTCCTCTAAGCCAATCATAAGGCACCTATTTCAATCTGGTTCACTAATAAATGGCATTAAATTCATTATGTAGATTGGCATATTTATATTTGCGCATAATGAAGTCCATGAATATGTGCAATAGTCATCAGATTATGATGAGATCATAATAATGAGACTGATGACTTATAAACACGTATTCTTAATTGTTTCTAGTCGTAGGATGTTTGAGAAGGACATCAAACATCCGGTTAGACTAGTACAGGTTATTCCAGCTCATATGATGAGGGTGACTGATCGCGTTAGTTACTAGTGTGGAAACACAATGGTAAACATGTAAGTGCTCATTGGGGAATGAGTTCACTGAACTGCTCCGACATGAATCGCCGAATGGTAATTTACCTGACTGTCAATCGGCTTGGTTCATCGTCACAGTAGCCTGGTTGATCCTTGGACTTGAGACACCAAAGACACCTTGTCGGTGGACTTCTGGACTTTGACCTTGACCTACGAATCCCTATCCACGGAATCTCTAATAGTCAAGGATCGGGTCCAGCGGAAGACCTTCGAAGGTGATTGTATGTTCAATAGAGGATCGTTCGCTCTCAGGTAACTGGAGAGAGAATGCTCTAAAGTAGATCCGCAGGAGTCTCTGGCCAGAGCAGAAACAATATCAGAAAAGTAGTTTTCGGATATTCTACAACGGAGTCTGATTCAAGTGAGTTGACCATCTAAGGTTTGACAGTTGACCATACCCTAGGTTAACTCGAGAGCATTGTGCGAACGAAGGATTGTAGCCACGTGGTAACTGTGGACAGACAGGTTCCATGAGTGGGTTGCTGAACCCCATTACCTTCCGGGATCATGCGGTGTTGCTTGGCACCCAACTTGATCGGAAGTCCGACCGAATTTACATGCGATGATAATTCGGTTGAGTAATTAGTTAATATCTAGATATTAATTAATTATAATATTTAATAACTAGTTATTGGACTTAACGGGCTGAAAACCGGACTGGTAAATGGGCCTAGAGGGTCACACGCAATAAGATTCTCAGTCGGTGATACAAAAGTGGGATTTATATTAACTCGGGGACTTTTGTGAAAAGTCGCGCCGACTTAATATATATACACGCTGTTGAGAAACCTTGGGCCAAGCTCCAGAATTTTCCTTGCTGGCCGTCATCCCCCCTTTCTCACTCCTCCTCTAGGCGTCCCGTTCGGCACGCCAGAACAGCTTCCGTCTTCGCCACGTATGATTCCCGAAAGTCGGGAATTCCGTCGGCGGGATTTCCGCAATCGTTGCGGCGACAGATCTTCAGCGAGCGAGCTAAAACTGACGACGGATCGAGGACGAGCCACCGCGGAGGATCGCGTGGATACCGCTGGAGGCCGGACGCTTGTGCGGCTCGCGGCATCACCTCGACGGAAGCGAAACGGAAGCGGATTCGAATCCGCGCACGGTAATCAGATTCCAACCCGGTTTTTCGGTTTGAGTTTTTCGTTCCGAATCGGATCAGCGGGTATCGGGCGGGTTTAATTTTTGTTCTTCGTTTCCGCTGCGTTCTTCGCGTCCCGCCCGGATCCCAACAGTGGTATCAGAGCCAAGTTCCGCTCTGATCCGCTCCGGAACGAGAAAATTATTATTCTAAATTATTTCATGCATAAATTTGTTTTTCCTCATTGATATTGTTCATGGGATGAACTTAGAATTTCGAATTTAATTTTTCTGTGCGAAAAACGAAAATTTTTTGGGGGTTTCATCGCGTTCTTCATGGTGATGAAGAACCGGATTTGTGGGCTTCAAAAGGGGATTAATGATGGTTGGACCATCTCTGTGGGTTTGCTAGTATGACCAGCTACCCCTCGCCATCCCCGAAAAATTTCCATGGCGGCCGGTGGAGCTTTTCTTCCCATAATTTTCAAGAGTTGAAAAGGATTGTGGAAAAAGCTGAAATCAGCGAAACTGCACAAATCTCCAACTTTGGAGGTTCACCGGCGGCGAAAGAGTCGCCGGCCGTGGCCCACCGGCGAGGGAAATGAAAGTGGTGACATCCCTCTACAATTTCTAGCCACCCTCGCGGCCGGCGGCGGCGGAGGCGCCGCCCAAAACAGGCTTGAAACATGGCCAAAAACCCTAAACAGGGCTACTGCAGGCCGGCCGAACTGCTGGAAACGGGCTGGACCGGCCGGTCCCTCACCAGGCCGGTCCAGCAGGCCCAAGCGCTCGACCTGGCTGGCCCAGGTCGCACCTGGGTCCGGCCCTGGCCCGGCCCGGGCGCACCTGGGGCTCGTCCTGGCTCGGCCAGGTGCCCGGGCCCGAGCCAGGTGCCCCCTGGCTCGAGCCAGACGAGCCAGGTCTACCCCTGGCTGCACTGGCTTGACCCAAGGGGGCCCATTAAGCCCTGATTGGGACCAATTAAGTCAATTTTGGCCCAATTAACCCCAAAAATCCCTTATTTAATTAAAAATCCCATCCTATTTAACTTGAAATTGAAATTAATAATGTTTAAAATTATTTTAAACATTAAATTAATTATTTTGAGTTAAAAAAAGGGGGAGATAATTAAGATATGATCTTAATTATGGATTATTAATTTAATCAAACCTTTTGTGGGGTTTAATTAAGATGTGATCTTAATAGTTAATTGTTTTTCACTAAATAAGATAGGATCTTATTATTATTTGATTTTAATTAATTAATTAAATGAGTTATAATTGAGATATGATCTTAATTATAAATAAATTTTAATTAGTTAATTAAAGAGGTTTATATTTAAGATATGATCTTAAACATATATAAAAAATGTTGTTATGGGATCTTAATTATTAATTGACAATTGTTGTCATTAATAATTAAGATAATGGTTTTTAATCTTAATTAACAATTGTTGTTAATTTATATTTAAGATTTGATCTTAAAACTTATATTAACAACATTTTTTATTTGATTATTAAGTAGTAACTTAAATTTTAATTATCAAATGTTGTTAATTAATTTTAGTCAATTTATTAGATTATTTTAATTTCTTAGCAATTGTTGTTATGAAATTATGTATTTGATTAAGGGACATTTAATAAAAGTTATTAAGTGTTTTATTAACTTTTAATAATTGTTATTAAAAGGTTAATTGTTTCGTGAGAATTAACCTTAATAAAAGTTATTAAGGATTAATTAATGCTTACTAATGGTTATTAAGCTAATTAATATTCTCAAAGGTCCCTTAATTAAATATTGAAGATCTAATCTACTTAATAATTAATCTTTTAATAAATGTTATTAAGAGATTATTAAAGTCTAATTGTTAGACTATTTTAATTAGAAATGTTCTAATTATTATTTCTTAATAATTGTTATTGAGAAATATGATTTAAATAAAGGGGTTTATTAACAAGGAGTTGTTAAGAGGTTAATAATTTGAGTTGAAAATTCTTTTCTAAATGTTATTTAGGAATTTTTAATTTTATCTAAATGTTAGATTGTTTCGCATTAATAATTGTTATTAATGTGATTTAAAATTAATCTAAATGTTAGATTAATTAATTTAGAAATGTTCTAAATTTTGCATGGAATATTTTAGGATTTTAATTTTAGCTTTGTGTGCGCATGTTGATGTGTTTAATGCTTTAAATTGGATTTATTGCATGTTAGAAAATAAGATTTTCGAAAATTCAAATTATCCAATTTTGATTGGAACCCAGGTTTTAAGAAAGCCAAAATTATTATATTTTCAAAATTTTAGCCTTCATGTGATGTGTTTTATCATGTGTGGATGGTTAAAATTTGTGGTGGTCATGGATATGCACTTAGTTAAATTTCATATCATGTGATGGTGTGTGATTTTGTGGATTATTATGGAATGTGATGTTCATTAATTAAATGTTAATTAATGAGGCATACGTGCCTCCCTCTCTCCATTCCATTGTAATTCTATCTCCCTCTGTCATTGTACTCGGCCATAAGGCTTTCTCTTACAATTTATTTGTATTTGAAATTGTTTCAAAATTAATAATATTTGTAATTGATCGCGCCGACCGAGGAGAGGCGAGGATGATCCACAAGTGCAACCAGGAAGACGACAGGAGATGAGATCACCAGTGGCTATGCGTTTGCATATTTAGATTATATAACTGTTATATAGTTTTGGTGATTAATTGTTTGGCTCCAGTTAATCACCGTGCTGTCCATGACCACATAATGAACATGTATGGATGATGCATGCTTTTAATTATTGATTATGAATCGATTGCTAATATCTAGGTATAGTTATATATATTCGATATATTTATAAACTATCACCTAGGATGAGACCAACTTAACATAAACAAAACATTCAACATAAAGTCTAAGCCGGAGCGCGAGTCATTGAGAATGTACCGCGTGGCTCTCCATCAATATAGTTCTTAGAACTTGATTCAGTGATGACAGATACTACGTGTTTACCCGAGATCTGCCACCATCTGATGAAAGGACTATTAACTATGGTATCTTGATGCCTTGAGATTAGAATAGAGGAACGGTGTAGCTATCCTCGCGTTTACCCGGGAGCTGCATTCTTACTCTACTCTGTCGCGTATTGATAGTAAAGCTTAGACCAGGTATAATGGTCTACTGTGTTTACCCGGGACCATTAAAGACCTGGGAGCCGAAATAAGATCGGATATTGCAAGGAGTTGCAATTACCATGAGATGGTTGCTTTAAGATAATGGTATGATACAATGTGTTTACCCGAGGTCATTCTGTGATTCTTGGAGATTCTGATCCTCACTAGAAGACCGTCGGTGTCTTCCGTTCTGTATACCTGAAGGTTATACAGTCCGTCGAAAAATAGTGGGAAATAATTCAAGATAAAAGACCATAATTGAATTATCAGAACTATCTGCTTAAATTACGTTATTTCCTTCGATTCACTTAAATGTCGTCTATTCGAGATTTTGGCATATTGGATGCCAATACTTCTCATATTCAGACTGACTAGAAAAACTCTGAAGAATGTCTTCAAGGCCAAGTGAAAGTCACTATCCTAATCAGATATCATAAATCCTCTTACTTGGATAGACCAAGCTGAAGAGGTGCTCATGGTAAGCCTTAATGAAAGGCAATGATCATCATGAAATCTCTTATTTGGATAGACCAAGATGAAGAGATATTTATGATGTGCCTTTGAGAAAGGCAAGTGGTAAGACTTTAAACGGTCAAACCCACACCTGAAAGGATAAAGAAAAGTTAGCTGAGATAGAGAAGTAGCAGTTCTCCCACTGCAACCAATATAAGGATATTGGTAAAGGCAAAAAGAATATGGAACTTGAAAGAAGTTTCATATATTTTTATTATCATCTTTTTCATGTCTATTGGAGAATTAGCGTATCCAATATGAGATATTGGAAATGATTCTCAGAGCTGCGATAGTGTGCAGACTTAAACAAGCAAAAGGAAATCGAGAAAATGTAAGTGTTGAGTTAAACTCAACTATTGTTCATGATATTCATAGGTTACTGTTAGACAGTAAATCTTTGTAAATCTATAAGAGTTTAATATGAAACTAAATAATTGTTATTTAGTTGCATAAGAAATTGAGGATAACATTGATTGAGAAAGAATAATAGTTGTTCAAATCAGTCAATGCACTATAGATTCTTGAAATGACATTTCATGTGATGAATGATCACTAGTCTCCTATAGAAATGAACTATGTGAGTCCTAATTATCTATGGTATTGTACATAGAGTTGTACAATAAGAAATCATTGATGCTGATGCATATTGATGTAAACAGCTCAAAGGCCAAAGATAATCACTACTATTGACTTACCTTATAGTTACTCTTAGAATGATTCGACTGTATGTACTTACTGAAGTACAAGACGAATATATCTGAGAGATTAAGGTATAAGATCAATATGAAGTATTAGAATTTTTTATTTGATCAAAGAAACTAATACTTAGGTATATGATTCATATAAATTATTAAGAGGATAATTGTATCCTTACTCGATTGATCCTCATTGTGCATCATAGCAATATGATAGAATGAGGAATTGCACCTTATTAAGATATGATGCAATACATAATAAGATTTGCCTGATTTTTATCCTTTTGAACATGAGTATGAACATTAGATGTCCATACTTTAAAGATGGTTCTAATTAGTCAGTGTGTGTCCATATAAGATATGGAAACCAAATAATTCATATGATATGTGAATTATGAATAAATCGGACTTAAAAGTCAGGTATTATCGCGATGTGAATTTGTAAATGTCTAAAGAGTTTGGACATTACAATTATTGGCCAGGCGATAATGAAATAATTGTCGTCCTGAAAGCTGTCTTCTATGAAGAGGAATATGTCCTCAAAGAAGACAATGGAAGCTGATAAAACTAGAAGATGTTCTAGATTCACAAGTTAATATAAGATTATTAGATAATCTGTAGTTGTTTGGAACCGGCCATGACACATCAGAGAGCTTCATAGATTTTTGAGATTATCTCAGTGACTAAAAGGATATGTTTGACATATCTAATTTAGCAAGATGAGAGGAACTCAAAATAGATTATGATATAAAATCTATGATAGTGATGCTCTCTGTCATTACAACTTTGGGACTGATAAGTTTATTAGAATTCTACTTGTCAATACTGCCTATCATGAGATGATGACAGATGGATACTAAAAGCGTCCACTCAATGTGTTTGAGGTAAAGATGTATATGATACACCTTTAAAGCTTTTAGAATGTTTAGGAAGCGAGTTATGATTTCAAAATTATTTTGAATCAAGCTGAAGCTTCCTAAGTTGTAATAAAAGTTTTGACTTAATGGTCAAATATTATGTGATCGTTCAGAATGATCACGGATTGTGTGTGTTCAGAAAGGACAGTGGGAGTACGGTCGCTTTAGTAATGGTTTATCATAATGACATCAAAGTCATTAAGAATGACTTCGGGAGGTTACTATTAGTGAAAGCATTGTTAACCATGTTTTCCTCCACAATGGATTTAGTTATAATATCCCACGTATTGGAAATACGAATCTATTAAGATAGATCGGTGGGGATATTATATTGACCTGTATCTCAAGATGTATGGCATAAATTTCTTGACAAGTCTCGATTGTTGAGATATGGAATTTATTCCTTTAAAGAAAAGGTTCCTTAAGGGATACAGGAGTGAATTGCATCATTAAGTTCTTGAGAAGTGTTAAGGATGCATTCACGTATATGGAGAGGATGATTTGAAACTATGAGGTCACACTGACTCAAATTTCAAGTCAAATAATGGATTCAACCTTCTAGTAGAAAGGTATCGATTGGAATGGTTCCAATCTAAAAACTCGATATTAAGATAACGACATAGACAAGTGATACTGTTATTGGAACAGTATGGATGAAAAGGTTCATCCCTGAACTAGTTGTAATTCTAAAAGGTCTCTGATACCATCCTATCGTTGTAGGACAACAGTGGAAGCAATGAATTGTGTGATCGAGCCATGGTCTCATCAGAAGTTGCAAACATTCTGAGGTTCTTTCACAAGTTTAGAGACAAAGGATTAAGAGGAAATAACGTAATGGAAATATTCCATCTGTAGATAATTTAGCAAATCCCTGACCAAGTCTTAATCACAGACTTTATGTGAGCATCACCTAGATTTGATGGAGATCAAATGCGAAAGTGATTGGCTTGAGTCCAAGTGGAAGATTGATGGATATAGGTGTCCTCTAAGCCAATCATAAGGCACCTATTTCAATCTGGTTCACTAATAAATGACATTAAATTCATTATGTAGATTGGCATATTTATAATTGCGCATAATGAAGTCCATGAATATGTGCAATAGTCATCAGATTATGATGAGATCATAATAATGAGACTGATGACTTATAAACACATATTCTCAATTGTTCCTAGTCATATGATGTTTGAGAAGGACATCAAACATCCGATTAGACTAGTACAGGTTATTCCAGCTCATATGATGAGGGTAACTGATCTCGTTAGTTACTAGTGTGGAGACACAATGGTAAACCTGTAGGTGCTCATTGGGGAATGAGTTCACTGAACTGATCCGACATGAATCGCCGAATGGTAATTTACCTAACTGTCAATCGGCTTGATTCATCGTCACAGTAGCGTGGTTGATCCTTGGACTTGAGACGCCAAAGACACCTTGTCGGTGGACTTCTGGACTTTGACCTTGACCTACGAATCCGTATCCACGGGATCTCAAATAGTCAAGGATCGGGTCCAGCGGAAGACCTTTGAAGGTGATTGTGTGTTCAATAAAGGATCGTTCGCTCTCAGGTAACTGGAGAGAGAATGCTCTAGAGTAGATCCGCAGGAGTCTCTAGCCATAGCAGAAATAATATCATAAAAGTGGTTTTCGGATATTGTAAAGCGGAGTCTGATTCAAGTGAGTTGACCATCTAAGGTTTGACAGTTGACCATACCCGAGGTTAACTCGAGAGCATTGTGCGAACGAAGGATTATAGCCACGTGGTAACTGTGGACGGACAGGTTCCATGAGTGGGTTGCTGAACCCCATTACCTTCCGGGATCATGCGGTGTTGCTTAGCACCCAACTTGATCAGAAGTCCGACCGAATTTACATGCGATGTCAATTCGGTTAAGTAATTAGTTAATATATAGATATTAATTAATTACAATAAGTCAATAACTAGTTATTGGACTTAACGGGCTGAAAACCGGGCTGGTAAATGGGCCTAGAGGGTCACACGCAATAAGATTCTTAGTCGGTGGTACATAAGTGGGATTTATATTAACTCGGGGACTTTTGTGAAAAGTCACGCCGACTTAATATATATACACGCTATTGAGAAACCCTAGGCCAAGCTTCAGGATTTCCCTTGCTGGCCGTCATCTCCCCTTTCTCTCTCCTCCTCTGAGCGTCCCGTTCAATGCGCCAGAACAGCTTCCGTCTCCGCCGCGTGTGATTCCCAAAAGTCGGGAATTCCCGTCGGCGGGATTTCCGCAATCGTTGCGGTGACGGATCTTCAGCGAGCGAGCTGAAACGGACAAGGGATCGAGGACGAACCACCGCGGAGGATCGCGTGGATGCCGCTGGAGGCCGGACGCTTGTGTGGCTTGCGGCATCGCTTTGACGGAACCGAAACGGAAGCGGATTCGAATCCGCGCACGGTAATCAGATTCCAACCCGGTTTTTCGGTTTGCGTTTTTCGTTCCGAATCGGATCAGCGGGCATCGGGCGGGTTTAATTTTTGTTCTTCGTTTCCGCTGCGTTCTTCGCGTCCCGCCCGGATCCCAACAATAGTATGGCATGGCATGAGTATAATCATAAAGGATCATGGCATAGGATGGCATAGCGTGAGTATAAGCATAAAGGATCATAGTGTAGTGTAAAGTCATGAATCATGAATATATAGCAATGAATAGCATAAATCTTATCACCTATTTAACGGACATGCATCCAAACCTCAATATGAGGAATTTCATGTTTAACATGACATGCAGCCAGCGGTAAGGCAAATGCCCATTGGCGCTTCCACTGCACATCAGGGGGACCCACCTGTCCCACCTGGACCAGAAGAAACCATAGCCACGATTTTACCCGTTTGCCCGGGTTTCATGCATCTTTTAATTTAATGTTCGCCTCATAAGGATGCTTGTATGATTCGGACGCATGGACTCCTAAGGTGGCACTGTCCATAAACTTGTTTAATTTTAACATAGGAGACTTATAAAATGGAGTTTAGACATGGGTTGGGTGTTCATATAGGCTCTTATGTCATTTTGACATAATGTTAGCTTAGTAGCATATACTTAAATTGGTAGGAAAATATATATTTTGAAAATAGGATATTTGTGGTAAAAAAAGAACTATGAAGAAAAGACTATTTACTTGCCTTTAACTAGAAGCTTGCTTATGCATGACAAGAATTTCCTCCTCCTTTCACACATGCGAAGAACCTCACGAGCAACTCTCGTTCTCGCTCTAAATCTCTCTCTCTGTCTGTTTATCTTTCTCTCTATTTTTCCCTCTCTCTTTACTTCTATGCCCGCTTAGGTTGTGGTAGGAGGGGAAGGGTACCCTCCTATTTATAGGAAGAGAAGATAGGAGATAGCTTAAGGGGTAAGTTAACTTAAGGGGTAGGTTAACTTCTTGGCTAAGTTACTTATTGGCTAAGTAAGTTAAGGGCCAAGCAACCTTACTAGTATCCTTATCATTTACCTTACCAATAATATTTATTTGTATCCTTATCCTTTACCAATAACCTGTACTTATTGCATTTCAACCATTTATTTTTCTATAATTAGCTTTATACCCTTATTCAATACTTCTTCACCAAGTATACTCAAATTTAACCTCTTTTTAGCTATTTGAGGATACTTTTAAGCACTTTAAAATTTTTAATTAAGACCTTCTAAAAATTATCAATCACATTATTATTCTCATACTTTTATAATTGTATTTATACTTTTTAAGAATTTACAAATATGTCCTTTTTAGAATTATATATTTTCGTAAAATTCATTAACAACTTAACTACACCAAAAATTTATTAAAATTATAATTTCTTTATGGCTCCTTATAGCTTCTGCATGGGATTTATGATTAATCTATATGTGTTGCCTGAGTTTATGACAAGTTGATTGGAACTTTATTTATTTGACTTTTTTTATTATGATTTGGACATATTCTTAGTTTATTAACTCCATGAAAAAAAAGTCATTGAAGTAGTTAATCAGTTTAGTATGTACACGTGTAACTACATAACATATTTCATTTCAGCACATGTCGGCATTTGATTTCTTAGCATTTCAAGTAGAAATTAGGCATAATTCCAGCACCACACGATTCAGTTTATGACCATAAAATATGATAATGCATCTGTGTATAAATATTAAATAGATGTTTTGTCTCATAGTTGTATTCACTTTAATAAAGCATGTTGATCAAACATAGCCGCTATTTGAGAATAGTCCTAGGGAAATGGTGGTAACATCCCCACCATGACCCATCTATTATGGATTGCGTGATACACCTAAAAATGTGCGAACCACCTCTAGAACCCATTAGCTCTGTTACCTCTGGGCCGTAGGTAGAAATCCTTTGTTAAGGTGGGATGACCCTCGGGGTAGCAGTATACCCATGACCTGGCTCTGTACGTGCGTAGGAGCTCGGTTTATGTATTTTGTTTCTGACTCATAGTGACGGTTGGATATGTGTCCAGGCACCTCTATAATAAGTGAAAACCTATAGTCTGAAAAATTATATCTTCCAATCTATATTTCATTTCAGTAAGTCAGCTCAAAATCTTAAATTATGCATTATGTTATGTATTCTGGCCCCGTTCTTATATTGATAAGCTTATGTAGCTTTGTTCAGAGTTAGCATTTTATTATGGATCATGCATCTCAACATCCTTATTGGCATACCATTCTGACTCACATATGTATTATGTGGTAGTTTTATTTTCTGCCATGTTTAGCGTTCTTATGTAATGTACATATTCTGCTTCAATTATTTTATTCGGCAATTCTTATGAGGGCATCCCCATATGCCTACTGAGTTGCCATTTCTTCGAGACTCACGCCTATTTTCAGGTGATCAGCTAGAGGGAGTAGTAGAGTGACTTTGGAATGGGATCACTCAAGGTTCGCGTAGAACGATATCTCTTTTTAGGCAAGTCTAGAGAACTAAATCATGTATATACTTATATGTTTTTATTTTAGTTGGAATGTACAATGAAGATCCTGACATGTGAAATGACAATTTACTATGCGGCTGATAATTATATATTTTTGAGCATTATTAATTAAAAGTATGCATTACACTCATAATTTTTTGTGCAAAATCACATAGAATGACAGATAATTTTGTACTCTTTCGAACAACACTAATTTTGTTGAATTTCGAGTTAAAAACGTCGTCATTTTATATGAAAAACTGAGTGTAGCGCATTTATAGTTTCTCGGGGGACATTTAATAATTTTATTTGAGCATAACTGTTATTCTGTTCAGCACAAAAATTTAAATTAAATTTATTTTGTGTGAACATGACATAAAGAACAACTGGCATAGTTGGTTAGAGGCTTTGATACTTTTGGAGAGGATCATAGTTCAAATCTCAGCATTAACACTTATTTTTATGTACGAGATAAATATAAGGAAATTTTGGACAGAATAGCAGTAAGAAGGATGCCCTAACCCTCTTCTCCAAGAAATCCAAAGTGTAGTCGTCGCCCCCCCCCATTCCCTTCTTTCCATTTCTCTCTCTCTTCTCTCTTTTAAAATCCTCTCTCTCTTTTTAACTCTTCTTCTTCTCTCTTGCTAGCAAGGCTCCTTCTTCTTCCTCTCACCCTCTAATTCTCTTTCTCCCGTAGGCTTTTTTTCTCTCCCTCTTTCTTACTTTTCTTCCTTTGTCCCTCGGTGTCTCTCTCTCTCATTTTTCTCTCTCTATGTCTTTTCTCTTTCTCTCTCCTCTCTTCGATTCCTATCTCTCTCTTTATTGTCCTCTCTCTCTGTTTTGTCTCTATCTTCCGAGTGCTCTCTCTCTCACCTTTCTCTCTGTCTCCCGAGCGCCGTCTCTCTCTCCGTTTCTCTCTGTCTCAGTCTGCCTCTTTATCTCCTTCTCTCTTTCTCTTCCTCTCTATCTCTCTCCTCTCTCTTTCTCTCAGCCAGACGTGGCCAAACGAAGCAGCCAGTAGCTTCTACACCTGGCACCCCTGCGAAACGCGCAGGGGCACCACATCGTCGCCTGTGCCATTGCACGTGCGACCACCCAGCCACGCGACAGCAGGTCGTTGACCCCCGCCCGTTTGTCGCCTCTACGTGGGCCTGCCAACCTCACCATATGAAGAGCCAAGCGCACTGCACCGCGCTGCACCCCTATGCGTCAAAGCTCGTACTTGTATGCGTCCACTGCATCGGCCTCTTCAGCGCACCCTGCCGATCCACCGCGCCCCTACTACTTTTCCTGCGGCGCTGGAACGCACAACGCCCTCCTGCCCTCTACTCAGCCATGCTCTATTGCACCTACTGCTTTCTTTTTCCCTTTATTATTTTGTTATCATATAGTTATTAAATTATGTTTTCAATTGATTTAATTTTAAAGCATCATTTTATAATTTCTTTTTCCTTCTGAAGAACTTTATTTTAGTCTTTTCAATTAAAAAAATCATAGTGAAGCATTGCCACTCTTGTTCTCTCCATCTAATAGATCTCTCTCTTCTCTAAATGTGATTGTATTCAAGTTATTTAGTTATATTTGTGTTTAATCAATTAAGTTGATGTACTAATTAGATGTTATAATTGTGCAACAAATCTTTTAAAAGTTTTTAATTAATTCAAGGTTTTCAAAACTAAAAAATGGTTCCCTATGGATTTCGACCCGATCTCACCACTGCACTACATGTTTTATGTGTGAATTAGAATTTAAGATTGATGTTCGTGTATGCTTAATGACACATAGTTTCGACTGATCAGTGACGCATTGGTATAATGTTGTGAATGGTGGAAATCTTCCTTAGTATTTAGATTTTTCTTACTACTTTTTATATTGCACTTCCATTTGAAACATTTATCCTCCCAATTATATGTTGTGAGGGGTCTTTTCCCCCTGTTGCACTTTGGTTATCCCTATAATTATCTTGTACATTACGGATGACTGGGCCAGGGTGTGATAGATCGTGGTATTAAAGCCTGCTTGTGATTCTACTATCTTTCACCCATCGTTTGGAGATTATACCCCAAGATCTTTGTATGGAAAGTTACTTCAAATAAATGGTCCGAGTGTAGTTTCGATGTGTGCTTAGAATTATTTGTTTTTCTGGGTGTTATAAATACATGGTGGAAAGAGAGTCAAGGCGAAATAACAAGCGACTGACTAGAATGAATCCCTTGGATGGGCATGGAGAGGCCCAGGGATCTAGACGGGGCAACCCATTGGCTGCAGCAACTGGCGAATATGGAGATTTCCTATAAACTTTTCAAAGTTTGGCACAGGTCATACAGGCCCAAGCCAGGACCCAGGCTCAGATGCAGACATACGGGCAGGAGCAGTTGCGGGTGATGGTTGCAGTCCAACCAGAGCATTCAGGCAAATGGGCAGGTGCTACTTTGATGGAGAAATTCCACCGTATGAATCCACCCTCCGTTAGGGGGGAGAGTCAGCCTGAGGTAGCCAAAAGGTGGATCAGAGAAATGGAGAACATCCGTGATGCCATTCAGTGTGATGATGGAGACAAGATTGCCTTTGACATTCATGCTCCAAGAGCGAGCAGATGAGTGGTGGCGGGCAACCAAGAGGACATTATTCATAAGACAAGCTGATATTGATTGGGAAGATTTTCTCAAGGTCTTTAGGTCAAAGTTCTTTCATGAACATGTGCAAGATCAGAAGGAGCTGAAATTTCTGAATTTGCGGCAAGGTTTGATGACAGTGGCACAATATGAGTCACACTTTACTGAGTTAGCCAAGTATGCACCCCACTTATGCGCAGATGAGAAGAGGGGTACCAAGAAGTTCGCTTACAAGCTTCGAGGTCCTATTCGAGACCGTGTGTCTTTGTTTGATCATGAGACTATTGCGGCCGTCTATCGTGTTGCTTGCATTGCAGAAGGCAACATTGAAGCTATACAAAAAAATCAGAGGGGGCAGCAGCACGGCAAGGATCAACCATAGATATTCCAAAGAGATCAGAAGAAGAAGCTTAAGATTGCCCAGGAGCATCACCACCTATTCCAGCTACTCTACGAAGGGATCTTCCGATATGTAGTTATTGTGGTGTCAAATATGATGGGCTTTCCAGGAAGATGGCAGGCAAGTGTTACATTTGTGGTGTTGTAGACCATATGGTGAATAATTGTCTAAAGCCAATGAGATCTGATAGGCCAAGGGTACCAACCATAGTTTATAATCTCACTATAGATGATATGAAAAATTCTGGAGGCGCAGTAGGAGGTACAGTCCTGGTTGCAGATTCACATGCTCTGTTTTATTTGATCCGAATACTACAGATTCTTTTATATCTAGAAGATTTGCTATTAATCTACATAAGCTTTATCCTATTTATGATGTGGAGTCTCTACCTATTAGTACCCCTATGGGTAAGGGGTACTTCTCAGATCATACATGATATAGATGTGGTGATTCAGAATAGATGCATGCTAGCCAATCTCTACCTCCTATATATGAATAACTTTGATGTTATTCTAGGGATGGATTGGCTCGAACATTATTATGCCATGAAGGATTTTCAGTGCAAGAAGATAGTGTTTCATATTCAGAGAGAGAGAGAGAGAGAGAGAGAGAGTTTTGTTTTCAATGCTCTAAACATGCACTTATTAAGATTGTTGCGTTGGCAATTAAAACTGAGAAGTGGATGAGGTGAGGTTGTCAAAGAGATCTCATTAGTGTGTTGACTCATTTAAAGTCTGGGACATCAAGAACTATTGCTAATATTAAGGTGGTTCGTGAGTTTTTTGATGTCTTCCCAAATGAGCTCCTAGGATACCGAGAGACTGAGGTCACTATTGAATTGATGCCTGGCACAGAACCTATCTCTAAGGCTTCTTATAGGATGGCATCAGCTAAATTGATGAAGTTGAAGAAGCAATTGTAAGACTTATTGGCGAAGGGTTTCATTCATCCGAGTGTGTCTCCATGTGGAGCCCCAGTTTTGTTTGTCAGGAAGAAGGATGGGACCTTGATGTTATGTGTCGATTATAGGAAGCTCAACCAAGCTACTGTCAAGAATAAACACCCATTGCTAAGGATTGATGATCTATTTGACCAGCTGCAATTGGCTCAGGTTTTCTCTAAGATTGACCTTCGGATAGGGTATCATCAGCTAAAGATTCGGAGTGAGTATGTATCAAAGACAACCTTCAGGACGAGATATGGGCACTATGAATTTTTAGTGATGCCTTTCGGACTCATTAATGCACCAGCAACCTTTATGGATATGATGAATCATGTTTTTAAGCCCTATCTTGATGAGTTTGTTTTTGTGTTTATAGATGATGTGCTAGTGTATTCTTCAAGTATAGAAGCTCATAGAGAACATTTGAGGATAGTTCTCCAAACTCTTTGAGAGCACCAATTGTTTACAAAGTTTAGTAAGTGTAAATCTTGACTTGACAAGGTCCAACTTTTAGAACATTTGATTTTTGATCTCTAAAGACGGTATTGTAGTTCATCCTGACAAGGTGAAGGTTGTACTTGACTAGGAGACTCCAAGAACCTCAACAGAAATCAAAAGATTTCTTAGTTTGGCAGGTTATTATCACAAGTTTATTGAGGGATTCTCAAAGATTGTGACACCAATGACTAAGTTGACAAGAAAATGGGCCAAGTTTGTATGGATCGATGCTTGTGAGAGCAGCTTCCAAGAGATGAAGAGGAAGTTGGCATGTGCTCCAGTCCTTACATTACATAAAGGGATAGGTGGCTATGTTGTTTATACTGATGCATCTCAACAAGGACTTGGGTGTGAATTGCCACAAAATGGGAAGGTCATAGTCTATGCTTCTTGGCAGCTAAAAGAGAATGAGTTGAACTACTCCACACATGATTTGAAACTTGTAGCGGTAGTCCATACTTTGAAGATCTGGCGGCATTATTTATATGGAGAATCCTTTGAAGTCTCTATAGATCACCAGAGTTTAATGTACCTTTTCTCTCAGAATGAGCTAAATCTAAGGCAGAGAAGATAGTTAGAGTTCCTTAAAGACTATGAGTTCTCCCTTCAGCATCATCCAGGTAAGGCAAATGTAGTGGCAGATGCCCTATGTAGGAAGAAATTGATGTCAGTACAGTTGAGAAGGATGTGGAGGAATCTGGCAGAGGTGGCAAGGTTTGATCCAAGAATGATACAAGATAGGTCCAACATATTTGTGGGTCAACTGGAGATCCATTCAGCTCTTGTGGATCGAATCGTGACAGCACAGAAGAATGATCAGCAGATACAGGATTTGATTAGGAAGCCAAATGTCATTCAAAGAGCTGCAGGGGCGGTGATTTTCAAGGGCAGAATGATAGTTCCAATTGGGTTGAGGCATGAAGTGTGAGACGAGGCTCACAGATCTAAGTACACCATTCACCATGGTAGTACCAAGATGCACCAAGATTTAAAGAGAAGATTTTGGTGGGTTGGCATGAAGAGGGATGTAGCAGAATTTGTCTCCAGATGTCTCACGTGCTAGTAAGTTAAGACTGAGCATCAAAAGCCAGCAAGTTATTTGTAGCCTCCGAAGATCCCACAGTGGAAGTGGGAGGACTTGACCATAGACTTTGTTATAGGTATGCCGCAAACTAGAAGGCAACATTATGCGATTTGAGTAGTGGTTGATCGGCTTACTAAATCAGCTCATTTTCTACCGATTAAACAGTCCCAGCCTATAGAAATCATGGCACAGTTGTACATTTATGAGATTGTCAAGCTCCATGGAATGCCCAAGACCATTGTATCTGATAGGGATTCAAGATTCACATCATGAGTTTGGAAGAGTATGTAATCAGCTTTAGGAACTTCATTGAGATTTAGTTCAGAATTTCATCCTCAAATGGATGGTCAGTCAGAATGGACCATTAAAACATTAGAGGATATGCTTAGGGCATCCAGTCTTGATTGGAAGGACTATTGGGACTGGCACTTGGCTTTGGTGGAATTCGCCTACAATAATAGTTACCATTCCAGTATAAGTATGGCTTCATTTGAGGCGCTGTATGTTCGACCTTGTAGATCCCCACTATGTTGGCATGAGAATAATGATGATAGGTTGGTGGAGTAAGAAGTAATTCAGGATTGCACTGAGAAGATCAAAACTATCAGGCAGCAGTTATTAGTAGCTCAGAACCAACAAATGCAATATGCTAACAAACAGAGGAGAAATCTGGAGTTTGCAGAGGGTGATCATGTGTTCTTAAAAGTCTCTCCTACTCGAGGTGTGATTCGGTTTGGTAAACGTGGGAAGCTGAACCCACGTTATATTGGACCATCTCATATTTTGGCTCGGGTGGGTAGAGTAACTTACTAGTTAGTATTGTCACCTGAGTTTGCTGGAGTTCATGATGTATTCCATATATCAATGTTAAGAAAGTATATGCTGATCCAGCTTGTGTTATTGATCACACTACATTAAAAATTAAAGCGGATTGAACATTTGAAGAGGAACCTATTTGTATTATAGATCGAAAGGAGCAAGAATTAAGGTCAAAGAGCATTCCATGGTCAAGGTGTCATGGCATCATCACTCAATGAAAGAGGCTACATGGGACTTGGAGGAGAAGATAGAGGCAAAGTATCCAGAACTATTCAAGTGAAAATATTTAAATTTTGAGGACAAAATTATTTAAGGAGGAGAGAATATGTAACATTTAAATATTAGTATATAATTGGCAAAATTATATTATTAATTAATTTTGAGCTAGTACCATTATTTATGTTAAGATATTCACTAAGATTAAAGTTGGTTGGTTAAATCCTATAGAATAGTTAGATATGATCAATTGTGAAAGAAAACTAAGTACAAATCATAATCGGATTTAGATTACAAGGGTTAATTAGAGATTAAGGGTAAATATGCAACTACTAAAAGTAGGATGATCATTTAATGAATAATAAATCCATATAGTAGGAAAAAAACTCTATAGTTGAAAATTGTAATTTATTAATTAGTGGGACTTTGTTGAAATGTTCAGAGGTATGCTATGAATAGTTTAGTCTGGGGAGGGAACTGACTCAAATTTTTGCCCATCGGCGGGTATTAACCTTGGTTAATATTAGTGGGTATGGTAAGTTTAGTATAACTTGGATGAATGGGAAATAGTAGATTTTAACCCATCTAGCTAACCATAGTGGGACTAATTAAATCCTCACTATTTAAAAGACTCTAACTTGGGTTTTTGGCCATGGCTTTCCACTTTCTTTTGGAGCAAAATATGGGAGGAGCTTAGGAAGAAGGTGGACAGCCAGCCTTGAGGGTTCTTTCCTGAAGAAGGTAGGTAGTGTTGGTGCTAATTTCATAAGGGTTTAGCCTAATTGATCATAAGTAATAAGTGATTCTTTATTTTTTTTCCTCTCTCTTTAAATTATATGTTTCTATGAAGTTCTCAAGTGTGAATTAATGAATGATGCAAGGATTTAAATTTTAAAAGCCTAGAACATGTTAAGTATAGTAAGAGTTCAATTTTTGCAACCAAGTTTTTTTTTTCTTTGACTCTTGTGACAGAAGCGTAATCTACAAATTTTTATGATTTTATTTCTCATAAAAAGTTATAAATTTTTTATGACATCATCCTTGCGTGCTTAGGCATCTTACGAAGAATTTTCATGAATTTTCATGTTCATATAATGATGTTTCCAGGCCGTGTAATAGGGTGTGATTTGTAGGTCATATTAGGTATAGCTATGTTCATATAATGATGGTATGTTAGAACATGAATTTTAGTCATTTATATTCATAAAATAATCTGAAAATTTTATGACATAATACTTGTATTATTATACATCTCTAGAAAAAAAATTAAATTTTTTTTATCTTCATATGATGATGCTTCCAGATGTGTGTAGTAGGGTTCATATTCCACTATGATATTTTGGTAAGTCATAGATTATCCTAATATTTTATTTTCTGCTATCTTTGTGGAGAGTCGTTTGAGCCCAAACTTTTACAAGCTATACCTAATATGAATTAATATAACATGTGAAAATTTTAAGGTTTTTGGAAGCCCTTTTGTGCATGAATAAAATCAGTGTTTTAAATGTAGGCAGGATGCTTCTGCGCAAGATATGTGATTAACCTATATGTGTTGCATGAGTTTATGACAAGTTGAATTTTAATTTGAGTTGGAATTTGATTTATTTTGTTTTTTACTTATGATTTGGACATATTCTTAGTTTATTAACTCTAGGAAGAAAAGCTACTAAAGTAGTTAATCATTTTAGTATGTATATGTTGTTGTAGTTACATAACATATTTCATTTCAGCACATGTCGGCATTTGATTTCTTAGCATTTTAATTGAAATTAGTCATAATTCCATCACCACATGATTTAGTTTATGACTATAAAAATATGGTATTTCATCTATACATAAAAAATAGATGTTTTATCTCATAGTTGTATTCACTTTAATGAAGCTTGCCGCTCAGACATAGCCGCTATTTGAGAATAGTCCTAGGGAAATGGTGATAACATCCCCACTTGGACCCATCTATTATGGGATTGTGTGCTACACCTAAAAGGATAGAATCCACTTCTAAAACGCATTAGCTCTATTATCCAGGGGCCGCGGGTAGAATCCTTTGTTAAGGTGGGGTGACGACCCTCGAGGTAGTGCTACGCCCATGACTAGGCTCTGTACGTGCCTAGGAGTTAGATTTCTGTATTATGTTTCTGACACATAGTGGCAGTTGAATGTATGTCTGGGCACTTCTATAATATGTGAAAACCTATAGTTTGAAAAATTATATCTTCCAATCTGCATGTCATTTCAGTAAGTCAGCTCAAAATCTTAAATTATAGATTATGGTCTGTATTGTGGCCATGTTCATACATCGATAAGCTTATGTAGCTTTCTTCAGAGTTAGCATTTTATTATGGATCATGTATCTCAGTGCTCCTAATTGGCATATCATTCTGACTCACGTATGTATTATGTGGTAGTTTTATTTTTACTATATTTAGTATTCTTATGTAATGTACATATTCTGCTTCAATTATTTTATTCGGCAATTCTTATGAGGGCAGCCCCATCTGCCTACTTAGTTGCAATTTCTTCGGGACTCACGCCTATTTTTAGGTGATCGGCCAGAGGGAGTAGTAGAGTGAGTTTGGAGTGGGGTCACTCAGGGTTTACATAGGACAATATCTCTGGGCGAGCCTAGAGAACTAAATCATGTATATACTTATGCTTTTGTTTTAGTTGAAAAATATAATGAAGATCCTAGCATGTGACATGACAATCTACTATGTGGCGCATTGGTATAATGTTGTGAATGGTGGAAATCTTCCTTAGTATTTAGATTTTTCTTACTAATTTTTATACTGCGTGATGAGGCAGAATCCGATTCGGCCCATTAAAACAAGCTCAAACCCCGTTCAGCCCAACAGCAGCAGTACCAGGCCCTCCGGGAGCCTTCGGCCCGTCAGCGGCCCACCAGCGGCCTTCGGCCCATAAGCGGCACCATCGCTCCCGGCCCAACAGGCTTCAGCCCGTCAGCGGCCCACTAGCCTACGGCCCGGGAGCAGCGCGGCAGCCCAGGGCCCAACAGGCTTCGGCCCATCAGCGGCCCAACCCCCTTCGGCCCGGTAGCCGAATCCGGCCCACTCCGGTGGCGGATCAGGTACTATGGCGGTTTATCAGTAAGCCATCATTTAGTCCTATATCGGCTGCCACCGTTAACCATCCGCTATCCTCTGCTATAAATACCCCGCTATTTATGGCCAAAGGTATGCAACGGATGCTTCCCCAAGCCTCCGAGACCCTTAAAAGGACTGCTGTCCGAAAAGCATTAAAGCTGCTCTCTTTGCCTTCTGAATCGAATCTTCTTCAGGAGCTAACTTGACCGTCGGAGGGGGTTCCCCAGGGCTGACGCCCGGGACTCTTGCTGACTGGTCCTTCTTCTTCTTTCCCTCCTACAGGGGCTCGGTTCGAATCATCGCCGACCTTCCCGAGTCGGTCTCGGCCGCCGACCTCGGATTCCTCTCCCTGGTCTCGACGCCGTACGCCAGCTGCCCCAAGACAAGAGACTCGGTCTCGCGCTGAAGGAGCCTTCGGGCTCACTATCCAAGAGCAAGCCCACTCCGAGTCGCCCCCGGCCTCGGACCTCCGGCTTCGACTCCGTCGCCTGTCGACAAGCAGAGGGAAGGAGACTCATCCGCCGAAGGAGCTTCGGCCCAAGACAGGAGACTCGGTCTCGCGCTGAAGGAGCCTTCGGGCTCACTATCCAAGAACAAGCCCGCTCCGAGTCGCCTCCGGCATCGGACCCCCGGCTCCGCCTCTGCGTCCTTCGCCTTCCGGATCCCCGTCGGGCCCCTTCGAACACCGATCCGGCCCAGCTCCGGATCCTCTTCTTACCGGATTCCAGCTCCGGAATCCGGTCGTGATAGATCCAGTCTACATCACGTGGCGCCGTCTGTGGGAAACCAACAAAACAAGTCATGTCTCAGCGACCTGTGACCCGACGATCCGGACAAAGCGAAGCAGAAGCGCGGGAGGCCTCGGCGCAGATGCTGCCTTCCGAAGGCGCACCTTCTGCCCCGCCGAACCTGCCTCTGCCAACCATACCGGAGTCTCTCAGCTCGGAAGACCGAGTGGGGGTGCTCCAGCAGCAGATGGCAACGCTGGCCGCTGCCGTCACGTCCCTAGCGCCTCTTCAGGAGATGGTGTCCGCCATCGCCCAGCGCATGGGACTGACGGGGCAGCTTCCCCAGCAGGCGCCGCTCCCCCCACTCTACCCAGTACAAGGCGCCCGGTTCCGGCCAGTGCCTGCGCCAGTTTCTCTCGACGAGACCGCGGCGGCGCGCAGCGAGCCCTCGGCGCTACCTGCCCGAGCTCCCCACGCCGATCGTCTGACGGAGCAGGATTATGCTTCGTCAGAATACCGTCCGGCCCGGACCGGAGGACAATCCGTCGCCACCTCAACTGCCCCGGACCTGGACCGGCGGCTGACGGCGATGCGCAAAGAGATGCAGCAGATGGTGTCTCGGCCTCACGGGGCGCCCCTCGCCAGCAGCATCCTGGAGCAGACCCCGTTCACGGCGGAGCTCCTGGCCACCGAGGTGCCCCCCAGCTTCAAGCTACCGAAGGGCCCTCTCTACGACGGAATGACAGATCCAGTCTGTCATTTCCAGAGATTCAACGCCTACCTCCGGGTCCGAGGGATCTCCGAGGCAGTCCGCTGCCGTCTTTTCCCCCTCACCTTTGAAAAAATCGCCCTCACCTGGTTCGAGACATTGGCCCCCAACTCCATCCACTCCCTAGTCCAGTTGGGCCAACTATTCATCGACCAGTTCTATGATGCCACCCGGCAGTGCAAGACCTCCGCCAGCCTGCTGGCCATCCGGCAAGGCCCCGCCGAGACTCTCCAGGAGTACTTCACCAAGTTCCGGACCGAGGCCGCCCAGATCCCGAACCTCGACAGCTCGATCGCGGTTTCGGCCGTAATCAGCGGGTGCCGGGACGAGGGGCTCCTCGGCTCCATTGGGAAGCGCCATCCCCTGACCTTCCAGGACCTCGTGGCCCGGGCCCATAAGTACATCAATCGGGAGGCCCTGATGCTGTCCAGGGGTAAAGGCGCGGCCGAAGCCACTTCGGCGCCTGCTCCCCAGATGGTCCGACCTCGGCCTGAAGACCAAGAGCCCTCCCGAAAGCGATTTCGCTGGGAGGACTGGGACAGGGAGAGGCGATGGGACCCGCAGCCGCGGTACCTACCCTTACCTGCTCCCCCTTCCCGGATGCTCATGGAGGTGAAGGGCATGCTCCGACGGCCTGACTGCATCAAGACCGATCCTCGCCGAAGGGACCCCAGCAGGTACTGTGAATACCACCGGGAGATCGGCCACACGACGGATGAGTGCCGGCAGCTCCGGGAGGAGATCGACCGCATCATCCGGGAAGGAAGACTGCCGCAGTACCGGCGGGAGCAGCCGCCGCAATAGAACCGGGACGTCCCTGCAGCGCCCAGGCAACAGCAGCCCCCGGCGATAGAAGCCGCTCCTCCGCCAAAAGCCACCTCGGCCCCGGTAGAATCATCCCATCAAAGACCCAGTTCTGGGTCTATCATGATGATATCCGGAGGGCCGGGGGAAGGGTCCAGGCCGCGGCAGCGCAGCACAGTAGCGGCGGTGGACGGCGAACCGAAGCGTCCTCGTCTGGAAGACATCACCTTCGGCGCCGAGGACCTGACTGATGTTCAGGTCCCTCATGACGACGCCCTCGTCGTCAATGCTGTAATAAATAACTATGATGTACATAGAATCTTTGTGGATAATGGAAGTGCCCCAAACATCTTGTTTTATGACTGTTTCGAGAAATTGGGATTGAGTGAGGCTAATATGAAGCCTCACCGGGGCCCCCTCTACGGTTTTAACGGCTCGCCCTGCCGAGTAGAGGGTATTGTCCGACTTCCTGTAACCTTAGGCTCCGCCCCCCGGCAATTAACCGTTGAAACGGACTTTGCCGTTGTAAAGATCGAGTCAGCCTACAACGCCATATTCGGCCGAAGGCTCATCGGCGGAATCGGAGCCGTGCCTTCGTCCTTCCATCAGAAGCTGAAGTTTCATACCAGCCATGGAATAGGCGAGGCCAAAGGGAACCAAGAAGCAGCCCGGCAGTGCTACATGATTTCGGTCAAGGGGAAGACAGCAGCCGAAACCCTAACGATCGAGTCATCGGCCGAGGCATCTCCGGGAGAAGCACTCCTCGCCGTCCATATTCCGGGAGGCGAAGGACGAGTCTTGATGATAGGCTCCGGCCTGGAAAGGGGAGAAGCAGAGAAGCTTACCGAGTTCGTGAAAAAGAATCTCGATGTCTTCGCCTGGTCTCCGGCAGACATGCCCGGGGTTGACCCGGAGGTAGCAGAGCACCGACTCCATACCGATCCCGACCAGCCCCCGGTAAAGCAGAAGAGGCACACCTTCAATCAGGAAAGGAGGGCCGCCATCCAAGCCGAAGTACAGAAGGGACTGGACGTTGGACACCTCCGAGAGGTGCACCATCCGGACTGGATCGCCAATGTGGTCATGGTGCCAAAGAAAGATGGCAAATGGCGTATGTGCGTGGACTTCACCAACCTCAACAAGGCCTGTCCGATGGACAGCTTTCCGCTGCCTCGGATAGACCAGGTGGTGGACGCGACTTCCGGCCATGAGCTTTTAAGCTTCCTCGACGCCTATTCAGGCTACCACCAGATCCGGATGCATCCGGACGATGAGAGCAAGACCAGCTTCACGACCGATTTGGGCTTGTACTGCTACACCCGAATGCCCTTCGGTCTGAAGAACGCCGGCGCGACATATCAGCGCCTGGTCAACAAAGTATTCGCCACACAGCTCGGCCGAAACATGGAGGTCTATATAGACGACATGTTGGTCAAGAGCCGCGTTGCTGCAGAGCATCTGGCCGACTTGGCCGAGACTTTCTCCGCCCTTAGGCGGTACAAGATGAAGCTGAACCCGGCCAAGTGCGCCTTCGGGGTAGCCTCCGGCAAGTTCCTCGGCTACATGGTCACTCACCGAGGGGTGGAGGCTAATCCCGAGAAGGTTTCGGCCATCATGCAGATGCGACCCCCGGCAAACCTCCGAGAGGTACAGAAGTTGAACGGGACGATCGCAGCCCTCAGCCGCTTCATGTCAAGGGCGGCCGACTACTGTTTCCCTTTCTTCAAACTGCTGAAAAAGGCCAACAACTTCGACTGGACGGAAGAGTGCCAGACAGCCTTCAATCAGCTGAAGGCCTACCTCTCCAAAGTCCCCATTTTGTCCAAGCCGATTTCCGGGGAGCCTCTGAGCTTGTACCTTGCAGTCTCCGAGACGGCTCTCAGCGCCGTCCTCGTCCGAGAGCAGGAGGGCGTTCAGAAGCCCGTTTATTACACCAGCCGAGCCCTTCAAGGAGCAGAACTCCGGTACCTAGCCCTGGAGAAGTTGGCTCTGGCCCTCATCTTGTCCGCGAGGAGGCTCCGGCCGTACTTTCTGGCCCATTCCGTGAAGGTCCTCACCGACCAGCCCCTGAGGCAGATTCTTTCCCGGCCGGAGGTGTCCGGCAGGCTGGCGAAATGGGCGATCGAGCTAGGGGAGTTCGACATCTCCTACGCCCCTCGGGTAGCAATAATAGCCCAGGCGTTGGCAGACTTCATCGCTGAGCTTACCCCCGGCGCCCCCGCGGCACCTCAGCCGGCACCCGACGTGGTCGAAGCCGAGGCTACTTCGGCTACTGCGCCGGTGGACGAATGGCGACTCTTCGTGGACGGCTCCGCGTGCTCCACGGGCAGCGGCGCCGGATGGATCCTGGCATCGCCAGAAGGGGTCGTCACGGAGTACGCCCTGCGCTTCTCCTTCCCGGCAACCAACAATGCCGCCGAGTACGAAGCTCTCATCTCCGGCCTCCAGGCCGCGAAGAAGCTCGGCGCCCGGAACCTAAAAGCCTTCAAAGATTCCCAGTTGATCGCCGGCCACATCTCCGGGGAGTACGAGGCTCGGGACGCGGTGATGGCATCTTATCTCCAGGTGACTCGCAAGATCCTCACCCAATTCGATTCTTATGAAATCGTGAGGATCCCGAGAGCCGAGAACACCCGAGCCGACGCTCTTTCCCGGCTGGCGTCAACCCAAGACGGGGGTGGAGGCCGAATGATCCTCGTCGAGGAGCTTGCCGAACCAAGCCTCGGCGAAACCGAAGCCATGCAAGTCACTGAGGTCGAGGCCGAGACGTGGATGACCCCCCTCGTCGCTTTCCTTCTCCAAGGAGAAGTCCCGCCAGATCCGAAGGAGGCGAAGCACATTCGACAGCGCTCATCCCACTTCCTCCTTCTGGACGGGGTGCTGTACAAGAAATCCTTCGGCCGACCACTGCTGCGGTGCCTCGGCCCGGCTGAAGCTGATTACGCCGCAAGAGAAGTCCATGAAGGGATATGCGGGACGCATGCGGGAGGAAGGGCCCTGGCTCACAAGCTCCTGAGGCAAGGCTACTGGTGGCCAACACTCCGAGAGGACGCTTTGGCCCTCGTGCGGCGCTGTGACCAGTGCCAGAGGTTCAGCTCCCTCATCCACCAGGCAGCCACCCTTCTGACCCCCTTGTCCGATCCCTGGTCTTTCGCCCAATGGGGAATCGACCTCCTGGGACCTTTTCCCGTCGCCACCGGCCAAAGAAAGTTCCTCATCGTGACGATCGATTACTTCACCAAGTGGGTCGAAGCCGAACCCCTCGCGTCAATAACCGATAGCAATGCTTGGAACTTCGTGTGGAAGTCCATCATTTGCCGGTTCGGCATCCCTCGGGCCATCATCTCTGACAATGGAAAGCAATTTGACAGCCGACGGTTCAGCGACAACTGCGCCAGCTTCAGCATACTTCACAAATTCACTTCGATGGCGCATCCTCGAGCAAACGGCCAAGCCGAAGTCATTAACCGAAGCCTCCTGCAGGGATTGAAAACCCGCCTCGGCGAGGCTAAAGGCCGATGGGTGGAGGAGCTACCGAGCGTTCTGTGGGCCTATCGGACGACGAGCCGAACCCCCACCGGCGAAACTCCTTTTCGCATGGCCTATGGGATAGAGGCCGTTATTCCAGTGGAAATCGGCCTTCCTTCTCCCAGGGTCGTTGCTTACAGTACGGAGGCCAACGAAGAAGGTTTGAAAGACCACTTGGACCTCATTGAAGAGACCCGAGACAAAGCTCGTATCCGGCTGGCGGCTTATCAACAGCGCATGGCCAAATACCATAACACTCGGGTAAATCCCCGAATCTTTGAAGTGGGGAGCCTCGTGTTGAGGAATGCTCATGCTTCCAAGCCAGCCGAAGCCTCATGAAAGCTTGCCCCCAACTGGGAGGGGCCCTATCGGGTCAGGGAGGTGATCAGGCGTGGAGCTTACCGGTTGGAGACCCTTTCGGGCCAACCTCTTCCTCGCACATGGAATGTAGAGCGCCTTCGGCGTTATTATATGTAAGTCACCTCTCCCCAGGCTTTCAGCCGGAGGGTATGAATAAAGAACTCTCTTGTTCATGAAACTTGTTATGGTTTTTCTCTAAGTCCGTGCAAACCGTATCGGGAGTGGCTTCGGCCATGCAAACCGTACCGGGAGCGGCATGGTTCTCTTAAAGTCCGCGAGTCCTTCGATCCGACGAATGGCTTCGGCCATGTAATCCGGATCAGGACACGGCATGGTTTTCTCTAAGTCCGTGCAAACCGTATCGGGAGTGGCTTCGGCCATGCAAACCGTACCGGGAGCGGCATGGTTCTCTTAAAGTCCGCGAGTCCTTCGATCCGACGAATGGCTTCGGCCATGTAATTCGGATCAGGACACGGCATGGTTTTCTCTAAGTCCGTGCAAACCGTATCGGGAGTGGCTTCGGCCATGCAAACCGTACCGGGAGCGGCATGGTTCTCTTAAAGTCCGCGAGTCCTTCGATCCGACGAATGGTTTCGGCCATGTAATCCGGATCAGGACACGGCATGGTTTTCTCTAAGTCCGTGTAAACCGTATCGGGAGTGGCTTCGGCCATGCAAACCGTACCGGGAGCGGCATGGTTCTCTTAAAGTCCGCGAGTCCTTCGATCCGACGAATGGCTTCGGCCATGTAATCCGGATCAGGACACGACATAGTTTTCTCTAAGTCCGTGTAAACCATATCGGGAGTGGCTTCGGCCATGCAAACCGTACCAGGAGCGGCATGGTTCTCTTAAAGTCCGCAAGTCCTTCGATCCGACGAATGGCTTCGGCCATGTAATCCGGATCGGGACGCGGCAGGTTATTTTCTAAGTCTGCATAAGATGAAGCGGGAGCGGCTTCGGCCACAGAAGCCGCATCTAAAGCAGCCCTATCTGCCGGCGAGATTCTATCAACGCCCTATCCGAACCTACATCGGGTCTCGGCTTCACAAGCTATAGCGGACGACGGAAAGATCTCGGATTTCAGAAAGGCCAGATCCACTCGTCATGCAAAAAACAATAAGGTAAAACCAAAAGCATTCCTTGTATTCACAAACGAAAGGAAGTACAAACTCGGCCATATGCCTGGCCGAAAGCTTACAAAAGCGGAAAAGCAAAAACCGAGGGGAACCCTCGTATCAGTCCTCGACGGCCCTCTCCTCCTCCGCCTCGACGACGTTTCGGCCAGGAGAGGGAGAGGGAGAGTCAACGATCTGCACCACTTCAGGAGCAGCAGCCTCGGCGGGAGCCTCCTCGGCGGTCTCGACTTCATCTTCAGCAACTGGAGGCGAGGCCCTCTCAACCATAAGGTCCTTCCACCAGGATAGGAGCTCCCTGGCTTCCTCGCCCATCGGCAGGGCGACCCCGGTCAAATCGACGCTCGGGCAGGCCCTCTGGGCGACAGCCAGTCCGAGGTCGAAGACCGAAGAAGACGCTAGCAGCTGGGCTTGGAGGATCTCTCGGGCGTAGTCACGCCCGGCCTTGTAATCGGCTACGGCCGACTCCGCCGCCTCTTCCAGTTCCTGCTTCAGGGCCAAGACCTCCTCGGCGTGGCGGCGCTTCTCCGAAGCCCGCCGGGACTCCTTGTCCTGGATCTGGGCCTTGAGGGCCCGGATCTCAGTCTGAGCCGCAGCAAGCGCACCCTCGGCTTTCTCCTTCTCCCGCTCGGCCTTCGCCTTGGCCTCAGCGGCAGCACGGGCCTCTGCTGCCCTCTCCTCTAGCTGCGCCCGCACCCGACCGCTCGCGGTAGTGAGCCTGTCAACCAAGGGCTCGATGCGGGGCGCCGCCGAGGTACCTTCACCAGAACCGGCCGGATCCTCCTCGGCCTCCAGAAGCTTGAGCCGGAGCAGCTCCTGATGATGCATCAGGACGCTACCCGTCATCGCAGCCTGCGGACCGAAAGCAGTCGAGGGTTAGAAAATCAAGACAGCTAAGGCTAGGTTGAAGGATTTTCGGACTTCTTACCTGGACCGCCAACCGGGGGCTCATCGCCGCCAGGTCGGTAATCGAATGCTCCCTCAGCTCTTCGAAAGCTGAAGGGAGAGTGAGGCTGCTGAGCAGACGAAGGCATGTCTGCGGGTCCTCCATGCTCTCATCTTTGTACACCCTCGGCTCGGAGTGCCACCATTCGCGTTGCGCCCGGGGCGCCCGCGGCCCAGCGCCTCCGTCATCGGCCCCTGCCGATACGGCCGGAGGGGAGTCGCCCCTCGACGCCTCGGGAGACGCCAGCCTTGCGGCCCTTCGGGCCCCGGCGCTCCTTCTGACCAACGGAGCCACCTCCGCCTCTTCGGCCTCCTCTACCCGGGGGCGCTTCGACGCTCGGCCGCCCCTTCGAGCGGCGAATTTTGTCTTCTGCTCCCTCTCGAGAGCAGCAGCGGCAGCGCAGCCCTCGGCGGAGGCCGCAGTCCTTGGGACCCCGCCTCGGGTCCTCGGAGCCCTAGCGCCTCGGCCAGACCTGCCTGCCGCTTGCGGGGCCGGCGCCCGGCCTGAACCGCGCTGGTCGGATATCAGAGCGAGGAGGTTGTCGAGATCGGCCATTGCTGCAAGCAGGAGCGACGTGTTAGAAACGAGACAGTGATCAAGTGCAAATACAAAGTCGACTTACCCTCGGCCGAAACTTCATCAGCATCCTCAGCCGGAAGAGCTTCGACCGGAGGAGCGGCAGCCCTTCCTCCGCGGCCTTGCGGAGTCTCCCCGGGAGGAAGATAAGGGAAGGCCCGCGTCGGATCGGACCGAGGATCCGGCCAGACCCCGGCGTTCACCAACCGCTCCGACGCGCTGAGGAGCCCCCAGATGTCGTACGGGGCCATGACCTGGACATGGCCCACGAGAGTGCTCTGCACGGGGGTCAGAGCAGGAGGGTCCGAGAGGCCTGCAGCCAGCGGCGCCCATTCGGTGGGAAAGGGCCACACGCCCTTCTCGTTCTCCGGCAGAGAGACGAAGATGAACTTCCTCTTCCAGCCGTGGATGGACGAGGGCTTCCCGGAGAAGATGCTTCGGCCGACCCGAGGGACGAAGCAGTACCACTCGGACTTCCCCTGCCTTTGGATTTTAAAGAGATAACGGAAGACATTGATGGAGGGGCGGATCTTTATACGAGCGAAGACGCTCAAAAATCCGTACACGATACGCCAAGAATTGGGAAAGAACTGAGACGGGGCTAGCCCGTAGAAGCTAAGGAGATTAATGACGAAGGTAGGAAGAGGAAGACGGAAGCCCGCCGCAAAGCTATCAACATAGATGGAGAAGGAGCCCGGGCGGACAGTATTGGCCCTGGTGGCGGACTCAGGCCGATGGGGGGTCGTCCAAGAAGGAAGCTGAAAGTAAGAAACTAAGTTCCTCACCTCTACGTCCGAAAGGGCGCAGGTTGCTTCCGAAGCAATGTCCGGAAGGCGGCGTTCCGAGGTGGAAGTCTGGCCTGAGGTCCGGACGTCCTGGGTAGCCTCGGCCCCGGAAGCCTCAGCCCCAGAAACCTCGGCCTCGGAGACCTCCTCCCCAGAAGTCTCGGACTCCTCAGTCCCGGAGTTTTCAGGCTCCCCAGACATTGCGGAAGCAAGGGAACCCGAGGCGAGAGGATCTGACAGGGAGGACTTAGGAGAGTGGGAAGGAGTATACTCCTCGTCCGAAGGAGTAATCTCGCTGGAAGGGCTCCGGACCATAAGGCCGCGAGGGGGAAGAAGGAGGCCAAAGCTTACTCGCCGGAAGGGGGAGGGAGTCTCTCCTGAACCGAATGCTGCCTCAAGCCTCCAAGCTCCACCAGCGATGTACTCTGAGGAACGGAGAACCTCCCACGGTGGCCGGCGAGCTCGGACGAAGCCTTCAGGAAGCTAGCCGTTCGCTGGAGAAGGAAGAAGAGCTCGGATGGTCGCAAGGGAAACGCAAGCGCAGCAGCAGGAAGAAGAACAGTGCCCTGCTGAGGGCTTGTATTTATAAGTCCATTCGAAGCGCCTCCCGCCGAAGCTAACGGCCGAGATCAGCCCGCTCGTCCCCTCGCTCCTCTCGGATGCCCGCCACGTGCACCGTCCTTCGGCAATGATGACGGGCCGGCCCCGGGACTTGAAGCAGAGCGATCAACGGCCGAGAGCTCTCCGACCCTTCGGCTAACCTCTCGGATGCCCGCCACGTGTCCCGATCCGCGTGCGACGAAGGGAACGGCGGCAATCCGAGTGGAGCCTCGGGCAGAGAGCCGAGGCGATCCGCGACCCGTGAGCGGTCGGGATCCTTTTGTGTTTTTGACGGAACGGCTGGATGCGCGACGCGTGTCCCGTGCTTCCTTGCGAGGTGACGCGCCGTCCCGTCCATTTAATGAAGCCTGACACGAGTCAGAGGGCTCGGCCCCTCGGCTTCTGAGCTCTGAGCCTTCGTCGCCACTCCGAGTGAAGACGAAGCAACCGCGTAGCCCTCGGTCGACCGAGGGCACCCTCTTCCCAGTGAAAAAAGAACAGACCTTCGGGTAAAGCACCTGTTACAATATTCTTCTGACAGCTTCGGGCTATACTCTCGCCATCTCAGAACTGGGGAAGACAGGAGTGGGGGGCTATGTGATGAGGCAGAATCCGATTCGGCCCATTAAAACAAGCTCAAACCCCGTTCAGCCCAACAGCAGCAGTACCAGGCCCTCCAGGAGCCTTCGGCCCGTCAGCGGCCCACCAGCGGCCTTCGGCCCATAAGCGGCACCGTCGCTCCCGGCCCAACAGGCTTCAGCCCGTCAGCGGCCCACTAGCCTACGGCCCGGGAGCAGCGCGGCAGCCCAGGGCCCAACAGGCTTCGGCCCATCAGCGGCCTAACCCCCTTCGGCCCGGTAGCCGAATCCGGCCCACTCCGGTGGCGGATCGGGCACTATGGCGGTTTATCAGTAAGCCATCATTTAGTCCTATATCGGCTGCCACCATTAACCATCCGCTATCCTCTGCTATAAATACCCCGCTATTTATGGCCAAAGGTATGCAACGGATGCTTCCCCAAGCCTCCGAGACCCTTAAAAGGACTGCTGTCCGAAAAGCATTAAAGCTGCTCTCTTTGCCTTCTGAATCGAATCTTCTTCAGGAACTAACTTGACCGTCGGAGGGGGTTCCCCAGGGCTGACGCCCGGGACTCCTGCTGACTGGTCCTTCTTCTTCTTTCCCTCCTGCAGGGGCTCGGTTCGAATCATCGCCGACCTTCCCGAGTTGGTCTCGGCCGCTGACCTCGGATTCCTCTCCCTGGTCTCGACGCCGTACGCCGGCTGCCCCAAGACAGGAGACTCGGTCTCGCGCTGAAGGAGCCTTCGGGCTCACTATCCAAGAGCAAGCCCACTCCGAGTCGCCCCCGGCCTCGGACCTCCGGCTTCGACTCCGTCGCCTGTCGACAAGCAGAGGGAAGGAGACTCATCCGCACCGTTCCTTCGTCCGCCGAAGGAGCTTCGGCCCAAGACAGGAGACTCGGTCTCGCGCTGAAGGAGCCTTCGGGCTCACTATCCAAGAACAAGCCCGCTCCGAGTCGCCTCCGGCATCGGACCCCCGGCTCCGCCTCTGCGTCCTTCGCCTTCCGGATCCCCGTCGGGCCCCTTCGAACACCGATCCGGCCCAGCTCCGGATCCTCTTCTTACCGGATTCCAGCTCCGGAATCCGGTCGTGATAGATCTAGTCTACATCACTGCGCTTTCATTTGAAACATAGTATCATTCCAATTATATGTTCTGAAGGATCTTTTCCCCCTATTGCGCTTTGGCCATCCCTGTAATTATCATGTACATTACAGATGACTGGGCTGAGGCGTGACAATGTAACAGTAGGAACAATCCAACAGAACAAAAAAGAACTAACACTTAGCGGAAGCAAAATTTTATCTGCAACAGTGCCAAACATAAACCAAACTCACCCACATGCCTATGCCAAAAATCCTCCAATGTAATTATTACATAACCATAAATTTCATCTGTACATAAGATTCCCTCAAACTAAATAAAAAACTAAAATCTTCTCTCAAGCCTATTACAGAAACTATTGTTCAACAAAACTCGATAGCCAATCACTTGAGTAATAGTAGAAACCTTCTCTCTTCAATGGCAAACCACTACCTTAAACTTTTGGTAGTTTACTGGACTCCAAAATCTAAAAACACAAGCAGTGATTTATGAGAACGACTCAGTAAACTTCAAGACCTTTCCAAAATAAGCATATAATATTTGAAATGACAGATAATATTTAATAAAGAATTGAGCCGAAATAAACATATAACTAACTATAAGGAAATACGTAACTAAACATGGTCAAACTATAGGTCAACCACAAGACCAAGTAGTCAGATAAGTATATAAATCAAAACCTATCATAGGTCAGATAATCGAGTTCATAAATAAGCTTAATTGAACTTAGAGCATACGTTAATCGAAGTAAAAAAAGAGTTAAATCGATTTCTATAAGTCTACTAATTGATACCAAGTTCTAAATGTAATCAATATCCGAAGATCACATAATCTATCTCATAATGTAACTTCAATTAGAGATTAATAGAGGGCTTAATCGATTAGCTTGAACAATGAGTAAATCGATAATCAGAACAAAAGAGCATATCGATTAGCAGTACGAGGTCAAATCGATTAGAATAACAAGGCTCCAATTGATTAGCTGAGTAAGGATCTAATCGATAATTGAACAAAAGGCAAAAGTACAAAGGGCTTAATCAATTAACAGAACAAGGCTTAATCAATTAACAAACTATGACTTAATCTATCAACTGAATAAGAATAAATCGATTAGCTAAATAATACCAAATCAATTAGCAAGGCAGAGCCTAATTGATTAGCATATCAAAGGGTAATCAATTAACTGACTGAGGATAAGTTGGTCGGCAGACTGAAGGCTTCATAGATTAACAAAACAAGACATATCAATTAAGTGATCATTATGGCAAATCGATTAGTTGAACTGAGTCCTAATCGATTAACTGAACAAGGGGTAATCAATTTAGTTGATCAAGGGCTCGTCGATTAATAAAACAAAAACCAATCAATTATCTGATATCACATCAATTATCTTTTCAAAGGGAATCAATTAACCATGCATGTAGAGGCTTAATCCATCAATAGAACAAAATGCTTGATCGATTAACTGAACAAAACTAGACTTAATAGATTATATAGTTGATTTCTCTTTGATTAACAGCTTATTTATGAGCTTCTAAGTGATTAAAGTCTAATCGAATGGTATCAGTGGATTATGGATCATTTGAATAAGAATTCTCAAAACAAAACTAAATTAAAATGAATCACACAGTGGGAATTGAATTGAATTAACAGAACCTCATGAGCTGAATTAATCTGGATTGGATTAAATGATCAAAAATATCAAATTTGAACAGAAACTGAAATAAACTGATATGATATGAACTGAACTGAAGTGAAATGTGTTATTCAAACTGAAACTGAATTATATAAGCTGAACTAATTTGAGTTATTCAGATTGAAGTTGAACTTAATCATATTGATGCAAAATTATGAACAAAATGAATTGAATCATACCAAACTAGAAGTGAAACATATCAAATTAAACTAAATCAATTTAAACTAAACTGAAGCATATCAAATTGAACTGAGTTAGTCCTGAATCATACATCAAATTAGATTTCCTAAGGATCCTCATAGATCATCAACAGGCAGAAATTCAAGACTGCTAGGTTTTTATGCTCACATCAAACATATCAAATGCAAGTCATATAAAAAATTTCTCAGAAATTTCAAACATTCAAACATACCCACTGCCTTCACATCATACCCTATCGATTACATATACTAAGCACCTGCAATATAGTGCGGTGGTCTTAGTTCATACACATAATTGGAGAATCTCTAGTCCCACCCTCATTCCAGTCACATTATTCCTGGATTTGACATCTTCCACATGTTGCTTACATGATACATCATATACATATGCAATGGCAATGTTTGCATCAAAACTTATCACTTATACTGCATAGAATCTGGGAATTTTACCTGAACAGAGGTATCAAATTGACTAAACAAAACCATCAAGGTTGATGAATAGATCAAAGTTAACGAGAAGTTATAAAACTAAGCAAAACTAATAGACCAATCCAATCTGATTAAATGAGAATTTAGCATCAAAGCATAAAAAAAATTATACTTATCTCAGATATGAAAGAATCAAAGATTAGAGCTTGAATTCAAAGAAGATTTGATGTTCAAATTGAGTTCGAGATGCAAAACGTTGATACATTTACATTTGGAAGTATCTAAGAATCATCTCAGATCCAGAACAATTCATAAGAATCAAATCAAAGCTTTAGAACAAGAGAAATTTTGTCAAAAAAGCATATCCGAACCAATTTTAGATGTTTTCAAGATTATAGATGAATTCTGAAACATATCATCATACATAAGATCCCAAGAACATTTCAATACCAGCAAAAGAACTATAACATTTTATGCAAATTACACTTGTTCTGGAGTTTCCACCTACCTAAAATCGAAGATCTCCAATAACTCAAGGCCTCACCAAGCTCTCCAGCTCCTCTCTACCCATAGACGCAACCCTCTAAAATGCCTAGCCAAAATTGTTTTCTAATGGCTCTAGGGGTCTATTTATAGGCTCAAATTCCTAAGGCACACCCAAAACATGACAAGATATTTTTATGTTCCCTCCAAAATTGGATTCCAAACTTGTTATAAACTTAAATTAATTCCTAAGTTAGTTAGATTCCCAGTTGGACCCCAAATTCTCTATATTACAGCTTAGTTCTAACTAACCTGGTTACTTTACAGCTTGGCATGTTGACTTTTGTAACTAATTGATCTCCCACAATCGCCCAAATCTGCCAGCTCAGCCCACTACCAGCCGATTCTGACAACTTGACTAATACAGACAAAATAACTAACTAACTGTCCACTGGCCATGTTGTTAACTGAAGTCCATTATTTTCTAATTAAACATATGCCCAAATTAACACTTGAGTTAATTGTTGTCTAAAATCTTTATTAATTTCAAGTACTTATTTAGCATGGCATAATAGTAATATTTCTTACCTTGGATGCTTTTGTAGTGTAAAAGTGATATTGGTCTTAAAACCATGCAACTCGAACAGATTTTTCAACGACATCTTCCTCACCCATGACATTTTCTTGAGCTGCGATGCCTTGAGAAACTTGTGCATGGAGAAGTACAAATACTTTACTATCATTCACTCATAGCACTCTAAGTCCCACTTTGATAGTAAAATAGGTTATGACGGGATTACTTATTCTAGATTACTTATTTTAGAATAAGGAGTGCTTCACTTTGACAGTCGGATGAAATCCTAGGTAGAATACCTAATTCTTAGGTGTGGGGTGAAATTGTTTATTCACCTTATTTCGCGAATATGCAATTTTGACGCGAAATAAGCAATTCCTCCAATTGAAGTAGAATTACTCTTATTCTAGGAATAAGGTATCTTATTTTTCTCTTATTATGCTCTCAACGTGGGGCTTTGTTTTCACATGTTAACACTTTATGACCCACATTGATTTGTTAACGCTTTATAATGTTAATGTCATTACTTAAAATGCTTAAAGTTTTTTTTTTTTTTTTTTTTCTGGGATAGATGATGATGTTGGCTAAACTTCAAGAATGAACATGGTGAGGTGGTTTCAAGAAACAAAATCGAAGCCATACTTCAACATTAATCACGGTAAAAGTCCTCACTTAATAAAGATGCCTTTCCATGTATCACTACAAAAAAGATGCTTAAGGGGGAATAGGGAGCATTGTCCTAAATACCCTAGGACTAAGATAGTGCATCTCTAGATGTTTTTAACAATCATAAACACATGGAAAATATAATCATAAGGGAATTATGCTTAAATTGTAAAGACATACTAGACGTGTCTATATGTTGATGATAAATGAGTTTTAGACGTGCACATATATTGATGTTTTTCTAACCTCTAAGACTTTATAATGTTCTATGTTATCATATTATAGAGTTAATAAGTAACAATATGATGTATAACACATTATCACTTTAACAATATCTATTTCTTCTTTTCACATTAACACGTTAATACTTTATCGATAAACTTTTTGATTTTTTACTTTAAGCATTTCATTTTACAAATTCTAATACATTATCACTTAACATGCACAATCATAGGACAATCAATACGAATTTAACACACAAGACTTTAGAGTTGGACTCAACTCAACTTAGTTCAACCAAGTCTTAATCTGAAATTAATTGGAGTCGGCCATATGGATTCTCTGTCTCCACTCTAAATGATTTTAGACAACCTCTTTTGAAAGGTTTAAAGCTTCCAAATCATATTGTACTATCCTCTTCCAAGTTAATCTATATCTATCCTTTCCTTTCTTCCCTTCATCTATCTTAATATGCTCCACTTTTCTAACTGGGGCTTTCCTAGGTCTACGCCTAATATGTCCTAATTATCTCAATCTCCCTTTCTCTTAATTTGTCCTTAATTGATATCACTCTCACATTTTCTCTAATATACTCATTACGAATCTTATCTAGCTTAGTATGTCTGCACATCCACCTTAACATTTACATATCGGCAACACTCATCTTGGAGATATGTTACCTTTTCATTACTCAACACTCGCTACCATATAACATTGCGGGTTTTATCGCCGTACGGTAGAAATTTTCTTTCAATTTCATTAGGATCTTGCGGTCATACATGACTCTCGTGGCAAGTTTCTACTTCATCCATCCTGCTTTAATCCTATAGCTAACATCTTCTTCGCATCCTCCATCTTCTTGGATGATCAAACTAAGATATTTGAAATGGATGTTTTAGGATATTGCCATCCTATCCAAGTTAACTCCATCATTTTCGTCTATCCAACCTTCATTAAACTTAAAATACATATATTCTGTCTTAGTTCTACTTAACTTGAAATCTTTAAACTCTAAAGAACTCATCTAAAGCTCTAATTTTTTCTTAACTCTCTTTTGCGTCTCATTTATCAACATAATATCATCCGTAAATATCATACATTACGGAATGTCTTCTCGTATATTTTTTGTTAACTCATTCATAACTAATGCAAAAACATAAGGACTTACTGCTGATCCTTGATGCACTCTAACTGAAATACGAAAATATCTTGTTTCCTTTCCAACCGTGCAGACATTAGTAGTTGCTCCTTCATACATGTCTTTTAATAGTTGTATGTACATAGTAGATACCTTCTTGCATTCCAACACCCACCACAAGACATCTCTTATAGGCTTTTTCTAAATCGATGAACACTATATGTAGGTCTTTCTTCGTATTTATATATTTCTCTATTAAGCTTCTAATAGAAAAGATAGTTTTCATAGTTAATCGACCCGGTATAAAGTCGAATTGGTTGGCCGAGATAGTTATATCACAATATAAATAATGTTTCACAACTCTTTCTCACAGTTTTATAATATGACTCATGAATTTAATTATTTTATAGTTTGAACAGTTCTGGATGCCTTCTTTATTTAAAAAAAAAGAATTAGACTCAAAGACGAGAAAAAGAATAAAATGCTCAGCAGAATCCAAAAGAGGAAACTGGGATGAAATCAAGGAAACCTCCTCCACGGGGGAACAATAAAGATCGTAGAGGTATTATTAGAATTCCAAGAAAAGGTTGATAGGATGTTAATGGCGGGAGACTCTGGGTAAACTTCTTGTAAAGTAATAGGGGGTCGGTAAGGTGCCCCGAGGCAAAATATAAATCCCCATGCTTGGAGTCTGAATTAATTATCCCTATACAGAAATCCAAACAGGTGGAATATACGAATATATACGATAATTTAACACTTGCCTGGGGTACAGCTGCCAACCAGTTCAGATTTGGCAGCGGGAGGAGATAGCGGCGGCAGCGACTGCGGTCGCAATGGCACCGGCAACCTCCACGTCCACGGCCGTTCCGCCACCCATCATCGCCACCTTCTCGCGCGGCCGCCAGGGCCAATGCTTGCGGTACTCAAGCTGCCACCTCCCTCGCCTCCTCACGCACTACGATGGCCTCCGCCCCAGGCGCCGCGGCGCCAGTGGCGTGCGGATGAGGGGACGCGCCCCTCCGTTCTCCCTTCACGCCCCCAGAGCGGCGCAGGGAAGTAATAAGGTAGAGGAGGGAGAAGAGGACAGGCGGCGCCAGGAGGAGGAGGAGGAAGGCCCGCCATTCTCCGTCCTCACGTCCATCAGGAGCCAGTACAACGACATCGTGGTGGTAGACACTCCCACGTCCAGGGTTCTGCTCCTCGACTCCACTCGTGAGCATGACGCCTTCTTTTCATTGTATTCAAATCTTGTTCTCGAGTGAAGTCACCGTTGCTGGCGATTGGATCTTGTTTACAATTCTTTGTGATTTCTTCATTTGTTGGCCTTGGGAACACTTTTTACAACTTCAGTTTTCATGTCGTACGTCATCCAAGATGGCAGAAAGAGGCATATTGAAAAACTATCTTTTTTGACAAACCTGTTTGTCCAGAATAAAACACAGTATAGGCCGTCAGTTAAACAATTGCAAACTTTTCTTAATCATCCATGGTTGTCTAGGATCTGCTACATTCCATGGTTCATCCTTCGTGTGCCAGAACTTAGTTTATCAAGGCTGCTCTCGGCAGTTAGAGGAAATGTACTGAGACTGTAGTTGCAGCCAAAAAAAAAAAAAAAAAAAAAAAAAGGTCAAAGGCCAAACCACATCTGAGGAGTAATGATGGTGATCAGCATCATTTCATTATAATAAGCCTTATCTCATTAACCCAGGGTCAGGTAGATCCTGATTTCAATCCCCTACATGGTGGTTGGTGAACAGTTAAAAATTTGGCTCTGTAGAACCTTAAGGAAGGGAACATTGGTTCAGTAGTTCCTCCCATGTTATTCCTTGTTCATTTCACTGACAGGTGATTGAAGTTATCTGATGTTCTGTGGCAGATTTTGAGAATAGAATTTCAATATTCTCATCATTGCCCTTTCTCGGAAAATGTTCTCTTTTTTCATCATAAAATTGTTATAAATTAAGAAAATTGATTTACAAGATGGAATTGTCTTTAATTCCTTTTTCTAAACATAATTTCCTCATTTTTTTGCAGATAATGTTCATAGCATTTTAAATAAGGGGCAGATATTGACTAATTCATACTGGGTATGTTGAACTTCTATCAATCTTCTATTTCTATGTATCCAGAAGCAATGTAATTACATATTTAAGCATTCATTTTCATAGGACTTGGTACAACTGGAAGGTTATTTTCGCAAACAGACTGCCTAAATATTTGAAAGAGTCTAGGACTTAAGGTAGTATCACATTGATCGGTGTAATGTATGTTTTGAAATGCGTTGTGTCATGTCTTGAGTGGAGATTTTCTTTTTCTTAATGAATTTGAAAGCCATGATAAGTAGTTGAATTGTCTGCCAAGATTCAACAGATGATAAACACTGCTAATCAGGTTTGTAGCAGCAGATTTTTTTCTCTTTTTCTTTATCATGAATGATGAATCTATTACACTTTCTTAACAAATTCACATCCACCTTTGGGGAAGTTGAGTATATGATGCATGAGATGCATATCCACGGTGGACATTTGGACTAGAAATGAAATTCCCTGCATTATGTCTTGGATAATATGAAGTAGGTATTCATTTAGGTGCTTTTGCCAAGCGAGGCACTATTGTTTTCTCCATTTTGAAGCAGAAATTATCAAGTTAATTCCTCAGACTGTATGAATCAGAGTTATTATCAAACTGGAACTCTGCTTTCAAGAATGAAGTACTAATTGATACAATTCTATATTCCCTTGCTTATGTACAAGTGGATTCCTTGGAAGGCTTTATCAAGTTGATAATTTGAGATGGAGGTGTTACATTTCTCTTGTTCTTGTTCAAATCTGAGCCTTCACTCTTATGTGCTTAAACATTAAGGTGATGGCAGTTTATGCCTGTACAACCATATGTAATCGCAGTTCTCGTAGACAACACTTGTTACCATGACAATCAGAATCTGTGCATGTATTCTGCATGATTGGAAAGCTCTCTTATTGGATAGATGCCCAGATAAAGTTATTATGCATTCATGGTGCTTTGAATAAATAAATAGATTTTTTTGGGTGACTATTGGGTATGTGCCCCTTGACATTACTTAGGAGTGGTAAATCATCAGCAAATCCTGCATAATTTGTTACATTGTGAGACATTTATGCCATTCACAATGAAGTTTCTATTTATGTGAACTGCATTCTGGTCCTGAGGATGTGACCTAATGATGTTTTGTCAGATGATTTTGATTTTTGTACTTAAAGATCTGGTCCATTTTTTTAATCTAGAAGGATTAATGGGTAGAAACAAGGTATTGCCATTTTAGTGGATGTTGAGGATAACCTTGCTTCTTCTTCTTCATCATCATCATCATCATCTTCTTCTTCTTCAGTTCCATATCCCATTTACTTGGGGTTGGCTGCATGAATCCTATGTTGCCACTTTAACTAATCTGATGCCATGAGGTCAAATCCCTTCTTATTACATCAAACCATTTAATTTTTCTGAGTTCTATAGCAAACCCTAGAGGGGAAACCGAGTGGACTCTGTTCTTCTCCCTCCGTTCTGCCAGTTTCATCCTCTTTGAATTCTCATCACTGCCTGATGTCAAAAAGGATCTTGCCTTGAAAAAAGCAGAGATGGGGAGAGCTGAGGCGTGGGGATGTTGTGTTCCAGATAGGAGAGCAGGGAATGAAAGATCAGAGGGAGGGTTTCCTGGGGAGATGCTTCAGGTGTTTAGAGAAAGATCATCAGATTGATGAATGCCGTAATGCCCTGGTATGTTGGAGATGCAGGGTGTGGGACGTAGGAGTTATTCATGCGGCATAAAACTTTATCAGAAAGGGATGTTAAAAAAAGATCTAGAGCAGATGGAGGAGATATAGAGGTGGATCCTGTAGGGGAAGAAACACAGGTGATGAGCAGGTCTACATATTCTGTGGAGGTCCCATGGTTCAAGGACTACTAGAGTAACTTGAAGACATTTCAATCTAGCTTGGTAGGGAAGACCATTAGTAACATCTGTATCAGGAGCTTATTGATACCTTAAAGAAGAAGTGCCAAAGGTGAGTAGTTGGAGTTTATGCAGAGTTGACGAAAAGCAAGTGATGCTGTACTGCCCATCTCAAGAAATTTACAATATGATACTTGTAGAGGAAATGATGGAATGGACATGGAGCAATATTAGGTGGAGAGCCTGGTCTTATGATGGAGCACAGATTATTGATCATATTTCTCGGAGGTGGTGCAGGCTGATTGAGATCCCGTGGCATCTATAGGATCTGTAGGTGTTCAAAACCATTACTGCTACATTCGGAAGAATCTGCATGGTGGATAGGGCCACACTGGAAAAGAAATCTTTGATTTTTGCCAGGGTTTTGCTATTTGTGGAACAGAGTATCGGAATTCCTGAAGGAATTAATTTAAGATGGGGCGATAAAATCTTCTGGGTCAAAGTGGAGCGGGAAGATTCTAATGGCAAGAAGTTGAGGCAGGAGAATGATGGGCAGTGGTCTTATAAGGAGGTTGTTTTAGCTTATAAATAGTACAGAGAAGGGAGGGACAAAGAGCATGTTGCAAACGTCTCAGGGAAGAAGACGATCAAGTCACCGAGTCAAGCAACAGGATCGGTCCAACACAGAGTTACTGAGTCAGATCAGGTTTCTGAGTCACAAAGCGTGGACTGCTTTGTATCAAACCCCTTACATATTTATGTTAATGCAAATGACAGTAATGCCCTGGCTAAAAGTGAGTTGGATGTAAAGAGAGATAGGGGTAAAAGTGTCAAGGATGTCGAAGAAGCCGATATATTGTGGAGATCGGCTATACAAACCCTAGCCTCCCAAATCGCAGCAGGGTTGAAGAAGGGGGAAGTGAAGAGGCGGCGGAAGTGGAAGGGGTTTGTGTACAAGAGAAGGAAGGAAGGGAAGGATGGGGTCTCACAATGGCTTCCTGCAGTGGAAGGAAAGGGCAATCTGTTGGCAATCTGTTCTCATGAAGTGGAGGAATGTAGCGACTGCAGGGGAGGGGAAGCCAGCTCATTCCCAAAGTCGACGGAGCTACCCTTGCCTCCTCTTGCTGCTTTGCCAGGTATGCCCCAAAACACAGCAGGGTCCCCACCAAATTCCCGATATCCTCTGCCACCTTCTCGGGTCGTCAATGACAACAATATTCCTATTCTGGAGGAGCACGTTCTGCAAATTTTAAAAGATGGAAAGGAAGTATGCTTCCTGGAAAGGTGGAATGATCAATAGATTGTGGAGAAAGCATTAGATTAATATGTTAGTTTTATCATGGAATATCAGAGGCATGAATGATAAGCTTAAACAGTTAGCTATTAGAGATGTGGCGAGAAGCAGGAATATCGAAGTTGTTTGTATTCAAGAAACCAAGTGGAGGATATGTCTGAGAATGTGGTCAAAGCAGTGACAGGATTTACATGTGCGGAATTTGCATTTAGAAGAGCTGAAGGCTACTTTGGAGGAATTTTGGTGGTTTGGAACACAGATGTTATTAAAGAAGATTTTTTAACAATTGAAGAGTTTCGTGTCTCAGTTATATTCAAAAAAGGAAATCAGAGTGCTAGCTGGCTGCTAACTGCTGTTTACGGACCTTGTACTGTGGTAAGCAGAAGAATTATGTGGGAAGAGTTGAAACACATTCAGTTGGCAAATGACTTGCCCTGGATTGTTTTGGGTGATTTCAATGAAGACAGATCACCGACAGACAGAAAGAATGGAAGACGATCAACAATTGGGAGGAGAAATTTTAATAGGTGGGTTGAAGAGACTGGAGTCATGGAGCTTCAACGGGCACAAGGCAAATATGCATGGATCAATGGCAGAAGAGATCCTACTCCATCTAAACTGGACAGAGTTTTTGTAGACACGAGATGGGAGTCTTTGTTTCCTCAAGCCAGACTGTATTCTTTACCAAGAAGTGTTTCAGACCACATTGCCATTTTAGTTGACTGCAAAAATAATGCCATGGAGAACAACAGTTTCAGGATAGAGAAGATATGGTTAAAAAATGAGGCATTTATTGCCTTAGTGAACCAAAATTGGACGCAGGCCTCAAGATACCAACCTGGAACTCAGAGATTATTTCAGAAACTCAAAGTACTGAAACAAAGGATTAAGAATAGGGCCACAGATTGGATAAAGGATAGAATGCAAAAAATTAACATGTGTAAAGATCAGTTGAAAAAGTTGGATCAGATTGAAGAAAATAGGAGCCTGACTGAAGAAGAGCAGAAGCAACGGATGCAGTATAAATGTATTTATATAGAATGGTTACAGGAAGAGGAATCTAGGTGGAGACAGAAATCTAGAGCAACTTGGTTGTAGGAAGGTGGCTTGAATACAATTTTTTTTTCATTCAGTTGCTAATGGAAGAAGAAGGAAGTACATCTCAATGATAAAAAAAGAGACAGATGGATTGAGTAACAAGAGGAAATTGCTGCAGAAGTTGTCAGATTTTGACAACACGGGTCCGGACATCTAGACCCAATCAAAAGGCTAAGCTGGGTCCTAATCTGATCCAAACAAAAGGTTAAAACTCCTATTCCGTCCCCCAAGAGATATAATCAAAAGGGATTAGGGGGCGCGAGATGTCTGGAGTGCAGAGAGAGGTGTGGGGAGAGTGGAGAGTGAGAGAGGAGAAAGGAGAGTCCATGGTGGAGCTGCTGCTGGGAGGGAGAAGGTCTGGACTACTGTCCAGGTGAAGAGCGCCCACAGCCAGTTTCCTAGGAAGAAAGCTTCAACGGGACTCCTAGTTGGCAAGGATATTTGTATCCGCTGCCTCTGCAAGGGACACCATGCCGCAAACTGCAGAGATGCTGTTTGGGGCCTACACTGCAGAGGAGTTGGTCATAGGAGGAATAAGTACCCTATTCTTCGGCTAACTGCCAGGAACACAGTGGAGGGAGCTAGAGTGGCGACTCCAGGGCAGGCTGTTAACCCAAGTTTTCAGTCCTCCTCCTTCAAGATAATTTCCGGAGTCTTGGAGCTACCATGGTCGCCTGAGGTAGCACCGACACGATGCTATCTAGATCAGTGTGTTGTGGTTTCACTTCAGGAAGACCTGCTTTGGCCAGAAGTAGACTGCGAGGAGATGAGAGCAAGACTGAATATTATCTGGCCGCAAGTTTGTAACTGGTGCATCCGGAGATTGGGGAAGTGTTCCTTCCTGGTTTACGCTGACTTGGAGTCCTAGAAGAATTTAACTTGCTCTAAGGGGTGTGTAGTATTGAAGGAGGGAGGTGCTCTTCTATTGTTGCCATGGAAGATTGAAGTGGGAACTTTTCCAATGGATGATGTAACTGAAGTTTGGTGTAGTCTCTACGGGATTCCCCTGCATCTGTGGAACATTGTTTCTTTCCAAGCCATATGCTCAAGGTTCAGCAGATTAAGAGAAGTAGATGGGGAAGGTCTCAGGGGGGTTGACATCTCGGCAGTCCGAGTTAAAGTAGCTGTTGATCAGGTGGGGGATGTCCCGGAGAAATTGAAGATTGCAGTGGGGGGTGGAGTTTTTTGGGTCTTTATTTCTATGGAAGATTCTGGCATCGATCGAACTGCTGAGATGGAATGGACGTGGGCTGAGGTTGTGTCTGAATATAGGATATTTAGGAAAAATAGAGGTGGTGGAGTTAGAACAGGGGAGCCTGAAGCACTTGCTTCGCCAACCCAGGGAGACGTTGGTTCTGACTCAGAGCGAGTTTGTTCTCCTCAGAACTCGGTTGAACTGAATAACAGGGAGACGAAGAGTCAAGTTGGGGAAGGTGCTCGCCAAGGCAATCATGCTTGTGGGGTTCCGAGGCTGTATGAAGGAAAGGGGCTCCTCGGGGCGATGCCAGAAGCCTTTGAATGCAGGAAAGAGAATGCATTGTGTGTTGGGAAGCGTTACAACAATTTTAATGAGGTGGGGGAGGCACTGCGGAGGACATCCAAGAAGAATGTGTAGGAGGTGGTTACGGGAGGGATGGCGAAAGGCTATCGGGTGAGGAAGATACACAATACCGGTTATACAGTGAGGAGGATCCGATTCATGGCGAGGACTTGATTGGGTTGGATCCGGATGTCTCGGATCTTAACTTATCCTTGGACCGGGTTTCTACGGTAACGGTTCAGCCACGAGGGGTATCTTTTGGACCGGTTCAACTGTCCTTTGACGAGCCGGACTTGAACCGTCGTCTTCCTCGCTTCGAATATGGTCGGTTTCAGTCACAGGGAAACAAAGGACCGCTGTCGGCTTCAACGGAGCTTTGAATCCCAGGACTAAAGCTCAAGATCTTCTCCTACCTGAGTACGAGACAACCTTAAGGTTAGACGGAAGCTTTGGCGGAGGAAGATAAGCCTAAGATGATCAGTCGACAGAGGTTCCTTATTAGTACGGATGCAAAGACTAGACAGGGTAGTGAGAGTATGGATGGGATTTTACAAAAGTTTGATATGCCATCTGATATGGTTGGGCCTCAAGATAATCTGACAAGAATTTGTTTATTTAAAATAGTGGAGGATGGTTTCGGTCAGAATAATGACTCCGGTGCCCAGATTATCCCGTTCGATGGCTGTCCTGAGCCATTAGCTGTGAAGTAGGTCCATGATGTGGAAGCTTGGTCCAAGGAAAGTATTCAATTTGGACAACGGATAGGAGTTTCCTTCCGAGGCAGAGAGGAGATGGTCATCAGTTTCCTCAAAAAACTGAAAAGAAGCGATGCCCTTCAATTATCAGCTAAGAGAAAGGGTACATGAGGAGGCATTAAAATAGGTAAGAGAGAAGCTGAATTCGTGAAGAACAATGCTCTTATTGACAGCCTGAGAGGTAAGAAGATCAAGGAGGGGGGCTTGAACCTGTTTCCATCATGAAACTGGTCTCATGGAACATTAGGGGGCTTAATGGGGATCTCAAGGTCAGAGCTGTGAAAGACATCATCATCTCTTTATAGCTAGATTGCATCTGTCTGCAAGAAACTAAGATGATTAATGTTGACAACCCCTTCTTATCAAGGCTGGGGGGGCCTTTTCTTGACAAGGTTGCAGTCTTGCTGGCTGATGGAACAAAAGGGGGGCGGCTATTTTTGTGGAATGGCAATAAATTAGATGGCAATGTCTGTGATGTGGGCAAGTTCAGTATATCGGTTGCTTTCAAATGGAAGGGTGGAAGCTTATGCATCAATAAATGTTGGATCCTTTCTTCAGTATATGACCCGTATACTGATCGGCAGAGGGAATTGTTTTTTCAGGAACTTTATAGATCGCACTCTCTTTTTGCTGAAGCCTGGTGTATTGTTGGGGATTTTAATTGTGTAAGGTTTCCTTGGGAAAGGTCTGGCGTGCAGAAGTGGAGCAAGGAGATGGCTATCCTTAATCAGTGGATTAGGGACCTTAATCTTATGGATTTAGATATCCTGAACAGGAAATTTACTTGGTCTAACATGCAACAGGTTAGTATTCAGTCAAGAATAGACAGAACATTGATTTCCACTGAATGGTTCAGTAGATTCCCTTTGACCCACATTAAAGGGTTTAGTAGAGTTGTTTCGGATCATATTCCTCTGTTACTCATAATGGAAGACAAGATAAATAAATGCAGAATCTTTAGATATGAATTGAAATGGCAGAGGGAAGAAGGTTTCAAAGAGATGGTTTCCAATTGGTGGCAGGAAGCTCCAAGGACTGATTCAGCTATTCATACTTTTCAAGGCAAATTGAAGCAGATCAGGAAATGCTTAAGGCAATGGGCTATACAGAAATTTGGGTGACTTTCAAAAGAGAGACAGTTGCTAAAAAACAGAATTGAAGAATTAGAGTTGAAAAGTGAAAGTATGGAGTTATCTTCTCAGGAAATGTAGACATTAAAACAATCCAAGTTCATGCTGAATGAAGAGTTGTTGAAAGAGGAAATTAGGTGGAGATAGAGAGCCAAGGAACACTGGTTAAAGGAAGGAGATAAAAATACATCCTATTTCCATGCGGTGGCCAGTGCCAAGAAGAGATATTTGTCCATCAATCATATTAGAGATAATGAGGTTGTGATTGAAGACCCTATTGAGATTAAGAAAAGGTTTGTTGATTTTTACAAGAACCTTGTCTTGGAAGATTTCCCTTCCAGACCTCACTTGGAAGAAGGGTTGCTTCCTAAGCTTAATGTCTCTGAAGCCGAGGCTTTATCTGCATCCTTTTCAGAAAATGAAATTAAAGAGGCTTTGTTCAGCATGGATCCTAATAAAGTTTCGGGAGCCGATGGGATGTCCATAGGGTTCTACCAATTCTTTTGGGATACCATTAAAAAGTTATGGTTGTTCCAGAATTCTATGATAATCTTGAAAGGATTAAGGTCTTCAATGCAACCTTCATCGTTCTTATTCCAAAATCAGATGGTGCTGAAAACTTGGCTGATTTTCGTCCTATCAGCTTACTTAATGGGTGTTATAAAATCATAACAAAGATATTGACATCCAGACTCAAGAAAGTTATTCATAACATTGTGGGTGCCAATCAAACAACTTTTCTGCAAGATAGATACATTTTGGACAGTTACATGGCAATAAATGAAGCAATCCATCACTACAAGAATAGAAATAAGTAAGGTGTTGTAGTAAAGATTGATTTTGAAAAAGCCTATGACAAAATCAGCTGGAGCTGTCTTCAGAAGGTTATGGAGCTTATGGGTTTTAATGGGAGGTGGATTAGACGGGTGGTGTGCTGTATATCTTCATCCACATTCTCTGTGTTGATTAATGGAGAGCCGTGTGGCTATTTTAAGAGCTCTAGAGGCCTTAGGCAGGGGGATCCTATGTCACCTCTTCTCTTCCTATTAGTTTTTGAGTACTCTTTGGGATAGTGCAGCTCATGAGGGTCTGATTGAGGGGTTTAGTATCGGTAGAAGTAATATCCATTTATCTCATCTTCAGTTTGCGGATGATACATTATTGTTTACTGTTGGAAGTAATGTAGAATTTTTGAATATCAAAAGGTTGCTGATTCTGGTTGAAGCTATTACTGGATTAAGAATTAACTATGAGAAGTCAGAAGTTATTGGGATTAATCAGGCACATGACAGATTATAAGAAGTGGCAGATTTTTTTCAATGCAAAGTTAATTCCTTTCCTATCAAATACCTTGGTCCGTCCTTATTAGATGGAGTTATTAGGGTTAGGGATTGGAATGACCTTATTAAGAAATTTGAAGATTAGTTGGAAGGATGGAAAGTTAGATTTCTCTCTGGAGGAGGGAGAATGATATTATCCAAATCAATTCTTTCCTCTTTGGCCACTTACTACGCTTCCATTTTCAAGATACCCAGGACTGTGGAGAGGATATTAGAATCAGCTAGAAGCTCTTTTTTCTGGTCAGGTGGAAAAAGGGAGAAGAGAGGGCTTCATCTTATTAAATGGGAAAATCTGTGTAAAGCTAAGGAGCAAGGTGGCATAGGCCTATGTGGAGTTGCCACTTTTAACAAAGCTTTGCTAATGAAATGGCTGTGGAGAAGGGGGGAATGTTCAGAAGCCTTTTGGACAGTCATTGTCAGGGACTTATACTATTATGCTGATAATAAGTGGACTTTATCTCCTTTTATCACTTACAACTTGTCACCTATTTGGAAGAACATAGTGAAGAACGCTGACTTCATGGCTATCTCTTGTAATATTCAGGTGGGTAATGGCTGTGATACATCTTTTTGGAAAGATAGATGGTGCTCAGATTTGATTTTGCCTTCAGTCTTCAGCATTATATTTAACATCACTATCCACAAGGAGGCTTCGGTTGCAGATGTTCTATCTCAAAATGGTTCAAGATCTGTTAATTTGCAGCTGAGAAGAAATATGACTGACATGGGAATAGAGGAAATTTCTGAATCTATTAAACCTTATTAGCAGAGTCAGAATCTGTTTAGAAAATCAGGATAAGAGAGTTTGGAGATGGAACTCCAATGGGTTGTTTTCAGTCAGATCTACAGTTCAGGTATTGAATGATGGTGGCTGTAGGGTGTGGTGGAAGAATTTAGTCTGGGCAAATAGCATTCCTAATAAGATTAATGTGTTCTTATGGAAGGTTGCTTGGTCTAGAATTCTCACGGGCAAGAGGGCTAAGAAGTTCCATATCTCACTTAATTCCTCATGTGTTTTTGTGCAATCTTTGAGGAAGATCTTAAACATCTTTTCGTGGACTGTGTTATCATTGACATCCTATGGAAGTCTCTCTGCAGTATTTTTGGAATCAGCTAGGTGGATCACTCTTCTGCCATGGATCTCCTATGCTGGTGGTCTGAAGTTTGCCCTTTTCCTAGTCAGAACCAACTGTGGTCACTTATAGGGCCGGCTTTGATGTGGACAATCTGGTGTGAGAGAAACAGGAGGAAATTCAGTGATCAATTTATTAGTGCTATTGAATTATTGAAATGTACCTTTAGAAGGGTAGAAGAGTGGAGAAGAGCTGCCGGCTACATTATTGAAGAAGATTCAGTGATTTTACAGAAGGCCAGTCAGTGCAGAGTATTATTTCTATGAGGGGCTTGTTGTAATGATGTTTTATTCCCTTGATAAAACAGTCTACTTGTAATTTTTTCTTCATGGATTTGTGAGACTTGGTTGGGTTTTTGTCCCACCCAAGCTGAGGTGTATCTTTTCCTTTTGGGATCTCCCTTGTAACATATTCTTATCTTCATTAATGGAATAGTGACTTGAAGTCACCTTCTAAAAAAGAAGTTGTCAGATTTTATTCAGAGCTATTTAAGGCTGAAGAGCTCTGGTATCCAGAATGGAGTGATACACAGGTTAGTACGCTAACAGAACAAGAACAGAATATGTTGATTGAAAATATTTCATAAGATGAAGTGACTGAAGCTGTGTTCAGTCTTGGGTCAGATAAACTCCAGGAATTGATGGTTTTCAAATGTTTTTTATCAGTGATTTTGGGAAGTGTTGAAGAAAGAGGTTGTTTTGGCAATTGAAGAATGTTTCAAGAAAAGAGTGGGCTGTGGTGTTTTGAATCAAACAGTGTCAGTTCTGCTGCCAAAGAAAGGAGGAGCTGTGGAATTGAAAGATTGCAGGCCTATTAGTCTATTAAACTGCTCTTATAAGATCTTTACGAAGGTCTTGACAAATAGACTAAAGGAGGTTATCGGAGGATTGGTGACAAAAAATCAATCTGCATTCATTCAAGAGAGGAGGTTGTAGGACAATTTCTTGATTGCTCATGATGTTTTCTTTTCATTAAAAAAGAAGAAGGATGGGGTTTGCAGGTAAGCTGGATTTCAGTAAACCTTATAATCGGGTATCATTGGAAATATTTATGGCACATCATGACCTTACACAAATTTCCTGAGGCCTGGATAAAAGTCATGAAAGATTGCATTATGTCTGCAAGACTTTCAGTAATTATTAATGGTGGGGTTTATGGGTATTTCTCGAGCTCAAGGGGCCTGAGACAAGTAGAGCCGCTGTCCCCATTACTTGTTGTACTGGTAGCCAATCTTCTAAGCAGATTTTGTATGAAAGCAGAAGAGCAAGGATGGCTTCATGGGGCAAATATTCTCAGAGTATCTATTGGCATCTCTCTTCTGCAATTCGCAGATGATACACTCATTTTCCTAGAAGGAGGGGTACAAGAATTAAGAAATCTTTTGTTTATATTAAAAACTTTTGAGGCCTGTTCATGATTGATGATAAATTTTGACGAGAGAATGATCATTGGCATAAATATGTAGGATGATTTATATGCAGAATGTGTCGAAGTCGTGGGATGTAAGGTGGCTGATTTACCTATCACTTATTTGGGTCTACCTTTTGCACTTGAAAAGAATTTCTTCACAGATGTGGGATTTGTTGATTCAAAAAGTGCAGACGAGGTTAACAATCTGGAAAGCTAGCAGCTTGTCTTTGGGAGGTAGTATTACTTTATTAAACTCAGTTTTATCTGCCACACCACGACATTTCATATCGGTTTTTCTGTTGCTTTCAACAATTCAAAGATAGGTAGATGGGATTAGAAGAAAATTCTTGTGGGGGAGAACAAACAAAGACAACAAATGCATTCCTTTAGTGAAGTGGGAGAAGGTATGCACTTCCAATAAGAAAGGAGGTCTGGGTGTGAAAGATCTAAAATTGATGAATATGGCACTGCTGGGTAAATGTATATGGGAACTTATTTGTAATGATGATGTCTTGTGGAGGAAAATTATTCTGTTGAAACACTATCATTAATCACCTCTCTTTTAATCTATAGCTAAAGAATATATATTGGATGTCACCTATATAGCAGGACATTTTGAAAGCTACAGCCCCATGGTTGGCAGTATCAGCCGACACCGATACATATCGGCTTATACGTATCGGTATGGGCCGGGACTGGTATCGATATGGGGTAAAAAAATCTGATACCGGATAAAAAAATTAAAAAAAAATTAAAAAAACCTTGTACCCGCCCGACATGCTCGAAACTGGGCCGATACTGACCGACACACATGAAAGGACCCTTTAAGAGGGGGCTTTTCACTTTCCCCTCTCATAGAAACATATCTGTGAGAGGGAGGGGAAACTCAAAGAGGGGAAGGAGGAGAAGCTTGCTGTCGTTGCCGCCGCCTGCCATCGCTGTAGCATGCTGCCATCATCGCCGAGGAGGTTTTGGGTGGAAGAAAAAGAAAAGGAAAAGAAGAAAGTATATATATTTAATTATTATTATTATTTTTGAGTTCTTAAGTATTATTAGATTGTTTATGTTTCTTTTCTTAGCAAAATAGACATAACTCCCAATTTTGACCCTCATTGGCGGTTAAACATTATGGCTTTTGTCCAATTACTTCAATTAAACATCAATTGAAGCCTAATTAAGTTTCATTGTATACTTTAAAATAGGTATGTACTGTCAATTACGTTTTTGGGGAAAAACCCTAATTTCGACTTTAATTAACGGTTACAAATTGGATTTCTGTCTAATTATTTTAATTAAACACCAATTAAAGCCTAATTAAGCTTCATTGCATACTTTAAAATAGGAGTATGCTGTCAATTGCATTGATTGAGGGTTAATTAGGGAAAAACTCTAATTTTGACCATAGTTAGTGTTAAAAATTGGGATTTTTGTCTAGTTATCTTAATTAAATATAAATTGAAGTCTAATTAACCTTAATTAAACATCAATTGAAGCCTAAGCTTCATTGCATATTTTAGAGTAGGAGCATGCTATCGATTACGTTGATTAGGGTTAATTAGAGAAGAACCTCAATTTTGATCCTAATTAGCAGTTAAAAATTGGGGCTTTTGTCTATTTATCTTAATTAAACATCAATTGAAGTTAATTAAGCTTTATTGCATATTTTAAATTAGGAGCATACTGTCAATTAAGTTAATTGAGGGTTAATTAGTGAAAAACTCCGATTTTGACCTTAATTAGTAGTTAAAAATTAGGGCTTCTATCTAATTATTTTTTTTAAACATCAATTGAAGCCTAATTCAATTTTATTGCATATTTTAGAGTAGGAGTATGCTGTCAATTGCATTGATTGAGGGTTAATTGGGAAAAATCCCAATTTCGACCTTAATAAGCAGTAAAAAATTAGGGCTTTTATCTAATTATTTTAATTAAACATCAATTAAAACCTAAAAACGCTTCATTGTATACTTAAGAGCAGGAGCATGATGCCAATTACACTTTACATATGTTTCTCTTTTTTTCTTTCTTATTGTAGGATCATGGCTGAACATCAGCAGTTCGATGAGAGACAGCAAGAACAGGACCCAGGGTGGCCCATATCACCTTGATTGATGCTGTAAGGAGAGTGAAATGCAAATATTATGGCAAAGAGATGGGTGGTGGAGTGACCATAGGAAAATAACATTTAATAGGGATCTCGAGACAGGTCACGAGGTGTACCATCTGTCCAAACCAGTGTCCAACGAGATGTGCGCACTGTTGTATGGGCGGAAGCTAAGAGGGAACAAAGGAATGAAGATGATGTTGAACTTCAAGAGGAGATTTCAGGTAGACAAAATAGAAAAGACAAAGGGTTGTACACTCAGTTCAGTGGCATTTCCTAACGTGAGAGGTATAGGGTTGAACAGATTGTTGACTCTAGTGATGATGATTCATATCCTAAGATGGTTGCAGCTAGAAGAGAGAGTTTGTGGCACCTAGCAGAATATGAAGTCTAAAGGAGAGGTTCTGGACCATCAAGAACATGCACAACTCAACATAAAGGCCAGGGTTCTACGGCCCATGATGCCACATGATATGACACACATCAAGTGACACACATCAAGTGGGTCCTATAAACAATTATCTTTTTAGAAGGCAGAGTTCTAGTCAGCCAAAAATTAAGCAAGCATTGAGAGGAGTCAAAAAGTCAGCTGGAGCAACAGAATATGCTTTTAAAAGAATCTGCAAATGATTTTTACATATATGTGTTCTCTCTCATGCTACTTAGTTTCCTTAATTTCAGCCTATGATTGGCGTCATAAGAGATTATGGCTCTGGGTTAAAGGTCCTCACACGTCGAGACATATATAGACTTAGACTTGATAGAAAATTTGAGGAGCTTCAACAGTAGGTTAAAAGTTTTAAAGTTGTATAGAAAGATAGATGATACACAATTATGTGCGACAACTAGACTAGTACCACGAAAAAATCCATGATTAATTTTCTAATTTATTGCATTAAAAAGACAATTTTTATGAAATCTGTTGATATATCAAATTATACAAAGAATGTCAAATATTTATTTCTTTTGATGGATCAGATGATGCAGAGAATTAAAGAGAAAAATATTGTCCAAGTAATCACTGATAATGAATCAAGTTATAAGACTGCAGGGAAGAAGTTAATGGACAAACGTAAATATCTTAATTGAGTCCTATATGCAGCGCATAGTCTGAACTTGATGTTTGAAGATATTGGCAAAGACCCGGATGTAAATAAGGCAGTAAAGAGAGCACAAAGAATTACCCAATACATTTTTGACCATCCTAGGATCTTGAACATGTTCAGAAAACAAACAAGTGGGAGCCGAGATCTCATCCGTGCGGGGCCTATCAGATTTACATCTAATTTTATTTCTTTAAAATTTTTGTACAAGTTCAGAAATGAGATGAAGGATTTTATGTATAATAAGGACTTATTAGACTATGTGCACAATAGCTCTTCTGATACTTAACGTGAACATTTTGAAGTGGAAAAATTATAGAAAATTTTGGAGCAGCGTGCACATTTATCTCTTATTGTTGGAATTCTTTATAAAGGTCTTAAAATTGGTAGATGGAGATGATAATAATTACATGGGATATTTGTACTAGGCAATTGATATTACTACGATGCATATGAAGAAAGCATTTTCAAAAAATTATATTAAGTGGTGGAAGATTATTGATATCAGATGGGAATGTATACTATACTATGATTTGTATCCAATTAGTAAGTGAAGTCTCATATTGTTAAATCACACATTATTTTATTAAATTATTATTTACTAATTCATCTACCTAAATGCAAGTTATTTTTTAAATCATTGAGTAATATATAGTGGTCAAGTGCACATTGATGGAGAGGTGATTCCAAGCACACTCAGTGTGATCGTATGTTTGTCGAAGATGGTAGAAGATAGAATTGAAGCAGAAAGATAGGTGTTTATCAATTATATTAAGAAATGACTTTAACATATAATTAATTACTTGTATTTTCAAGATTCCATCGATTGTATTAATTGTTCATTCCATCCTTATAAATGGAAAATGTATAGGCTAAAACTCGAGACATATAATAAAGAGCAGATGCAAATTGCCGTAGAGAAAGTGAGCCTAGGTATACTTAGTGATTACATTATAGTCATATGTGCAATGATAAGAAACAAGAACATATATTGATTCATAATTTTTTTTAACTAATATAACAATTGAGTGGTGGGTCATAGTGTACAACAAAAACATGTGTTATAACCCTTTGACTTTTGTTGCAGTGAGACTGTGAGAGATTTGAGTTAGACGACATCGGCAAGTCAATGTGAAAGAAACTAGAGTACATTCAGCCTTACGGCCGATACCGGTACGTATCGATACCGTACCCACCGATACCGGTACTGCCATTTATGAGTGAGAGATTTGAGTCAGACGACATTGGCAAGCCAATGTGAAAGAAACTAGAGTACATTCAGCCTTATACACTCAAAAGTTCGTAACCGATTAAAGACTGAATGATTAGAGAAATTAGTATATTGTCATTATTATAACATGAGATTGGAGATCAAAAACATCCGATTGAGACAACAATTGAGAGAGAAACGAGCTATAAGGCGCACATAAGATGTTGTTGGTCAAATTGATGAGATGAATTTTGATGATGAGAATTCTTTGCAGACTTGGGTTGAGATGTGAGCAACTATTTATGAGTCAACTTTTGATCCTAATGATACATAATGCGCAAATAACATATTAGATGAAGCTGTTGTTAGAGATCCAAAATTAACATAAAAAAGGAAAAGAGAAGATCCACCTCCTTCAAATGAGCATCAGAGTCAGAGAGAGCTTGTGTCTTTGTTTGCACTTAATACTGAGCTTAAGCCTGTTAGATACTTAGAATCAAATAGCAGGCTAGTCACTCCTAGAATGGTTAGGCTATCACCATTCTGAGAAAAAGCACATCTACACTTGAGATGGCTAATTTGGCTGTCAGAGACGACCTTGCAATTGTTGAGATTAAGTAAATTTATGTTAGACATACGCTATGAGGAAAAGGAATATTCGATCGGTTGAAAAATGATACAGTAGGAAGGGATAGTCAGTGAGAGACATCAGAAAAATATCAAGGCCAAGAGGAAGTTGATTATTGATTATGATGATAATGATGATGGCATATAGTCTCTAGTGATGATGCTGGTGCAGCTGTAGGTGCTACTACTGGTGGCAAAGTGTATATACCTAGTTTCTCTTTGCACATTGACACTAGTGGAGGATAGAGTCAAAGTCAATAGATTATGGTTCACAAGGTCAGTATGGACAACAGTAAGGTTATAGAGGTGGCCAACAAGAAGTATACATGTATAACTGGGGAGATCGAGTGGAGTATGAATGCTTCTTATTCTATCCAGTCAGTAGCAGTTACGGGTCAAGATTTTCTTCTTGTCCTCAAAGTCTTCTTCTCATCATGATTCTGGAATTCAAGTAAGTCAACAAGCGTATACTCTAAGAGGGATCCAAAGAGGGATGTACAACTTGGTTGCATCATTGTTTGGTTATGGTGAATATAGGGAACATATGCTACAATCTTATTATAGATACCAGCAACAGTAACCAGAGGATGAATTAGAAGGTTCTACGGGTTTTTATCCATATTAGTATACTCACTTCTGATTTTCATAGATAAGGATCATTTTATTTCATTAACATTTATTATTTGTTGAAGTGAGAAGAGGAAAGAGAGAACATGGGCCAAGAAATTGAGGTGCGGTGGCTCTCTGTCTTACACACAGAGGCTAGCCAGCACTCAAGTCTTATATATGATAAGGCAAACATATTAAAAGACCAAAAGACAAGTTTACCCCTGTTATCATAACTAACAGGAATAAAACCAGAAAAATAAAACAACAAATATACAAAAGGTCTAAACTGCCCTTAATTAATGGCTACTTTTCACTACACTCCCCCTCAAGCTGAGGATGAATATTTAGCATGCCCAGCTTGTTAATTACATTAAAAAATTTATCCCGAGACAATCCTTTAGTGAGAAACATCAGCTAGCTGTTGGCCAGTGTTTATGTATGGTAAATACAAATCTCCACTGTCAAGTTTTTCTCGAATGAAGTGTCCATCGATCTCAATGTGGTTAGTCCTATCATGTTGAATTGGATTGTTGGCAATATTGATGGCAATTTTATTGTCACAATAGAATGTCATAGGCCTCTTAACAGAGATACCAATGTCCTGAAGTAGTAACCGTATCCATAAAAGTTCAGCAACTGATTGTGCCATGGCTCTGTACTCCGCTTCTGCATTGGACCTCGCACACACATACTGCTTTTTGCTTCTCCAAGTGACAAGGTTTCCTCCTAAAAACATGCAATATCCTATAGTAGACCTCCTGTCATCCTGAGAACTAGTCCAATTAGCATCTGTATACCCTCAAACACAAGAGGCTTGCCACTAGAGAATAATAATCCCTTCCTTGGACTTGACTTTATGTACCTCTTGATTCTATCCACTGCTCTAAGGTGGGATGTTCTTGGAGCATGCATGAATTGACTTACAACACTGACAACATACGAAATATCTGGTCTTGTCAAAGTCAGGTATAGTAGCTTGCCAACAAGTCTCTGATAAGATCTTTTCTCAGATTCAGACAATAGCTTGTGGTTAATCTCAATAGGAGTATCTGCAGTTTTGCATCCCAATTTTCCTGTTTCTTTCAACAAGTCCAGTGCATATTTGCATTTGGCACACATAGATTCCTCTAGAGGATCTAGCAACTTCAATACTAAAAAAGTATCTTAATTTTCTCAGATCCTTAATCTCGAATTCTTTTGTCAATTTCTTCTTTAGGATAACAATCTTCACTTCATTATCACAGGTAATGATCATGTCATTCACGTACACAATCAAAATGACAACTTTACCACCTATTCTCCTGATAAACAAAGTGTGATCAGCATTGCCTTAAGTGAAGCCATACTTGACCATAGCAATTCTTAACCTCTCAAACCATGCCCGAGGTGATTACTTCAAGCCATACAATACCTTTTTTAACCTGCACACTTTTCCCCTAGCAACAACACCAGGAGGTGGCTACATATATACCTCCTCTACCAGGTCACCATTCATGAAGGCATTTTCACATCAAGCTGGTACAATTCCCAAGAAAAATGGGCTGCAAGGGATAAGAGTACTCTGACTGAATTTAGCTTGGCTACTGGTGCAAAAGTTTCCTGATATAGTTAAGGCCTTAAGTCTGTATGAACCCTTTTACCACCAGTCTAGCCTTATACCTTTCAACCGTCCCATATGCCCAGAACTTGGTAGTGTACACTCATTTAGATCCCACTAGCTTCTTTTCCTAAGGAAGGTCAACCAATTCCTAAGTATTATTCTGCTTAAGAGCATCTATTTCTTCTTTCATAGTTTTAACCCATCGGTGATCCTTGCTTGGTTCTACAAAGGTAAGAGGAGTGGAACATGTCGACAAGGCAGTAATAAAACTCATATATGAAGGGGACAATTTTGAGTAACCAAGGTATCAAGAAATAGGATGTTTGGTGCACTCACGTACACCTTTCCGGACAGCAATGGGTTTCTCGAGGCTATCCTGCAAACTGTTAGAAGTAACATAAGGTTTAGGGGGATGTTCAAGCTCAAAGACATTATTACCTTTCTGGGTTGGTGTATCAGTAGGAGAAACCTCTATAACCTCTGTCCTAGTAGAGGGCTGCTGGGACTTTTTTTGCAAACATAATGCTTTAAAACTTTGTTCACTTCAGTCATAATAGTATCACAGTCATGTTGCTTTGTGGATGTGGCTGAGACCTCAGGAGTGGCACCTCTGTTAAGAATAGCAGTAGAGGATAAGGATAGAACAACATGTGGAGCATCATCAATAACACTAGAAGGGGAATTACAATGCTCTCCCTCAGACATATCCTGGGAAGAAGAATATGGAAGGTATTCAAAAAATGTAACATCTTTGACAATATACTTCTTCTTGGCCTGGGGATCATAGTATTTGTATCCCTTATGAGTAGAAGAATATCCAAGAAAGATGGCCCTGGTGGATTTGGCATCCAGTTTAGAGGAGCCTAGAGCCAAATTCTAACAAAACGTAGACACCTAAACACTCACAATGGCAGCAGAAATAGTGAGTGTTGAGGTCTCAAAAGAAAATAGGAAGTCCTGAAGTGAAGAACACGAGAGGGCATTAGGTTGATGAGATACGCAGCAGTGAGAATAGCCTCTGCCCAGTATTTTTTGTGAAGACGATCAGTTCAAAAGATGTAGAACTTTTATTCAATGATTGAGGAAATTGGGTTCTACAATGTTGGGCAAGGTGACATACTTGACAAGCAAGAGATTGTAAGTCAACCTTATGAAACAATGAAGGAAATAGTATTTTTAATGACTTGAAGGAAAGGTGTCCTAGACGGAGATGCCACAACTGGATTTCTTATTTTGTTCGACATAATACTGATGCTATTGGACTGAAGGGCAGCCCCATGCTTGGACTGAAGTTGATAGAGGCCTCCCACTTCATGCCACTCCCAAACGGTTGTCCCATCTTCAAGTCCTGAAACACACAATGAGAGGGAAAAAATGTCACTGAATAGTTTAATGATTTTGTCAAGTTACTAATAGAGAGTAGTTTAATGGTTAGTTGGGGACATGAAGTGCCAATGACAAGACAAGGTGATTATTTAGAGGGATGTTGCCCTTCCCCAGCAATTGTGGCAAGGGTGCCATTAGCAATAGTCACTTTATCTTGTCCAGAGTACAGGCTATAGGAAGTAAACAATGTGGAAGTACCCGTCATATGATCAGTGGCTCCTGAGTCAATGATCCAAGAGTTCCCACCAGTATGGGAGACAACACTGAATGCTGCCTCAAGAGTACCTGACTGGCTAGTGGAGGTGGAGGTGGACAACTGAGATAGGAATCGCTGAAGGTTAGCTATGTTAGAAGTGGACAGCCTTGCAAAACTCCCTAGAGTGGTGGTTGATGTGCTCCCATCAGAGGCTGAAACTGTGGAGGACCTTGTAGGCTTGGCAGACACTGCATTTCCTTTGGCTTTCTGGCTCTGCTTGAACTTCAGAGGCTTCTTGTCTAGATGCAATTCCCAGCAAAAGTCTACAGAATGACTCTCTCGCCTACAGTGGGTACACTTTCTCCCTCCTTTCTTTGAGTCTTTTCGGGTGCCATCTCTTCCTTTTCTACTACTGTTTGTGCTAACAAGTGCAGAGTGTTGTCCCGTACTAATCCCACTTGTATCATCTTGCATGGTCTTCCGCCTCCTCTCCTATGTTACAACTTTCTTGTAACACTGCTCAAGCGAGGGGATCACTTCAAAGTTGAGGATCTGAGACCTCAACCCTTCATATTCAGTGTTCAGGCCATGCATAAATTTTAGAACTCTCTGATCCTCTATGTGTTTCAAATATTTCCTGTGATCTGCTACTGAGTCTCAATCAGAGATAACATAAGTATCCTGCTCCTCCCACAAAGCCCTCAAGGCGTTGTAGTATTTACACACAGTCCTACTTCCCTGTTTGGTGTCATGAATAGCAACTACAAGATCATACATGTTTACTGGGTTGGTCTTCTCACAATACATCTCTTCCAGTATGAGCCACATCTGTCTTGCAGTAGACTTCCTCACAATATACTTTAGCTGTCCGTCTGTCACAAAACTCAGGATCCATATCCTCATAATGCTGTCCTGGTGCTAGCAATCATCATACTTCGGGTCGTCCACTGAAGGTAAGGTTATTTTGCCATTTATGTAACCCACCTTTGTTGGGCACTAACAAAAGTCTTAATTGCTACTGCCCAATCCATGTAATTTGAATAAGTCAACTTCACGGGAGGAAGTTGAAAATGAAAATTATCCCCCATGTTGTCTCCTTTGGAAGACACTTCGTTTGTTGTCATCTCAGACGTATTCTTACTTCAGGAAGCTTTTTCGGAGGCACACAGACGAGGCAAAAATCTGCAACTTTTTAGAGAACCACACAGTAACCAAAAAATCTGCAGCAGCACAGTCCTCAATGGAGGGAATTAATGCAACAAGATGAAGATCCAAAAAACAGGGGGGGTACTCCCACAGAAAAACTGCAACAAGATGCCAATATTCCCACAAAACACCCACACAGTGGAGTATCAATGGACTCACAAAAAAACTGTGGTATGTGCAGAAATCGGCTTGAGCAGCCCCCAGAACATGGGAAAGATGTGAGGACGCGAGGAAGAAGCTTCAAGAAACCCTAGACAGGGTGTAACCTGCAACAGTGGGACCCGACTACCCCTAACAACAGGGCAAGTGGGCCGGTTGACCCTGGATAGGGGACCAGTCACCAAGGAGGCACCCACACTGTGTACTGGATGCAGCCCAACCCTAAACAGGGCATCGGTCACAAGAATGGGGCTTGGACAGGTTCCTTGGAAGAAGAAATCTGACTGCCACTCTCCAACTCTTTACAGCAGGGTCCGGTCTTGTTGAAGGGACCTTGAATGCTAGGGAAAAACCCTAGCCAAGGTGCGGTGAAAATGGGAAGAGGGACCAGTAAGCTAAGGGTCCTAAAACAGGGGACCGAACCCTTACTCCTTTCTCACTCTTGCTCTGATACCATGAAGTGAGAAGAGGAAGGAGAGAACAGGGGTCAAGAAATTGAGGTGCGGTGGCTCTCTCTGTCTCACACACAGAGGCCAGCCAACACTCGAGTCTTATATATGATAGGGCAAACATATTACAAGACCAAAAGACAAGTTTACCCCTGTAACCATAACTAACTAGTGGCTACTTTTCACTACATTTGTAAATGTTTAGTACAGTAGTAGAATATTTTTCATGTTTAACATGTAACAAAATAATTATTTAGTATGCGTTATGTGTATTTTGCTTTAATCCACCTTTATCACACTGAACACATCCAATTATTTTTTAAAATTTTCTTGATCTTTTTTCTGATTTTTTTCTGATTTTTCCAAGTTTTTTTTTAAATATTTTAAACTGGTATTGGCCGATACGGCTAATAGAGATACCGATACGTATAGATGCCAGTACCCTCCGATACCGGTACCGGTACTGGTACTGCCATCCATGTACAGCCCCCTTCCAAAGATATATCAAAGTCAAAGTTGGTGATGGTACAAGTACAATGTTCTGGTTATAGAAATGGATATCGGATGATACTCTCAAGAATAAATTCCCAGCTATTTTTTGTTTAGCATGTAGTAAAGAGAGTCTTGTAAGTGATATATACTCAATTCAGAATGGAATTGCACATTGGTCAATTTCTCTAAGAAGGGGTCTCAAAGAATCTGAAGAAATGCAGTACATAGATACTTGAGGTCTTAGCTGAAGCACATCTAAATCTCCATAAGAAAGACAACATAATCTGGACCGATAACAAAGAAGCATCACTATGCAAAGTGCATGGATTCATGTGGCTGATTTTTAAGAGACGTATCATCACAAAAATGTACAGAATCAAGTGGTGTCTTACTAATGATACATATTGTGTTATGTGCGGAGAACATCCAAAAGACATTTGTTCACAACTTGTCAAATGTCTAGAGAAATATGGAGAAGTTTCAGCACGCTGTTCAAAAATTATATTCAATTTCATAACTTAGAGGAGATGTGGACTTATTTTCATAAGATGAAGTACAAATTACCAGAAGGTGCCAGGAGGAGAATTCTTCATCTCTTGCCACATGCGGTCTGCTGGGGAGTTTGGAAGGGAAGGAATGCACATATTTTCCAGGGAAGTAAAATTTATATTGAAAATATTATTTCCCTGATTTCATCTTTTTTTTTGTATAACTGGAGTTGTAACATTCTAGGCGTGACTGCGGAAGAGTGGATGAGAGTTTTTTCTTAGTTATGTTTTTAGTTGCCTAAGATAGGAACCTCTCTATCTTAGTTGATTGTACTACTACGCTTTTTTAATAAAATTAGTGGTGCGATCCGACTTCCTTTCGAAAATCTTTTTTTTTCCTGAGTTCTTTTGCCATCATCCACTTGAGTTTGGTTACACCTTCTGATTTTTTTTGAAGGTGACCATTAGTCACATTTCATTGATAAAGTAAAAAGGTTAAACATTGACCGAAGTCAAAACAAACACTAACTCAATCTATGTTACAGAATTATCTAGAGGATAATAAGGAAAATTACAAAAAAAGCTTCTTGAGCTTCATTACAGCAAGTATCAAAGAAGAATCTTCCATATTGTACAGAAGTCTAGCAGCTCTCGTCTAATTATAAGTCTACCTGGTAGCTCTAGCCAAGATATGATCTATTTGGTTGAATGTTTGACTGAAAAATTCTAGAATTTCTTTCAAGCCAGATGGACCAAAGCATGGCTGGTAAGAACAAAGGCCAAATCTTGTACTTGGATTAGATTAAATCCCATTCCACTCTTGGAGAAGGCTAGGAATATCCTGAGTCCATCCATTGAAAAGAAAATACCAGTCCAATGGATTTTCATAATATATTAATTATCTCACAATGCATAAACAAGTGCTCAGCATTCTCCTTAAGGATTCCACAGAAGACACAATTAGAGATTTTGCCATAAAGGATGTATTTCAGTCTTTCCAAGGTTGGTAGTCTACCCAGAGCCATCTTCCAAAGGAAAATCCTAATTTTGGTGGGAAGAAGGGGAGACCAAACAAACTGATGCCAATTGACTCAATCTTCTGTCATTAAGAATATTTGGTGAGAGTACTGATAGAAAATAGTCCTTTACAGTTCCAAACCCAAAATCTATAGTCCTTCTGCAAATTATTTGGGAAACAAATATGTATATAACTAAGGATATGCAAAAGTTGATCCACTTCAATGCCAACATGCTCCCTTCTAAGGTTGATATTCCAGTGACTGCTTGCCGTAGATGAATAGATGAAATTAATTGTCTTTCTTTTATCCTTTGCAATACTATATATGTGTTGAAATTTGACTGTTAGAGGGTTGTCCGTGCACCATCTGTCCTCCCAAAATCTGATCCATTTCCCATCTCCCAGAGTAAAAATGGTGGCTGTATTGACAAGATCTACAAGCTTGTTGATGTTCCTCCATATTGGTGATAATGAGGATTGAGAAGATGGCTGAATTGTCCATTTGAATGCTTGTGGATAGTACTTATTTTTGATGATGTTGACCCAAAGTGCATTGTCGATATCACCCATTCTCCATAGCCACTTAGGGAGCAACGCAATATTGAAAGTCCGAATGCTGGTTAGGCCTACACCTCCCTGTGCTTTGCTAGTACAGACTCTATCCCAAGCAACTAGATGAAGGCCTCCATTCTCCCTTTTCCCTCCTCCCCCCAAAAAAGAACTCCTTATGCTTTCAATAATTCTTTCCACTATTTTAGGAATGGATAGAGTGGAGAGATGATATGTACTTAAGGAAGATAGGATAGTTTTGGAAATGATCCATTTACTTCCAACATATAGAAACTTTGCTTTCCAACCTTCCAAAGCTTGTGCAAACTTTTTAATTAGAGGGTCCCATTCCCTAACTTTGCTCTTGACATTGGAAAGAGGGAGGCCAAGATACTTGATAGGAAATTGGGACTGTTTGCACTCCAAATCAGCATCAATTTGATTGCTTTTGTTTGTCCCAATGTTGATGCCCACCATTTCAGATTTGTCAAAGTTAATAGATAATCCGGTGACAGCCTTACCAGCAATATAATTTTCTTGATATTTGTAAGTTTAGTTTCTTCAGGAGATGAGAAAATCAAAGTGTCATCTGCAAATTGAAGATGGGATAACATAATACCAATTCTGCTGGTAATGAAACCATCAACCAAACCTTTATAGGTAGCTTGATCCCAAGGTGAACTCAAAACTTGGCTGACCATGATGAAGATGAGAGGAGAGATAGAATCTCGCTGTTTTAAACCTCTAGAGCTAGCAAAATAACTACTAGGTTCCCCATTGATTAGAATAGAAAACCTAGCAGAGGTAACACAACTCATAATCTAGTTGATCCATTTTTGTTTGAAACCCATAAGTAGAAATACTTTTTCAATGCAACTCCAACTCACTTTATTAAAGGCTTTCTCAAAATCTAATTTAAGGACAACTCCTTATTTCTTAGAGCACTTCTGAGAATGAATAGCTTCGTGGGCTGCTAGAAAGTTATCAAGGATATACCTTCCTTTCAAGAAAGCAGATTGATTGAGACTTATGACATTTAGCAAAGCCTTCTTTAGTCGGTTTGTCATAATCTTAGTAATGATTTTGTAGCAACCATTTAACAAATTGATAGGTTTAAAATCTGCAGGCTTCTCAGCACCCTCCTTTGGAATAAGAACTAGAAAGGCAGAATTGAAACATTTGATAGCCTTCGGTCTTTGCTGAAATTCGTTCTATAAAGACTGAAGTTTCGGATCCGGTTATTGGGTCGGTTTTAGTGTCGGATCTCTTGGTTTGGGCCCTTGTAGGGCTAGGGCATGGGTTCTTTTTCCGTGTCGAGCTTGCTCGACGCGGTTCAAACGACGTCCGGTAAGGGGGACGCGTTTTTGAATGTGCTACGTGGACCGGTTTTGGGTCGAGAGTACGGTCTCGGTCTTATCGTCTGAATGGCGTCTTTTATGGTCGATGCCATTCAGAGTACGATCCTGATCTGTCAGTGTACGACCCCGTCTTGTCGTCTGATTGGTGTCGGTATTGGACGACGCGTTTTAGCTAGTTTCGGTTTGACCCCGCGAACCCTCCCTCATTTTCCTCATTTCTCTCATTCTTTAATCTCTCCTCCCTCTCTCTGATCCATCCGCTCCCTTTTCCCCTTTCTCCTTCCTTTCCTCTCCCCATTTATCCTCTCCCTCTACTCCATCAACCTCCTAACTACCACCGCTACCATCACCATCTCCTCTGCGGTGCATCTTTCTCTGGACGGCGGCCGACGTCCCGGTGGAGTAACGACGTCCACGGCGGTACCGGCAGCGGCTTGTGGCGTGGCGGTTCGGCGGCTTGGAGCTCGGAGGAGTTCAAGTAATCGGTAGGGTGACGATCCTTGCAGTATTTTATTTAAAACCATGATTTTCCCACTTTGAAATCATGAAATATGTGTGGGCGCGCTATCCGCGGGGTTGCTGTTTGGTCCCAGCGGGTCGGTGTTTTCCGCATTCGGCCGTGTGGTTTGTGTGTTTAGCCGAGACGCTGGTTGTAGACTCCGTGGCGAAGTGGTTTTAGAGTTGTGCATGTTGCATTTACGAATGCATGTGTTTTATATCGAAATTTGAGAATTGTGTTTACCGTTTTATTTATTTAAATTGCCTATATTTACGTTGTTGCACTTGTGGGTGCGTGAGTGGTTGGTGGGGGTCGAAGGATTCCTACTGACACCATTTCGATGAGACTCACCCCTGTGGTTTTCATGTGAGGGTTCCAGGTAAGTTTAGCGTGGAGGGTGTTGTCTCGGGTTGCGCGCCAGCGGCTATTGTCTCGGGGTATGCCCCGATGTAGTTATTTTCCTTTCAGGCCTGTACGCTTAATTACTTCTTTTCAGTTGGAATATGTAATTATTTGTTGAGTCAAGTCGAATTGTAATAATTTTTAATTCCTGCACTTCCTTTACAATTCGATGTAATGTGGATGTTTAGCTTAGTTTATCACTTATTTCCCAGACTTATCGAGATCCTGGTTTGACTCCAAATTTTAATGATTCGATACCCATTTAAGAATCGGATCTCTGATTATAGGGTGGCGGGTTGTTACAGTTAGTATCAGAGTATTCGGTTTGGCAAATAGATGAATAACTAGGTTAAATATTGTAATTTCGGCAAATAATTACATTATCCCGTACAGGCACGGCAGTAGTGTAGGTTTTGGGTTCTAATTAGAAATTTTCGATTCTTGTGACTGTATGCGATTAGATGGCTCTTAGGAAGAGAGTGCCAGTTATTCGGGAGCAGGGAGATGTTCCTAGCAGATCTGAGACCGGTAGGCCGAATATGGAACGTTTTATGGAGGCTATGATGAATACAATGACTAGATATCAGATTCGAGACCCTAGTGAGAGTTCTTGTAACGACCCGCCACCTTATAATCTGGGATCCGATTACTAAATGGGTACCGAATCATTAAATTTTGGAGCTAAACCAGGATCTCGATAAGTCTGGGAAATAAATGATAAATTAAATTAAACATCCACATCACATCGAATTGTAAAAGAAGTGTAGAAATTAAAAGTTATTACAATTCGACTCGACTTAGCAAATAATTACATACTCAAACTGAAAAAGAAATAATTAAACGTACAGACTATAAAAGGAAATAACAACTACATCGGGGCATATCCCGGAACAGCGGCTGCTAGCGCGCAACCCAAGGCAGCACTCTCCTCGATACGCTTACTTGGAACCCTCACCTGAAAACCGTAGGGGGTGAGTCTCATCGAAAAAGATTCAGTAGGGATCCTTTGATCCCCACCACCCACTCACACACCCACAAATGCAGTACACAAATATAGACAATTTAACTAAATAAAGCAGTAACACAATTTCGATATAAAACGCACGCATTTATAACAGTAACATGTACGATTCTGAAACTACCACGGAGTCTACAACTAGCGTCTCGACTAAGCACACAAGTCACATGACTGAACGCGGAAAACACCGACCCAATGAGACCAAACAACAACTCCTCGGATAGCACACTGGCTACTGCGGTCTGACACGGCTCAAGGTGGTCCTGCTTCCCCCAGCACGAGTGACACTCCGAATGTACCACTTCCACACCGGTACTAACTATACTCCGGAGTATACCAGGTGACTCTCTCTCTAGGCGTCACCCCACCACTCCCACACCGGTGCCGTGTCACTCCCACACTGACACAGGGTGCCTAAGAGCTAACAATTGTCATTCTAGGCCCACGATCGCACAAAACGCAACACAGTGCGATCCGATCACGTATAATTCATCGTCCTCGAGTATGATTTCAAACATGCATTTATCCAACTATCTAACAATGTAAACACATGTTAATTACATGTTTTAATGAGATTCTGTCTTGAATTGCGTCGCCCAAGGCCGATGTCATTCCTGACTCCTAAACTGGTTCATGTGGAAATGAGCTTCGAAATATGGCTTAAATCGCGTCGTTCAAAGGGGTCGCCATTTAAAAGGCGTCGCTGTCCCTAATCGCCTAATAACAACAGAAATATAGACAGGCCTCGGGGTGATCTGAACTTAAAACGCGTCGTAAGCGGAAGTCGCCGTTCAAAAGGCGTCGCTGTCCCTGGACGCTCATCAATCTAGAGACAGAGTATGTTATCTGGGCTAAATCGCGTCGCGGGTAAAAGTCGCCTTTTGAAAAAGCGTTGTTGTCCTCCGACGCCGTTTAACCTTCACAGACAGGTTCTCCTTCCGCCATCCCCCAAGTCACAAGGCGAGATTTCTCCTCCAAATCGTATAAAAAACACCCCAAAGTAGAGGGGGAGGAGGAGAACCTAAATATCCATTTAAAGACCCCTAATTTCTCATTACATGCAATTAGTGTTTTCACCCCGAAAACCCCCTAAACATAGTCCAAGGTGGGAAAAGCATGGTTTTAAACAAAATACAATGGGGATCGTCACCCTACTGGTTACTCGAACTCTTCCTAGCTCTAAGTTGCCAACCCGCCTCGCCATACGCTGCCGCTGGTACCGCCGTGGACGCCGTTACTCTACCGGTACGTCGGCCGCCGTCCGGAGAGAAATGTGCCGTGGAGGAAGTGGTGGTGGTAGTGGAGGAAGTTGGGAGGTTAATGGAGTGGAGGGAGAGGAAGAATGGGGAGAAGAAAGGAAGGAGAAGGGGGGAGAGGGAGCCGAAGGGTCGGAGGGAAGAGAGGAGAGAGAAGAGAAAGGAGAGAATGAGGGAAAGGAGGGAGGGTTCGCAGGGTCAAACAGAAACTGGAGAAAACGTGTCGTCCAAGTCCGATGTTATTCAGACGACAAGACCGGGCCGTACTCTGACAAATCAAGGTCGTACTCTAAATGACATCGTCCATACAAGACGCCATTTAGACGATAAGATCGGAGCCGTACTATCGCGCCTCAAGGCCAGTCCACGTGGCGCCCACGTGGTACAGCATAAAACATGTCCACATTGTTGGACGCCGTTTGAACCGCATCTCGCAAGCTCGACGCGAAAACGAAATTAAGTTTCTGCCCCACCAGAGTCCAAACTAAGGGATCCGACCTCGAAACTGACCCGATAATCGGATCCGAAATCTCAATCCTTACAGTTCTAGTATTCGGGGAGGGCCTTCAGCTGCTTTGGAGAGATTCCTGAAGTTAAAGCCGCCTCATTTTACCGGTCGTCCCAACCCTGATGAGGCCTTTCATTGGCTGAAGGAGTTAGAGAAGACTTTCGATACCATGGATTGTGCGGCAGTTGAGAGGATTCCGTTGGCTACCTTCATGTTGAAGGATGATGCCTATGACTGGTGGACTACTTTGAAGAGGTTGTCTTATGCAGATAGAAATCTCAGGGAGATTCTATAGGAAACGTTTGTGAAGAAGTTCTATGCGCAGTACTTCTCTAGGCATGTCCAGAAGGCCAAGGAGAGGGAATTTATAGAGTTGACTCAATGGAGCATGACAGTGCTCGAGTATCAGATGAAATTTGTTTCGCTGTGGAGGTTTGTGCCCTTTATTTCAGGAAACGAAGAGCGTCGGACTGAGAGGTTCATGGATGGACTGAAGTCCAACTTGAGGAGTTTTGTGGCGTCCCACTGTTGTACGGACTTGCCGTCGGCAGTTAAGTGTGCCGCAGCAGTAGAGGCACAACATGATCAGTCGGCTCGGGAGAGGGGGTTGACTACTCAGGGGCCAACTTATGGCAAGGGAAAGATAGCAGCAGTAGTTCCTTCGTCTGGATTAGGATCGTCTTCACTCGGCTCCAGATTCAGGAGGTTCTTTCGAGACGGTGGCGGCAGCAGTGGTAGTAGCAGACATAGGCAAACTCAGCAAAATCAGTCGGTGTCCAGGGCCCAACAGGAGATAGCTCAGAGACTTCTAGCAGCTTGTCGTCATTGTGGTGGTACTCACAGTGGGACTCAGTGTCCCGCATTTTTTGAGAGTTGTTATACTTGTGGCCAACAGGGCCATTTGGCGAGATATTGCCCGCAGGGGCATGGTCAGGGGCAGGGACCGGGAGATCAGAAGAAGCCAAGGACTCAGGGAGAGTTCTTGCTATCATCAGGAAGGAGGTTCATGTGTCCAACTTGGTGTAAGGTACACTTTATGTCATTGGGAACTCTGCGCATGTGTTGATTTATTCGGGTGCTTCGCATTCCTTTATTTATGAGCAGTTCCTAGATATTCTTTCTGTACCCATTGATGAGTTATCTGATAGACTGACGGTGAGGTTTCTTCTGGGGATTTCATGCTGACGTATAACTGTATGAGTGAGGTTCCCTTAACCATTGAGGGTCATCAGTTGCCTGTCCAATTATTTGTGCTTGCCATTCGTGACTTTGATGTCATCTTGGGCATGGACTGGTTAGATGCTTATTATGTCGAGGTGGACTGCCACAGGAAGATGGTGCATTTCTCCATTCCGGGCATCCTGGCCTTCTACTTCCAAGGTATAAGGCTCTCTTCTCGTGGTATTCTTATTTATACTTTCAAGGCCCAGAGGTTACTTGTCGGTGGCTGTGAGACTTTCCTTGCCTCGGTAGTTGTAGCTGGTGTTAGTAGTGGCTCCAGTCCTTGGGAGGGGCCTGTAGTATGTGACTTTGTTGATGTGTTTCTTGAGGAGTTGCCTGGGCTTCCTCCTCAGCGGGAGGTTGAGTTCACCATTGAGCTTGCACCAGGTACGGTGCCTTTGTCTAAGGCCCCGTATCGGATGGCTCCGGCCGAACTCGCTGAGTTAAAGGCGCAGTTACATGAATTGCTGGATAAGGGTTTTATCCGTCCTAATACTTCTCCGTGGGGTGTTCAAGTTCTGTTTGTTAGGAAGAATGATGGTTCTCTGAGGCTGTGTATTAATTATAGACAGCTGAACTAGGTAACTATAAAGAATAAGTACCAACTTTCGAGAATCGATGATCTGATGGATCAGTTGCAGTCTGCCAAGGTGTTCTCGAAGATTGACTTAAGATCAGGTATTACCAGATGAGAATCCGTGAGGCTGATGTGAATACGACGGCTTTTAGGATTCGGTACGGACATTATGAGTTCTTGATTATGCCTTTTAGCTTGACCAATGCTCTAACAACTTTTATGGATTTGATGAACCGGGTCTTCAGGGCCTACCTGGATCAGTTTGTGGTGGTGTTTGTAGATGATATTTTGGTATATTCTTCTTCTGAAGAATAGCATGCCACGTATCTTAAGGTGGTTTTGCAGGTTCTGAGAGAACACCAACTCTATGCTAAGTTTAGCAAGTATGAATTCTGGTTAGATAAGGTACACTTCCTAGGGCATGTCATTTCTGGAGATGACATTGCTGTAAATCCAGCCAAGATTGAGGCAGTGATGGATTGGGGCAGACCGACAACAGTAACTGAGATCAGGAGCTTCTTGGGATTAACAGAGTATTACAGACTGTTTGTCCATGATTTTTCTTCAATAGCGACCCCCTTGTCGAGGTTGACTCGTAAGGAAGTTTGTTTTGTGTAGACCGAGGAGTGTGAGCGGAGCTTCACTGAATTGAAGACTCGTCTCACTTCGGCTCCAATCTTAGTGCTTCCATTTGGTTCCGGGGGTTCGTGGTTTACTCCGATGCATCTCGTCGAGGTTTGGGTGCGATTCTGATGCAGCATGGTAAGGTTGTAGCCTATGCTTCTAGGCAGCTGAAGAAGCATGAGGAGAACTATCCCACTCATGACTTAGAGTCGGCAGCTGTAGTATTTGCACTGAAGATTTGATGGCACTATTTGTATGGAGAGAAGTTTCAGGTTTTTACTGATCACAAGAGCTTGAAGTACGTATTCACGCAGAAGGATCTGAACTTGAGACAGCGCAGGTAGATGGAGTTTATTAAGGATTATGATCTCGACCTTTTTTTATCATCCGGGCAAGGCAAACGTGGTGGCGGACGCCTTGAGTCGAAAGACGGTCGTATCACATCTTATGATTCAAAAATGGAAGTTATATGAGCAGGTTGTGAAATTTTCCTTTAGGATTCTTAGAGAGGCCGATAGAGCTGTATTGGCCAACTTGACTGTGAGATCAACAGTGTACTATGTAGTGATCGAGGGTCAGAGGGGGAATGCAGAGCTACCGCAGATTCTCCAGGTATCAGAGGTGGAGTTGTGGGATGATGGTATGGTCAGATTTAGAGGCAGACTCTATGTTCCAGCTGAGGAAGATGTGCGCAGGAATGTCCTGGATGAGGCGCATTGTTCTAGATATGCAGTGCATCTCAGAACGACTAAGATGTATCATTGTTTGAGGAGGCACTTTTGGTGGCATGGTATGAAGAAAGACGTGGCTGAATATGTGGCAAGGTGCCTGACTTGTCAGCAGGTTAAAGCAGAACATCAGAGACTATGAGGGTTGTTGTAGTCGTTACCGATCCCAGAGTGGAAATGGGAACATGTGACTATGGACTTTGTGATGGGATTACCCGTGTCACCCGGCGGAAGAGACGCGATCTGGGTCATTGTTGATCGATTGACCAAGTCGGCACACTTTCTAGCTATTAGGAAGGACTGGTCAGTCGGTAAGTTGGCTAGGTTGTTTGTGGAACGGATCATCTCTCTGCACGGGGTGTCCTTGTCCATCGTGTCAGACTGGGACCTTAGATTTACTTCTAGGTTCTGGAAGAGTTTTCAAAAGACCTTGGGTACGCAGTTAGCCTTCAGTTCGGCTTACCATCTTGAGACTGATGGACAATCAGAGAGGACTATTCAGACACTGGAGGATATGCTCAGGGCATGTTGCCTAAATTGGAGAGGTTCTTGGAAACAACACTTGTGTACAGTAGAGTTTGCTTACAACAACAATTATCATTTTAGTATCGGCATGGCGCCATATGAGGCATTGTATGGGCGACCGTGTCGATCTCCTATGAGTTGGTCTGACATTGGCAAGAGGCGGATAATAGGGCCAGAGTTGGTACATCAGTGTGTTGAGATTGCCAGGGTAGTGCAGTAGAGGTTGACTACGGCTCAGAGCAGGAAGAAGAGTTATGTAGATATCCGTAGGAGACCGCTTGAGTTCGAGGTTGGGGACCACGTGTTTTTTCGAGTCTCACTCTCCAAGGGTGTGATGAGATTCGGGAAGCGAGGTAAGTTGAGTCCGAGATATATTGGGCCTTTTTCCATTCTTACTCGAATTGGAAAAATAGCGTATCAGCTAGTCTTGCCACCCAGTCTCGCAGGAGTGCATGACGTGTTCCACGTTTCTTTATTGAAGAAGTATGTTCAGGATCAGTCTCATGTCCTAGACTTTTCAAAATTGGAAGTCGCTGAGGACTTGTCCTTTTCGGAATTTTCAGTGCGTACTGAGGATCGTAGGGAGCAGGTCCTTCGGAACAAGGTTGTTCCTCTGGTGAAGGTGATTTGGCAGTATTGCTCCGGAGATGAGGCGACCTGGGAGCGAGAGGATGAGATGCGAGATCAGTTTTCCTACTTTTTCTTGTAAATTCTCTTGTGAGCTAGTACTATTATTTTTGATCTCGTTATTTTATAACGGCAATTTCGGAGACGAAATTCTTTTAAGGGGGAGAGAATGTAAGGATTGAGGTTTCGGATCCGGTTATCGGGTCGGTTTCGATGTCGGATCCCTTAGTTTGGGTCTTTGTAGGGCTGAAGCATGGGTTCTTTTTCCGCGTCGAATTTGCGGTTCAAACGACGTCCGGTAAGGGAGATGCGTTTTTGAATGTGGCACGTGGGCTGGTTTTGGGCCGCGAGAGTACGGCCCTGGTCTTATCGTCTAAATGGCGTCTTTCATGGTCGATGCCATTCAGAGTACGATCCTGATCTGTCAGTGTATGACCCTGTCTTGTCGTCTGATTGGCGTCGGTCTTGGACGACGCATTTTATCTAGTTTCGGTTTGACTCCGCGAACCCTCCCTCTTTTCCCTCATTTTTCTCATTCTCTTCTCTCTCCTCCCTCTCTCTGATCCATCCATTCCCCCTTCCTCCTTTTCCTTTCTTTCCTCTCCCCATTCATCCTCTCCCTCCACTCCATCAACCCCCTAACTACCACCACTATCACCACCATCTCCTCTGCGGTGCATCTTTTTCCGGACGGCGGCTGACGTCCCGGTAGAGTAACGACGTTTACGGTGGCGACTTGTGGCGTAGCGGTTCGGTGATTTGGAGCTCGGAAGAATTCAAGTAACTGGTAGGGTGACGATCCTCGCAGTGTTTTGTTTAAAACCATAATTTTCCCACTTTGAAAACATGAAATATGTGTGGGTGCTTCTGGGGTAGAAAGTATGTTCTAAGGGGTTTTTTATAAAAATAATTAGGTTTCTCCCCTATTTTCTCCATTTTAACGTTTTTGTGCGATTTGAGGGAGAGATCTCACTTTGTGACTTGGGGGAGGCCGGAGGGGAATCTGTCTGCGAGTGCTAAATGACGTCTGGGGACAGCGACGTCATTTTAAATGGCGGTTTCCACCCGAGACGCGATTTAGCCCAGATTAGGCGATTCCTTTTCTGTATTGAATGGCGTCTAGGGACAGCAACGCCATTTTAAATGGTGGCTGCCAGGGGCGACGCGATTTAGGCCATCTTCCGAGACCAGTTTTCGTATAAACCAATTTAGGGGTCTTGAATGACGTCGGCCACAAGCGACGCGATTCAAGACAGAATCTCATTAGTCTATATAATTAACATGTGTTTACATTGTTAGATAGTTTGGTTAATTACATACTTGAAAACGTACTCGAGGACGAAGATTTCTACGTGATCGGATCGCATTGTGTTGTGTTTCGTGCGACCGTGGACTTAGAGTGACAGTTGTTAGCGCTTAGGCACCCTGTGTCGGTATGGGAGTGACACGGCACTGGTGTGGGAGTGGTGGGGTGACGCCTAGAGAGAGGGTCACCTGGTGTATTCCGGGGTATAGTTAGTACCGGTGTGGGAGTGGTACATTCGGAGTGTCACGCTGTTTGGTCCCAGCGGGTCGGTGTTTTCCGCGTTCGGCTGTGTAGTTTGTGTGTTTAGCCGAGACGCTGGTTGTGGACTCCGTGGCGGAGTGGTTTCAGAGTTGTGCATGTTGCATTTACAAATGCATGTGTTTTATATTGAAATTTGAGAATTGTGTTTACCGCTTTATTTATTTAAATTGTCTATATTTGCGTTGTTGCACTTGTGGGTGCGTGAGTGGGTGGTGAGGGTCGAAAGATCCCTACTGAATCCATTTCGATGAGACTCATCCCTGCGGTTTTCAGGCGATGGTTCCAGGCAGGCTTAACGTGGAGGGTGTTGTCTCGGGTTGCGCGCCAGCGGCCACTGTTCCGGAGTATGTCCTGATGTAGTTGTTATTTTCCTTTCTAGTCCGTACGTTTAATTACTTCTTTTCAGTTAGAAGATATAATTATTTGTTGAGTCAAGTTGAATTGTAATAATTTTTAATTCCTACACTTCCTTTACAATTCGATATGATGTTGATGTTTAGCTTAGTTTATCACTTATTTCCTAGACTTATCGAGATCCTGGTTTGGCTCTAAATTTTAATGATTCGATACCCATTTAGTAATCGGATCCCCGATTATAGGGTGGTGGGTCGTTACACCTTCAATACATTCATTAAGTCTTCCTTGATAACTTCTCAAAAAAATTGGTAGAAATCCATAGAAAAACCATCGGGCCCTGGGGATTTGTTTGCGTTCATGCTAAAAACTGCTTCCTTGACCTCCTCTTCAAGAATTTCTGTACATAAAGTTTCAGCTTGTGAAGTGTCTATTGTCGGAAGAATACCCTCCATCAGATTAGGTCTCCACTGTTCATTTTCTATTAAAATATTCTGAAAGTAGGAGATGAAAGCTTTTTTAATTCCCGATTCTGATTCAATAATCTGATCTTCAATCTTAACATGTTCTATCTTGAGCGATCTCTTCTTAGCTCCAGCAACTGCATGAAAGAATTTAGTGTTATTATCTCATTCTTTAAGCCAAAGTTCCTTAGCTCTCTGTCTCCATTTGATTTCTTTAAGACGAAGCCAATCATTAAATTCAGCTTTGAGGGATCCTAACTCAAGGAATTCTTCTGAAGACAAATTTTGTGAGTCTGCCTTAGCTTCTAGAACTTCCAATTTGCTCATAAATAACCTCCCAGTGGCAGCTTTAGCCTCCTGTAACTGAGAGCTCCACACTTTAAGACAATTTCTGAGCCCTTTGAGTTTAGTTGAGAAAGTCTTACAAGCAGAATTATAAATAGGTCCTTCTTTCCACCAGTTAGTGACCAATTCTTTAAACCCCTTTAGAGAATGCTAGGGTAGTTCATATATAAAAATCCTGTGTTTGCTCTTGCCATCCAAAGTATTAAGGAGTAAAGGAGTGTGATCTGAAACATATTTGTTGAGCCCTAAGATGGATGAGAGTGGAAACTATTTGATCCATTACGTTGAGACTAGAACTCTGTCAATCCTTGACTGAAAGTTAACATTATGCAAATTAGACATGTTAGACCAGGTATACTTCCTATTAGGAAGCTCCAAGTCTATTAAGCCACTGTCATTAATCCAACAATTAAATTTATCTATCGCAGCTGACCACTTTTGGATCTCTCCCAAGGAAACCTTATCACATTAAAGTCACCAAGAATACACCAATTGCCCCTAAAGAAGTCTGCCAGTCTGTGAAGTTCTTGCAAGAATTTTTCCCAATCCTGATCTCTGTTGGGGCCATAAACAGAGGTAAGAACCCATTTCCTGCTACTGTTGCTTGAAGAGAAGTTAACTGATAGACTGAACAATCTTATGTCACATAAAGAGCCAAGGAATTTTTTACTGTTCCACATGATAATCTGTCCCCCACTATTACCCACAGCAGGTTAGAAAACCCAATCATAGGGTGAAGATCCACTGATTTTAGGAATGCATTGAGCTTCCACAGTTTCCATTTTGGTTTCTTGAAGACAAAAGCAATCAATTTTATAATTAAAGATGTAATCTCTCACTGCCCCTTGTTTAGATTCCGCATTCAGACCTCTGATGTTCTATAAGCAAAAGTTCATTTCAGTAACAAGTTCTTCCCTCCCATCTTTTTATCTCTTAAACCATCAAATAATTCATTGTTTTGAATATAAGAGATTTCCCTCTTGCCAATTTTCTTCCCTTCTTTATATCCTTTAACCTTAGATGAGTTGTGCAAAGCATCAGCTCTTTTCAGCTTCTTAATAAAGTTTTTTTTTTGAGGTCCCTACCACAGTGGTAGGGCACAATTCATACGAATTAAGCACCCACCCAGGTTCGAACTTGGGCGCTCCCCCCCTATCCTGCTAAAGCTACCCGGTACCACTAAGCTATGCTTACCCGGTAGCTTCTTAATAAAGTTAATAACCACTTCCTCCCTTCCTAGAAAGGATACTCCAATCCTTTCCCCGAACCGGATGATATCCTTAGTCCACGGATTCTCAACAGATAGGGGTTCGGCCGGAGGATAAAAAGGAACAATGGCTCGTGAGTTACCTACCGCATCAGTAAGGTTGATCAGTGATGAACTACTATTGTACACCCCAGCATGAAAAGAAGAATCAATCGGCTCAGACGTTCCAGGCTCTGAAAGGGTGACGATGGCTTCACTCGGCGGCACCGCAGAAGGACAAGCTGAGTTGGTGGCGGCGTCAAGCTCTGACCCATTCAGATCAATGGTCTGTGAGATTGGAGGTGGATCTGAAGAACCGGGGGGGGGGGGAGACCTCAGCAGTCGGCTTACCGGAACGAGTTGTAGGAAAACCCCGATCCAGAGCAAGGAGGGGATCGTATCTGGTATAGTCGGTTGGGACGAAGAGTCCATTGGGATTAAGTCAGACCCGAATCCCAGATCCGCAACCCCGATTGACTTATCCGCTAAAGACTGTTTGAATGGACCCGAATGGGATTCACTCTGCGCCCGATACTGTTTATCTTCCATATCCGAGAAGAGCGGCCCTAAACTGTTGGTTTCCTTTAACGGCTCGGACGCCCCAGGAGAATTTCGGGAGGTGCAAAGTTCAGAGTAAATGTGGCTCTTCCCCAACTCCACCGAAACATCGAGACCCATACAATCATCATTAAAAGAACCCCGATTCTTGAGTGCAGCATCCTTTTCAGAATTCCCAATAAAAGTTGCAGTTGAAAGCGGAGTGGCCTTCGATGAAGTCACAAAGCCTGTCCGTTCAACTTCCTGACTCACTCTGGAGTCAGGTGCTCGAGTCTGACTCTGCATCCATCTCAAGATTGGCTTGCCGGAAAGAGATGGAGCCTTCCCCTGGATCTCTGGTTTAATGACAGCCTGAACAGAGGAACGGGACTGTCGGTAACACTTGTAGGCAGAAGCAACTTTAGCCCAGGACCAGTCCTTTGGAGCAGGGCGTTGAGACTAGGGCTGCTCAAGTGAAAAGGAGATCCAGAACCGACGGCCACCAAGCCTAATCTTCAAGGAATTCGGAATGGAATCCAGGGAGTCAACCTCCACAAGAAGCCTATCATACAACAACATCTCCGAATGGATCGTCCTATCATCAATCATACGGAGGCTGCCAAAGCTACCAACCAGCGTCTGGAATGTAGGAACATTCCAAATGTGTAGGGGCAGACCTTTCACCAAAACCCAAACGAGGTGCCCTTTTGCGGCTGGCTTCGCTCCTATCTCAATCTTCCATTGCGAGAAGTTTAAGGAGAAACCCCTAAAAGATACCTGCTGCACAGAGAGAGCAGCAGTCTTCCACCCTTGCATTGTGGAGTGGACAATGAATTCTTCTCCAGCGATCTCACGGACTCTCCACTAGTATTCCCTTGGCCATGCATGGGATAGAGCATCTTGGATTAGCACAGGGGAAGTTACTGGAATCTCCGGATGGCACCCAGAGGATGGAGAGAAACAACCAACCCCTCTTGCAGGAGGTCCTGGGCTTTCCGAACCTCATTGGACCAAGGAATCTCAACTGTCTGAGCTGGTTCAAGGCCGGAAAGCAGATTCTTCTTGGGCTGATAGAGGTTGCTTTTGTGACCCTGTTGCCCACATGTGATATATCTCACCTTGTCAAGGCAATCCTTTGCCCAGTGCCCTCGCCGACGACACTTAATGCAGCTATCCTTGCCCACTGAGCTAGGATGACGATGCACATGATCAAACCATCTAAGTCTATTTTCCTTAAGCTTATTGTCAACTGGGGCTGCACATAACCGTCCATGTATATGCTCATTTTGAATTCAGTCCTTGCTCATTTTATTACACAACCATCTCAACATCTTCATCTCTTCTATATACATTTTTTTTGTCTGTGGTCTTTCTTTATTGGCCAACACTCCGTCCCATACAACATAGCTGGTCTTGTAATGGTTCTATCAATCATAGAGGACTCTAGGTGCACTTCTTCACTTTAACTAAGCTGCCCTAAGCCTATGTGTCACATTTTCTTGAATCTCCCATCCTCTTAAATAATAGATCCTAGATATCAGAAATGACTACTTAGGAATAACTAGAGCATAGATCATAACAAAATCCTATTGGTCAGCCCTCACATTGCTAAAAGTACATGTCATACATTCTATCTTAGTTTGCTCCTCCTTCCTAACTTGTCATTTAATTCTTCTACATTCTCATCAAATAGCATACAGTAAGAGATACCATTACACTAAATATCTTGTTACTTCAGTTATAACTAAAAGTGAAGAGTTTTGGACTGTGATTGGGATTATGACAAATTTTATTAAACATTGGCTGTTAATCTAATGCACACTTCCTTTCTCACTGGGCCTGGGACCGGTGATGGTGGCATTAATTGATGTCTTATAAACTGCTGGGAAGGGAAGAGTACCCTAAACCACTATTGCCATTTTATCATAGGGGCAGTGTGAAGTTTGAAGACACACAATTATCTCAACATGTCAAGTCATTTTCTCGACTTTCTTTTGGGTTCTACGAACCCACTCCTACCTCCTAATTTGTTGATCTACGGCCTCACCAGAGGTTGCGTGCCCTGGCTGCGTGGATCAACCGAGCACATGTTGTGGTCCCAAATCTGCAGGACACCGTTCCTTGGATATGGTCCAGTCTCCTGTTGATGGGGATGGCATCTATGAAAGGGAGTGATGCTACATTGTGGACTATTAGGGAGCTTCTGACTGATGGATCTGCATGCATGCATCCAGTCATTTCTTAATGTAAATTATAAATTCATTTACTCCCTTATTCTGATTCACATCAAAATGTCAGGGAACCTTCCTAGTGTCTCAGACAACCTCTTTCCTGAAGGTGAATGCTTGGCCAACCTCTCCACATGACACAAATGATAGGAATTATGACAGAAAGATAGGATTTACCCCTTTCTTCACCTTATCTTTCTGGCTTTGCAACTCACTATATTAGAATATGAAGAACTCTGAACAGCACATCCAAAACTTGAGTACATGTACCTTGGTGGCACTGGTATGCAAATCCATGTGCTTCTTAATTCTACCCATGATTGTCACAGGAAATCATGAATCTTATCTTGCTTACAACTTAAAGAGCACCTGCACGCATACAATGATTTTATTACTTTATTACTTCTCTGAAAATAATAGGATTCACGGTTATGCTTCCTCTTTTGAAATTATGTGCATTGGAAAGACTTTAATAAATATTAAGTCCTTGTAAAACACTCCGTGGTTAGAGATCAAAACCACTCTGCTTCACGCAAGTTTCTTACTTACAGGAAGATGCTCATTTGGGAGACGATGCTTGCTGCATGTCAGAGAGAAGTGCATCATTCCTGTATCTTTTGTGATATTATACTTGATTGCAGTGTGTTTTGTTTCCTCTTGGTATTAGTTACTTCTTGTTCATGTTTCTGTCTTTTCTTGTTGGTGTTATTATCTACCAATAAAAGTCCTTGATCAGTTCTTTCATCAGTTGTGTGCATCCTTTTATCATACGTAAGGTGAATGAATGTAGCTTTCTAAAGAGGGATGCTAATATGCCATCGTTAAAGTGTGGTATACCACACTCATCTTTCATCAACTGGTTCTCTTTGTAAGTATCTTGGGTAAACGGAAGAGTTAAAAGCACCTTCAGAGAAAGCACCTTCAGAGTGTGTTAAAGGTACTTTTGAAGGGAGCTATCTGATGAAAATATCGGGTGACTCCCAAAGGGTGTGGTATCTATACTAGTATTCCTCTTTTATGAATCAAACCAGTCAACTTGATTTTTTCATAATCTGGTGAAATTTATTGCCTTTCTTTAAATCTCTAATGGTAGAAAACAAACTTCATTGTAACCATGTATGGCAAAGAATCTATATACCCTTGAGTTTCTGAAGTTTGGGATTTTTCTTTTGTTTCCAGTCCACACCATTGCATGGATCCATGCGAGCAGTTGAAGGATTGTAGCTGACTTTGTAGTGGAGTAGTATATTCCTGCATTTCATTTTGTCTGTTTGTATTATGTGCTATCCCAAATCAATTGCCATCCATTGTTCTGACCTAACTATAATTTATTAGACTTGAATGGTTTGAGATTATAGAGTTACTTTGGAATTAAAAAGTCCAAAGAACTGAATTGAATTTAGGATAGCAACTGTATTACAATATCTTGGGCTACAATGCTAAAGCTGTGTAGAAGCCTACAATCTAAATAGCATATTAAAAATTTTCAGGAAGAAAGAGGAGCAATTAGAAAACTAAGGGAAGGCCAATATTCCATGGTCAAAGAGTGGAAGGCCCAATAAACCCTACATTTGGATTTGATAGGGTTTTGAAATAAAAAGAATGTTACACTTATTACATGTTCATAACCATACTAAAGACATGCTAATTACACCGACCAAATTATGTTGAATCTTGGATGATCCTAACTGCATGTTAACCAAATCAGGCCATAATTCTGTAGTCTTTCTACTTGTGTTGTGTTTATTGGAAATAAACCCAACTGTGCTCTATACAAGTAGTCCCATAAAACTCCTGGTATCTCAAGTTTCCTATAAATCCTGCTTTAGGGATGAGATAATGAGAGTTATTGGACTTGAGCAGGACTCAGTTGCAATGTGAGCCACGCACTGGGAAGGATGCTTACATGCCTTAAAAGAATGTTTACTAGTGACATTGCAGATGTCCTCACCAAGGATGGAGTAAGTTTTGGGTTTTGCTGAGGAACTCTCGTTCAATGCATGTTTGGATGTAATTGCATTTAAGTATCTTATTTGGTGAATCTTCATGCTTCTCTTGGAAAGAATCATCATCTCCATTCTATACTACGAGTTGGGAAAAGTTTTTGTTTCAGATTGTCTAAGATTATGTCTCTGCCTCAGTCTAATGCAACTTGCTAATATTATTTGCAGGATGAGTTTGCAACTCTTCCAGCTATCATTCCAAGGGGTCCCATTGCTATTTTGGGTTTGGTATGTTCTCTGTTGCTTGGATGAATATCCTTTAAATTTTTGTTGTTGCTGCATATACTCTCATCTCTAACAAGCAAGTTCTTGTTCAGGGTGGTGGAACAGTGGCTCACTTGATCCTTAATCTATGGCCTTCATTACATCTTATAGGTTGGGAGATCGATGAAATAGTAAGGACCTCTTTCCAACTGTTAGAACTTTTAGTTTTTCAATTTTTAAGTGCTGATCCTACCATAATAACACTAGAAATATTTGTGAATTGCATCCTGCTTGACATTATTTAAATACTTGATGTCTTCAATTTATTTTCTGTTCCTTATTGTAAATCATGACATAAAAGTACAAAAACCATTCATTGAAATACATGTCTGATAATCAATTTGAGGACTTGGTGGATGGGGTGATGGGCTTAAGAGTGACTTTCCAGAAGAGTCAGGTTATTGGCATTAATGTTAGTAATTCCATCTTGGAGAAGGCGGCTATCATTATGGGCTGTCAAGTTGGGGCCTTTCCCATTACTTATTTGGGCTTTCCTTTCTCTTGTGGTGCTATTAAGTGCAATGACTGGCAACCGGTGATTAGGAAGTTCCATTCCTGCCTAGCTGGTTGGAAAGGCAGGTTGCTATTATTTGGGGGCAGGTTGGTCCTTTGTACCGCAATTTTGGACAGCATTCCTATCTACTTTCTTTCTATTTTTCGGATCCCCGTCTCTGTGGCACGCCAGTTGGAAGCCATTCGGTCTAGATTCTCCTGGGGGGGGGGGAGTTCTGAGGGCACTAAGAAAGGAGTTCATAAGGTGTGCTGGGGAAGGATCTGCAAAAGCAAAGAGAATGAGAGTCTTGGCATCAAGGAGATTAGGGACTTCAACTTGGCTCTGTTGTCTAAATCAAGGTTCAAAAACTCAGCTCGTATCGGCACGGATCGGCCGAGTCGGACCGGTTTTGGGCCGTCCGTGCCGATCCTGAGTAACCTGGCCGAGTCTAGGACTCAGATCGGACGATCCGAGCCGGATCGGGCCGGGTCAGCTCGGATCGGCCCGACCCGGCCCCCAACGGCTAGTTTGACTAGCCGTTGGGGGTCAAACTAGCCGTTGCTGGCCGTTCCCAAACGGCCAACAACGGCTAGTTTGGGCCTTGGGGGTCTATTTAAACCCCCCCAAGGCCCTCCTAAGGCTCCACAAATTTCCTTTGAGCCTCATAACATTCTTGCTCTCTCTCCCACTCTCTCAATCATAGAATTCTCTCTCTGTCTCTCCTACGAAGTCACTACTAGTCTACTACAAGCTCCGCGATCTCTCATCTTCTTGTGCTGTGAAGGAATGGCATCTCAAGGTACTACTGAGCGGTCATCTGGGAATCCTCCTAGCGCTGATCCTGCTTGGGGTTATTGCATATCGATGGACATGGGCCAAAGAAAAGTACAATGCAAATATTGCAACCGGGTCGTCTCTGGCGGGGTCTATCGATTCAAACAACATCTTGCTGGAATAAAAGGTGAAGTTGCAGCATGTGTTCGAGTTCCTTCAGAGGTTAGGATCTAATTTCGAACTTATATGAAGGAGAAGGAATCAAGCAAAGCAAGTACTGCCAGAAGAAGACAGGAAATTCGAGAGGAATTGTCTGAACTAGCGCGAAAGTCTGATGCTGGAGTTCGGCTTGGTGGAAGTAATCAACTTATAAATGTTGATGATTGGGATACAAGTAAGTTTCTTATTTAACTTATTTTCATGTTCTTCATTTAACGTTTTCAGACAAATAGTTATAGTAGATTAAATTTTTTTTCTTTTACATTTAAAGCTGAATTGCGACGTGCAATGGAAGCAAGCTGGCGGTCCTTTGCAGATGAGGACTTATTTCGGCAAACTGGAAGATATGGAGGACAAGGAAGTGGCTCCACACCTTCTGCACAAGGGAGCACTAGCGCCGACATGAGCACTAATGTATGCGAGGAGCTGCCTCAGGAGTTCACTAGAGTTGGAGATCCTATAGTAGGTCCAATAGATCCCTTGCTCACCAAAAAGAGGGATAAACAACCTTCTATTAGTGCTGCATTTAAGAACTTAAAACTTTGTAAGGAGAAGATAGGAAGAGCTACATCTAGGTGATTTTTCTATAACAGTATCCCTTACTAATGCTGCCAAGGGGCCATATTATGAGTCCATAATCGAGACCATACAAGAAGTTGACAAAGGGGTTGAGGGACCTTCCCCATATGAGATATACAACAAGTACTTAGATATGGAAGTTGATGACATCCGAACATACATTACATCATTTGAAAGGATTTGGGATAAGTATGGATGCACTTTAATGTGCGATGGATGGACAGGTATATAAATCTTATCTTCATTTTCTTATCTTATCTTCATTTTTTCTTAAATCAGAATGGGTCTCTCTCTGATTTCTTATCACGTTTGGAACTTTACAGGGATAACAAGAAGAAGTATGATCAACTTCTTAATTTACTGCAAAGCCGGAACCGTATTTTGGAAGTTTATTGATGTATCTGGAAAAATAAAGAATGCCCAGTACCTATATGAATTAATGGATCAAATGGTGGAAGAAGTGGACGAAAAAAGGATTGTTCAAGTGGTTACAGACAATGCAGCGGCGTTCAAGTTAGCTGGACAAATGTTGATGCAGAAGGGAGAACATCTATACTGGGTTCCCTGTTCTGCTCATTGTATTGACTTGATGTTGGAAGACATTTGCTCTGATCCAATGGTAGATGGAGTGGTCAAGAGTAGTCGATTTATCATCACATTCATTTACAACCACAACAACATTCTGGATATCATGCGCACACATACTCATGGAAGAGAGTTGCTTCGTCCGGTAGCCACCAGGTTTGCATCTCAATATATCTCTCTAGATAGTTTAAGTCAACAAAAGAACAACTTGATTAGGATGGTAGCATCGGAAGATTGGGAGAATCACATATTGCGGCATGTACCAACTAAGGTCAGAGAGAAAGGTAAGAAAGTGGCTGATCTAATTCAGTTTAGACCCCTTCTGGAGGGGGGTGCAAGCGGTGTTAAATATTGTAGAACCGCTTGTCCGTGTCTTGCGATTTTGTGATGGAGAAAGAAGATCGGATATGGGATATTTATATGAAGCTATGGACAGAGTTAAGGAGCTCATTCAACTTAACAATCTAACAACCCATGTGAAGTGGTGGGACATAATAGACAGACGTTGGGAACACACTTTACATCACGATCTTCATGCAGCTGGTAAGCTACTAACTTTCTATATGTATTATTTGTATACACATTTCTCTTAAGTAATAACTAACTTCGACTTATTTATTTAGATTATTTTTTCAACCCTCAGTACATGTTTAGAACTGATGGGAAGAAGGATAATTATGATAGTTGCTCGGAAGTGTTGATGGGGGCTAAGCCTGTTATTAAGCGCATGCTTGCAGATGAGGACAGAGCAATAATGGCATACAAGCAAATGTATGATTACAGAATGATGTTATACCACTTTGGGATAAGTACTGCTCAAAGAGCTGCCAAAATTTTGAGTTCAAGTTTGAAAATTATTAACTAGATGTTCTACTTAATTTTTAATTATAGCTTGCACATTGTTGACATGACCAATTTTCTATTTACAGCTGACTGGTGGCTAGATCATGGAAAAGCATATGGGTATGAAGATCTAGCCTATGTCGCAATTCGGGTCTTAAGTCAAACAACCTCTTCATCAGGTTGTGAGGGAAACTGGAGCACCTTTGGCTTGATTCACACCAAGCAAAGGAATAAATTGAAGTTGAGCCGTTTAGAGAAGCTAGTATTCTGTCATTATAACATGAGGTTGAAGCTAAAAAATCTGGAGCTCATAAGGAACCTTCAAAGGCAGGAGAAAGAGAGAATTTCCGGATAAGCCACGGAGACGACACATGCAGAAGAACCCATAGACTTAGATGAGTTGTTCGAGGAACAACATCCACTAAATGCATGGGTTGATGCAAGCACTTCAAATGAGCCTGAATTCGACCCAAATGATCGGGAATGGGCGGAAGGTGAGTTAGATAATGTTCCACTACTTACTGATTTTCAACCTCCTCATCCAAAACGTCAGAAGAAGAGCAAAAAACAAGCACCAAGCAAAAGGAAGAGTGGTACTGGAATTTAGATTGCTGATCTAGAGACTATCGAGGAAGAGGATGAAACGCCAGAACTAAGTGATGAGGTCCAATATCAAACCTCAAATGATTCGACATCAAAGACGAGCTCCGACAGTTCTGAGGATGCCTCAGCCCCACCTCCACCAATTCAATTCACTGGAGAAGAAGAATACACACATGCTACCCAAGATGAACATCATGGTAGCAGAGCAGGACGTGAAGAATCTTCCATTCAAACATTCAGCAGATCAATGAGGAAGGACAAAGGTAAAGCTCCTCAGTGTGCAGAGGCCAAAGAAGAACTTAAGAGGGAGAGAGAATATCAGGAGCAACTATCAGATGCATCATCATATTCTCCATACGAAGGGTATAGTCAGCCTACTGGATATATAGTTTACCCTCCTCAACATTATGATACATCCGACTATTCAGGGAGTTGTCTAGAATATCCACAATTGTCAGTCATTTATACCAATACGGATGACTATAGCCGGTATGTGATGCAATATGAACAATACTACCAGAGCTATATGTCATGGGCTGAGTATGTAAGCCATATGTTCATTCAATATAATGTACGTTTGGAATAAATGTAAGTTCATAATCATATATGTAAGTTTATTCATGGTTTTTTTGTTCAACAACATCTTATGTATTTCAAGTCAATGTATTTCAATACAATTATGCATTAGACTTGTGTTTTATATTTTTTTCACATTTTTTCATATTTTTTTCTATTTTTTTTCTGCTATCCGAACCAGCCGAGCCTGACTCAGTAAGGATCGGCCAGGATCGGGCTGACTCGGATCGGAATCGGCCGATCCGATCGGTTTTGGACCAGCCGATCCGGGACCCGATCTCGGGTTTCTTAACTTTGGTCTAAATGGCTGTGGAGGTTGGGCACGGCTCAGATGGGTCTTGGTTGGAAGTTATCAAGAACAAATACTATGTGCACAGGAGGGTTTGGGATGTTACCCTGACGACTGTTTATAATATATCAAGTATCTGGAGTGGTACACTGCAAGCTTCGGACATTATCCAGGCTGCTACTCAAGTCTCACTTGGTGACGGTAAGAGGTGTTGCTTTTGGATTGACAAGTGGTGTGGCCCTACTCCACTTTTTCCCTTGCTTTTTGAGGTTTGCTTTGATCCTCTGGCAATTGTTTCTCAGATGGTGGATATGGATGCTAGAGTTTGGTGCCCCGTATTTCGCAGGAACCTGAGGGAAGAGGAGTTTCAGGTATTGGCTAAGCTATTGGAAATACATTAACATTGGATGGTTCTTGAAGATGTTGAGGATTCATGGAGATGAATGTGGTCTTCTCAGGGTGTCTACTCCATCAAATCAGTCTTCAACGTCATAGCTGATGGCGGGGTGAGGAGTCCTTTCTTTGACCAGATACGGGACCCATTATCTCCTTTGAAGGTCAAGACTCCGGTTTGGAGGATTGTTATGGGTAGGCTGCCCACGACTGATAGACTTCGAGGATTTGGCTGTGATGTGCCCTCACTCATGGGTGGAGAGCTTGATGAGTCACTGGATCACTTGTTTGTTAGCTCCTCCTTTGCAACTGTGGTGTTGGAGTCTATGGCGGCTTTACTTTGTCAGCGGCTTCAGTTGGGGAGCAGGGTGGATTTGCTCATTCTCCAGTGAGATAGGAAATTGCTCTGAAGGAGGACAGAGTGATATGGTGGTTGACTCTTCATGTGACCCTGTGGTCTTTATGGGGAGAAAGAAAATGGATGATCTTTCATAAGGAATCCTCTGACTCTCAGAGGGTGGTTTCCGTTGTCTGTGATAGGGTAAGGGAGTGGGTGAAGGCCTATTGTAAGAGCTCTTTTTGTTCTTCCCCTTTTTTGTTCTTTTGGAGCGAGGCTAGTCCCTCCGGCTATTGAGTGTTTTTGGCCTTGGAGAGGTGGTTTTTTGTACATGATAGTCACACCATCTTGGTGTTTGTTTTGGGAGGGCCTTTTGTTACTAGGCCTCTGTTTTGGTTTGTATTTTTCTTCTTCATTACAATGCAAGTGGTACCATCCACATTAAAAAAAAATAAAAAATAAAAAATCAAATTGAGGACTTGATAGGATAAATTTTACTTTATCTGGAATTGTTCAATTTTATGAAGCTTTTAATTTTGTTCTTTTTTCTCAGTTATTTATATAACATGGAATGTCCAAGAACATCTTTCTTTGATGCAAAATATTATCTTCTCTTCACCTTTCAGCATCATCAACTATTCTATCCTTTTGACTATTAATTGGAGTTTCTGTTTTCACAAGTACTCTTGTGCTTTTTTTTTTTTTTTGGGGGGGGGGGGCGCTTATTTTATCCTCCTTGTCTCACTGGAAGGATTTTCTCCTTTAATGGGGTTTGTGGGCCTTTCTTTGATCGTGCAATCTTCGCTACTGTCCTAGTACCTTGCGCCCTTGTCCCCCCCCACCCCTTCCTTTACGTCACTATCTTTCCTTCTTCTAATTCAAATTGTGGTCTCTTGGTCACCTTTAAAAAACCAATGTCTTGAGCAGGACGCAGTCTCTTTCCAACTGTTCTGGCTTCTTCATTATACCTCTGGATATTTGATAAATCGGTGATCAATCATTTTCATGATCACATGTTCCGGCATCAGTATCTGTAATGAATTATTTTGTCTTGCCTCTTCATTTTTCGATGAGTTTAAAGCACCTACTTACAGAACAAGTGAAAGCACAGAAAAGTTTATTTAGTGAGTTGAGCTGAACACAGATGATTTCAAAATCTGATTTTGTTTCTAATATCATCTGTTATTTGAACATTACTCCACTGATCAGAATGCTCAATTGTGCTTGAGTGTCCATGTGATTTGACTTTGAAATGCATGGTTTTTCTTAGATGTCATAAGGACACTCTTATCTATTGTTTGCATCCAGTGGACCATGGCTCCTCATGTCCCTCTGACCTCTAAACTGATGGAGGCTGTTGCTGTCTTGTATTTTTCCATCTCTTTGATGAGCTGCTGCTACGTGCAGTGCATGTGCGTTTCCTTTAACTTCCTACTTCCTGCAGCCCAACCCTCCCCCTTTTTCTCATATCCAACACTGCCTCTTAATTTTAAGAAAAAGAAATTCCGTTCTCTGAGTTCCCCTAGTTCACGCATCTGGAGTGGGCTGAGTGGATTAACTTTGTCTTCCATATCTTCCATGTACTCGGAAGGCCATCACATTTGTTTCCCAACTGAGTCTGTAGTCAGAACATCAAATCAGTAGAGATGACTCCCACCTTTGCCTTGGGAATCCACACTTCATCATTCTCGGCTCTGGCTATGCTGCTGCATCTCCTCTTCTCTGAAGGGCTCTCCCTAACTCAGCACAACTTGCCCATCAGAACCTCTTTTCATGAGCAAAATGGATGACTTCTGACTTGAGGGTGTGTTTGATCATGGTCCTTCGAGTCTGTGGTTCCTTAATGCTTCTTGATGAGCCTCTCCACAAACATGCTACCCTTTTCAATATGTGATTGGTATTTGCAGCTCAACTCTCACTCACATACTCTCATGTTTAGATCATTTATTTCTTGCTAGCTTACATCGTAGATGCCAGACTTTAACAGAGGCAAAGACACACCCAGTCTGCCGCATCTGATTGGATTTTGAGCAGTGCTTGTTGGAGCTTGTTAATGATTCTATCTCTGTTCCTGTCCACAGTCCAGAATGTCTCCATCGTCTTGTAGCTTCACCAAATTCAGATTGGGTTGGGAACAATTATGATGGACCTAGCTCCTTAATAACAACCAATTAGGAAGATAGGATGCTGCGATGAAGGAAATGGGGAAATGGTAATAGGTGTGTTCATCCTCGATGGCAGTGGAGTACTCCCGACTTAGTACCATTGGAATAAGGGAAACAACATAGTATACATTTATAGAGGGAAAAAAACTTGATGCTGGTATATGTGTGGAAGGGGATAGAAACTTAAGTTTTACCAAGATTAGGGAGTGGCTCCATGATGGGCAGTTTCATACCCAAAGCCATGGAGGTCTTTGGCTTCACATTGTGCTTATGAGGAGGAGGAAACTAAGGTTGTGTTTGATAGTGTTAGAATAGTCCTACATCGGAAAAAGGACAAAAGCAAAAAGTATTTAGTAGATGGTGCCTGCTCCACTCATAACCTTAAGGTTTTGAGTTGGATGGCCCAATAACTTCAACATGGTATCAGAGCCCATGGTTACGAATCAAGCCACGCACCCCATATTTGTGGTCCACGTGACATAGCTTAAAATCGGCCTGCACGTGAGGGGGCGTGTTAGAATAGTCCTACATCGGAAAAAGGACAAAATCAAAAAGTATTTAGTAGATGGTGCCTACTCCACTCATAGCCTTAAAGTTTTGAGTTGGATGGCCTAATAACTTCAACAGATAGAACAATCAAGCTCTTATATTTGGAGTGGTCAGCTGGAGTATGGTTAAGACTGATAAAAGCAACAAAATTAGACATTGACTTAATTTGGTCAAATCTCCTCTTCAGCACTAAGCCACTAGATGAAGCTCGGCACTTATTAGAAGGTTAAGAGGAGGTCAAATGACCACAATAAACATGTGAAATTTATGGCAGCAGCATATTGGCGATGCTGGTTGCAGTGACATCGTGATCTCTTACCAAACAGCAAGCCGTGGGAGAAGTAATGAGCATTCCTTATTAACCGACACTATAAATGCAAATAACTTTTCTTTCAGTAGTCCTGATGTATCCATGCCTTCATTTAGACTGATGTTAGTAGCAATCCTGGTTCCCTCTTAAAGAGAACAATACATGCCCAAAACAGTATCTAGAAGAAATTTTCTAATGTGCTGCCATGAATGAAGCAGAGACAGTTCCTTCCCAGTGGTACTATCACCTGGGAGCAAAATCTTACAAAATAAGTTACAAAGCAAGGACATCAGATACCTATAGGTCTTCTGTGAACTGGCCAGAAAAGAGAGAAGAACTAAATGATCAAGGATTTTATGTTTAATTCCTGTAGTAGCATTATTATTTTCATACTTAGATTTATGTTCCACGTAATTTCAGATTGAACTTGTGTTAAATTGAAACTATGCTTTACATTTTATTTGTTCATTTCTCTGATAAATTTGCGTCCACGCACACATGTATTTGTAAAATGTCATTATCAAGTAGAAGGGTACAATTCTAAGCATGTCATTCACCTAGATGTCATTTTCGAAGTTCTTAAATAGTTTGCTTGCTTTATTTAACACTCTGTTAACTTCAAGACTTCTTTGTTACACAAAAGCTTTAAACTTGAATCTCAGGTTCTTGACTTCACTGTTATTGAACGCAACACTAGGTATTGGTCAAGAACACAACAATGTGGGCCATCATCATTAGCCCTAGATAGCCTATTAGCATCAAGGAAGGCAGGATTGGAGGGGATTGGGTCAGATCGGTCAATCCTATTGGATTTGAGCCATTCTGTAAGAGTCCTACCTTGTGGATTCATAATCTCAAATATTCACAAGAATAGATCTACCGCCTGAACCAAATGTTCGTTGTAACCAAGATAATTTTGGGTTGATGGCACAAAAGTACACACAAGGCACAAATAAGGATAACAATGAAGGTCACAAACTAAAATATATTATTATGTCCACAAAAACACATGTCCGTAGATATATTGACAAGGAGCAGACAAAGTATGTTATTACATAGCCAAAAATGAAAAACTCATAACACACTAAGCTAAACGAAAGCCACACTGACCACGAGTACTCTACAACTGGTGAAGTTGGAATTGCAGTTCAACCTTAGTTAGGAACTTTCCCTTGTAAAACTGTTTTAAACAGCTTTTATGAGTCTCATGTGAGAACTCAGTAGGGATCATTTACTTTCTACTACTTCTCTTATATTTTCATTACTAGTTATTAATATGCAATTCATAATAGTCATGTAATGCAATTAAACATGGTAGCTTCTTTGTTGTTTTACTAATCATGCAAATGTTACTCATGCACAAGTTATGTAACTATATGCCGGATAAAAATATTTAAAAAGAAATTAACATAAGAATGTAACATATAAATGAATTAAACATCTTCATCATTTGTCTTTCAAACATTTATCTTTTCTATTTCTCTTTAGTAATTTTGTACGTATGATACTAAAAACTAAATACACAATTATTATTAACAATGAGTCATAATTCATCTTACTATGTCATTAAGTAATAGGGATAATCACACATCAATGGTCGTAAAGTAGCTGAGCAAATCGATAGCCAGTTGGCTTGGTCTCTCAACTTCTACCTGTCTGCCCTAAAGGGTTTATGGCTGCTCTTACTAGGTGAGGTAGGTCATAGGTTAAGCTGGGAATATAGTCTCAAACTGCATAGTCCAAATCCCAGTCACGAGTGCACTCAAATAGTTTTCCTTCCATTGCCTCAGTCAGTATGTCCCGAGTCTGGACTAGACCTTGTAAAAATAAGGGATGATGCTTCGTACTCCGGCTATAGCACAAATCGTAAGGAGCAGACCTAATGTCCCTAGATTCCTAAGGCTCACTTTGTTTGCGGAATAGGGTCGGAATAACTGGTATAAAGGCCTTGTTCTGATTTGATTGCGGGGATGCCTAATTCCCCTAATTCCTCCAACTCCCCAAATTCTACCTAGAATGCCTAATTACCCCAATTCTCTTAATTTTACCCTTTATTTCACTCCTTATTCCACTTATTCCTACCAAATCATTTGGAATAATGCAGTGTAATTCTTCTTATTCTGGGTGGAATACCAACAACTTACCAAATCAAAATACCTCTTATTCTGGTTTAAGAAAGTCCCAAAACCTTATTCTATTTTAAGTTATTCTGCAAACAAAGTGAACCTAAGAGACATATCGTAGCCAATATAGTGATTTTACTCTTTCATCGTAAGGAGTAGACCTAATGTCCCCATATCCACAAGAGATAGATCGTATGGGCCCATCCCACCAATGTAGTGATGCTACTTTTTCTTTAATGATTAGAAAACATCATTACAATTTTTATTCATGATCATGTGTCGTACTTACAATCATAAGTTCATAGTTTATTAACTGTCTTATCATCATAATTTCATAATCGTGGTTCATGACCATAATTCATATTGACAGTCAAAATTCATAATCATGATTCAAAACTATTGCTATCATAGACAAATCATTTGTAAGTTTATCACTTCATTTTATCATGCATAATCATGAGAAACTTTACTAATTGATGTAGGACTTGGCTATGCTAATCATAACATGATTAATTTCAATGTTTTTATAAGCCTACATAAGTTGATCTTGATATAATCTCCTTTAATAGTCATAAATGAATCCTAAGCATATTATCTTATCTTAGACCTAGTCATTTCATTTAAAAAAGGAAGATAGAGGTGGTATCCCCTTACCTAAAAGAAGACTACTGTTGCTCAAATTGTCACCACGAGCAAACACAAACTGCTGCCCCTTGCTGGAGCTTACCTTTTACCCCTCTCTCTCTCTCTCTATATATATATATATATATATATATATATATATATATCCCTCCCCTTGCTCTCACCTTTACCGCCACTAGTTAGGTGAGAACTTAATAAAAACAGCCTCCTATTTATAGGAGATCTAGGCAGTGGAATAGGAAGAGGATTAGGAGGATGGGAGAGCCGGTGGATAAGGAGGATACGGGAAGGGATAAGGCAGTGGTGTAGGGCTGTGGGCATTGACAAAGATAGTGGGAAGTGTGGTGATGCAGGAGGACATTTGACCAAGTTTCCTAGGCAGGTGGATAGGCTCTCTGGTTGATAGGATACAAGGTAACCTTATTCCTACCTGCTGGAACATACCTTTTACACCCCCCCCCCCCCCCCCCCCCCCCCCCTCTCTCTCTCTCTCCCCCTCCTCCCTTGCTCTCATCTTTACCGCTACTAGTTAGGTGAGAACTTAATAAAAACAACCTCCTACAATCCTATTTATAGGAGATCTAGGCGGTAAAGAGGAAGAAGATTAGGATGACGTGGATAAGGAGGATAAGGGAAGGGATAAAGCGATGGTGTAGGGCGGTGGGGGATGATAGAGGCGGTGGGCAGTACGGCAGTGCAGGAGGACAAGTGGCCAAGTTTCTTGGGCAAGTGGATACTCTTTCTGGTTGATGTGATACAGGATAACCTTATTCCCCTGAACATCATTTATATTTAGTTTTGTTTACTTAAGATTTTACATGTAAATAAGGAAAGTACCCCCCATTTGAATTTAATAAAAATATCAAGAAAATCATTTCTCCAACATATAAAAAGTCAACTCTCCCTTTCTAGAACAAAAATCATGTTTTTACCAATTCTGCTAAAACACTCATATACGGTTAATACATATAATGATCCTTTTTAGTTAATAAAAAAATCTCATAAATCAAGTCTACCGTCCTATGTATTAAAAGAAGTAGAAATCCTTGCCATGGCATGCTAATAAGAGAGTGAGAAGAATGTGGAAGAGAGAGAGAGTGAGGGCCAGAAGAATGTTGATAGGTGCTCCAAGATTGGAGAGGAAGGATAGATTCGTGTCCAGAAGAAGAGCTCTCTGAAGTCAGGCAAGAAGGTTCCTCCCATCTCCTCTGTTCCAGTGGAGAGAGATGTCTGTTTCAGGTGCTTAGAGAGAGGTCACAGAGCGAATGGGTGTGGAAATGCTGTCAAATGTTGTGTGTAGAGGCGTAGGCCACAGGAGTTGGGCTTGCCCAAGGAAGGTTTCATTCAAGAGGAAGGAGAATATATTGGAGTCTAAGATGGGTGGTGCTTTGATTGAAGATGAGCCTAAGATGAATTTCAGAGTTTTACCTGGATTCATTGAGATTCCTTGGGCACCAGAGATTGCGCTGGTTAGAGTTAAACTGGAGCAATGCCTTGTTGTGTTTGTCTCAGGAGGATCAGATAAGGAAGGAGACAGGGGGATCTCTAGGGATACTCTGTTAGCCAAATTGCAGTATCAATGGCCGTATGTGAAGGGGTGGGGGATCCGTGATATTGATACACAGACATTTCTTATAATGAGTTTGATTCTTGGAAGGAAGAAATGCTTGATTATTGAACCATTCAGCTGGGGGATATGGGTCTTTCTCACGATGATGCTACAGTTCCAGACTGAGGGTGCCATGGTGTTGCTTAGATTAGAGGGCATTCCACTGCATCTCTGGAATGTTTCCACTTTCCATTCCGTAGTGGCAAAGCCGTTGTAGCCGCTCATCAGCCAAGAGCTCCAGCAGAAGTTCAACAGTGGATTTGGGCTGAGGTTGTTGCAGAATACAGGAAGTTTCGAGCTGAGAGAGATCAGAGAAGGAAAACAGGGAAATCGTTTGTTATGGCAGAGAGATCGTCAGAAACCAGTTAGAGGGTACAGAAGCCAGGCTGAGTTTAGGAGTTCACTGAGTTCTGCCCATTGACTCAGTCAGAGCAGATGGGTAGGGAGGTGAAGAGTTCGCAGGATGGCTTGAGGAGGACAGACAGGATAGTGGAGGTTCTAAGGAAGGAAGATGAGAAATTCGGCATTTAAGTTGTTTGTAGGCCAAGGGTTGATGATGGGGAAGAGTGCTACGCCCTGGGGGATGTAGCCTTAATTGATGCGAAAGCAGCTGGGTGGATTTCTCATGGTCCCGAGGTGAAGAAGGGTGCGTGGACTGAGGAAGAAGGAGATGAACAGACATCGGATGGGGGTGAAGTACAGTGCCGGGTAGGCATCTTATACCCGGACCCATTATCACTAAACTCATTACTGGTTAATGATTCTAAGTCGGATTCTAACTTAAAAGTGAACCGGGTGGCTCGTACACTGGATCGGCCTGACCCAACTCCTATCGGTGTTTTACAGACACCCGAGGATCGCTGTGGGCAAGTGTCTCGAATGGAGCTGAACTGGCAACTGAACCATCGTCTTCTTCCTCCAGTTTCTGTCTCTGCTTCAGCACGAGCGGCTCGCTGCAATGGGAGGGCTTCTCAGGTGGATCTTATTAACAATTTGACAGAACATGGCTGTTTAGAAATGGTGACAGGGAGCAGCTCAGGCATTGATATGAGGTCGGGCAAGGTACACTTTGACCAGAATTACATGGGAGACAACACAGTGATGGAAATTCACGACGAGGTAAGCGAGGACAAGGACAGTTATTTTCAAGCAATGGAGGAGATATCAGGTGGTAAAGCCTTAACCATGGATATTGTACCTTTGGAATGTAACTCTGTTCCAATTTCTGTGTGCTATCTTGTCGACGAAGATGTTTGGACGGAGGAGATTATCCACTTCGGAAGGAAAATTGGAATCTCATTTCTAGGGGAGGAGGATGAGGTCAAGAGCTTTTTGAAGAAAATGAGAAGAAATGAGGTTTTAACAAAAATCTGTAAAAAGGAAAGGAGCTGGAGGAGGTATCAAAATTGGGAAAAGGGAGCTTGAGTTTGTTAAAAGCAATGAACTTTTAGATTGTTTGAGGGGGAAGAAAGGGAAATCAGTGGTGGGGAATTGTCATTCTTTATGAATCTTTTATCATGGAATATCAGGGGTCTATTCTCGGGTTGATTGTGTTTTATCTTCAAGAAACGAAGATGAAAACTGTAGATGATCAAATATTGAAAGGGATGGGGGGACAGACTTTCACAGGTTATGCGATCTTGCCAGCGGATGGGCTGAAAGGTGGACAAATTATATTGTGGAATAACATCAAATTTGATGGTTTTTTTTCCGATGTTGGCATGTTCAGTGTTTCAGTCTGCTTTTCCTGAAGTGGTGGTAATGGCAGATGGGTTGTTACTTCAGTTTATGGACCACATAAGGAGCAGCAAAGAGAGTGCTTCTTCCAGGAGTTGTATAAGCTGCATTCACTATTTACAGAAGCATGGTGTATAGTGGGGGACTTCAATTGTGTAAGATATCCATGGGAGAGATCAGGTGTTCAGAAATGGAGCAAGGAAATGGAGGGATTGAACCAATGGATAAGGGACAGTGACATGATTGACTTGGATAAGGGTTTTTCTCGTATATCCATTTGTAATGTTTACCCCTTTTCAATGAATGGTGACATTGTTTTGTCACTTTCAAAAAAACATCCTATGTGTTAAAAACCCGTAAGTCCGGTAAAATAAGTTTAATCCATATAGTAATTCTCCAAGGGGTTCCTCGTCCTACTGACAACACTTCAACTAAAATGGGAGTTGTTAGGAGTGGTCAAACCTAGGCAAACATGCTTTCTAGAGCATAAAATTAACCCATTCCAGAGTCTCTTGAAGCGTATAAAGTGAAAAGCTCCAAGAGAATTTGCATATAAATCCTAAACTTTAATATTTGTAAAGATAGTCTTTACTTCTACATGTGAGTCTATACACATTCCGATTCGATCCCAATCCCCAATCCATTGATATGGGTGGGGAATCATCTGGATCGGTCTAGATCAGCTGATCTGGGCAAAGGATTGGCTCTGGGATCCGCCGATCCTAGCTAGCCGTTCGGCCAACAACTAGCCATTGGGCTGAGTGGGAATGGGTTCCCAACGGCCAGTTGGGGGTGGGAATACCATGGGGTCTATTTAAACCCCTCATACCCACCCCCATCCAATGCCACTCTCTCATATCCCCTCTCTCTCTAAGATATTTCTATCTCTAAGCTTTCTTCCTCTCTTCCCTTGCTCTCCAAAGCTCTCATTTGCTCTTGAATTGGGTTTGGGGTGGCGCTTTACAACGATCAGATCTGTTCCAGGCGCTCCTCTCTCTCTCGCCCTAACATTGTTCTCTCTCTGAATTTCTCTTTCTCTTGCTCTCTATTCTCTAACACTATTTTTTAATCTAATATTCTTCTCTTGTTTCTTCTCTCACATTAACATCGCCAATCTCTCTCTCTTTCTCTCTCTCTTGCGATTTATTTCTTCCCCTAATTTCTCTCTCTTTGGATTGGCCCGATCTAACTGATCCCCGACCCTTGCTACCTGGGCATCTACAATGTAAGCCTACAATAAATGTAAGTACACAAGTCTTTAAGAGTTTGCTTTGTCCAAATTGTCCCCAATCATGATAACAACCTTTTTTCATGTTTTAGAAAATTTTCATATTGTTTTTCAATTTTTTTTCCAGGCAATTCAAAAACAAATGGGGGACTGGACTAGATTGGCCCCAGATAGGCTCCTAACCAGTCCGATTTGTCTGGACCGGGCCAATCTGTGCCCAAAATCCTTCCTACATTGATCAGCATCGTTTATGAATGAGGGGATTGCAGGTTGCTTTAATTTATGCAGCTTAAAGCATCTGTTATTTTTGCAATTAGTTTTTAAGCTTAAATTCATGATATTTCTTTTCATTGTCATGTTCTTTACAGAGTGTTTTTAAAACCATGGTGCATGCTTTTCAACATGAGCAATTGCATCATTAAAATTTCTGTCTTTTTGTTAGTTGATCGAGAAAGCAAGAGAATATTTTGGACTATCCAATTTAGAGAAGCACAATCATGCTGGTGGTTTCCTCTCGATTAATGTTGGAGATGCACTTTCAGCATCCATGAGTACTTCTGGTGGATTTGCTGGTAAGTATATCTAGTAAAACGCACATTTCTTAAAAACTACCTTTGCGCTTGTGCTTTCTAATTTTCTATGCCATTGCTTGTGCAAGAAACCAGCCATATTTTTTCCGCTCTATTGGTAGTGTACAAATTAAGGTCTCATATGGGAGAATTGCTTCATTTAGTGCTTTATCTGATTTTTTTTTTTTTTTTTTTTTTTTAATCATCCAGGGATCATAGTGGATTTATTTTCTGATGGAAAGATTTTACCACAGTTGCAAGAGGTATAGCTGGTACCAGAGGGGTATTATGTTACATAACAAGCTATGGTAATGTATCCCACTTATGTGTCAATATAAAATGAGAGTCTTGCTAACATCGTGGTAAAGTTAAGTAGCTGGTACCTCTGTATGGACATTTTGACTGAATGTAGAAGGGATTTCTTGAACATTCTGCTTCAGAAGAATAGTTACCTAACAGAGATCAAAAAGCAATTAACAATCACATGCTTATGTTAGCCTTATGTATACAGCTTATTGCGTGTGTTACTGTTTTGTAGTTTTTACTGGAACGGCTCTGGATGATTAATTTTGTCTAGAAAAGATTAATGCAGTGAACCTGGATTTCCATTTTTCTACTGGATCTACTCAATGTTTTAAGAACACCTAGATGGAGCGAGTCGGCTGACCCCATTTACTGCCTAGGCGGACTGCCTAAGCGGTGAGGCAGCTGCCTCAATTCCAAGGCAGCTATTTTTTTGAACCAACTTTTTGAATTTCTTTTATATGCTCTTTGTGAATTGATAATGTTATTAACTATAGACATCTCATATTTACTTTATAAGCATCACAAGGTACCTGATTCAATTGTAAACCTTAATTTATTGTTAGTTAGTAATTATGCTTTGAAAAATAATAGTGTTAAGCATGAGAGCACTGTGCCAGCATCTACAAGCACAAGAGGG